>CM054144.1:54470511-54582879 GCA_028751875.1 Rapana venosa
ATGGTGCAAAGGGAAACGTTATCAACTACCTAGTACACACAAGCAGGTATATCATATGAACATTATTGAAACACTTCATATTTCTGAATATATTTGCAGGTATCTCCCCTGTATGCATGGGCAAGCATGCACTCACACATGCATGCATTATATACACATTCACATGTATGGGTACTCTCCCCCTCCTAGTTAGTCCGCCCCAAACACACACACACACACACACACACACACACACGTGCTAACAGATTTGCAGACACAGACCCAGACTGCACTGGTTTGGGCACGTTCACCGGAAAGCAGACCAACACATCATAAAAAGAGCAATGACCTTCGTAGTGGATGGAAAGAGACCAAAGGGAAGACCTAGCAAGACCTGGGCTGCCTGTATTGCAGATGATCTTAGAGAAAGGGGCATAAATAAGGAGGCTCAAAACAGAGAGAGATGGAGAAGGGTCATCACTGTCAAACCTCCCCTGGGAGAAACATGACCAAAAAAGGAAGAAGAGAAGAAGAAGACGTACTGTCTCACGTACACATACAGACATGGAGGCTTGCCTAAATACAAAAGTATCTATCCATGCACACACTCCTGCTCGCATACACATATGCATCAGTACCTCTACCACAAATCAAACTCCCTGCACACATTCTTTGTATGCTGACTCTGAGACACACAGAAAGGAAACTATGTGTCAGAAAGATAGTCTAAGATTTGTCAAATAGGTCTAATGAAGAGTGTGTTTTTTTGTTACAGTTATCTATTCCCTATCAACTACATGGAAGGTGTGCACATTGACATGGTGCATGGAGTTCAGTTCATGAAGTTTGACACTGTGGATGACTTTGAGGTCTATGTGTCCAGATTGGAGAAAATGCCTAAAAGAGTAAGATCATTTTTCCATTTTTTTCTGATGATGCAGTGAATACTTGTGCTTTGTTCTTTGCACTTTAAATGAGGCTGAAGTTTCTCAGTTGAAATAAGTTTCACCCCCTGACTAAGGCCAGCTGAGATGTTTGTGAGACTACTGGTGAGAATGAAGACAGTAACTCTGCAAGACGCTGATGACATTGGCTGTCAGAATTTTTGCCTTTGTCTTTTGTTTGTATTTTGACTTGACTCTTCAAATTTCTACAAATCATTGCACTTGAAGTAGGTACTGGCAGCCTCTCTTTAGTTTTGCGGAAAATCTCCCCGTGAGGGTAAAATTATGCATTTTTCACAGAGAATTGCCCTTAAATGTGAACATGAATAACAAACTTGTTGTTATGGAAATAAAGATTGGTCTTTCCTCTGCGGAGTTGTGTTATTTGTTTTATTTTAAATGCAACAACACAGTTACACTAACGATCTGACAAAGTGTCAAGCAACTGGAAAAAACCTACTGCGTGTAGCTAAATTTTAGCCTCTTAACACCGTTGCGGAGACCATGGCTTCGAATTGTTTTCGGTTCTATGGGTTACACATGCCCCCCTTCATGCAAATTAGGGCTGTTGAAAGGTCAAAAGCCTGTTCTTCATTGCTGTATATATATGTGTATATATATATATATATATATATATATTTTTTTTTTATAATAAAAAATCATCACTTACTAGTGTTTTAATACCTCAAAAGTGGCCAAACTTTGAGATTTAATATCTCCGAATCTATTTCATGCAATATTGTTTCTTAATTACGAGCAGAAAGCTTATTTTTTTCTTAATTCAGTCGTGTATGAAACGTGGCTATACAAAACGTAGTATCTTTATGTGCCTGTGGAAAGCATGACCCCCATGACGTATCACTACGCCTGAAAGACTATTTTCTACTATGGCCGTGAGCAGCGCGATGTCCAAAATGGCCGCGAGCAGCACGATCTCCGAAAGTTGTCTCGATGAAATTGCGCCTCTTATCTCCAGATTGAAAGACAAACTTTGTAAGTACTAAACATTTCTTAGGAAATTGAGTAAGGTTCTTGATTCGATCGGTATTTTTTAAAATATTTCTCCATATTTTATGACAGAATAAAGAAATGCGGGTGATCGGACTCCAGGATTAAAAGTGCAAAGCATGTTGTCCGACGTCAGGTTTTATCTCAAAGCGATGTTTTTTTGTGTGTGTGGGTTTTTAAAAAAAAAATATTTTTTTAAAGAGACCAAGCACTAAAAGTATTGGTATGAATTGGTCCTAATATATGTTAGCATCGTGGATATTACATAATTTCAATGTTTTTAGAGAGTTGAAACAATTTTATACTAGCACCAGGCTCAGAAATCAAAACCCGAAGTCGGCCACCAAGGATATTTTTATCGTGTGCTGTTTGACTTCGGGTTTGCCATTTATAATCACAAAATTATCATTCCGAAGCAGGCTATACATTCATAGACAAAACGGCGTTATACACAAAATCCTTTTTCTTGATATTATAAAATAGATGTCATTTTGAAATTAGGTGCAAACGATCATATAGTTCAGACGCAAGTCAGACTGATCCCATTATGAGAAAGGTTCGCGGTTCGTGCACTAATGATGTGTGTTGCCATTCAAAAAGGCGGTATAGGTATACCAAATATCAAAGTGTACATACAATTACTGATACTTGCATGGATTAAAAAAATTTATACACAGAAACAAAAGTGGAGATTAATATTGCGTTCACTGTGCCCTGATATAGATGATTTAGATTGGGTGGGCCCAAAACAATTTTCAAATTTTAAAATCAGTGCATTTTGGAAAGACATGTTTCACTCATATGAAACATGTTGTAGACAAGTGGATCCAAAGGATAAACAACAGTTAATGGCAGAACCAATTTTTCACAATGAAAAATTCAAAGTGGGAGTCCAATGCATATATCATGAAAAGTGGGCACAAAACAAGTTATTTTTGGTTAAACACTTGCTGCAAGGTAACGGTGATTTCATAACTCATGAGAATTTATCAAACAAATTAGGTACTAACATTAACTTTTGCATTATATTAGCTGTGTGGGATTGATCCAACACTGCAAGAATGAAAAATATAAAACTGGATGACAACTTTAGGAAGGAAAGAACCCATGCTCAGTGATTATATCAAAAGCTGGTAAAGGATCCTGTATTTATTATGATGAAATGATTAGTAAAATAGAAATTCTTGACATTAAATCTTTCATGAATTGGGAAAGACAGCTTAACATTCCAATAGACTGGCACAGAGTATTAAAACTGGCAAATAAAATTAAAGAAATTAAATTGAAATGGTTTCAAATAAATATTTGTTATAGAATATTAGTCACAAACAAAATATCAAAGAAAATGAAAGCTACAGATAATGACAACTGCCATTTTTGTGGCAAGGAAAAAGACACAATAAACCATTATTTATGGGAGTGTCAGTATGTACAGAATTTCTGGAAAGAACTTGAAGTGACTATAAAACACAACTGCTATCATTGCGAGAGACTGGACCTTAATGTGGAAATAGTGCTTTTTGGCACGGATGCAATTACAAAAACTGATGAAGTGTTCGATGTAATAATACTGTTAGCAAAGTTCTATGTTTACAAATCATCATCATCATCAGACCCGTGACCTTGGCGGTCGTGGGGGAGACACGAAAGACGATGCCGTGGTAAGCCTCCTCCATCCATCTCGGTCCTCGGCTCTGCGTAGTAGTGTCGAGTCATTCATCCTGGTCCATTCTCTGATGTTGTCCATCCATGACTTGTTCTGTCTTCCCCTCTTTCTGCCACCTTCGAGTGTTCCCTGCAGTACTGTTTTTGGCAGAGTGTTGTGGCGGGTGACGTGGCCGAACCATGTCAGCTTTTTCTTCTTGACGATGGTGAGAAGGGGTTCCTGTGGACCTGCCAGCTGTGTTATTTGACTCTTGACAAATTCATTGGTCTTTCGTTCTCTTCAGGATATGCCCAGCAGTTTTCGATGGCATTTTGTTTCAAATGACTGGATTCGCTTTGCTGTTTCAGCAGTCAATGTCCAGGTTTCACTTCCGTACAGCAGGATAGTCTGAATTAGGGCTTTGTAGAGCTTTAGTTTGATTGGGAAACTGATCTCTTTACTTTTCCATATGTTTACAAATATCAGATTAGTAAAACAAAACCTAATGTTGGTAATTTTCTAAATGAACTAAAATATGAAATGGAAAAGTTGGAGCACTGCAAACAAATGCAGTTCCAAAAAAAATTGTTCTGTTACATAAACTTAGTAGAAAGGTGAGTACCATTTCAAAATATTAGTAAAATTCTGTGTGTAATCTATAAATCTTGTCTTGACAACAAAAATGATGATTGATTCTTTGTGTACTTTGTGTAGCTAGTAGTCTTGTACGCCTGTAAAATGGACATGATATAATGTTGTCTGGATGAAAAGTTAATTTGTTTGTTTGAACTGTATATGTGTGGCAATCAAAAAGATTTTTTTTTAAATGAATAAAAAGATATTGAAATGAAAAAAAAAAAAAAAGAACAAGATGTGTATTGAATCAATAATGCTGTGTTTTCGCAACAGTTAATGGCAGTAGAGCTTTAAGTGGAGGTGCAAACATAATAATGATGATAATCATCATGATAAATTATGCATGCTGTTTTACACAAAGGACTTTATGCTTGCTTGCCCTCTCTCTCTCTCTCTCTCTCTTCTCTCTCTCTCTCTCTCTCTCTCTCTCTCTCTCTCTCTCTCTCTCTCTCTCTCTCTCTCTCTCTCTCTCTCTTTCTCTCGCTTTGTTTGGATTAATCAAGGTGTGGAAGATGTAAAAGAATTTATTCATACATTTAGAGAGAGGCTGGTAGAATGTCGATGGCAGGACTGGAATTCTCATGTCCAAAATAGTGATAGATTTGAGTTTGATAGACTGTTCACACATTTGAATCGGGTACCAACCTACATGTCTATGAATATTGAAATACACATAAAGCGTATTGTGACCAAATTTAGATTCAGAATTTCAGATATATTTGTCCATTCAAAACACTATAGTAACTCAGCTCATAGAGCTTTGATATGTCCACTGTGTAAGGATTCAATAGAAGATGAGATTCATTTTGTACTTTCTTGTCCAGAATTAAAAGATATCAGAGAACATATTATTCCGGCAAAATATTCCAGGTGTCCATGTCTGTTTAACCCTCTTGTTGTTGGATTTTACAGAGCTAAACTGCCTGTAGATTTTGAATTCTTTGAAGGTTTTCTACCCCCAACTGACTTACTTTACTCCTAAGACAATTGTGTTTGTGCATGACAAGCTATCAAGCTGAAATTTTGTCACAAGCTAGGTATGTCTTTGTACTTGCATTTAGGTGCAAGTTTGTCTGGTCACCAGATGTCTTGTCATTGTCACCTTATTTGTCACCAATCACAGGTAAAAGTATGGTATATGTGATAAAACAGCAAATCCTGCATGGATTTGACAATAGTTCAAGCATGTTAGTGTCGAATAAGGAACTGATACCCAGCTGATGTGTTTACCAATAGTTATGTGCAATAGTACTTCAAGGATGTGTCACACAATGTCCCCATAGCACCTGTTTATTTTATGGTATGTCTCGAGGAGACAGAAGTTTTGTTTAACTATTTTTTCTTTTGAAAAGAAGTTATATTCCATCAACATGTGACCTTTATACTGCAGTTCTTGTCTGCGTGTTCTACCACATGTTTGTTAAGTGTACAGAAGTGTATTATTGTACATGACTGTCACCAGTGTCACAGCACAGGCTGTGACAAATTCTAAACAACACAGAACTGCTGTAACCCTACACAATTTTAATGTTGGTAGTCTCTAAAGAAGTCGTAGTGGTGGCACAGGGTCACATCACATCACAAAAAGCACAAATCATGGATGTATGGGGGGGTGTACCCATTGCTCTCACCAGGCGAACCTTGGCAGACGGGAGACCTATTTTATTTTCCTTCTTGCTATTTTCATTATCAGCATATCTGTTCGTTTCTGCCATTGCAGTTTCAAAGTAAAAGTGTGGTTTAATGAGAAAACAGTCAAAAGGCATCGATTTCAGGCGTCTATGCCGCGGACCAGCCGGGAGGTCAAATTTCTCCACAGTTGGTGTGTGTAGCACAGGTCAGGTATGTGCCGTGTAGCACGTTATTTTCAGGCTCACTCTTCTCCCTAACTGCAGCATTTCCTTCCTCCTCTTCCTCGTAAGCGTTTAATATCAGACTCACTTAACAATTCTCGTTCAAATGTTTCTACTTCCAAGGCAATAACATTCAATTTATCGTCTCGCTAATCAGATGAATCGTCTGCTACTAAAGAAAACGCCATTTTTTTATCACACGCTGCTAGATTGAAAAGCGTTTCTGTCGCTGGCTGTTATTTCTTCCTTCCCTCCCCGCTACATGCATGTTAGTGGTCTAAATTTATCACTGGCACCCTCTGACACCCTCCCTGCATCGCCCCACCAATTTTCAGACACATAGTGTGAAAACCACGAAGTCTGTGTGTGATGGAAAAGTACTGCCCACATGGGCAACACCAACTGTCAGCTGCGGCCATATTGGAATCTAGCGGCAACCGCCCTTCCTGTCAGCTGCGGCTGTATCGGGGACAAGACAGTTAAACTAATATTGTTAATGTCAGCAACAAATGAAACTACTGTTAAGAGATTAAGCATATATTTGTACAAAGCCTTTAAAAGGCGAAGTGAGTGTGTAGCAAATTGTTAATGTGGATGTGTCTTGTCAACAATGTTTTGTACAACCCCCTTCTAAGGGGCCGTGGCCTTTTTGAATAAATATCATATCATATCATATCTCTCTCTCTCTCTTTCTTTCTCTCTCTCCCCCCCCTCTCTCTCTCTTTCTCTCCCTCTCTCTCACTCCCCCTTCCTGTCTCTTTCTCCTCCCTCTAACCACCTCTCTCTCCTCTCCCATCTCTCTCCCTGCCCACCCCCCCCCCCCCCCCCCCCCCCCTCTCTCTCTCTCTCTCTCTCTCTCTCTCTTCCTCTCTCATTAACAGTCTGTAAACGTATTTTGATTAAGCTAAAGGAAGATAGGTATTTGAAATTACCTTTTTATGTACATAATTGATAATCTGTTTCACTTTGATATGTTCTACACAGGATTGTTACTGAAAATGTCAGTCATTGTTTTCTTACACATTTTATTACATTGTCACAACTGGCTTGGGGTGAATGAATGAGATGAGTTTATTTTGCTGCGCATTTGATGACTAGCTTTTGGGTACAAAAAACTAAACGAATATGGTGTGAAAGTATACTGTTCTTTTTCCTGTTGTATTGTATTGTGGCCCAATGGCCGATGTACATTAAACAAGTTCCGAGTTCCAAGTTCTCTTCCTCTCTCTCTCTCTACTGCAGATTAAGTGCAACGCTGAAGGAGAATATTTAATCCTTTCTACCTGCCTATCTTTTTGTTTTGTTTTGTTTCTCTTCTTTGAAAAAAACAGCAGAAACTAAAGAGTACTGAGGGACCTGTAAGCATATAAACTACTTGTTCCCTTTTTAATGAGGGGGGGGGGGGGGGGGTCGGCAGGGGAAATGCCCCCTTTTTATCATGTTATGGGGCCCTTGGGCCCCTTTCTCTGAAATCCTAGAATCAACACGGCATAGTAAAAAAGGTAAAGGAGTGAGAGACCTCACTTTTCTAGGGCCAGCATATTGAGGGCGGCGCCCATCTCCTCTCCCTCGCTGCTTTACCTTCCCTGACCCTAAAGAGGGCAGGTACCCATTTACAGCTGGGTGAACTGGGGGAACTGTACTGAAGCTAAGGCGCGCAAACGGTCACCCATCCAACTGGTAACCACGCTCGACGCTGCTTAACTTGGCTGGGGGAAAGTGAGTGCTCCGACCACTGAGCTATCCCGTCCCCTCAACACTGCATACTGAATTTTATTCCCAGGATTGTACATATAAATCAACTATCATTTCATTTATATAAAGGCAGAAATTGGAACAGTTTTGAGAGATGGAGAAAAGACTTTGTGTAGATGGATCAGACATAGAGGATTTTTTATCCACTAATTTGGAAAAACGCATGTTGCAGCGAAACATAAGACCTTTACCGAAACATTCCACTGAACGTCCCCATCTTCTGAATCCAGAAACCTTGTTGAAGACTTTGATGCCACCAACAAAAGTAACATGATGGCAAACAACAAAAGAGACATGGTGGCAGTTCATTATGATGATGATTTCCACATTGGTTCTCTTCAGCACGTGGAGGACTCCAACACTGCCCTCATCAGCTTCATGAAGAAATATGTCTTGTCAAACAACGCATATGTCTGGCTCACACCTCAGCTCCATGAACAAATCCATTTTTGCTTTGTCTTTGAAACAGGCTTTCAACTTGAAACCAGTAATGGGAGAATCTGGGAAGTGGCAGATGACATTCATTTGGACCCGAAATACAAGGCATACAAGAACCATTTCTGTCTTTAAATTCAGTGCTTTTCCTGCCTTTTCACTGTAGTGAGGTTCTTCCTTTACAGATATCTATTTATTTGTAAGTTTTCTATTGCTGTACCACAACTATGAGCCTGTTCTTTGCAGATACAATCTCAAGAAATTTGTGATTCACATTCTGTTGATCCAGGTTTTTTTCCAAAATCTTTTCTATTTATTTATATTCTTTTGTCAGTGATGTGTGGGTAGTTGAGTGCTGTAATCACAAACAAAATTTCAAGGAAAGTCATCAAGAAATGTGGAAGTTATGTTCCATTTTAGGTTGGTACGGCACCGTAAATCTGCTTAATCTGTCAACCAAATTAGGCTTTTATTAGTTTTGAAAATTTTTCTACATTGACTCAGAGTCCTTTGTTAATTATCAAAATGTATGTTTTTGACTGATTGATTCATGTACAAAATTTCAAGTAAATTCATCAAGAAGTGTTTGAGTTCTATGCATTTTAGCTTGGCATGGTACAGTAAACTGCTTTTTCCATCGTCCAAATTGGGCTTTTTGTCATTTTTTGAGGTGCAGAACTCTAAATGTTACTATCATTCATTACCCCCCAAAATTAATATTTTTCATCAAGATGTATGTATTAAGAATATTTGAATTTGGAATTATTATCTGGTCTTGTTTTTGTGCTATAGGATGGCAAAAATGGCTGATTATGCAAATTCGAACATTCACAAAATGGGTTTAAAAAAAAATCAACTTCATGGCCTTGCTTTGTCATTGTTTGAAGAGATTGATGCTTAACCTTGTTTTTGTGCATAGTGTAGGTTGTAGAGAATTAAAATCTATAGTTAAAATCTATCTACAAGCACATACTAGAAAGTAACTTAGTAAGGTGATGGCAAACTTGCTTCATTTTACAATCTGAATGACTGAACGAAATAGGCCATTTTTGAATTGTGATATCTCTGGAACCAGTAGAGCTAAAGCCTTACTTTTTTTATATTATTTTTAAATTTTCTTGTATATTTCAGAATAAAACAATTAATTTTAACCTTTTCCCAAATGAATTTTTGGCTGCCGGTACCTACTTGAAGAATCTGTTCTTAGGTGGACCAAGTGCAAGATGTGCTGGAGAAGGGCATGAGGTGTGACATGATGCAGCATCGCTTCAGTGTGGTCAGTTCATTCACAGAAATGTGTGTATGTGTGTACTGTGGCACGCTGCATTTTAGATAATGTTTTTGCAACACATGGTTGTTTTGGATAGAGTATAGAAAAAAACCCACTGCTGTAATGCTGGCAATATAAATAAAGTACAGATAACAAGAGAAAGATATGTATACTGTTGAAGTCAAAACAGAAGATAGTCTACACTGATTGGAGAAGCTATTATACAGTACTAGAGATGGGCAAGTTTGAGGAACCGCTTTCAAACAGAAGATTGTATACCTCTGATGGAGGAAGAGATGGACACCATTCCTGATAAATATGCCAGACAGAGAGAGATCGATGGCCAACAGTGAGCTGTTTGAATCTGGGCATGCACATGCACACTGGATCAATCTGAATTTATACATCTATAGATGTTTAGCCTTATCATTGTGGGCAGCAAATATCATAGTGCCTGATGAAAGTTGAAGGTAGGATTGGACAGTATTGGCTGGTGAGGGTGGGATTCTATTTGTTTGTTGGGGGGGATATTTTTTGGTCAGCTTAAGCTCCAAGGTTCACCAGTAGTGAGATTCTTGGGCATACGACTGTTTTTGCCCACCATTAAAGCAGCGGCATTCAGACTTTGGGGATGATACCTAAACACCAGTGTGTAGCATTTTTACTTTTGTCATCCGTTCTTACCAACATGCAATTGCCTACTCTTTTGAAGGCAGAACAGATTTTAACATGTGCATACGATGTTCTGCATGCCTTCGAACATGGGGCCTCGGTTTATAGTCTCATCTTTTGGGGTAGTGGGGTCAGTACTGATGTTAACTCTATGGAAAAATTCCCTTGAACGGGCATCTTAGTGGTGGCTCAATCCCAGGCCATTAAACCATGATCAAACCACTATGCTGTCCTGCCCCTCAGGGTGGTATGATTGTTGTGAAAAATGAATGGGTTGTTGTAGGAGGAAGTCCCAGATCAGCTGGAGAAGCTGATCACCACACCCATGGAGAAACATCCCTTCATGAAGCCCTTTCTGGCTGAGGAGAAGAAGGTCTCTGAGGATGACCTGTAAGTGTGTGTGTGTGTGTGTGTGTGTCACCGCTTCTCATTGCCTCCGTTTAATTCCCCAGTCAAAGTTCATGATCCGCAGCTTGCGGGGCGTGGATATAAATAAACAGGGCAAAAGGAAAGGCGGCACTAGCAGCTTGCGCTATAACGGTGTTCATCTGTAAATTACCCTTGTTTCTTTCACACATCCTTTAGCGCAGTGAATTGTCAAAAAAAGACAAGCAAAGCACTCTTTAAAATGAGCTTTAAACAAGCTTTCTTTTGACTCCAAACTCCATATACTTTCTTTCATACTGGTTGATGTGACAACAGTTCAAACAGACATGAAGATAAAGAGGAGAGGTGCAGGCAGAAACACAATCACAAAAAACAGACATTTCTAACTATCTCTCTAAAAAAGGCAGATTTATATTATATAAACAATGAACATGGAGAAAACATTGAACATGTCTGCATACAGACTAACCTTTTTATTTGGCTGCAAACTTGTCCCTGTTGGCGCAGCGAGGCCATGAATAAACACACTGTAGCAGGCTACAGCCCGCGGCCGGCGGCGTGAGAGGCAGGGTGATGGAGAGAGCGTGGGGTGAGAGTCTGGGGCAATCATTAGTGTCAGTTATCTGACTTCTCTATAAACACTCCTGCTGGTCAGGCGTTACAGCACGTACACAGTCTACTGTTTCATCAGCTTTTAGCCGTATCCTTGCTACAGCTGAAGGTTTGTTCATGAACCAATTCCAGTACAGCTCATAATTATAGCCTCCGAGAACACAGTAGAAAACAAATGTGTTGTCAGTATCGTACACTGTCATCAAGCAAGATACCTCACAAATGACTCAGGTTTTTATTTCACTGATATTTCTGATACTATACAAAAAGCATTTTCTGATCATGTTAAGAAATTGTTGTGATCAAAAGTGTATCTACTTCTCAGTTATGTATTGTGTAAAAAAGAACAAATTGCACACAGGCCTACACTTTTACATCAAAGCAACAACAAAAAAGCAGAAAGAAAGTAAACACACACACACAATGGATGACAAAATTTACAAAACTGCATATACATGATAACTGGATGTAAAAAAGCACACAAGTGCTTTTTCCATTATCCTCAAAATAAAAAATAAACACACACACACACATGAGCACACGTGCACACACATACACACACACAAGCAGACATATACACACACACAAAATGGCACAAATACATGCTCGCATACCCTATACTCGCACATACGCACACACAGACACTCACATGTGCATGTGGGTGCACACCACACACATGTAACTACAAGAAGATGTGCACAGCACACATGTGCTTGAAAAAACTAACAACTTGAAACTGACACACAGCCAGGAGGCACCTGTGTACATGTAGGTGCTGTGGCCCATCACACACACACACACACACTCTCACACATGCATACTCGGGCACATACACATACACGCACACACACACCATGCGCAAACACGTGCACACACGCACACACACACCCCTGCACACATACTAACACACACACTAACACACACACACACACTAACACAGAGAAAATGCACTGACGCACAAATATATATCATCCATTATAACCCTTTGCTGATGCTCAGACAAGTACTGATACAAAATAAGTGAACTTAAAAACACCAACAAAGCACAAGTAAACACAGTAGCACTCAAACAAATAAACTAACTGTTGACAAACTACACCATCAAGTAGAAGGTTCACATAATGTAAACGGCACATACAAAAGAGAACAGTCTGATTAAAAGAAAAATCCACAGAATTCCTCACAGATAAAGATGCTTTGCCTCTGAAAATTAGGAACAAGCTGACACTCAGCCCTTCGTTTCTTGGGAGAACCAGTGTTTGTAAAAAAGAAATGTTTAAAAATAGTTGACCAAAAAAAGCGGTACAACCGTCACCACAAACAGTTAAAGCAGGTATTAAGGTTTTGTTCACTAAGAATATGAATACTTTAAAAAATGTAGGAAATTCGGTAGCGTATGATAAAAACACCTTAAAAAAAAATTCACCCAGTCGCTAATAGACCGCAAAGAAGGAATGTGTGCTGGCACCGCAACACGCTAGACTTGGACCCCTGACCATGCAGTGCCTAGATAGCAGCCAGATGGAATTTAGGTTACGGAGTGCAAGTTCCAGCCGCCAACTAAAGAGCCTGTTTTGAGCAGCCATGGTGTGTGTGTGTGTGTGTGTGTGCGTGCGTGCGTGCGTGCGTGCGTGTGTGAAGAGAGAGAGAATAGCTCAGTGATTTACTTCTTAGAATTTATTATTTTAAGGCTGTGGTTTTCAGTTTCTACAATTGCAAAGCCATTTAGTTGAGGGTTTTTTCCCATTTGTAGTTGATGTAGAAAACTCCAGTAGCTTTATCATTTTCATTATGATACATTGTTGTTTTCACATGATTTGTTAACATCATCATTGTCATTATTACCGTCATCACCATAGTCATCATTATTATTATTTTTAAAAACAACTGTAGCATCATCTTCATCATCATAATTACTGTCTTTGCCTTGTTAGGGATATGCACATGATCTGTATCTATGAATTGAATACTGCAATTAATGGGGGGGGTTATTGTTGGGTTTTTGGTGCAGTGAAATGCTCATAAAACCTACATATCTTTTTGGGAGGGGGTAAAAACTTTGAATTACCGTCAGTGTCCAAATCATGCTTTGATTATTTTGGTTATTTATGTTGTTGCTTGTTTGCTGTGCAGACAAAGGGTGAAAACCAAAGCTATGGATATCATCACATCACTTATTGTTCCAGCCCTGGATAAACTGAAAAAGTTTCTGCAAGAGGTAGGCCTGAAACACAGTCTGTGGTGCACTTCCGCAAATGGCACATTCATTGTCTTTTTTTTATTGTCTGTCAGAGTTGTGCACATTCATAAACTAGAGAAAATAACTTCAAATGATGTGATTTGTTAAATTATTTTCCAAACCAAAGTTGTAGCTGTTTCAGTTTTATCCTGGTTTGACCCTTATGATTGGCTAGGGTATTGATGAAAGGAATGACTGAATAGCTGGTGCAATCTTGGTATTTTGATATGTGCATAGTCGCACAGTTTTAAGCTGAGCTTTAATCCTCAAAGGGGTGATAGTCCCATAATGGTGTCTGCGGACAGTGGAGCTGTAAATAATGTGATTGGATCGATTCTCTCTAAAGTGGTTATTTTGAGAAAATGGCTTGTGCTTTTTAATACATTTGCAGATTGATGTAGAAGAGAAAACTTTTTGTGGTTTAGAATAACAGAACTCTAAGAAAAGAAGAATACTGAGGGTGAGAAAATGGCCATTTCGGTTGCTTTTGTTTTGTTTTTGCTGCCTCATCTTCTGTGACGTCCCCTGTCCTGCTGTTCCCATGCTGCTCATTCCAATCTCCCCGCCACAGCCATACCCAGATTTGTTATGTCTCATCCCCAGGGTCGGAAGTCCACAGGGAGCCCATCACTATCAGGCTGCCGTGGGGCCACCAGCCAGAGGGGCCCTGCACTACTGCTGGGTCACTTTGGTGGTGTTTAGTGAAGCCTGTTCTGAGCTAACATACGCAGGACACCACCTACTACCCCCTACTAACGACAGTATTAGCTCAGTCGCAGAGCCAGACTGAGTGAGTTGCCCAACCGAGGTGGCAACCATCACAAGGTCCCTCCAATGTTCGCTCCTCGCGAATCTCCAACCCTAAAGGCTTTGACACAGACTCGTCACAGGCACAGAAATGTATGGGCAAACCAAATCTGAGGTCACCATGAGACCAAAGCAACTGGGACCACCAAATCAGAGGCAATTTTTTTTGTATTGCATGATGATCAATGACAATGAGGATGACGTAATGATGTTGCTATGGAAGTGCATATGCTTTGAGACTACTTGACAGGGTTGTACTCTACGCTTACCATCATAATATATTCCAGCGTCAACTGGGCCTGAGAGATACAGACACCTGCAGTTTTGGTCAGGTAATTTGAGCAACACTCTCAAACTCGCATCCGTTAAGTGGATGAAGCTCGACTATGTGGTCCTAGTCTTCCCACTGAGCCCACAGCACGCTCACTCTGGGTAGGAGCCGGCTGGAGTCCAAAAAATCCCTACGACTCTTATGGGAATTGAACCCACGACCTTCCAGTCCGTAACCCAAGGCGCTAACCACTGTGCTGTGGCGGCTGGTGCCATTTCAGTTTTCGCTGATTGAGTAAATTGTTGATATTCACAGTAATAAAATTTCTCAACGTGAAATAAATTATTCTTCACAGAAAGACAGACAGATAGAGGTACACACAAATCATATGTATTTATTTATTTATTTTATACCACTTTAAGTCTCGGAAGATTTCTCTGTGTAAAATTCAGGCTGCTCTCCCCGGGGAGAGCGCCACGCCACAAGAGCAGTGCCACCCATTATTTTTTTCTTTTCCTGTCTGCAGCTGTATTTGTTTCCCTATCAGAGTGGCTTTTTTCTACAGAATTTTTCAAGGACAACTCTCTTGTTGCAGTGGGTTCTTTTATGTGCACTAAATACATAGCTGCCAACCCTTCCAGATTTTCCGGAATTCTTCCGGATTCGAATCTCGGTTCCGATTTTCCGTTTTACTAGAAAATATTCTGGTTTCCGAAATTTAAAAAAACAAACCGTTTTGTAACATTTTCCTACCACATACCAAAGAAAAGCAGCGAGCATTCGCTTCCCAGTTCATCATCTTCGGGAACTCTTTCTGCCACACCCTCTGCAGCACAGAGAAAAGAGAGCACTCTACTCACTGGCTCTGTTGGTCAGAAAAGGAAACAGACCAGTGGCAGCATCAGGGAGCCACTTGCGAAGAAATGTGGGGTGTCAGATTTGGGAACTGGAAGACAAGAAAGAATCTTCGATGCCTTGCCTGACCCTCTGATGCTGACATATGCCAGTTTTCTGAAGGCTGTTGTTCCTGTCTTTCAGACGACCAACAAATTGTTGCAGGCTGAAAAGCCACTGATCCATGCTTTGCGAAGCGTACTACTGGGCATTCTTTGTAAGATTCACAGTAAATTTGTGATCGCTTCTGTACAAAAATCCAAAGAAGCAATTGACATTGATTGCAAAGCAAGAAAAAATCTGAAAGAAGACAATGATCTTTTTGTTGGGGCTGCAACCTCTGCTCTGTTAAAAACTCTGCCACCTGCGGTTCAGTCTGAATTTTTCCAGACTGTCCGGGAGAACTACATTGCAGCCTGTGACTACATTATTTCAAAATTTCCCCTCTGGGACCCTGTTCTAATTCATGCACAGGTCGCTGATACCACAAAAGCTGGCAGTTCAAAATGGGAGAACGTACAGTTTTTCATATAGAATGGAAGTCTGGTTCTTCAACATGACAAGGAAGAACTGTCAGAAGCAACAGACCAGCTTCAGGACCAATTCAACAGCCACCAACTGCTTGGCTTGCCACAAGCTGTCTGTGACTTGCAAAGAGAAGACCAGAAGTGGGCTTTGCTGGCCAAAGAAAAAGGCTTTGGCATGTTGGCCTTTGATAGACTGGCTCACTGCATGTTGGGAATCCTGTCCCTGCCTCACAGCAATGCCAGTTGTGAGCGGCTGTTCAGCCAGGTCTGAAAAAACAAAACGGACTTCAGGGGGTCCCTCAGCACAGACATAATGAACAACATGATGGTTGCAAAGGCAAACCTTCATGGATTTTGCTACCAGCAGAAGTTCATCCAGGACTTCTTGAAAAAAGCGAAGTCATCAACCTCCCAAATGGTGAAAAAAATGGTTTGGCCAGACTTTGAGGAGATGTACAGAACAACATAGCTTTTTTAGAGATTTTTTGTTAGTTTGTTTGGGGCAGAAGGGTTAGTTGGTTAATTTTCTTCTTTCATATTTTTGGGTGTGTTTGTCGTCAGCTGCCCTAGGGCCAGAGGAGCCAGTCCAAGTGAACTGTTAACAAAGTGTTAACTTTAGCACATAGAAGAAATCTCCATTCTCATATTGGAAGTGTGTAGACCAGAATTGCTACTCCAACTTCAGTCTGGTTGAATCTCTAAGTATGTTTGCTTAATGGATGGTATATTCTTAATGTGTATGTGTGTGTTGTTGTTTTGTAAATTTTTTGTGGTTTTCATTTCAGGAGATGAGAAATTTGCTTGTCTAAATATAAAAAGTGCTTCAGCTTCAGGGGGCACAGCCCCTTGACCCCCACTTTTACGCGCCCCCCCCCCCCACCTCCTCCCGAACCCACCCCTCACCAGGATTCCTATTTTGGACTCTCAGAGGTTGGCAGCTATATAAATAATTTTGTGTAACACACAGGACCTCGTTTTACCGTCTCATCTGAAAGACTAACACCCAGACCGTTACTCATGGTCTGATGGATGGGGAAAAGTTTTGGGCCAAAATGGGGTTCAAAACACTGCACACTTCCACCTGGAACTTCTCGCTTTTTAGGCAGGGGCGTTACTTTTAGACCACTGATCCACGGGTTCAAATGTGACATATAATTAGTTGCATTGCACCAGAGGTCAGTTTTTAGTTCTTAGCATTAATCAGCAATGAAAACGCTATTCAGTTCAATAAAAAAAAAAAAAAAATTTGAAAATTGATCAATTCTATGAAAAGTTATTACAAATTGAAATGATAGTCTGCAGGAAGTGACAAAATGAGAAATTGGCAAGTTTTGTGTTGTAATAGGGGTCAGAATGAGGTTTGGGTATTTTTAAACATGTTTTTAAACCAAAAGTAATCAAAATTATGCTTCGACATTTAATAATAATAATATATGGAATTTATATAGCGCTGAATCTTGTAAAACAAGCAAATCGAAGCGCAATACAAGGTAAAAGAATGGCTGTACTTTTATAACCAATCAAAAAAAAAATATCACAATCATCTTCGAAGATAGCTCCTAGCAGATAATTGGTCAAGTGCAATGTGACTTTAAAAAAAAAAAAAAATTTGTTAGGTGCAATGCAACTCATTTTGTGGTGGAGCGTCACAAATGCAATTCCTTTCCTTTTGGATATCCCATTACCTTTGAACTGTCACTCATCAATTTCACCTCAGATGTACCTGAAGAGGACTCGTGTGAGTGAGTGTGTCTGCTCGCTGCCCCAAGGCAAGGAAATGTACCAGCAGTGCCTGCAGTTTCACCTGTCCTGCAGCATGTCCCCCAAGGAGGTGCACGAGCTGGGGCTGAAGGAGGTGGAACGTATCCAGAAGGAGATGATGACCCTGGCCAAGAAGGAGGGTCACACCCACATCTTTGACTACATCAAAAAACTCAAAACCAAACAGGAGGGCAAGTTCCAGTCCTCAGTAAGTGTCAGCTGAGAGGTTATATATTTGTTGTTCCTTTTTATTTGATTTATAAAAAATAATGTTTGGAAAGGCACACATTTGCGTGTATATTTGGGGAAAAAAATTTCCAAGGTAGGAACATAAAAGATAATGCGAAAAAAAAATTCATTTGAAGGACCCTGGAAAAAAACACACCAAAGGTTGGAACATAATTATGAAAAAACCTCATTTCATTTGAAAGATTTTGAAAAAAAAAACATTTTCAAAGTTAGGAACATAAAAGATGTTGCAAAAACTTTTCATTTGAAAGACTTTGAAAAAAGTTTTTAAAGGTAGGAACATAAAAAGATAATGCTAAACAATTTTATTGGAAAGACCATTACTTTTGATAAAATAAAAAGATTTTAAGATAGCAAATTTAACCGTTTCAGGTTGCAGTTCAGAATAGGGAGATTGCTATTATCAGTTAGTTTTTTGTTCAAGGCTACTTTGAGCCCAGAAACATTAAAAATGTTCATTGACAGCCTGTATGAAAGTCTCCTTTCTTTGTTCATATTTTTCTTTTGTTGTTATTGTTGTTGTGCACCATTTAGTATGATGCATAGATGTATGAGACCTGTTCCGCCTTCTGGAAGACTAGGCCATTTTGTGCCAGTAGAAATGGATGACAGAATGTTTGAAATCGCATGCATATAGGTGTGTTTAGATTAGGTACCGGCAGCCAAAATTAGATTATTTCTTTTAGTATTTAAAACCTATATCGTCATAAAGATAATGATCAAACTTAAAAAACAAAACAAAAGTGAAGTCGCTATCTTTCATACTTTTGGAGATATGGCTGTTTAAAAATGGGGTATGCTGATGCCCTTGACAATTTCTAAAATTGTCCAAGTTTGAATCTCAATAAAATTGTACTAAACATACATACCCAGTTGAAAATGAGTATTTTAAATCCTTATATTTTCTTAAGATAAATAAGTTTCATGACACAAATGTATTTGGTTGATATGTACTAGGGTGTCAAACTTAAGAAAAACCACAATTTGACACATGTCAAATCTGTGAGATGTGCCAACTTTGAAGCATCAGAGCACAGTGAAAAAGACAAGCAGAAAGCTTCTTTCAGTTTAGACAGCTTATACTAGTTATAGTAAACACACTTTTTTTTTTCTGAGGTGTTTGCTTGAGAAATAAGGAGAAATTCCATGTTAAAAACCTGGAGGTAATGCAATTTGCACTGAGGAAAAAAGGGACAATACTGACCTGCCATATGAAAAACAACCATGACTTTGAAACTATTCATTGAATTGTCTTCAAATTTTGCTTGTAGTCTCAATACATTTTTTTCTACATAATGAAGAGTGTTTCTTTGCTATTTTTACTAACTTTTTTGTTTTTTTATTCTAAAACAAGAACTTTCGGGGATGAGTTGACAGAGTTGTCCAAACAGAAATGCACATTCTTCCTAAACTGACCGGCAGATTTCAATGAAATTTTGACACAATCTTTTTTACACTGCTCTCTATCAAATTATATTACATATTCCTGACAACCATTTCCAACTTAAAAAACAAAAAGGTAGTACTGATATCCTTTTGAGATGCTTGTACACATTTTCTCCCCAAATTTGCTGAACTTGCTTCGGTTTTTGGTTCAGGATGTTACTTTTTTCAAGTTAAGCATTCACTGTCTTCATATTGTCAAGCTCTTTGGTTTTATTCTGCATCTCCTGAAATTAAAAAGATGTATGAAACTACAGCACACTGAGTTGGGGTTGTTTTTTTCTATTTCCTCTGTAATTTTAGCTTTTGTCTCTTCCAGCTCTCTTTGCGAGGCAGCAGCTGTTGTCTCAGCTTGTGATACTTTCATTCTATTCTTCCTCTATAGAAAAAAGACTGAGGATTTTGCACAGTCTGCACACTAAAATTTGTAGTGCTAGATAAAAAATTGCTCCATATTATGCCGTTTATTTTACCATTTGATACTTTTCATGAGTGACTGATGACTACAGAGATGTGATCTGCGAAATATTGAGAATCCTCATGCAATCGAGGAAGTGGAGGAAGTTGAAGGACCTGTACAAGAAGTGACTGAAGATGAAATCAGAAGAGCAATTCGAACTATGAAAAAGAGAAAAGTCACGGGGCCATCAGGAGTGGTGACAGAAATTATACAAGCAGCAGGAGAGGAAGGAGTAAAACAACTTACGGAAATATGTCAGAAGATACAGTGGACAGAACAAATGCCCGAAGAATGGGAAGACAGTATTACTGTTCCCATTTTCAAGGGTAAAGGAGATGCACTAGTATGTGGAAAATACAGAGGAATCGGGCTTCTGGAACATGGCATGAAGATCTGGGAAAAAGTATTGGAAAGAAGACTGAAGAGCCTATGCAATATTGATGAAAAACAGTTTGGATTCCAGGCTGGCAAATCAACCATAGATGCAATATTTAGTGTGAAACAACTGCAGGAAATGTATATGGAAAAGAAAAAGAGCTTGACGCACATCTTTGTCGACCTGGAAAAAGCTTTTAATAGAGTACCCAGAAAGGAAATCCAATGGGCCTTGAGGAAACAAGGTGTACCGGAGCACACCATCTCAATCGTTATGACTTTGTATAAGAACTCCAGATCAAAAGTGAAAACTATAATTGGGACGTTAGAAAGCTTTGAGATAAAAGTAGGAGTGCACCAAGGATCCGCATTGAGCCCTCTGCTCTTTATCCTCGTGATGAATGAAATATCCAAGGAAGTGGAGAGGCCAGAAGAGATCTGGGAACTGCTGTATGCTGACGACTTAATACTGGTAGCTGAGAACAGTGATGACGCTACTCAAAGATTTGGCAATTGGAAACGGAGATTAGAACGCAGAGGAATGAAGGTAAATGTTGACAAGACCAAAGCAATGACAGTTGGAAAAGACCGCAGAACACATAGAGAGCAAGGCAAATACCCGTGTGGTGTCTGCCGCAAAGGTGTAGGGAACAATTCAATCAAATGCTCCAAATGTCAATATTGGTGTCACAAAAAAAAGCTCAAATGTCTGAAGAAGGAGGACGGAGTATTTGTCTGCCCCAGTTGTATGAATAAGAAGGGTGAAGACAATACCGATGCAGGAAAAGAGGAGCTAGAATTTGAACAAGGGAAAAATAGAAGTGGTAGATGAATTCTGCTACCTGGGAGAGATGATGAACTGCGAAGCAAAATCTGAGTTAGCTGTCAGAACCAGGATTGCGAGTGCTTGGAAGAAATTGAAAGAATTGGCAAGTCTGCTCAGAAATCAGAAAATTCCACTGGAGAGATGCTGCCTGATATATAAAGCCTGCATCAGACCTGTTCTCCTGTAGGGCTTATAATTGGAGAAGAACAAAGAGATCTCAAGCCGTACTGCAATCAGCAGCTTGTGCGCAAAGTGACTGCCATCTTGGCTGATCCATTCCATGTTATGTCTTCGGAATTTCAGTTATTGCCTTCAGGACGCCGCTTTCGGTGCTCCAACAGTAGTAAAACAAATAGAAAAAGAAATTCCTTTGTTCCAGTAGTCATTCGAATTCTAAATTCCAAACAGTTTTACATTCTCTAATATACCCCCCTGATTGTCAAGTGCGTGGGTGTGTGTGTGGTAATGAAAATCAGTACTCCTGTATCTTGCTTTTGGCTTTCAAGAATGATTTCTAAATTGTGTGTGTTTATGTCTTTTCTAGATAATGGTCACTATGGTGCGCGGGTGCATGTGTGTGTGCATGTGTGATAAAACTGTGTTCATATATAGGTGTGTGTGTATGGGTGTGCGCGTGTGTGTGAATGTGCACGTGCGTGCACGCGTTAAAAAAAAAGTTTATATCTTTTCCAATCAATGGATTTTACAACATTGTATTCCTACATTGGTGGGTGTGTGTGTGTGTATTCGCGGTGTGTCTGTGTGCACGCACCTGGGTTTGGGTTTGTGTATGATAATTTTTTTAAGCTATCTTGGAATGCTTATGATAATAATAATAATAATAATAATGTATGGAATTTATATAGCGCTGAATCTTGTAGAGCAACTAATCAAAGCGCTCAGATTTTTTGTTTTTTTCGAGGATAATGGAATAAGCACTCGTGCTTTTTTACATCCAGTCCCCGTGTGTATGCGGTTTTGTAAATTTTGTCATCTGTTCCCAATCTGAAATGTATTTTTCTTGTGTCTTGTGAGATAATTATAGGTATCAATGTGCCTGTCAGTATTGTAATTGCCTTTCATGGGATGATTAAAGTGTTTTTGACTTGACTTGACTTGGCTCGGAGACATGGGTTTTCACAAAAACCGTCGAACATTTGATGAAGAGCTGTGAACACCGAATGCTACGCTACATGACAAAGATCAAATGGGAAGACAGGATCACGAATGAAGAACTATGGAGAATGTGCAAAGTTGATGATCTGAAGTTGGTAGTTAGTACCAGTAGACTGCGCTGGTTTGGGCATGTTCAACGGAAAGCAGACCACTACATCATAAAAAGAGCAATAAACTTCGTAGTGGATGGAAAAAGACCAAAAGGAAGAGCCAGCAAGACCTGGGCTGCCTGTATTGCAGATGATCTTAGAGAAAGGGGCATAAATAAGGAGGAAGCTCAAAACAGAGAGAGATGAAGAAGGCTCATCAATGTCAAACCTCCCCTGGGAGAACATGACAAAAAAGGAAGAAGAAGAAGAAGACTGATGATTACAGGAAGACAGTTTTGTCAGAGGTTTTTTCTCAGAAGAAAAAAAATGTTAACAAATTGATACTGTTGCATACTACTCTTATTCTTGCATGAATTTACCCATATTGTATTTTTGTTTCTAAAGTTATTTAACATTTTTACGTATAATTTGAATTTAATTTCACTGTCTCAGTGTCTGCATTTCTTCATCAATCACTATGTGATATCATGACAATAATTTTATGTGTGTGGTTGTGGTGGTGGTGTGTTGTTGTTGTTCTTCTTCTTCTTCTTCTTGGTGTATGTGTGTGTGTGCGCACGCACATGTGCTCTACGCATATGTGTGTGAAAGAGAGTATATTCAGTTTGTATGAGACTGATAGAAAGACTAGAATAAGTTTGGTATGGTGTGATGGTTTAAGTTAACACTTACTAGATATTACTCACTGTCTACAAGCCTGAGTGATGTATAATAGATCTACAGCATGTGATCATTAATTACTTTGTTGTGGAAAAAAAGATGAGGTGATATATTCATGATAATATGAAAATTGTTCTATGTTATCTCGACAATTTAATCACTGTGATAAACATTTATCATGTGAATGTTTACTTGGCTGTAAAATGTACACTGTACCTATGTTGCCCAAATTGATCTGAGGATTAAAAAAAAAATGTAATGAAGTTACAAGAAATTTCACACACTAACAGTAACACAATTGGAGAAAAAAAATACTGGATACAAATCACAGCTTAACAAAAATGGCTTTAAATGTTTGTTTTTTTAAATTTTAACAACTTTGTCAGAAGCTCATGCCAGTAAAACAAAAAGAAAACTGACAGGGGATGGAAATTCAACTTCAGCAGCTTGAATCACTTTTCACTGTTTCTTTTTATTTCTTTTTTAATTTGAAATTTTTATTTACTTTAGTAAGAAGAAGAATTTTTAAAATACCCAGTAAAATCACAAAGAACTTCTCAACTGATTCATTAAATTTCTCAGAGGTAAGACCTGTAGGAAGATTTTTTTTAAAACAAAAAAATCCTTTCATTAATCATACTGCCATCTATGAAAAGGAGACTGAGAAAGTAGTTGAAAAGTTTATTGCTACTTTGAAGCAGCATGTAATGAAAACTACAATGTGTTGTCTCAACAGCCGCTGTAAGTCAGCTTTCAATCTGTGCTGTTGACTGGCATGTGCGTGCGGGACCAACTTCCGTTTGATGAACTCTCTCTCAACGATGTTTTATTGGCGATTTTCTGTTGAATCACAAAATTTAAATTCAATAACAAAGCTAAAAATCGCTAAATCAATGTTAGATATACCAGTTTTCCATTTAAAAAAAAAACAATCGTTTTCAAAAAAAAAAAGGTGTACGGGTTTTAAAACTTGCCCAGATGTCCTAACATGGGGCGAGGCCCTTACAAACAAAATTTAAATAAAAATTTTTCTGAATACTAAGAAATTTTTAATTTTTTAGGATTCTTTTTAATCCCTGTCTTAACTTGATATTTAATGTTTTAAAACTTGCCAATTTTTGTCTGCAATTCCTTGATTTTTAATTTTTTTTGGACTCGGTCAGCTTTGCTTCTTTCACTCTTTTCCGCCATTTTTTTTTTTTCTCACAGGGTTTTTAAACATGGCTTGAGGGATACCTTCACTATGATTGGTCGGTGGTGGACTGTATTTAAAGCTTTTGGATTAAATTTAAAAGCTAAAAAATTTTCCCCTTTCTAGTTGCCCTTTTTTTAAGTTGATGCAGGCAGTGAGCACATTGTAATAGTAAATTTTTCCCCAAAATGATTCACTTCCCTCGCTAATGGCGGCTGAAGTACAGGGGGGAGGGGAAAGGCACTTCGATTTTTGTTAAAGAGTGGGTGTTTTTGGGAATTTGTTTTTTTGTCACACCAGGGCCCATAAAAACAAATTGAAAAATCAGGGCACATAAATAAACATCTGTGTTTTTTTTTTCTTAATTTTCATGCCAATTTTTTAAAGAGGGCCCAAAGGGAATCGGGCCCTGTCAAAAAATTGCTTTTTCCCCCCTCAGGCTATTTTTCCCGCAGGCTGAAGAAGGGTGCTGGTACCTTTTCGGGCCCTGCCTACCCGTAGGTTTTTATCATTTTTTTACGTTTTTTTTTTAAAACCCAAATACAAAAATACAAAATTTACTGAAAAAAAATATGATTTTGACAACCCCCAAAAAACAAAAAAAAAAAAAAAAAATTTAAAAAAAACCAGGAAAAAAAGTGAAAACTACAGAAATTCTTCCTGCTGATTTTCCCTTGTTTTCGTTAGGTTGCGGGGCATTACGGGTAGAAAGGGGAAATTTCTGCCCAGTTGAAAGGGGGGGGGGGGGGGGGCAGGGGGGAAAGATAAACCCATGAATAGGTTTTTCAAAAAAAGGGAATGCCAGCAGCTCTAAATAAATGAAAGGGTCGGGATGGGTAAAGGAGTTTTTTATTTAACTAGGAAGGGGGGGGGGGGGGGGGCACCTTCTGCAAGGGGCCCCCTTTTTTTTTTATCACTGGGAACCCTACAGCAACTGTTTTTGCCCTGTCAAAGCGATGCTTTTATAGCGGCCTCCCAAAGTTTCCCCTTCTTTTTCAGGGGAAAAACCCCCCCCCCTTTCTCTTCCCCTCACACACACCCCACTCTATCCCCAAAACCCCTCCCTTTTCCCCCCCCCCCCCCCCCTCCCCCTCAAAATTACTGCCCCTTCTAACTCAAAACTTGCTCTCTCTCTTCCTCTCTTTTCCCTCTCTCTCCCCTTCTCTCTCTCCTCTCTCTCACACCCATTCTCTCTCTCTCCACCCAAAATTTCCACACCCAATGCATTTTCTCTTCCCTCTCTAAAACCCCAACACTTTCTCTCTCCCGCCCCTCTCTCTCTTCTCTCACATAAATGCACTCTCCCCCTTTCACCCACCACACTCTCTTCTCCCCCCTCCACCCCCCCCCTCTCTCTCCCCTTCACACACCACACTTTGCTCTAACTCTCTCTCACACACACCTTGCTCTCTCTTTTCTCTCCTCTCTCTCTCTCTCTCTCTCCCCTCTCCCCTTCTCTCTCTTCTCTCTCTTTTCCCACTGCTCTTTCTCTCTTTCTCTCCACCCACACCATGCACCTTTTCCCCTTCTCTTTCAAACCCACACCCCCACTTTTCTTTCGTCTGTCTGACTCTTTTTCCACACACATCACAACATTTTTCTCCTTTTTCTGTCACAAAAACCCCACACACACCACACCCCAACACACACACACACACACACACACACACACAACTTTATCCCCATCCCTAAAAAAAAATTTTGTTACATCACTGCCCTCCCCTTGAAATTGTAAAAACCTGTGCCCTTAGGGGGTACTGTCACCCTTTTTCCCTCCTTTCCACTCCCTTTCCCCTTTCCCCCTTCCCCCCGGGTTCCCCAAATGGGAAGAAATTTTGCGTGTTTACCCTTGGTAGGACGGGTTTATTAAAAACCCGTGTCCTAAAAAAAAAAAAGGGGGGGGGGGGGGGGGGGAAATAACACTCCAGAGCTTTTAACCCTTATTTAAATTTTGGAAAAGCGAGGGGTTTACAATAAAAGGGGCCCAGGGTGAGCTTTCTTGACTTTTTAGTTTTGTGTGTGGGCATTCTTTGCTAATTAAATTGCTTTTTTATTTTCAGTTTTTAAACTTTAGATCGGCGTCTTTTGTTTGAATTAAATGTTTTTTTAAAAGGTCCTTTTTGAGGCCCTCAAAATCCTTACGGGACACCCACACACACACCCCACACACTCCACCCCCAAATAAAAGTTGAAGTTTGGTAAGTTTTCTAAAAAACAACTTTTTTCAAAAAAGAAAGCGCTGCGGGGGAAACCCAAAAACCATAATTGGAACCCCCAAAAAAACAATGATTATAAAAAAAAATTTCAAGAGCAAAAAAGATTTTTGAAATACTTTTTTTTGTTTTGGGTCAAAATTTACTTTTTTTTGGCCTTTTAAAATATATTTTTCTTTTGGGGGGGGCCCTTGGGGGTTTTTGGGCAGGTTGAAAAATTTAGCCCACTGTCCCTTGAACTCTGTTTTAAAAAATTTTGTATGAAAAATTTTTTTTGTATAAAAACCCAAAATTTAAAGATTTTGTCATAATTTATGAAAACTCATAAGATTTGCCAGTAAAAAAAAAGGGACAAAAAAAAAGGGGTTGGATGAAATGATAAAAAAAATGATAAATGCACAAAATGCTGTTATGATTTTGTTCGTTTTTAACTGAATTGGTTAACTTGGGGACAGGGGGGGAAGCTTTGGAGTTTGTGAGGGGATTTTGGGCTACAACAAAATTCGGGCCAAGCTGTAACCTTGTTCCAAAATTTATCCCTGAAAATTTCCTCTCAGGAAAGGGAAAAACCTTTGCGGGTTTGGTTATTTTGAAAAAAGGAATTTAAAAAATGCTTTAAAAATTATGTGAGGGTGTTTTTAAAAAAGTGTGTGTGTGGGGGGGGGGGGGGGGGGGGGGGGTTTTTGAAGGGAGTGGGGGGGGTTTGAAGTAGGGGGGTTTGAAGATGTGTTTTGGGGGGAGAAAATTTTGGTGCTTTTTTCTTTTTGTCTTTGGGGAAGGGGTGTTGTGTGCTTTCATTTTTAATTTGTGTGTGCGGATTTTTTTCATGTGTTTTTTGGACACTGTTTTTACGCGTCACAGGGCCCAGGGCCTCCCCCAGCTTTTGCTGTTTTTTTTTCCCCAGAGGCATTCTATTATGCGGGGAACCCCCAAATTTGGTTGCCAGGCCTGGTTCTTTTATTAAAACACCAGAAACCCTGGATCTGCTTTTAATTTGGGTCTTTGTTTTTTCTTTTTTAAAAATTTTTAAAATTTTTTTGGGGAAAAGGGTTTAGACGAAAAGAGTGGGGGGGGGGGGGGGGGGGGGGGAGGGGGGAAAAGGGGTCTGTGGTGTTTTGTGTATGTTGTGTTTTTGAAAACATGAGGGGAATGTGGTATGCCCGGGATGTATAATCGGGACCTGCCTACCTTTTTAAGATTTTATGTATTTGTATGTTTTTTTTTTACCAAAAAGTCAAAAAGGGAAAAATTTTTACTAAAAAAAAATTTATGATTTTGAAACCCATGCAAAAAAAAAGAGAAAAAAAAAATTTTTAGAAACCCAGCAAAGGGTTAAAGGGGAAATGTAGCTTCCATCCCGATTGTCCTTTGGGGTTGCGAGTCATCACTCGGTACCCCCCCCAAAGGGGGGAAAACCTTTATCTGTTAAAAAAAAAAAAAGGGGGGGGGGGGGGGGGGGGCACAGGGAAAGTATAACCATGGGAAAACCAGATTTCAAGAAAGGAAAGGCCCAGCAGCTCTCAGGCAGATTCCCAAACCCTGGGGGAACAAGGAGGAGGGGGATGGGGGGACTTTCACACCCGGCACCGGTCAGAGTGCAAGAGATCCCTTTTTAATCATTTAAAAACCCCCTTGCAGCAACTGTTTCCCCCTGTCAAATGAATTTTTAGAGCAGGCCTCCCCCCGCCACCCCTTCTTTTTTTTTTTTTGTCAGTTTCCCCCTCCCCCCCCCCCCCTCCTTTTCTCTTCTTTTCTCTCTCTCTCTTTCCCCATCTTTTCCTTTTTCTCTCTCTTTTCCCCCTTCTCTCTCTACACACTCCCCTTCTCTCACTCAAAACCATGTACTCTCTCTCACTCACACAAAACACGCTTTCTCTCTCTCTCTCTCCCCTTTCTCGCTCTCTCTCTCTCTCTCTTTTCTCGCTCTCCCCTCTCTCTTTTCTCTTTTCGCTCTCTCTCTCTCACCACACACCCCCTCTCTTTCTCTCTCCCCCCCCCCTCAAAACACGCACTCTTTCTTTTCAGGAAAGATTGTTTAAATCCCAATGGCAGAATTTTAGTGTTCATTAAAAAAGCAGTAAAAAAGATTTAAATGTCAGACAATTTATAGCCCGCAGAATTAATCCCTGTTAGAAAAAGTAGCAGCCAAATTTTTATTTAGATTTTGTTTACCATGGCATCAAGTCACCCTGGGTTGTGCAAAACCCTAACTTAATATTTATGTAAACTTTGGGAAAAAGGGAGAGATATTGTTATCCTAAGTCATATTTTTGTAGCTGACTTTTTGTAACTGACTTAAAAACCTTATTTTAAAATTGATATGGACTTTTAAAATTTTGAAAAGAATTTATTCCAAGTTTAGACTTGGGTATCAGATATAAATTTCAAAAATTTCAGATACAGAAAAAACATGTTTTGACGCCCCCAGGTGTTTTGCCCATTATGTAAGCAAGCCCGGGGATGAAGTACTTTTTGTGTTGTGCGTCCAGTATTAGAGGTTTTTGGGCAGAATTTTAAAATCCCTGTTAAATATAGTGGGGAACGGGCCTAATTTTTTTGGGCCCTATGTTTAAACTAAATTGGCTTTCCAAGTCACCCTTGGGTTGTGCTTAGCCTCATTTATTTTGTGTAAAGCTTTCAAAAAGGAGGCCCCCCCCTTTCATTTTGGGGCCAAGGGGTTTTTTTTGTAAAAAAAATTTTTGGGGTTCGACTTCTTTTTTTTTCTCGCTGGCTTCCTAGTATCTTCTTTTCGTTCTTTTTGAAAATGTATGTTATTTCTTCCTTTATTTCATTTTGTGCCCTTAGTGTTTTTCCAAACCCAAGGTCATAACTATTTCCCCAATAAAAAAACCTTGGTTTACAAAGGCCCTAAAACATGTATTAAAAAAAAAGGGAAAGTAGTATTTTACACGGGAAGAAAAAACAAAAAAAAACAATTTGAAAAAAAGGGTTTAAAGCTTTGTTGCAGGCTGACATGATTTAAAAAAATAAGATAGAAGACAAAATTTTTGCGGGAAAACAATTTCATGTCCCTGGCAAGGAATAAAAAATATGTCAGCATTTAAACAGGGTAGCGGGCCCCACTTTAGGTCGAAGTTGTCTCCAGGGGGTTTTTTTTGATAACAACTTACCGGGCCCATCAAAATTGCTTTGAAAAGAATGATTTTTCTGATTAAAAAAGGGGGCCCTAAAGCATTCTTTAGAGATGAGAATGGCATAATTGTTTTTTAAAAACCATTTTTTGAAAACATTTTCAAGGAAAAT
Organism: Rapana venosa; assembly: GCA_028751875.1. Lineage (NCBI taxonomy): Eukaryota > Metazoa > Mollusca > Gastropoda > Neogastropoda > Muricidae > Rapana > Rapana venosa. The sequence continues at coordinate 54,500,175 of CM054144.1, forward strand.
TAAAAATAAACAAATCCCCCGGACCAGATTTTAAATGCGCAAAACCCCTTTAAAGACCCTGCGCTACTGAGCTTCCCAGCATCTTTCGGAAACCTTTTCCCAGGCCTCGTGGAACTGCCAGAACCCCAGTTTTTTGGGAAAGTTTTTCCAATGTAATACCTTTTCCAAAAAAAAACCCAAAATTTCCTTTTCTGGGCCAACGATTTAAGGCCTGTACCCCTTTCACATCCCCTTGTGTTGAAAAATTAAAAAAGATAGTAAATTTTTTCCCATTTTTTTCCCTTTTCAGAGAAAGCCCTTTGGGCCCTGTTTCCATTTGCTTAACGGGGGAAGGAAACGAAGGGTTTTGCCCCAAAAAAAAAGATTACCAAACTGTTTTCACCTTTGACCCAATTTTTTTTAAAACAAAAACCCCGGGCTTTTAAAAAAAAAACCCTTTGGAACTTCCCCTTTTTTTTGCCCCGGGGAAATTTATTGTTTGCTTAAAACCTTTATTTTTTTTCTGTTTTCCCTTTTTTACAATTGAAAAGGCCCCCCATGTTTAAGGGGGGTTCACCTTTTTTTAAATTTTTCAAAATTTGGGCTTTTGGGGTTAAAAAACTTTTTTTGGGGGTTTCGGGATTAAATTTTTTAACCAAATAAAAATAAAAAAAACGGGGCCCGCAGGTTTGGCCCCAAATACCCTTTTCTTTTTTACCTTTTTTCCCCACTTTTTCCATCCTTTTTACTTTTTTTCAAAATTTCCAAAGCACAAAAAATTCCTTTTCTTTAAAAATTCAAACACTTTTCCTTTCTCCCCCCCTTAATTTCTTTTTAAAAACGGGTAAACCCCTCATTTTTCCCCCGTAATTTTTAAATACTCCCTCTTTTTCCAAATTGTCTTCTTTTAAATTTTCCTAATTTCACACTTCTGAGCATATTATCATCCTTATTTTAAGAAGTTGAAAACATTTTGAAGTAAAAAGTATCGGGAAAACTTTTTTTTGATCAAAATTAACCTTTTAAACCCCTTTCAGTACTGGTATCTGTGACAATTATTCCCCCTGTCCTAAATTTCTCTCCCTGCTCCCCTCCCCATCATTTCCTGTCACCCGGTTTTTCCGGCGGGGAAAGGTGGCGGAAAGGGGGGGTTTTTTATAGTGATCAGTTTATTTTTTGTTTGAATTCCAGGTGGCAAAACAACCCTAGATGCCCAAAATTTTTTGGGGAAACAACGCAGGAAAAAATATATGGGAAGAAAAAAGGCTTGACGAAAAAAATAATAATTAAATTTAAATTTTATAGGTATATCTTGCAAAGACAAATCAGAGTGTTGCATTCAACATTTCTTAAGAGTTTAAAGCAGGGCCCAAAAACTATCCCAAAACTTAAACCAAAAAATTTAATGTATTTCCCAGATATATACATACGCCCCACACACCACCACACACATTTTTCTTCTTGTCCATCGGGATCCCATGATGGGCCTCTATTCATCCTGGGGGTTTCGAGGGGCCATTTCTGTGGGTGCGAAGATGACTTATTTGGCCAAACGGTTTCTTGAAAAGTTCTTGGCAGTATGGACAGGGTATAGTGGCTGCTTTTGGAGCTTGGAGGCTTATCTTTCCTGTCTTGCCTGCGTTCCTCAGCTGTCGCCCTTTTTGTTTGCTTCGTGGGGGCCCTTTGGGGCCCCTGCGTACAGCTGCTTTCCACTGTGGCCCCCCCATTGCTGCCCATTTCCCCTGGTTTATCCAATGTTGAAGGCTTTCGTGAGGCTTTCAGGTATCGTTGAAGCTTTCTTCTGGCCTCCCTGGGAGCGCTTTCCCTGCTGAAAATTCGCCAAACCGAAATTTCTTGGGGAGCCGGGTGGTCTGGATGCGAAACAAAGGCCCGCCAGGCAAACTGGGTTTGCATTTAGGATGGTGTGGTTTCTGGGAAAGGGTTTTCTCTAGTGGCACCCCAGTGTCTGGATCTTGTCCGCCACTTTATGCCAAAAAGTTTTTTTCAAAAGGTAGTGTGGAAGTGGGTTTAGCTTTTTTTTGCTGGTGTTGGTAGGGATGTCCATGACCTGAGCCATAGAAACAAAGGGGGTTTGGGCCCCACCGCTTTGTAGACCCCTTTATTTGGTTTCTGTTTAGATGCCTCTCCCGTCCCACAATTCTTTTTAAATTGGGCCCAAAGGGACGCTTTTCTTGAAAAAACAAACACACACACACCCCACCAATACACATACACACCACACACACACACACCACACAAACAAATTGGCTTGATGAAAAAAAGCAAATGCACTGCTTATTCAATGTACCATCTGAAAATAAAAGTTTGACTTTGACTTTGACAGAGGTTGTAGGCTTTGGCAGGGTAATGGGATTTTGGCAGTTGAAGGTAGGGGGAGTTTTGAGATGAAAAGAGGGGAACAGTTGGTTTTGAAAAAATTTTGTCTTGAGGTGGATTTGAAAAGTGTAATTTTTAGGCCCCTGTCGAAGAGGAGAAAGGAAAGGGTTTTTTCCCGATGGATGGACCAGAAATAGAGAAAGAGCGAAGGGCCCAATGGGGGGGCCCGGTTTAATCTAGGTTTTTCGTAAGCACAAGGTATCTGCGCAGAGCGGAGGGGAAAGAAAAAGGAGTGTACAGGTTTAAGGGCATTCACAGAGGTAGGAGGGTTTCTTTTTTGATGGAGACATTTGTAACGGGGGGTTTCTGATCTTATAGTTTACTCTCTTTTGGCCAGGAACCGTGGAGAGATGCAAGAGAGGAAGTAATGTGTTCAGATTTTTTCTTTCTGAGGACCCAAGCGAGCGCAGAGTTTTGTATACGTTTGAAGGGGGGTGGATTGATGTTGCTGGGCCCGACCGCTAAAAGAGAAATTTCAATAGTCCAGGCTGAGAGAATGAAAGAGCAAAAAAGTTTTGATTTTTGCATCAGTGGAAGGTACTTTCAAATTGCACTGATACGCCGTAAATTTTTGTAGCCGGGTGACAGGGCTGGGGATGAAAATTTTTTCATAGACAGGGGTTTGTCAATAACAAATCCTAGTTTTTCCCAGCAGTGGGGAAAAGGGGACTGCTGTATTACCAAAAATTTTATTTAAAATTTTTGTAATAGAAGAGAGTTTTGGGTTTTGGGCCCTACAAGCTTTGGGTTCGGTTTTTTTCTGCGTTTAACTGTAAAATTGTTTTGTATAAACCAGTTTTTGGGTACTTTAAAGGGAGAAAGGCCCTTTTTGTCAAAAAGAGAAAAGGAGATTTTCAGGTGTAACCAAATACTTTGAAACTGAGGCCATCTGCGAAAAAATGATAGTTGATATGATTTAAAGGGTTTTTTTATTTGATAGTGGAGCATTTTGAGAGTTTAAAAAAAACAGGGCCCAGAACTGATCCCCGCAGGAAACCCCCCTTTCCCGTCTGGCAGGGGCTGATGTTTCTTGTTTACTGCGATGTCGGGAAACGGTCAAATGAGGGTTTTGAACGAAAACCCGGAGAGGGCTGTGCCCGTAACACCCAATGTTTTTTTTTAAAACGGTTTGAGGAAAAATTGAAAAGGTCAATAGTGTCAAAGGCTGCAGTTTAAATCGAGTTTGAGTGGAAGGGAGATTTTCCCCGAAATCAGGGAAACAAGTAGAAGTGTATTTAGGGGGATTGGGGGTGGGTAGTTTTAGTGCTATGGAAGAGTAGGTGGGGCTTTTTCTGAAAAAATTAAAAATAAGCAGAATGAAAATCGGAAAAAAGACTGTTGGAGAGAAGGGGGTTTTTAAGCTGTTTTTGAAAATACTTTTTAAGGGGGCTTTGGGGGATGAAAGGTAGGGGTTGGGAAAAAAAGGGCATAATTCTTCAGAAAAGTTAGGGGGCAAGGTCATGCTTTTTGAGTAGAGGTTTTAAATATTGCAGTTTTGAGAGATGATGGGAACTAAAAAAACAATTTTTACCCAAAATTTTCGGGTTTTTTTTTTTTTTAGCGGGTATAAAATTGTGTAGGGACTGACAAAAAGAGGAAAACAGGTATGGGATTGAGGGCACATGTTTTATAGTCATTTCTTTCAGGATTGTCGTAATTTCTTTCTCATTTTTGGATGAAAGAAAAGGAGGGAGTACCGAGAATGGGGATTTAGGAATGCCAGGTTTGGGAAAGGGGGTCTGATCCAATCTGGAACGGATGTTACAGTTTTGTTTAGAAAAAGGGAAAGCAGGGAAAAAATAGAAAGGGAAATTCAGGGGTGGTTTGGATGGAAGGCAGAGGGGTTACCTTTTACCGAATTTCCCAAAGGGGGGTGGACGGGAAAGGGAAAAAAGTGATTTCATTGTGTGGATCAAGAATTTAGGGAAAAGGGAGGGTTTTTTTTTTTCTGAAAGAATTAAAAAATTTTTTAAATTTATTTTTTTTCGGAAGGGTGGGTTGTTGAAATTTTTTTTTTTCTTTTTTGCAACTGCCGCTCTAGCTGCCTGCGTTTGTGGCCCTTTTAACCAGGATGTCATGTGTGTTTCCATGGCGCACAGGGCCTGTCAGGCAGGAGGTCCCGGGAAATGGAAAAGGGGCTGTCATCAAGCAGTTGGGTGAGAACGTATTGTAGTGTTTGGGAAAATTCAGTGTTGTAGAGGGTTAGTGATAGGGATTCAGCGCTTGTGTAGAGAAAGTTTTTAAAGTCTCCGGGCCCTTTAGATTGCAACGGGTGCACATTTCTTCTTTCTGTAGGTTTTGTAAATTTTTAGGGAGAAAAAACAGAATGGGTTTAGAAAGTAGTTCATCAGTGATAGATACAGATGAGACCAAATTTGTGATAAATCTGTAATGAGCCAGTCTAAAAATATGTCCTTTATCTGTGTGTTGCTTCAGGGTTAACCCGTGTGAAAGAGGGGAGTTTTTGGGCAAGAAAGGAAAGAGTTTGACATCAAAGGGGGAAGGGGGTGTTTAAAGTGGAAGTCGCGAGAATAAAAAACTTTTGGGGGGAGAGGCTTTTTAGTGTCTAGGAGTGACTGATACTCTTTGGGGAAGGTGGACGATGTCAGATTATTCCTAAAGCTTGGAGGTGGACGGTAAAGCAGCAGAAAGTAAAAGAGTGGCCAGGTGTGTTGAGGTTGGGTTTCCCCAGACTTCAAAAGGGTTAAAGGGGAGAAAAGGGAAAGGGGGTGACAAAAAAAGAAAGAGAGGTTCAAGTGTGTCTTTATTTAAATTTACGGGCCAAATTTTTCCCCCTCCCCGGGAAAAGTCGGGGGGAAAAAAAAGGTTTTTAATTTGGTTTGGGGTCAGTTGGTTTTTTTCTTCGGTTTGTGGGCCATGTGGTTTTAACCCGGTTTTGTGGAAAAGTTTATTTCAATATTCCGGTCGGAGGGGGTCAGAAAATTTTTTCAGCTTTACCCCCCTGGACCCGCAGATCACATTGAAAAACCATAAGTTGGGGAAGATTTGTGGGGAGGGGGGAAAAAGGTTGATGAGGGCTGTGGGGGGATTTTGGTAAAATGTCGAGGGAAAAGGATGAAAGGGGATGGGTTTGGGGTGTGGAGAGGGGTAGAGCGAAAAAAAGTTTGGAATTTAGATTTAGGTTTTGGCGGAAATTTTGAAAGGGAAAGGGGGCCCGTTTTAAAATTTGGAAAGGGGGCCCGCCCCCACTTGGTCCACATTGCAACAGAACATGTTTTGTCAAAAATCATAAAAAAAGAAGAGGCAAACGAGGGGAAAGGGAAACGGGGGTTGTCGTTGGTTTTCGGGGGTTGCAGCGGCAGTGATGTCGGAAGTGAGGGCGGGACGGATGAAAGGTAAGTTTTTCGATGGTGTTGCCCGGCCCCAAAATTTCTCATCTCGGTTTTTGGGGGGGGTTTTAAATTTTTAAAAGGTTTAAAAAAATGTTGTTGAGTCTGTTTTGGGATGGGGTTTAAAACCCATGTGGAAACAAAGCTTTTTTTATTGCCCGCTGTTGTTGTCTTTTCAGTGGAAGAAAAAACTTTTTGGGGGGTTGAGGTGGGGAAAGGGTTTTTTTTCGTGTTTTACATGCAATTGGTTTATGCGCAGCGGGGGTACCTGAAAAGGGTACCGGACCAGCCCCCGTTTTGTTTGAAACACAAGTCATGAAGCCCAAAAAAAAAATTTTTAAAAATGTTTTCCCAAAATGAAATTTTATATTTAAAGGGAATTCAAAAAACAAAAATATCAAGGAAAAATATTCTAACCCGTCCCAAAACACAGTTTAAACCCCAAAAAAATGTTGATTTTTAAAAAATTATTTTGCAGAAAAGGGAAAAAAAAAAACACAACCCCAAAAAAAGCTCCAAATTTAGAGGAACCCACTGTTGGGTTTCCCTCAGGCGCCCAAAAGGCCCTTTTACTCGCCAAAATCTTTGTTGACCCGGAAAAAGTTTTGATAGAGTCCCCCGAAAGGCAAAAAATCCAATGGGCCTTGAGGGGAAAAAAGGTGTACCGGAGCACACCATCTCAATGGTTATGAAATTTGTACAAGCACTGATCAAAAAAGGAAAAAAACAAAAATTTTGGGGGTCAGGAAAAACTTTTAGATAAAAGTGGAGTTTCAACCCCAAAGGGTCCCCATTGAAACCCCCTGTCTTTATCCCCTTTTGGGTGAATGAAATATCCAAGGAATTTGGGGGAGGCCCCGGGGGATTCTGGGAACTGCTAAATTTCTGATGATTAGTACTGGTAGTGAGAACAGTGTGACGTACTCAAAGATTTGGCAATTGGAAAAAAAGAGAGTAAACGCAGAGGAATGAAGGTAAATGTTGACAAGACCCAAAGCAAAGGGGCAGTTGGGGGAAAAACTGCAGAACACTTAGGGGCAAGGCCCAAAAACCGTTTTGGTGTCTGCCACAAAGGTTTTTGGGGCCAATTCGTTTAAATGTCAAATGTCAATAATGGTGTCACAAAAAAATGCTCAAAAATTTAAAAATCTGAAAAAAGGAGGCGGGTATTTGTCTGCCCCCGCTGTTTTGAAAAAAGAAAGGGTTTAAGCAAAAAAAACCCATGCGGGGAAAAAAGGAAACTTTGAATTTTTAACAAGGGAAAAAAGAATTTGGGAGATGAATTTGCTACCTGGGAGAGATGTTTAAAATGCGAAGCAAAATTTTGAGGGTTTGCTGTCAGGGAAACCCGGATTGCGAGTGATGGAAAAAATGGAAAGAATTTGGCAAGTCTGCTCGGAAATCAGAAAATCCCACTGGAGAGACGCTGTCTGATATATATAAGGCTTGCATCAGACCTGTTCTCCTGTATGGCTCGGAGACATGGGTTTTCACAAAAACCGTCGAACGTTTGTTGAAGAGCTGTGAAAACTGAATGCTATGCTACATGACAAAGATCAAATCGGAAGACAGAATCACGAATAAAGAACTATGGAGAATGTGCAAAGTTGATGATCTGAAGTCTGTAGCTTGTACCAATAGACTGCGCTGGTTTGGGCACGTTCAAGGGAAAGCAGACCACCACATCATAAAAAGAGCAATGAACTTCATAGTGGATGGAAAGAGACCAAAGGGAAGACCTAGCAAAACCTGGGCTACCTGTATTGCAGATGATCTTAGAGAAAGGGGCATAAATAAGGAGAAAGCTCAAAACAGAGAGAGATGGAGAAGGCTCATTAATGTCAAACCTCGCCTGGGAAAAACATGACAAAAAAGGAAGAAGAAGAATCAGTCATACAGCTAACTGGCATCAACGGGACTCTGGTAAATAGTTTTGTTAAGGCAAACACTGCTTCTCCTTTCCCACAAGGTTTATAAGCTTCCTGGGTTGGTAGTTTTTAGTAGAGGGAATATCTTTTAACTTGCACTGTTTTTCTCCTGTGCAAAATGGAAGAAGAAGACACTGACCAATTTTCTGACGATGAAATTTATCACAATTTTGGCCTGTTTCAGTCTTTTTGAAGAGGAAAGAGTATAGATTAATGCTGCTATAAATCGTGATAGTGGTGATGAACTAGACGATGAAAATTTGCCACTTATTTATCACCAGCACTGTTTCAAGATTTTCCATACCCGTGTCACCTATGTGTGACATGTGACAGAGGATGCAGACAAGTGATACGTACATAAGTGTATAGCAGTAGAACCCTGGAGAAAAAAAGTAGTGTAGTGTTGTGTTTTTGGTCGTGATAACCTCCATAACTGATTCAAAACAGACATAAACATTTCTCTATTGCATGGCTGTTTTCTTGAATGAAACCAACATATCAGTTGAGGTGACAATGAGTACTGTGACAATCAGTGTGACTGGATACCTTGTTCTGTGCAAGTGACGGAGATATTGAGGACACCAACAAACTGTAAGTTACTTCATGTTTGGCATGCTCATATCTTATATCAATCGTTTGTTTGCATTCATTTGTTATCGACTGTGTGTATGCAATATAGGAAATGTCACATTTGTTGACACCCGTCACATACATCACACAACAAGTGCAAAGTTCTAGTCTTAAAGAAAATCTACTTTCAATTCTGCACACAACGGTACACTATCTATCTTATGCTCTAATGCAAAATTCTATGTAAGATTTACCGAGGTACCCATTTTGCACTCGTCTGTACCTCAGAAACCCAGGAATTGAAGGCAAATTCGATTGTGCCAGTTTTCCTCCTTTCAGGACTGAAGGGTAGCAGGAAGCTGAGCTGGAAAACTGGCTTGCCGTACTGAAAGTTAACTGCCGAGTGCAAGTGCATGGAATAAAATTCTTATGTACCACTTGCTATGTTCATGTTCCTCTTACTCAGAAATTACTAAATAAATAATCCTGATAGTCTGCACTATGACAGTATGTATATTGTAGATTACTTGAGGCAAGCTCAAATTAGCATATTTCACTACGAAAATATATTATGTTAAAAATCAACAAAAAATACACTTTCTTCATCAGCACTGTCATTCTGTGTACCCCCCATCTCAATAACGTCACACAAAAGTCAAGGCAAAATCTCAGTCTTTTTTTTTTTAATGCACTATCTCCTGATCATACACGATCATTTTCATCACTGTCAGTATTATCTAAAGTTTTATTTGCCACTTTTTCAGCTGTGTAAAGTTATTGATACCTTCAACAAGAAGTGTCAGCCATTTTGAACAAGAACTGCCCAAGGATCATGTCATGCATAATAACACAAAATACGAGCTAAAAAACGATTGTTTTTGCCACAGTTTTTGCAGCTGGATCTTGCCAAGCAACAGGAGAGTGATCTTCACTAATTTTGGAGTTCTTTCCCTTTAACTGTAGTCAAGGAAGCTGGCTTGTTTACTTCAGTTCGAGAGTGCACGTTTAGTCATGGAAATTTCCGGGGTGGGGCAGTCAAGTGGTTAAACTGGGATGCTAGCACTGATGCTATTGTTAAAAAGAGACAACAACGTATGTATTTTCTAAGGAAGCTTAACTCATTTTTTGTTGACAAAAAGGTTCTTTGTTCTACAAGTCTTACATAGATAGTGTTCTAAGTTTTGCTTTCATCTGTTGGCACAATAACTTTAGTGTTAAAAACAAGAATATTCTTCAGAGAATTGTTAGAATCTGCTCAAAAATACTTGAAGAAGAACAAAGAGATCTCAAGTTGTACTTCGATCAGCAGCTTGTGCACAAAGCGACTGCCATCTTAGCTGATCTTTCCCATGCTATGTCTTCAGAATTTCATTTGTTGCTTCAGGACACCGTTTTCGGTGCTCCAACAGTAAAACAGAAAAAGAAATTCTTTTGTTCCAGTAGTCATTTGAAATCTAAATTCACAACAGCACTGACCAAACAGTTTTACATTCTCTGATATACTTCCCTGATTGTCAGTTTGTGTGTGTGTGTGTGTGTGCTCATGAAAATATGTACTCCTGTATCTTATTTTTGGCTTGAATGATTTTTTTAAAAATTGTGTGTGTGTGGTCATTATGGTGTGTGTGTGCGTGTGTGTGTGTGTTTGTTTACTAGTCAATTGTCTTTATAAAATTTTGTTCATATATTGGTGTGTGGGTGTGCATATGTGTGTGAGTGCGTGCGTGCGTGCACACGTAAATAATAAATTTATGTGTCTTTTCCAGTCAATGGTTTTTACAACATTGTATTCCTACATTGGTATGTGTGGGTATGTGTGTGAGTGTGTGCATACGCTGTGTTTGTGTGTGTGTGATTAATGTTTCTTTTTTGTTTGTTTTTGTTTTGTTTTGGAAGCTATCTTGGATTGTTCATACCAATTTGAAATGTATTTTTCTTGTGTCTTTCGTGATAATTATACGTATCAATGTGCCTGTCAGTATTGTAATTACCCTTCATGAGATGAATCAAGTGTTTTTGACTTGATTTGACTTGACTATCCAGTTTAATCTCCTTTCTTCTTATTTCTCATGGCAAGGACTGGATGAAAAGTATTTTAAAAGGTTTGTGCCTTTTCCCAAAGGCAAATAAATTTTTCCTCCCTGGCAAGGAAAGCCCCCGGAAAGCAGCATTAAAAGCTTTTTCCAAATGTGAAAAAAGGGCCTCTCAATCTCCCAATGGGCCCTTTAGGCCCAAAAATTCCCCCAAGTCTTTTTAACATTAATTGTGCTGCCCCCCCGGGGTTTTAATCAAAATTGGTTTAAAAGAGTCCTGAAGACTTTAAATCGGAACTCAAAACTATGGACGGGTTTGTTTAAAGGGTGATTATATACCTCTCAATACTAAAAATCATTGTCTATAAAGCAAACTAAAAAAAAAGTTTTAAAAAAAAAAGAGCAGTTATTGTTGAAGTTCCCGGGATTGCAGGAAATAAATTTTGAATAGAAACTGTTTTTTTTCATCTGAGTGAAACCCACTGGAAAAGGGTGTTTTTCCTTTAAGAAAATAAAAAAAACCCCCAAAAAAGTTAGGGGAATCTTTTTTTGTTGAAAGATCTTTGTGCATTTTGTATGTGAGTAATGGTGGTATGTTTTTTTGTTGGGAGTATTTTTCCCCGCCCACATCCGCAAGTTTTTGGTTTTGGTTAAATTTCATTTTTCCCCCGGGGTTTTTTCTTGATTTTAAAATTTTAAAATTTCCCAAATGGCCCTTTCATTTGTATTGTTTTTAAAATTTTTTTGGGTTTTATATTGAAAAATAATTGTTTTGTATTTTTTACTGAAAGTACTGTTGGTATTGTAAATTTTGCTTCTCTGGGAAAAGGGGGTCTCAAAAAATTTAAGCCCCAAAACCCCTTTTTTGGGCCCTTTTTGTTTTTGGTTGTAGAAATTTGGGTTTTTTTTTTTCTCAGAATTTTGCCAGAGACAGGTCTCTAATTTTTCCGGGTTTCTTGAATAAAACCCTCCCTTTTGGGTTTAAATTTTTTTGCGTGGGGAATTTGGTTTAAAATTCTCACATAAAAGACTTTGCCCAAGACCACCATCCCAATGATCTGGGGATTTTTTCAAGTACAGTTTCAGGTAAAGGGAATCCTGCTTCTGCTTCCTAAAACCTCTTGCATTCTTTTTGGGGCGTGTTTCCCCCAAAAACCGTGGTCCCTTAAACAATGTTTTATATTTGAAAATTTGGGTTAGAGACGATTTGGGAAAAAGATGTCAGTAAAAGCAGGCTGGGGATTTTTAAAAGGGGAAATTGGTGTTGTACTGTGAAAGGGCACAGCTATTTTTTGGGGCCATCCTGTGTTTGGGTTGGGGGGCTGCCCCAGGAATCATTTGCGGTATGTCTGTTTTTTTTCCTTTGGGTCTGTCCTTTTTCCCTTTTGTTTTCCCTTTTGTTCTGTCTTACCCCCCTGCTTTTACTTCTTCCTTTAAATTTTTGTCTTTTCTTTTGGGGCAGTATTTCCCGCAGTGCGTTTGCTTTTTTCCCTGCCATTTTTCCCATGGTTCTGTTCCTCTCCTTTTTTTCTTTTATCTTTCTCTTTTTGTCCTCTTTTCTTCTTTCCATTTTTCCCTTTCTCTTTTGTTCCCTTTTGTTCCTTTTCTTTGTTCTTTTATTCTTAGGTTGTTTTTTTTGCGTATTTTTTTGTTTGTTTTTTTTTGGTTTTGGGGGTCCCCTTTTTTTTTCCTTTTAACCCGGTTTCCTCTGTTATTTTTCCCTTTGGGTTTTGTTTTGGTTTTTTTTTGGGTTTTTTGGGTTGGGGGGGGGGAATTTTTCTTTGTTTTGGTACATCCTTTATTGTGTCCTCTTTCTTTTTTTCAAATTTTCTTTCCTTTTTAAAAGTCTTTTCATTGTGAAGTTTTTGGTTTTAAAAAAATTTTAAATTGGCATTTGCAGGCTATATGTGCATGGGGGTTTAAAATTTGTTAGGTTAAAGAATTGCGGGTGTTTTCTTTTCTGCTGTATGTATTGGGTTTTGGGTGTGGAAAGAAGGTTTGAGTATTTTAATTTTTGCTTCCCTTTTTTGGGTTTTTGTTTTTTTATTTTTAAATTTATTTCTTTCTTTTTTTTTTAATTTGAGGAAAATGGAATGGGCACTGGGTTGTTTTTTACACCGGGTCCCCTTTTTTTAATGCGGGTTTTGAAAATTTTTTTTATCTTTTTTTCCCCCCCCCTGCACACTTTTGGAAATCTTTTGTACAGTGGAAGGGTTTTAAATTTGTGCGAAAGATGTGTGTGGGGTGGGGCACTTTTAGGGATGCACCAAATTTTGTGTACATTAGGTTTGTGTTCGTATTACTTTTTGCCCCTGGGAAAGGAAAATAAAAACTGCAGGAGGGGAACAGCCTGAAAAGTTAAAAACCTCCCCAAAGGGAAAAGGGAAAGAAGTGAAAAGAAAGATTCACATTTGTTTTTAAGGGTTTAAAATTTGGGACTCCTTTGAAAAAACCCCCCTCTCAACATGGAAAGAAAGTTTTGGGACACCTTCAACCCAGCTTTTTGGAAAACCTTAAGGGAAAGGGTTTGCGGGGAAAAAAAGAAGGTGGGGGTTAAAAACGGGAAAGTACGGGTTGGGGGGAAACAAGGGGTAAAGGAAGCCTTCAAAGAAAAAAAGCGGGCTATAAAAAGTTTGGGCCCAAGCCCAAGAAAAAAGAGGACTACGCCAAGTACGAATGCAAGAAGCATAGAATCGTGTTGTAAAAAGCCCCCAAAAGAAAAATTTTGGGGCCCCCGATTTTTGGAGAGAATTAAGGGAAATTTGAAAGAACCCCCCAAGGGGAATTTTTTCAAAAGTGTGAAGACGATGGGAGAAAGAGATGAGCCATTCAATCCAACAACGTAGTGAATGATGAAATGGAGAGGCACTGCCCCAAAAAAGAGGAATTTCTGAAACGATGGGAAGATTTTTTTTAAAGATCTTTTAAAACCCATTGGAGTAAACCCCTTTTTTTTAAAAAAAAAAAAAACCCCAAACCAAAATGAAAAAAAAAAAAAGGGGGGGAAAGGGGAAAAATAAAAACCAAAACCTTTTTGGGGGGGAAAAAAAGGGAAACCCCCCCCAAAAAGGGGGGGAAAAAAAAAAAATGGAAAATTTTTTGGAAAAGGGAAAAAAGAAGGGGCCGGAAAACCCCAAAACCCCCCTTTGGGGAAAAGGGGTTTTTTTAAAAAAAAAAAAGGGGGAAAAAAAAAAAAAAAAAGCCTCAAAAATTTTTAAAAAAGGGGCAAATTTTTTTTTAAAAAAAAAAAAACCCCCGGCCCTTTTTTTTAAAAAAAGTTTCCAAAAAAAAGCCCGGGGGGGAAAAAAAAATTTAAAAAAGTTTAAAAAGAAAAGGGGGGTTTTAGCGCAGTTTACCCGGGGGAAAAAAGGGGGGGGCCCCTTAAAGGGGGCAAAACCCCCCCCTTTTTCCTTTTCCCCAAAAAAAAAAACCGGTTTTTGAGGACCGGGGTTTTTGGGGTGGCCTTTTTTTCCAAAAACCCCCCCCCCAAAAAACCCCCCCCCGGGGGGGAAAAAATTTTTTTAAAAAAAAATTTTTTAAAAAAAAAAAAAAAATAAAAAACCAAAACCCCCCCCAAAAAAAAAAAATTCCGGGGGGGAAGGGAAAAAAAAAAGGGGGAAAAAAAAAAAGGGAAAAAAACCAAAACCCCCCCTTTAAAAAAAAACAAAAATTTTTTTGGGAAAAAAAAAAGGGGGAAAAAAACCTTAAAAAAATAAAAAAAAAAAAAATTTTTTTTTTTCCCCCCCCCCAAAAATTTTTTAAAAAACCGGGGAAAAAAAAAAAAAAAATTTTTCCCCCAAAACCCCAAAAAAAAAGGGGAAAAGGGGGGGTTTTTCACGGGCCCCCCAAACCCCTTCCCCCCCCCCGGGAAAAAAAGGGGGGGCCCCTTTGGTTTTCCCCCCCCAAAAAAAAAAAAGGGGGGGGCCCCCTTGGGCCCCCCCCCCGGGGGCCCCCCGGGGGGGGGAAAAAAAAAAAGGGGAAAAAGAATAAACCCCGGGGGGGAAAAAACCCTTTTTTTTTTTTTGGAATTCCTGTTTTAATTTTTAAAACCCGGGTTTGGGGGGAAAACCCCCGGGCCCCCGGGGGGGCCCCTTTTTTAAAAAAGGGTTAAAAAAAGGTTTTTTTTTTTTTTTTTAAACCCCCCTTTTTTTCCCCCCCCCCCCCCCCCCCAAAATTTTTTTTTAAAAAAACCAAAAAAAAAAAAAGGTTTTTTTTGGGTTTTTTTTGTTTTTTGGGGGAAAAAAAAAGGGGGGGGGGGGTTTTTTTTAAAAAATTTTTTTTTTTCCCCTTTTTTTCCTTTTCCCCCCCCGGGGTTTTTTTTTAAAAACAATTTTTAAAAAGGGGGTTTTCCGGGGGTTTTTTTTTTTCCCCAAAATTTTTTTTGGTTTTTTTTTAACTTTTTGTTTTTTGGGAAAAAAAGGGAAAATTTCCCTTTTTTGGGGGGAAAAATTTTACCCCTTTTTTAAAAATTTTTTTTCCCCCTTTTTTTGGGGGGTTTAAAAAAATTTTTTGGGGGGGGGAAAAATTTTAAAAAACCCCCAAAAAATTTTTGTTAAGGGTTTTTTTTCCAAAAAACCCCCCGGGGGGTTTTTTTTTCCCAAAATTTTTTAAAAAAATTTTGGGGTTTAAAAAAAAAACCCCAAAAAAAAACCCCCCCCAAAACCCAAACCCTTCCCCTTTAAAAAATTTTCCCTTTTTAAAAATTAAACCCAAAAAAAAACCCCCAAAAGGGGTTTCTTTTTTTTTTAAGGTTTTTCCCCTTTTTTTTAAAAAAATTTAAAAAAAATTTTTTTTTTTTTTTTTGGGCCCCTTTTTTCCCCTTTTTAAAACCCCAAAAAAAAGGGGGGGAAAATTTTTTTTTTTAAATAAAGGGGCCCCTTTTTTTTTGGGGGGTTTCCTTTTCCCAAAAACCCCCCAAACCTTTTTTTTTAAAAATTTAACCCCCAAAAAAAATTTTTTTTTTTTTCCCCCAAAAAGGGAAAAAAAATTTTTTTTTTTTTTCCTTGGGGTTTTGGGGGGGAAAAAAAAAAAAAAAGGGGGGGGGTTTTTTTTTTTTTAAAAAGGTTTCCCCCCTTTTTTTTTTTTTTTTAATTTAAAAATTTTTTTTTTCCCCCTTTTGGGGAAAAACCCCTTTTTGGCCTTTTTTTTTTTAAAAAACCCCAATTTTTTTTTTTTTTTGGGGGAATTTTTTCCCCTTTTTTTAAAAAAAGGGGGCCAAAAACCCCCCCTTTTTAAATTTTTTTTTTTTAATAAATTTTAAAGGGGTTTTTTTTAACCCCCCGGGGGAAAAAAAATTTTTCCCCCAAAATTTTTTGGGGGTTTTTCCCCTTTTTTTTAAAACCCCCCACCCCCCTTTTTTTTTTTTCCCCCCCCCCAACCCCCCCCCTTTTCCCCCACCAATTTAAAAACCCCCCCCCCCCCCCCCCCCCCCCCCCAAAAATTTTTTTTAAAAAAAATTAAAATTTTTAATTTCCCCCCAAAAAAACCCCCCCCCCCCCCCCCTTTTCCCCCCCCCCAAAAAAAAAAAACCCCCCCCCCCCAATTTCCCCCCAAAAAAATTTTTTTTTTTTAAAAAAAAAAAAAAACCCCCCCCAACCTTTTTTTTTTTATTAATTTTTTAAAATTTTTTTTTTAAAAATTCCCTTTTACGGGGTTTTTTGGGGCCCCCTTTTTTTCATATTCCCGGTTTTTTTTTCCCCCCCTTTTTTTTAAAAAAATTTTTTAAAACCCCTTTTTCCCCTTTTTCCCCCCTTTTTTTTAAAAAATTTTTTTCCCTTAAAAAGGGAAAAAAAAAACCCCCCCCCTTTTTTTTTTATTTTGGTTTTTTTTGTTTTTTTTTCCCCCCCCCAAAATTTTGGGAAAATTTTTTTGGGGGGGGGTTTTTTTTTTTTTTGGGTTTTTTTTTTTTTTTTCTTCCCCCTTTTTTAAAAAATTTTTAAAAAAAAATTTTTCTCCCAAAAATTTTTTTTAAAAAAACCCCCCAAAAAAAAAATTTTTTTAAAAAAATTTTTTTTTTAAAAAATTTTAAAAAAGGTTAATTTTCCCCCAAAAAATTTTCCCCCAAAAAATCCCCAAAAAAAATTTTTTGGAAACCCAAAAAAAATTTAAAAAGGGCCCCCCAAAAATTTTTTAAAAAACGGCCTTTTTAAAAAAACCCCCCCCCCCCCCCTTTTTTTTTTCCCGGGGGCCCGGGGGTTTTTCCCCCCTTGGGACCCGGGGTTTTTTGGGGGTTGGGGCCCCAAAAAAAAAAAACCTTCCCCTTTTTGGTTGGGAAAAGGGGGGGGTTTTTTGGGGAAATTTTTTTAAAAAAAAAAAGGGGAACCAAAAAAAGGGCCCCAAACCCCCAAATTTGGGGGGGGGGTTTTTTTTTTTTTTTAAAAAAAAAAAAAAATTCCCCAAATTTTTCCCCCCCCCGGGGGGGTTTTTTTTGGGGGGGAAACCCCCCCTTTTTTTTTTCCCCCTTTTTTTTGGGGGTTTTTTGGGGCCTTCCCAAAAAAAATTTTTTTCCCTTTTTTCCCCAAAAAATTTCTTTTGGGGTTTTTTTTAAATTTTTTTTTTTTTTTCCCCCCAAAACCCCCCTTCCCCCCCTTTAAAAAACCCCCCCCCCGGGGGGTTTTTTTTTTTTTTCCCCTTTGGCCCCTTTTAAAACCCCCAAACTTTTCCCCCCTTTTTGGGGGGGGGGGGGGCCCCTTTTTTTTCCCCCCCCCCCCAAAAAAGGCCCCCCCCCCCCCCCCCCGGCCTTCTTTCCCCCCCCCCTTTTGGGTTTTCCCCAAAAATTAAAACGGTTTTCCCCCTGGCTTAACCCCCCAAAAAAAAAAAAAAAAAAATTCCCCCCCCAAAATTCCCCACCTTTTTTTGGGGGCCCAATTTCCAATTTTTAATTTCCCCCTTTTTTTGGGGTTTTTTTTTTCCCCCTTTTTTTTTTTTTTAAAATTGGTTTTTTAAAAAAAAAAATTTTTTTTGGGGTTTTTTTTTTAAAAAAACCCCCTTTTCCCCCATTTTCAAATTTTTTCAAAATTTTTTTAAAAAAAATTTTAAAAAAAACCCCCCCCCCTTTTTTTTTTAAAAAAAATGTTTTTTAAAAAAAATTTCCCAAAATTTTCCCCCAAAAATTTAAAAAAAATTTTTTAAAAAAATTTTAAACCCCAAAAAAAAAAAAAAAAAAATTTTTTAAAAAACCCCCCCCCAAACAATTCCCCAAAAAAACCCCCCCCCAAAAACCCCAAAAAAACCCCGGGGTTATTTTTTTTGGGGGAAAAAAAAAAAAAACCCCCTTTGGGTTTTTAAAAACCCCCTTTTTTTAAAAATTTTAAAAAAGGAAAAAAAATTTTTTTTTAAAAATTTTCCCCCCCAAAATTTTTAATTTTAAAAAAATTTTTTTTTCCCCCAAAAACCAAATTTAAAAAAACTTTGGGTTTTTTTTAAAAAAATTTTTTCCCTTAAAAAAAAATTTTAAAAACCCCCCGGGGGGTTTTTTTTTGGGGGCCATGCCCCCCCCAAAATTTTTTTTAAAAAAGGTTTTTTAAAAAAAAACATTTTTTTAAAAAAAAAAAAAGGGTCCCCCAAAAAAAAAAACCCAAAAACCCCCCAAAACCCTTTAAACCCCCCCCAAAATTTTTTGGGGGGGAAAAAAAAAATTTTAAAAAAAAAATTTTTTTTTTTCCCCCCCCCTTTTTTTTTTCCCAAAAAAATTTTTTCCCCCCAAAATTTTTTCCTTCCCCCAAAAAACCCCCCCAAAAATTCCCTTTAAAAATTTTAAAAACTCCCCCCCCCCCCCCCCCCCTTTTTTCCAAAATTTGAAAGGGGGGGAAAAAAAAAAAACATTTTTTTCTTTTTAAAAACCCCCCCGGGGCCCCAAAAAAAGGTTTTTTCCCCCTTCCCCCCTTTTTTTAAAAGGGGGTTTTTAAAAAAAAGGGGTTTTTTTAAAGGGGTTTTTTGGGGGGTTTTTTTTTAAATTTTTAAATTAAAAAAAATTTCCCCCCCTTTTTTAAAAAAAAAGGTTTTTCCCTTTTAAAAAAGTTTTTGCATTTAAAAAGGGGATTTAAGGGAAATTTTTTTTTTTTTGGGTTTGGGGGTTTTCCAAATTTTCTTTCCCCCCCCTTTTTTTTTTCCCCCTTTTTTTTTTTTTGCCCGGGCCCCCCCGGGGGGGGGTCCCTTTTTTTTCCCCCCCTTTTTTTTTTAAAAAAAGGGGGGGGGCCCCCCTTTTTTTTTCCCCCCCAATTTTTTTAAACCCAAAAAAAAAAAAAGTTCCCCCAAAAATTTCCCCTTTTTCCCCCCCCTTTTTTTTTTTTTAAAGGGGTTTTTCCCCCCCAAAAAAAAATTTTTTTTTTTTTTTAAAAAAAAAAAAAAAAAATTCCCCCCAAAAAAAAAAAAATAAAAAACCCCTTAAATTTTTTTTTAAAAAAAAAATTTTTTTTTTTTTTAAAAAAAAAACCCCCCCCAAAAATTGGGGGTTTTTTTTTTAAAAAAAAAAAAATTTTTTGGGGGGCCCAAAATTTTCCCCCAAAAACCCCAAACCCCCAATTCCGTTCCCTTTTCCCGGGGGTTTTCACCCTTAAAAAACCCCCCCCCCTTTTTTTTCCCTTTTTTTTTTCCGGGGGGGAAAAGGGGTTTTAAAAAAATTTTTTTTTTTCCCCCCCCCCCTCCCCCAAAAAAAAAAACCCCAAAACCCTTTTTAAAATTTTGGGTTTTTAAAAAAAAAAGGGGAAAATTTAAAATTTTTTTTTGGGGGGGGCCAAAATTTTTTTTTCCCCCCCCCCCCCCCCAAAAAAACCCCCCGGGGAAAAAAAAAAATTTTCCCTTTTTTAAAAAAAACCCCCCCCTTAAACCCCCTTTTCCTTTAAAAAACCCCCCCTTTTCCCTTCCCCCGGGGGTTTTTTTATTCCCCCCCTTTTTTTAAAAAAAAAAATTTTTTTTTAAATGTTTTGCTTTAAAAAATTTTTTTTTTTGGGGGGTTTTTTTTCCCCCAAAAAAAAAAAAAGAAAAAAAATTTTTTTTTTCCCCCCTTTTTTTTTTTTTTTCCCCCCCCTTTTTTTTAAAAAAAAATTTTTTTCCCCAAATTTCCTTTTTTTTTTTTGGGGAAAACCCCCTTTTTTTTTTGGGGGTTTTTTTTTTTTTTAATTTTTTTGGTTTTTTTTTGGAAAACCCAAAAAACCCCCCAAAACCCCCCCTTTTTTTCCCCCCCCCCCCTTTTTTTTGGGTTTTTTTTTTTTTTTCCCCCTTTTTTAAAGGGTTTAAAATTTTTAATTTAAAACCCCAAATTTTTTTTTTTTTTTTTGGTTTTTTAAAAACGGGGGGGTTTTTTGTACCCCCCCCTTATATGCCTTTGTGGTCTTGATGTCCTTCTTTTCTTTTCAATCATTAACCCATTACACCCAGTGGTGTGTTGGGGCAGCAACAAGCCTTCCCACTCCTGCCTACCCGGGGCCCAACCTAGTCTTGATCCCAAGAGTGCTGCATGGCCTTCATCTCACTTTCTATAATCCTCCTCCACGTTGCTTTTGGTCTTCCTTTCTTTCTCCTTCCTTCTAGGGTCCAGTGCAGTGCTGTTCTTGTAATTGACTGTGGGTCCCTTCGGAGGATGTGTCCAATCCACTTCCACCGTCATCTGGTGATGATGGTTCCCATGTCTTCTTGCCTGCATCTCTGTAGTAGGTCTCCATTGGAGATCTTCTCTGGCCAAAAGATCCGGAGAATTCTTCAGAGGCATATGGTGTGAAAGGATCGAAGTTTGGTAAGATCTGCTTCCGTCATCCTCCAGCACTCAGAACCATACCAGAGCATAGACACAACACAGCTATGGTATAGCTTCAGCTTGGTGTTGGTGCTGGTGCTGTACTGAGTTGATCTCCAGATATTGTTCATCTCCTTAAAACACACTCCTGGCCTTGCCCAGTCTGTTGTGGATGTCTTCTTTTGTGCCGCCCTCTGGTTTGATGATGGCTGTTCTTTTGATTATCTTATATTCATTGACTTCATGTTTTGCTTTCAAGGTTTATCAATTGTTTTGTTTATTTGGTTGATGTACGTGGTGTGATGCCACCAGGAGAGCTGACTCAGATGGAAATTGTGACGATCTCTTTTTGCATCTTGTTTTCTTCACTTGCCTTTTTGCCTTGCTCACTGTTATGTATTGTTGCCAAAGGCCAATGTACATTAAACCTGTTCAGAGTTCTCTCTTTCTCTCATTTGTGTGTATGAATAATTTCTGTTACGTGTATATATGTTTGTGTCTGTGTGTGCTTGTGTGTGTGTGGCTTTTTTTGTTTTGTTTTGTTTTGTTTTGAGTGGAAAGAACACTGTGAACTTGCACAATATCCTGTGTGACAGGGATGGGGCTTGTACTCCGAGGCCCTGGGTGAGGAGATGGGTGTTTACGAGGACAGTGACTCACTGTGAGTATTTTTCCTTTGGGAGTGGAGAGAATATGAGAGCTAAAGAGACTATCACATTAATGTCAGTTTTCTGCATGAAATGATGGGTTATTTTTGATTGTGTCTGGTGAAAACGTGTGATTGAATGTGATTGATGTTGGCACAATTTTTTGGGGGATGTTGATTCAACTAAAAGTTTGCTGTATATTCTGAACATTTATTAACCTCTTAACTGCCCAGTGCAAGTGCACCCTATATGCCAGGGAATAAAATTCTTATGTACCACTTGCTATGTTCATATCCCTCTTACTCAGAAATTACTACGTGAATAATCCAATGACAGTATATATATCGTAGATTGCTTCGAGGCAAGCTCAAATTAGTTAGCATGATATTTCACTGCGAAAATATATTTATAATGTAAAAAATTGACAAAAAATACACTTTCTTCATCACCACTGTCATTCTGAGTACCCCCCATCTCAATAATGTCAAACATAAGTCCAGGCCAAATCTCATTCATTTTTTTTTTAATGCACTATCTCCAATGCCACACTAAAAGTAACCAAAAGAAGGGAACTTCTCAATTTCAAACGGAACAGGGAAAAGGATAAAAATGACTTAAATGAGAACAATAAAAACAAAAAGTAGAACATAAGAGATTCCACTAACTGTCATTGAATTATTCATGTAGTAATTTCTGAGTAAGAGGGATATGAACATAGCAAGTGGTACATAAGAATTTTATTCCCTGGCATATAGGGTGCACTTGCACTGGGCAGTTAAGAGGTTAATAAATGTTCAGAATATACAGCAAACTTTTAGTTGAATCAACATCCCCCAAAAAATTGTGCCAACATCAATCACATTCAATCACACGTTTTCACCAGACACAATCAAAAATAACCCATCGATACACGATCGTTTTCATCACTGTCAGGTATCTCTAAAGTTCTATTTGCCATTTTTTCAGCTGTGTAAAGCTATTGATACCTTCAACAAGAAGTGTCAGCCATTTTGAACAAGAACTGCCCAAGCAGTCATGCATAAAAACACAAAATACGAGCTAAAAACGATCATTTTTGCCACAGTTTTTGCAGCTGGATGTTGCCAAGCAACAGGAGAGTGATCTCCGCTAATTTTGGAGTTCTTTCCCTTTAACTATAGTCAAGGAAGCTGGCTTGTTTACTTCGGTTCGACACCCTGGAAATTTTCCGGGTTGTAGGCGTATAGAGTGCACATTTAGCCCCGGAAAATTTCCGGGGTGGGGCAGTCTAGTGGTTAACACTGCCATACATCAGTGGAGTCTTTTATGTTCTACTTTTTGTTTTTATTGTTCTCATTTAAGTAATTTTTATCCTTTTCCCTGTTCCGTTTGAAATTGAGAAGTTCCCTTCTTTTGGTTACTTTTAGTGTGGCATGTACATTTTTTTTTTTACATATGTGACCTGTTTTTACAAAAGGAGTCTTAAGGTATAATTGGGTCAAATTGAGTTGTTACATTTTCTGAAATCTACAGATCATTACCTTTCTTTTGATGTATGATACATTATTCTACCTATAAAATTGACACAGTTATGGTTGTTTGAAATGGGTGACCCAGCAATTTCACATTCTGAGGAAATCGGCTTTAAAGTTTTTCACCACTGTAGCTAACACCTTAGCAACGGGTACTTCTATTCAACTGATGATGGCCAAATTTGACATGGTGTTAAAACATACCATTTCACAGCACCAGACAAAAAAATACTGTACATATTGACAGTCATCGTTGTGATATTTAGCTCATTAGCCCCCCCATCCCCCACCACCCCCCTGAAAAGGGCATGAAGTGGAAGAACCTTGGACAGGGGTTAATGAGGAGACTTGTTAGTATCTGACCAGCATATTTCCAATAATATTAACTCAGTCAGCTGAAAACATGTAGAATCTAATAAATGATACTTGGTTACATATGAATTAAAATGTTATATTAATTAAAATAATAATAACTACATACCCGGTTGTATGTTATTCGTTTCACACACACATTTTCAATTTGATTTTGTTGTTACTTTATTAATTTTTAGATGGATGGCACACACACACACCACCACACACACCACACACACACACACACACACACACACACACACACTCAGAAGTGTAGATCTGGTGGGAATGGATGACATTTAAAAAAGCTCCATGCACATGGGGACTGAATTGAAGCTCATTTATTTATTTTATTTATTTATTTATACCACTTTAAGTCACGAGATTTCTCTGCGTGAAATTCAGGCTGCTCTCCCCGGGGAGAGCACGTCGCCACAAGAGCAGCGCCACCCCATCTTTTTTTCTTTATTTATTTTTTTTTTTTTTGGTCTGCAACTGTATTTCGTTCCCTATCAGAGTGGCTTTTTTCTAAGAATTTTGCCAGGGACAACTCTCTTGTTGCCGTGGGTTCTTTTTCGTGCGCTGCATAATTTTCTGTAACACACGGGACCTTGGTTTATCGTCTCATCTGAAAGACTAGCGCCCAGACCACCACTCATGGTCTAATGGATGGGGGAAAAGTTTCGGGCCCAGACGGGATACGAACCCGGACTTTTCGCTTTCTAGACAGGCGCGTTACCTCTAGACCACCGATCCACCATGACTGCTTATTCACTGCTGTCAAAACAAAAAGTATTGAATCTGAAACACACACACACACACACAGAGTCTGTTTCTGCAGACTTTCATTATGAACTATTATTAAAAGTTAATCAGTACTCAGTATCAGTTTTGTTATCAAATTGTTTAATTTCTAGGTTGCTTTGAGATGTTAGCCAGCAGTGTTCTGTCAAAAGATCAAAACACTAACAAGTGAAAATCTGAATTTTCACAATACCTCATACACTGCCTGCTTCTTCACTATAACAATTGGCTAAATCCTGTAAACCTACATTAAACTTATAAAATGTTGATGCTGCACTTTGGTAATACCAACAAAAGTTTGTATTAAAAAGGGATATTGCAAAGATATACTCTTTGATAGTATGTAATGTGCCAGGTATGATCAGAAGATGTATTTTTAACTGATAAAAGGCCTGGATACATGATAAATACTTCAACTGAAACAAAGTGACAGTTATGATATAAAGAACTCACTGACTTTGTTGTAATGATGTAAGTATTAAATATTGTCAAACATTTTACTTTGAAACTAAGCACAAAAGGTACTGTTTGGAATAGTACTTAGTATAATTAATTGCACACACATGCACACACACACACACACACACACACACAGGCAGGATGAAAAGAAAGTTTGTGAACTTAATCTTTTACCCTCAATTTTGACTTGATCATTTTCACACACACACTAATTTATTCAGTTTAACAACAACAGCACACCACACACCACACACACACACACACGAGTCAAGTAAGTTTAAAACAGTTGAGTTTCTCATGTCATGCACTGACAGGTGAAATTCTAAAAGTCTCCCCAGAATTCTAGACTGTTCAAGTCTAGATCTGCCGCTTTGATCTGTATGCATACCCATGTTAATTAACATTGCATACAGATACCAGTGCCTCGTGCATCTCACCTTGAACCCTAATACACAGATCGCGGTTCATTTCATTCAAGTCGACTGCGAAGTTTCTCAGGCCTTCGTCATGATCATTCGATTTTTTGACTTCACAATAAGATGCATCAGAATATTTGGTAAAAAATACATGTCGTTTTTACTGATCTGCTATTCCAGAGTGGAAGATCAGCTAGAAATGAGCAAAAATGCCCATTATTCTTTGCAAATTGTGAAGTTTTCCGGCCATGCGGTTCTTAAAATATAACAGAAACGTCGTCAGCGATCTCCCTCCCAACCAATCACAGGCTAGCTGCCTGTTCGTTACTACAGGCGGTATGCTTCCTCAACTCTCATTGGTCATTCTTCTCGAGCTTTCAGGTATTTGTTTATGCCTAAATAACTCGAAACAGTATTTCTGATTGGTTTCATTTCACGTAAAGACTGTGTGGAATGAAAAATACAGGTCACAACCTTTCGAATGGTATAGACATGTGTGGGGCCCAGTCAGGGGTAATGATAAAGGGATGACTGAAATCACAGTGGTAACAATCCATGAAACTGGAAAACTGCAGAAGGGTAGGTCGATAAAAACGGTTTAAAAACACATCTTAAAATCATATCTAACCTGCTCAAGTACATCTATCTATCTATCTATCTATCTGTCCCGTAGTCTGAGGGACGTGGGGCACCCTCAAAGACTCAACAACCAGTTCCCTCCATTCCTCTCTCTGTTTTTGCCATTTCAGGGTTTTTTTGAGTTCTGGTCTGTCCATTCGCTGATGTTATCCTCCCAGCTCTTCCTGGTCTGCCTCTTCTTCTTCCTCCTTGGACAGTGCCTTGTAAAATGTCTTTGCAAGTCCTTTGGGAAATCTTGTGACATGCCATCCCATTTAAGTTTACGCTTTTTTCCGATCGTTAGAAGGTTCTCATAGGGTCCAATGGTTTGCTGGATTCTGTTATGCACACTTTCGTTGCTTATGTGGTCTTTGTAGGTGATGCCAAGGGTCTCCAAAAGCATCTCATCTCCACCGCCTGAAATCTTGTCTCCAAATCTGCAGTCAGGGTCCATGATTCACAGGCATACAGAAATATGGATATGACAAGGGAGCGCATTAGTCTGATCTTGGAGATAAGTGAGATATTTTATCTCTCCAGATGGTGTTTAGTTTTGACAGTGTTTTAAATTGTCTGTGCAGTCCTGCATACTACTTCTGGCTTGGATCCCTGGTTCTTGAAGCTTTGAACTGTTTAGCCTTTGGTCATTAACCATGATTATCCATTTGCTATTGCCTTGGTGTTATTAGTAATCATTTGTCTTCTTGCCTGATTTCCTGCGTATGTTTTGGAGGTTTATTCAGGTGTCTGTTAGGCTGGCAAGCTCTTTTTTGACCCTGCTATTCCATCAATGTCATCTGCAAAGCGGAGGTTTGTGATCGTTCTGCCACCAATGCTGACTGATCCTTCATGATGTTCCAGTGCATCAGCCATGATTCTCTCAAGGAAGATGTTGAAAAGAGTGGGTGAGAGTAGACAGCCCTGCCTTACTCCAACTGTTGTTCGAAAACCATTCTCCAATGTTGTTGTAGTACCTGCACTGGTGGCCTCGCTGTACAGCTGTTTGATGACTCTGATCAGGTTTGCATTGATGCTGTACAAATTCATGGTTGCCCACAAAGTGCATGCCACACCCTGTCAAATGCCTTCTTAAAATCAATAAATACATGGTAAAGGTCTTGTTGATGTTGAAGGTCCCGCTCACTTTGTATTTGGGGTTGAATATCTGTTCTGTTGTGCTGCGCCCTGCTCTGAAACTGTTGTTCCTCAGCAATGATGGTCTCTGCTTGTGGCTTCAGTCTTTTTCAATATTATCTGCAGATAACCTTGTTTGGGTGGCTTTATGAGGCTGATTGTGCGGTAATTATGGCATTGTTGTAGATTTCCTTTTTGGGGAGGGTGATGATGAGTGACTGTGTCCATGGTGTTGGCCATTTTCCTGTCTGCCAGATCTTGTTGCACATTCTTAGTAGGGCGCTGATTATGGCTTCCCTTCAGCTTGAACCAACTCAGCTGGAATGTTGTCAGCCCTGCTGACTTTCCCTTTTTTTAGCGATCTGGGCTGCTGTTTCCACTTCTTCTCGGAGGATAGGGTGACTGTCTGTGTCTTTGCTTGTGGGTACATTAAGGACTTCTGGGTCTCCTGCGGTTTTTATGTTATTCAGGTCGGAGCAGTATTCTGTCCATCTGTTCAGAATATCCTGGTCGTCAGTGAGACACTTCCCATTTTTGTCTTGGATTGTTAAACCTTTTCCCTGTTTTGTGCTAGTCAGGTCTTTCACCAGCTGATTGTTTCTTGCTATTGTTTTTCTTGATGTTTCTTCAATGTCTTGGCACTGTTCCCCCGATCCATTTCTCTTTTGCCTCCGTCATTGACTTCCTGATTTTTTTGTTGACTGCCCTATATTGTTCTGCTCTTTCTTTTGTTTCATTTTTTTTTTTCTTCAACTCTCTACGCTTGTCGCATAGTTGTAGGGTGTTAGGTGTGACCCATGGTTTTTTGACTGGTCAGTGTTTGCCAAGAAGCTCGTTTGCTGTTTCAGTCACTGCTGTATTGAAACTATTCGTCAGTTTTATCTATGTCTGAGTCTATCACAGTGAGCGCTGCAAACTTTCCACCTATCCTTGCTTGAAAAATTTCTAATACCCCTTTGGGGCCTTCAGCTTCTCGGGGTCAAATTTGATCCTGATGTTGTTCCGCTTGTGGATTTTCTTTAGACGTGTCGGAAAGTCATCATCACAATCATGATCACTCCCTATGTCTGCTCCTGGAAAACTTCGTGTCTGTGCGATGTTAACGCTAGACTGAAACGTCTTTTCACCATGATATTTGTCTATTTGGTTGTGGTGTTCTCCATTTGGGCTATGCCATGTCCTTTTTGGATTTCTTGTGTGGGCCAAGTGTATTCACTAATGGAGGTGGTGTTACTGGCAAACTCAGGAGTCCCCAAGCCTCTTTCATTTGATTGGTTATTACAATGTGGCCCACAAACGCCCTCCCCAAACTTTCCATGCATTTCCACCTTGGCGTTTTCCCGTCACCTCGCACAACGAGGATGTCTTTCTTGGGAGTTTGATTCAGAACCTCTTGTAGCTGGTCATAAAATTCTTCTATGGCTTCATCTGTGCAGTCTGATGTAGGGCGTATGCCTTACTACAGTTATGTTAAGGGGGTTGCTCTCAGGCGGATGGTAATAAGTCTGCTGGACACAGGCTGACAGCTCATGACGGTGTTCACGGTGTCTTTGTGAACAAGAAACCCCACGCGTGTTCATGTTTATCCTGTTTTTCCCTCCTGTAGTATAATTTGTGTCTTCCTGGGTTTGTTGTTTCTCCCATGGTTTTTCCAAACCCGACTTCGCCCGAGCCCAGGATGTGCCATTGATATCTGGACATTCATGTGTCAGTTCTTCCACTTTGCCTGCAGCTCTTAGTGTCCGTACATTCCATGTGCCAATGACGGTGTTGTTTCTGGCACGGATTTTGTTGTGTTTTACATCAGTAGCATATTTTCTACCTCAGTCCTGATGTCAAGTACATAGATAGGAAATTTAATGACTACAGATTCCATTTTTGTTTTGAAAAGTCAAAAATTTGGGAAAGTGGACCCCACCTTCCCCTTTTTGGGCCTCTCTCCTTTTCACTGTGTGCAAGTTAAGACTCATTTCATAAAAACGGTTCACATATGATAATTGTGGGCAATTATCATTTTTGGATTTGTTTATTTGTCTTCCTTGTTTTTCTTCATCTGTTTTTTTCCCCTTTTCTTTTTAGCGTGGCCAGTAGAATCATGGCACCTGATGATATTTTGAGAGCATAGACAGAAATGTGATACGCAGAAGTAGCATAAATGAAAAGTAAAGTCTTAATCTAATTTTTTTGTCTCTGCTTGCAGGATGGGACGCTACTGCTTTGAAATCTTCAGAGCTGCTCGTTTAGTGGTGGACACTGGAATACATGCTTATGGGTTTGTATTTTATTTCTGTTGGCTGTTTTTCTTTGAATGTTTGTTTTTTTATAGACAAGACTTTTTTCGTGTATTAGTTCATGTGGGAATGCCAGAAAACATAAAATACTTGGTCACTCATGTATGTACAACTCGTATATTGGGTATACTTGCATGTACACTGTCACTCATACAAACAGGCATGTACGCATCAATTTTTCTGGATAGATGACAAAAGCATGACAAACTACCTGAGGCATAGGTGTATGGATGATTACTAGCTTTCTAGAACATTTCTGAAGCTGATTTAAACATATTAACTGAATATCCAATTTTACTGAAGCTTATTTTGGACAGTGGCTTTCAAAACAAATTTCTGCAGCTAATCCAGTTGAGACTTGTATTCAGCTGTAGGGGGATTTTACTGAAGTTTGGTTTAGTCATTAGTTTTCAAGAAACATCTGTCACTAATTGGTCAGACTTTAATTTTTCAGCAGATATCTGCAGCTAATTTGATTATTACTGGGCTATTGTTACTGTGTATCATTACTGAGCTGTTTGAAAAGTGTATCTTCGTTACTTTTTCAGTATGTGTATCAATTGATTCAGATTTACATAGGGCAGTTTTACAGAAGTTTTGCTTAGTTACCAGTATTTGATAAATGACTGATGCATCCACTTCAGACTTGGGAGTACCTATTGTGCGATTTTATTATAGTTTACATGAGCTACATGTTTCAATTCATGGCTGTAGCATGTCCAGTTTAGACATTTTTTACCGTTCATGCAATTTTCCTGTAGTTTACTTCAGTTACTTGCTTTCAACAATCCTCAGTGGCTTTATCCACTTCAGACTTGAATGTTTATAAGCAGTGCAGTTTGAGTGTTGTTCACCTTAGTTAATGGCTGTCATCAGTTATCTGCAACATTTTTTTGGTGTTTTGTTATCTGCAACTAATCCAAGGTGGACTTTTGGTGGTGCAGTTTATATGATGCTTACCTTGTTTACCGACTTTTGGCAAGTGTTTGCAGTTTATCCAACTCAGATTTGTCTTTAGTTTTAAGTGCTGTTTTATTTGAACAGGGCTTTAACTGCAACAAACTCATTTCAGACAGGTTTACCTGCAGTGCAGTTTCACTGAAGTTTACTTTTATGGCTGACTTCCAACAGACATCTGCAGTTTATCTGGTGGAGACTTTTACCTGAAGTGCTGTTGTCACTGGAGTTAAGCTTAGGTTAGTTTTCACTGCAGGTAGTCCATTTGATACATATGCTTAGCTGCAGTGCAGTTTTACTGAAGTCTATCTTGGCTATTGTCTTATAACAAAAGTTGGTAGGTAATATCATCAAGACCTATGTTGACCCACAGTGCAGTTTTCCTGAAGTGTACCTACAGGGTTCATACGATCCTTAAAGGTCCTTAAAAGTCCTTGATTTTTGGGGCCCTCATTTCAAGGCCTTGAAAGTCCTTAAAAAATCAGACATATGCCGCCAGGTCCTTAAAAAGTGCTTAAATTTTACGCTTACCAGAGAGGGAGAGAGAGAGTCTGTAGATGGATGATTATTTTAGGCATGGTACATCTCCGCGAATTCACGGAAATCTGTGAAAAGAACTTTTACTTCTCTTCTCTGCTTTACATCACAAGTCATTATCGGGTAGCAAGTGACCTTTCTCTGTTGACAGAAGGGCTATGTGCAAAGTATCAAACAATGTAGGGTTTCATGAAAGGGAAGGGCCATTGGCTTTAAGGCAGAGGGGTGAAGGGGGAGAATGGGTGGGGGTGACATGTGTGTGGGGTCAGAGTGCAGAGGGTCATCACCAGGCCTACCAACCTCCCCCTTCTTTTTAATGGAACCCCTCTCTCTCTCTCTCTCTCTCTCTCTCTCTCTCTCTACTCTCTTCTCTCTCTCTCTTTTCTCTCACTCTCTCTCTCTCCCACCATCACACACACTCTCTCTCTCTCCCTCTCTCCCTCTCTTTCAGGTGGTCTGAAAGAACTAAGCACTCGGCCCTGTCGTATTGCTATAGCTGAGAGGAAATGAATATCCAGAAGACGTGGACTGAGTGGGGACAGATGGAAAGTGAAGAACTTGAAGGAAGGACCAGGGGCAATGAAAGAAGCTGCATCAACATGTTTCCTACTCCTGCTTAGACTAGAAATTATTGTTACGCCATTATTGAAAAAGTTTTATTTAGTTGATTGTGAATACAATGTGTGTATGAGTGTGTTATATTAATTTTGCTTGTAACCTTGTTTGAGAGTGTTCTGTCTTTTTCTTCATATTTTTTCGTGTTCTCGTTGATAATTAGGGCTTGTGTATGTGTGTGTGTGGTGTGTGTTCATGCATTCCTCTTCAAATTCCTTTGGTTTGGATGAGACTTTTTTACCAGGGAAAATTTGTAGGGAGGGGGATGGGTGGGCTGGCAAGGTGGAGATTCAGTGAGGGATGGTATGAACATGGAAGGAAAGAGTTAGGGTGTGTTTGGCCTTTTCTTACGTTTCATTGCTTGTGTCATACATGTATTGACTGGTCTTTGCTGGAAGTTTGCTTGCTTTGTTGTTGGGTTTATTCTATGGTGTTTTCCTTGGGAAAATGGGGAGTGGAGTAGGGAATGGTGCAAATGTGCTTATTCATTTCCCTAGGGCATGGTGTTAGATGTGTTTGTATGTTCTCTGCCGTCTGTCTGTCTGTACCTGTTTCTATCTCTGTCTCTGCCTGTCTGTCTGTCTGTCTCTCTCCCTCCCTCCCTCCCTCTCTCCCTCCCTCTCTCTCTCTCATTGTCTCTTTGATTTTCATCTAATTTAGTAGTGGTATTTCATTATGATGCTCATTTGAATCTTCATTGGAATGTATCTAAAACTGCTGAATCTTACTGTTTGCATACTTTGTTTATTTGAAGTTTTTTTGCATTGGTGTGTGTTTGTCTTAATTGTTGCTGTTAGGTTTAGTTTCAGTTCTTCTGTTTTGATGGGGGGGGGGGGGGGGTATGTAGTTTTTCTTGACTTCTTTCTTCTTTTCTTTCTTTTCTTTTTTTTTTTTTTTTTTGGTGAGAGCATGGTGTAAAGAAGCCCTGTGCTTATCCATTTACTCTCAATAAACAGTTCAAGTTCTCTCTTTCTCACTCGCTCACTCTCTGACTCTTTCTCTCTCTCTCTCTCTCTCTCTCTCTCTCTCTCTCTCTCTTTGTCCTTTGGATGAGACTATAAACCGAGGCCCCGTGTGCGAACGCATGCAGAACATCTTGCGCACACGTTAAATCCTGTTCTGCTTTTCGAAAGAGTAGACCACTGTGTGCCGGTGGGAACAGATGACAAGATTTACAAAACCGCATACACACGGGGACTGATGTAAAAAGCACATGAGTCACTTGAGTGCTTATTCCATTATCCTCGATAAAAAAAGTCATCTGAGTCATCCTCTCTCTCTCTCTCTCTGTCTCCATCTGTTTTCTCTCTATTTTCTCTCTCTCTCTTTTCTCTCTCTCTCCTCTCTCTCTCTCTCTCTCTCTCTCTCTCTCTGTGTCTCCATCTGTTTTCTCTCTCTCTCTCTCTCTCTTCTTTTCTCTCTCTCTCTTCTCTCTCTCTCTCTCTCTCTATGTTAGTGTACATTTGTTTGGATATACATGTCTTGATTTTTGCTGTGTGATTACTAGGGTTCAAAATCTCCTTTGGGTTGAAGAAATGACTGATAATGTGATTCTACTTATTTGATGGCAGAAATAACTTAGTATGAAGAACTGAAATTAGTTCAAAGAAAGGCTTTTTTACAGCGTAGAATTGTTGAAAAACCTTCAGCTTCAGGGGCGTTGCCCCCTGATCCCCACAAAGGATTCTTTCCTCTTGACCCCCTGGACCACAAACTATTTCAGGGAAAACTAAATTTTCAACAATGGGTATGTGGTTTTATGAAAGGGAAGGACCAGTATCTCCATAGCAGAGGGGTGAAGGGGATGGTAAGGGAAGGGGGAGAACAGATAGGGGTGGGAAGCTTTTCAACACTGGCCTAATGACTAATTACCACAACCTCCCCCACTCTTTCCCCACTTCTCCCTCTTTGAGCTTGTCCTGGGTACAGTGCCTGGCAGTTATCTGTGTTACGTACCTGAGTTGTCTAACACACACACACACAGAGTTCTCTCATTTTTTCACAGCAGGTGTATGGCATCCTGTTGTTTCCATTAGTGTGTTGTGATGTGAAAGTCTGTGTCCATAGCAATACCACCAGCTATCCCCCCTCTCCAACACCCCCCCCCCCCTCCCCTCCTTTCCACTTGTATGTTATCCATTAGGATGAATGTCTACTGTTTTAAACTATTAGTCTCCTGGTGAAGTAACACACAGAGCTCTACACTTATGTAGACCTTGAGAACCAGTGAAAAGGTAAAGGTGTCCCATAACCTATCTGGTCGTTGAGACCTCACTTCTCTAGGGGCCAGCATATTGAGGGTAGCGCCCATCTCTCTCCCTTGCTGCTTTACCTTCCCTGACCCTAAAGAGGGCAGGTACCCATTTACAGCTAGGGGAACTGTTTCTGAAGCCAAGGCGCACAAACGGTCACCCATCCAACTGGTAACCATGCTCGACGCTGTTTAACTTGGCTGGGGAAAGCAAGTTGCTCTGACCACTGAGCTATCCGATCCCTGAGAACCAACACACAATCAAATTATCAACGAACAGACGAGGTAATCACTTAGATTGAAGTGTTTTATGCTAAGTGCACACACTAGGCCAACAATTGTTTTTAATTTACCCCAGTTAACTGCAGTAGAAATGTTGATTTCTTGTTATGAAGAAATTTGCACAAAATGGCTGTAAATGTTTTTTTCTTTCCAGCTTCAAACTGTGTGAACATTGTTAAAGTGCAAGTGCTATTTGTCGATGAAGGTCCTTTAAAAATGATAGTGAGGTCCTTAAAAGTCCTGACATTTTCCTCCTAAGTTCTGTATGAACCCTGAGTCCTAGGATACTGGCTTTCAGCAATGAACTGCAGCTCATTTGAATGGGTGTTGTGTTGGACCAGGTGGAGCAAGCACAAGGCCATCAACTACATTGTGGACCAACCCATGTTTGGACTATGGGGTGGTGAAGAATGAGGTAAAACCGCTACATCACCTGGCCTGGTCAGGTCATTGGTTTTCTATTTGTTTTGGGGCCGTAGAAAAGTGCCACAATGTCATTTCCTGTAGAAAAGTGCCACATGTCCAGTGCCTGTTAAAAAGTGCCACATGTCAGGGCCGTAAAAAGTGCCACATGTCAGTGCCTGTAGAAAAGTGCCACATTCAGTCTGTAGAAAAGTGCCACATCAGTGCCTGTAGAAAAGTGCCCACATGTCAGTGCCTGTAGAAAAGTGCCACATGTCAGTGCCTGTAGAAAAGTGCCACATGTCAGTGCCTGTAGAAAAGTGCCACATGTCAGTGCCTGTAGAAAAGTGCCACATGTCAGTGCCTGTAGAAAAGTGCCCACATGTCAGTGCCTTTGGAAAAAATTTGGTGTTTGCAGCAGTTGTGCATGAGTTAATTATCAGTCAGTATATGCTTTTAGTTGAGCTGGTGATAATTTTTTAATGGATTGTTTATGTAATTCAGCAGTGATCAATATTTCTGTTAACTGGTGTGATTGTTTAAATGATTTGGTGAAAGAGTAAAACAAATGTTTCTTTTCAAGCCCATAATTCAAATAAAGATGTAATGAGTTTGTTCATTTCTCTTTGTTCATAGGCTTTGTGCATACAAAATTGGTGAACTCAAGATCGGGGCTACCCACAAAGCAAGCGAGAACTGCGTAAGTTCAGTATCAGTATGAGTTTAAATTTTAAAGAAATTGGGGGGAAATACTTATAAGGAAACAGCTATGAAGAAAGGGGAAATGTAAAAAAAAATTTGAAGGATATTGTCTTTAATACTTAATTTTTTTTTTTATTTGGTTTTTGGTTTCTTAACAAATATTTTGGGTGCATTGTTGGTGATGTTTTAGTTCTGCTACCCTCATGCCACACATCTGTCTCTCCACACATACCCACCACCAGAGCCACCAAACCACAGGGAGCCACCGACTTCCATGCCCCAACCTTTCACATTGGATGCACATTTGTACTCAAGGTACAAAACTGTTTTCCCTTTTTTGGGCATCTTCCAGTCCTTTGGATGAGACAATAAACCGAGGCTCCATATGCAAACGAAATGCAGAACATGTTGCGCGCACGTTAAATCCTGTCCCACTTTGCAAAAGAGTAGGTCATTGTGTGCCGTGGGAAAAGTGACAAAATTTATAAATCTGCATACACACGGGGACGGATGTAAAAAAGCCATGAGTGCTTATTCCATTACCTTGAAATAAAAAAATGATATATTTTTTTCTGTTATTGGAACTATCATGGCCATATTGGATTAAATGTGTAGTGCCTGGTCTTTCTGCACTGTGACGCTGCAGGAGGTCTGTCTGCTGGCCTCAGCTGGCATTTTCCCAAACTTCGGGGCAGCTCTTTAGAAAGTTCATAAGAACAAATTTCAGTTTTGCTTAAAAAAAAGGGCAGGAGAATGGGCTGGGCGGGCAGGTAATAAACAAGAGGGGAGGGGGGGGGGGGGGGTGGGGTAGAGGGGTAAGTGAAAAGGCAGAAACAAAGGGAGTAATAGAAAAGGAAATTTCCAGTACAGAATTTCAGAAAGTGGGGATGCTATTCATACTGAAAGAGCCCAGGCACCCCCATGGTGGGTGGATCAATAGAACAAAAGAAAAAAAGAGCACTCTAAATGAACTGGCAGAATTAAAAACCCAGAATCATGCTGTACTCATCTATGTATTGGTGATGATGATGCTTTTGCTTGGCTGGATAGTCTGCTTTTGCCTACCCTTCATTCTGTACACCTGCTCTCTCTTCTGCAAAATCAGCATTTACATTTGTAACAGTGACTGTAAAGAGCTGCTATTCAATTGTTCTCTTTTAAATTTTCTATATGTTTGTTTAATCACGATAAAAAGGAACCTCATCATTGTTTGAGGAAGAAAGAAAAAGTAAATTGACCAGTTGAGAATACTTGAAAACATTTTTTTGGACCCTCTCCCAGATTTAACTAATGGGGTTGTGACGAATCTTAAGATTCGGCACTCCTCTCCTTCAACTGTGACATGCCGAAGCTTAAGATTCAGTGGAATTACATTTTAAAAAAAAATACTTCAGGCAATGTTCAATTGAAAGGACAGTATGATGCCTTGGGAGCAACAATGGTTTATCTGAAAAAATTAGCAATTTTCGATTTTTTTCATATTTGGTAGAATTTACTGTGAACTTTCAGATACAAAAGTATAAAATAAAAGTGTTATTAATTTCCCAAAAGGGATTTGAAGAAAACCTTTTTTGCACAAAATTATCCTAGCAAATTTTCACAGGGTACACTGGACTACCCCACAGCATCCCGCTTTTCCTCTAAAGCCTTTATGCCAAATTAATGCCAATTCTCTGGGACGGGATATGCAACATGGACAGCCAGCTGTGCAAACCCCTTTTGCCTAGGAGTGGAAACATTGGGCTACTGGCATGGTGTATGTAACACTGGCGGGCCTAGAGTTGTGTGGTTGTTGCTGCTGAAAACTGATGGCTGGAATGTGATCTTATCTGGAAAGAGGTCAAAGCTTTGTGCCATGCCCTGTATTTCTCTGCAAGCAAAGGGGGTCTACCTGCACTGCCATGTTTTTTGCTATCCTGGCCTTTACAAGAAATTCCACTTTCTGCACTAGCCTAGCATGGCTTTGAGAAGACCAGAATTAGTGGACATCAAAGTTTCACAGCAGACTGCGAGAAAATTCCGTGCAAAAACAGGCCACCAGTAGTAAATATGCATTTT
The DNA here is from genome assembly GCA_028751875.1 of Rapana venosa. Classification (NCBI taxonomy): domain Eukaryota; kingdom Metazoa; phylum Mollusca; class Gastropoda; order Neogastropoda; family Muricidae; genus Rapana; species Rapana venosa. Next base: position 54,536,203 of record CM054144.1, read on the forward strand.
ATGCGCTTTCTTCTACATGTATTTCAACATAAAGATGCTATGATTAAGATTCGTATCAATGCCCATTCTCTTTCCAAAAAGTGAATACTTCCATTCAATCCTCGATTTGTTCTGACCTTTCCAAACTTTTCAAAAGAGTGCATCTCAAAACTTTCAAAAATGGCGTCTGTCCCATAGACCCTTGTTGCTCTAAGGCAACGAGTACTTTGACCATAAGTTTGCCTATTTGTGTGTGTTGGCTATTTTCTTTGACATGTCAATAAGCATATTCTTTGGGGTTTCGGGCTCTCCAGTGTTCAAGCCATGGTAAAAATAAGCAGCCCCTTTTTTTCAAAACTTTTTATTTTTCAGATTCAGTGACATATTTTGAAAATTTCTTTAAAAAATAATGACAGTCTTCTATTGAAACAAAGCTATGTTAACAATCTCAAAAAATAGACGTAAAAAAAACTTTTCAATGATGTATAATTTGTATGTCTTATTATGTTGGGTAAATCTGCTGAATTTTCCAAAACATAGCCAAAATCACGCAAAACCACAAAAAAAAGGGGTCCATTTCACTGCGACCCATTGAGTTAACAGATCAGTGGTAAATCAGCACTTTGCTAAATGTTTGTGTGCACTGTGGAATGTAACATTATACGAAAGAGGTCTATTATCTTTGCAAGAAGACCGCATAACATCCTGAAGTAAGCATGCTGGAATTTTTTTAACCCAACACACCGCAGTGGGTTTTTGTCAATAAAATATCTTCATCGGTTAGATTTACCTGTACGTTCCCACAGGGATGCGTTCTCTCGCTACTTCTGTACATTCTATACCAGATGATTGCAGAAGCAGCTATGAAAATTCCCTTTTTTCATTTAACCCCTTTTAAAACGAGTTTCTCGGTGAAATTCGGGTCTCCCCGTGAGAGCGCGTCGCCACAAGAGAGCGCCAACCCTTTTTTTTTTTTTTGGTCTGCAACTGTATTTTTTCCTTCAGAAGGGTTTTTTTTAAAATTTTTCCGGACAGTTCTTGTTGCCCTGGGTTTTTTAGTGTGTGCTAATTTTTTTGTAGCACACGGGGGCCTGTTTATCGCTATCTGAAAGACTATTTCCCCGACCAAACCCCTCTGGTCTAAAGGATGGGGGGAAAAATTTTCGGCCCCGAGGGTACGAACCCCCCACACTTCCCACCCGGGTGTTCGCTTTTAGCAGGCCGTACCTCTAACACCGATCTTTTTGTAAATTTTTGGGTGCAGTGCTCTTTTGTCTTCCCTTTTTGGGTCGTCCCAAAACCCTGGCCCCCCCTCATGATTTTGTAATTGGTGTGATGGGCAATTTGGGGCAATTTTCTAAAATAAAGATTTCCACGATTTCAGAAGATCGGTTCACACTTTTGAACAGTTACCTCCCAATAAAAAGTTAAAAAGTTTTGAAATACAATATTTGGGGAATATTTTTGATCACAAATTGAATGGGATGAAGATGCGTATTTTCAAAAAGGGAAAAACAATGTATGTATTTTCTGAGGAAGCTTAACTCATTTTTGTTGACAAAAAAATTTTTCTTGTCACAATCCTAATAGAGAGTGTTCTAAGTTTTGCTTCCCTTTGTTGGTACAAAACCTTAGGTTAAAAAAAAAAGAATAGTTTCCGGGGAAATTTTTAGAATTTTAAAAATAATGGAGAAAAACAAAGAGATCTCAAGCCTACTGCGATTCAGATTTTTGCGCAAAGCGATGCCTTTGGGTTTCCTCCCCTGCTATTCTTCGGAATTTCGTTATTGCTTTCGTGCTCCAACAGTAAAACAAAAGAAAAAGAAATTCTTTTTTTCCGTGTCATTGAATTTAAATTCAAAACACATGACCAAACAGTTTTTTCATTCTCTGTAAACCCCCCTGATTGTCAATGGTGTGTGCGGGGTGTGTGGTGGGAATGAAAAAAAGTATCCTGTATTTGCTTTTTTTTTCAAGAAAGATTTCTAAAAATGGTTTTTATTTGTGTTTATGTCTTTACTAGTAAGGTATTATGGGGGAGGTGAATGATGGTGATAAAAAAATTTTTCATATTATGGGTGTGGCGTGGTTGAATCGCACGCGTGCTCGTTTAAAAAAAAAAAGTTTATATCTTTTCCAATCAATGGTTTTTACATTTTATTCCTACATTGGTGTGTGTGTGTGTGCGCGTACCTGGGTTTGTGTTTGTGTGTGATAATTTTTTTAAGCTATCTTGGAATTTTTTATAACAATCTGAAATGTATTTTTCTTGTGTCTTGTGAGACAATTATAGGTATCAATGTGCCTGTCAGTATTGTAATTGCCCTTCATGGGATGATTAAAGTGTTTTTGACTTGACTTGCTGAGTGTGTCATACCTACAGTATATTCCTCTCAACTTCTAGATATTCCCCATCAAGTACTGAGTAATCCCATGTTAAATGTTAACTCCAGGACACAAGTTTGACATCCGAGCCTTTCATGAGACCATCCTGAAGTGTGGTGCTGTCTCTCTGCGCTGCTTGGAGACGATTGTGGATGATTTCATCGCTGAGGTGGGGCCACCAACTCCTGAGCCAGAGAACAGCACAGAAGACATGGCTGCTGATGATAACGACGGAAGCCCCAATGGGCAGACTGAAAACTGTGAGGAAAGAGGAGATTCGTGAGGATGCCTTGTGTAATTTCATGACATTTGTAACTTGTGCCACCTGGGACTGTAAGAGAGAGATGAGAAGAACATGTATTGATCATTCATTTTATAAGGCAGAAATATTCCTTTCACAGAGCTTGCTTAATAGTTGCTGTAGTTTATGCAGTGACCTGCAGATTTGAGTGTTGTTATTTGGAACAGTTGCAGTTTTGAGATGTTTTTGAGTGTTGGTTGGCTTTATTTTTTTTGCCATTCATATTCCTCCAGTTTACTTGTGTTGCTGTTTCTGTGTCTGCAATTCTTTTCCACACACAAATTTGTGTTTGAATTTGTTTCCCATTTCATTCTGTATAATTTGTAATCTCTAGGCAGCAACACATCCGATGAATGTAGCATTGACACATTTTAGAAAACATGTGCAGCCCTGTGTATCAGTGGAGAAACTAACTAACGATGATCAATGAATGGATGAAATGGAGTGAATGCAGGGATATTTATTTGAATTGTCGCTGCCAGTTTCCATTGTGTACACTCAAAGTCAGATCCCGCCCATATGAGTAGGATGAGGCATGTTCACAGTTTTTGGTTTTCTTTTTATTGACCGTCATGGTCCTGATGGACTCAGAAAACTTAACTGATTAAAATGCACTGCAGTGTTTGTGGCTAACACACTTAGACTGTTATAGTGTTGTTGTTTTTTTGTACCTGGTGACTGTGTAAACAATTTAAATGAACTCCATCTATGGGAGATATTTTGGTGCACTTCTGTGTTTAATTACTGTGCCAAGAAGAGTATAGGATTGTTAACTCCCTTGGTGAAAGAAGTGACTTAAAATGAAAGCATACCAGTTGTGATTGGTTGTTATGAGAAATAGTTTATTCATGGGGTATAACATCAAAATGTTTGGATGTTATGAGAAATAGTTTATTCATGGGGTATAACATCAAAATGTTTGGATGTTATGAGAAATAGTTTATTCATGGGGTATAGCATCAAAATGTTTCTTTGCTATGAGAAATAGTTTATTCATGGGGTATGGCATCTAAATATTTGTATACTTTTGGGGGATACACAAAGACTCACACTCACAAAGCAAAGAACCGAAAACACATGAAAGAGCTGTCTGAACCCTGAACATGAAATATAAATCTCAGATCATTCCTTTGATACAACAGAAATTGTTGAAACTTAATGACAATTTTTTAGAGCACCAACAGAAGTGTTAGTTGATGAAATGTTGCTATACATCCGAGTGAATTGTTAACTCATTGAGGTAGTAGCTTCGGCACTCCTCTCCTTTCTCCTTTTTTTTAAGATTCGGCAGAATTACGAATTTTTTAAAATACACTAAGTGATGTTCAACTCAAAGGAAAGTACTCTGGCCTGTAGGGCAATCATTTTTCTATACACAGTTGCTTTCCTTGACCATAAGCTTGCCTAGTTTTTGTCTGTTGGCTAATTTTGTTTGACGTGTCAACAAGTGATATCTTTGGGATTTCAGGCGCTCCAGTGTTATGATTCTTTTTCTAAAAATCTGTTGTACAAAAAGTGACATCAGATGGACTCAGCCAGCTTCAGGGAACTTTACTTTGGTGAAAAATCATCACATTGCTTCAAGGGGACTAGTTGATGAACAGTTTAAGCCATGTAAGATGCGCAGCCCTAATTTTCAAAACTTTTTATTTTTCATCAGTCAGTGACATTTTGAAAATTTGTAAAAAATAAAGTCATCTATTGAAAAACTGTGAAACAATCTCAAAAGTAGACATTATAAATTTTTCAGTGATGTATAATGTGTATGTCATTATTATGTTGGGTAAGTCTGCTGAATTTTTCAAATATAGCCAAAAATCATACGTCACCACAAAATGGCAGGATCCATTTAACTGCGACTCCATTGAGTTAATGCTTAAGCCAGCTTTGTAGTACTAATCAGTCAATCGGTTTACTGTGGCAGTGTCACTGCTCAGTTAGAAACAGAATTTGTATTTAGGCATACAGTTTGTTTGATCCTGAAATGTATTTTTGGGTAGGATGGTAGAGGGCTACAACTACGCCCCCCCCCCCCCCCCCCTCCCCCCCCCAAATCTATTTTAAGATTGATTTTTCAATTACAGATGAAATGTTTTTACTGTGTCACTGTCTTTGGTATTTCTACATTGCTTGAGCCTTACACTGGGGATCATAGCCACCTTGGTGCTTTTTCAGCCATCAAATTGAAGGATTAGCCAAAAAACAAAAACAAAAAAGAATGGTCAGGTTTGTGTGTTCAGATGGCTGCTTAATCCGATCCTTGATGCTTGTAGTGCACTGATGTTTGTGTAGGGGTGTGTGTTCAGTTATCTGGTTCGTTGTATAGTTCTGGCTGTTTTGCACTGTTGTGTATATGGGATGGGTATTCAACCCCAACTCCTTCATCCAAGCTTTTTCGTTTTGTTTTGTTTTGCTTTTAGTAGTTTCCCCATTTCTTTCAACAGTTGTTATTTCTTCAGCTTTCGTTCCCCGAATACCTCTTCAACCCTGAAACTTCATGCCCAGTATGTTGTTGACTGTAACAGAAAACATAACTTCATGCCCCAGTATGCTGTTGGTTTGTAACAGAAAACATAACTTCATGCCCCCAGTATGTTGTTGACTGTAACAGAAAACACAGCTTCATGCCCCAGTATGTTGTTGACCATAACAGAAAACATAACTTCATGCCTCAGTATGCTGTTGACTGTAACAGAAAACATAACTTCATGCCCCCAGTATGCTGTTGACTGTAACAGAAAACATAACTGCATGCCCCAGTATGTTGTTGATTGTAACAGAAAAGAAAACTTCATGTTGTTGATTGTAACAGAAAACAAAACTTTATGTTGTTGATTGTAACAGAAAACAAAACTTATGTTGTTGTTGTAACAGAAAAAACTTCAAAAAAACCTTCATGTTGTTGATTGTAACAGAAAACAAAACTTCATGTTGTTGATTGTAACAGAAAACAAACTTCATGTTGTTGACTGTAACAGAAAACAAAACTTGTCTGCAGACCCAGGTGTCATGTAGAAGGGGAATGAACGAGCTTTCGGAATCCATGAAAGGCCTTTCCGTTTGGGTGTACATAATTTTATCTTTGTTGTTTGTCAATAAACTGACTATACTGTGCTATGACCACATTTTCCATGCAGCGTGACCTAAATTCATCTGGACACATGATATTGAACAGTTCTTGGCCAGAATTCAGTTTTTGACTTGGTTGTGTATGTATATTTTTGTGTGTGAAAAAGGTAATAAAGAGTTGGGAGGGGGGGGGGGGGATAAATGTCAGTAAAGCTGTTGCTTCAAAGGGTAACAAATTGTCCATGGATTGTTTTCAGTGCAGATCATTAATAAAGATAATGAGAAATCATAATGTGCAAAATCTTGGAGAACAGTGAATACACTAATTTGGTCAGTTTTGTTTATCTGAGCCTGTATGGTCATGTACTCCTTGCAATACAAACTGAAACACACCCTTGTGAATGCTTGAGCTCAATCTCTCTCTCTCTCTCTCTCTCTCTCTCTCTCTCTCTCTCTCTCTCTCTCCTTATTCAAAATGCAAAGAAATGACACAAAAAACTTTCTTCAAGATATTTGATGCAAAAGTGCAGTCGATATTGTTATACTCCTCTGAAGTCTGGGGAGTTAATAGACTCGATAACCTTGAAAAAGTACACCTTTTAGCTTGCAAACGATATCTGGGCGTACCTTTGAAAACGCCAAACAAATTAGTGTACGGTGAGCTAGGCAGATATTCTCTTTTCATCAACACAACTGTCAGATCTGTGAAGTATTGGCTGCATTTACTGCATATGGAAGCAGACAGACTTCCAAAACAATGCTATCAGATGCTTTTGTCTTTGGATAATCAGGGTAAAAAAATGTTGGGTGACAGATATTAAGGACATGTTATGTAGCACAGGTTTTCAGTTTGTATGGATGAACCAAGGTACCAGTAATGAACGCAGTTTTTTAAGTGAGTTCAAACAGAGATTAGTAGATATATTCATGCAGGAATGGTCATCTACCCTACGTGATGGGAGTAGATATGAAATGTATAGAACGTTTAAAGATGTCTTTGGCAAAGAACAATATCTTTCATGCATTGATATAGTGTGTTTTAGAGTCGCGTTTTCACATGTAAGACTTGGTGTATTACCTATAAACTGCAGTATGCATAGGTACAGTGAAAACCCGATGGATAAGCAATGTGCATGTGGTTTTCAAGAAGAAAATGAACGACATTTCTTACTTGTCCATTATATAATGACATGAGAGAAAAGTTCCTTAAAGATTTTCTTGATTTACCTCTGCCAAGACTGCTAGATGGAAATAGCGAAGATGTCTGTCATCATGTCGGTAAATATGTGTTTCATGCTATTAGAAGAAGACAGGCTATTCTTGAAAGTTAGGTCATCTTCAGTCTCAACACCTCCACCCCCACCACTTTCCGAATATTAACTTGAGGTTTGTTCAGCGATTTTCTTGTTCAGTTGATATATATTTTGTTTTAATTTTTCTAGGAAGGACAGATGATAAAAAGCTGTATACCAGCAATAGTGTAGATTATCTAAATGCTTGTTTGTAAATATAAATGGGTTGTACTTTGTATTCTGATTGGGAAAAGGTTATTATATTTCGGTTGTCATACATTAATGGACCACCCCATCTCCACCCTCCCTCAATGTGTATGTATGCCTATGGCCAAAACACATTAAACATTTGAAATCTTGAAATCTCTCTCTCTCTCTCTCTCGCTCTCTCTCTGTCTGGCAGTCTGTCTGTCTCTCTCTCTCTCAGGAATAGATTGTAAGTAGACATATCTACTTTATTTCCAGCAGGTGGACAAAAAACACGAACAGTCTTAGGTTCAATTCCACCCCAACACACACACACACACACTCTCTCTCTCTGTCTCTCTCTCTCTCTCTCTCTGTGTCTGGCAGTCTGTCTGTCTGTCTCTCTCTCACTCTCAGAAATAGATTGTAAGTAGACATATCTACTTTCTTTCCAGCAGGTGGACAAAAAACACGAAGTCTTAGGTTCAGTTCCACCCCAACACACACTCACACATTCTCTCTCTCTCCCTCTCTCCCTCTCTCCCTCTCTCTCTCTCTCTCTCTTATATATATCCCTAAGGGCAGGGACTGGATGTAAAGAAGCACATGGGTGCTTATTCATTATCCTCGAAATAATTTGTCATTGTCCTTAAACGCCTCAGGATTTCTAGTAAAAATCTTATGAATAATCACAGTGATGCTTCCAAAGAGCAGACAGTTGTAATGTCCATCATGAAATTTATCTTATTGCTGCTACTATTGATTTGCACACAGCTATAAATGAAGGCCTCTGGCAGTGTTTCTATGGGCATGTTAAAAAGATATGCTCCTAAAAAATCCAGCAAAAACAAACCCAAAACAAAACCCACCCTCCAAAACAAACAGGCCGGTCCAGTCTTTGAGAACTAAAGTGATTAAGTATGATGACATCTGACCATGTTTCCATTCTTTTTCGTAGATTATTTCACACATGGTCAGTTTACTCAAAGTTAATTTTGTTTGTATATTTCTTGGTGTGACATGAGATTTTATTGTTGATGTTCCTCTGCTAGAGCTCCACATTCACCAAATGGTGAGATTTTGCATATGCAACCTTTTTTACCCACCATTAAGGTAGCTGCAATTTGACTTTGGGGATAATTGTCTGAACATGATGCCTGTGTGCATGTGTTTAAAAATAAAAATGTCATCCAATCTTACCTGGCCTGCTGTACACTTCCAAAAGGTGGAATGGGTTCTTAATGTGTGTGCAAGATGTTTTCTGTAGTGTTAGCTCACAAACCTCAGTTTATAGTCACATTCAAAGGACTTTCAGGATAGTGGAGTCAGTACTAATGTTAACTCCATAGTAGAATGCCCTAAAACAGGCGCCTCTGCAGTGGCTAAATTCCAGACCATCAGACCATAAGTGCAAAGCTCTAACCACTAGGCTATCCCACCCCACGTGATTTAAATGTTAAAACAAATTGAGAGAAAGTGCAATGACATCTCTCACCTATGATGACATTATCTTTTAAACCTTGTCATTATCCAAAAGGTACATGCATGTGTGTGCTAAATTCTCTTTATATAGAAAGAGGTGGACATAACTGAATAGTTTTCGCACAGTGACTGTCTTCAATTTCAATTAGAAAATGCAACAACCAATGCCATTGTTTGGCCTGCTACACGCATTTGAAAAGGCAATTGGTTGGGGTTTTTTGTCTTTCTCATTCTCTTTCTTTATTTCTCTCCCTTTCTGTTATTCTTTCTTTTTTCTTCAAATGTACCTTTTTTCCTTTATTTTTTAAAACAACATGGCTGGCCATGTTTAAGGGTCATTAATAAAGAGCTGGGACTTTCCACATTGCAAAGTTGAATGAACTGACAGCTGTGCTCATGCATTGACCTACAAAGTACATTTGCCTCCATCCTTCAGCATAACATGCCACCACCCTCCCTCCCCCCCCCCCCCCCCCACACACACACACACACATACACACACAAAAACTGATTTTGACCAGACCTGGTAAGCTGTATGGTTGCAGGATGGTGGTGGTGTGTGTGAAGAATCATACATGCTCAGCAGCTCTACAAATTGTGAATTTTACATTCCATTACTATTCACCTGAGGCAGCTGAGCTCTCTCAATGAACTACAAGAGTCCAGAAACAGTGCTGCTGCTCAGGCTAAGAGAACTTGGGCTTACAGTTGTGCATGAGGATTGTAAGTTTTTTGTTTTGTTGTCAGTGTTAAGGTTTGATTTCAAAGTATCACTGCAGAGGGAAACTTGAAGGGAAAGACTTGCTTGGCTTGACTAAGACACCTATTTTGGGGGGTGATACTTCAAAACACAATTGGGCTTGGCGGAGGGGCTTCTTACATCCATATACAACAAGCTGTCGCAATTTTTGTACAAAATTTTTGGTGAAAAAAGAAACTCAAAACGATGGCCTTGAAAATAAACTCAGCCTGTGGATGGTAATTACTTATGCCTTCACTTCCATTTGCTTTTTTTCCTGTAACACAAGCCATGTTTGTTTTATTTACTCTGCTTGAAAGAAGTATTCAGCCTCAGGTCTATTTCTCCTGTCAGTAGTCTGGATGTGTATCCCTGATTTCATCACAAAAACTGCATCTGAACTTGTGTTTGTGTGTAGATGTTGAATTTTGTTCATATGGCTTTTATTAATGATCCATGATTCGGCTTTTGTATTATGTAACTGCAGCATGTACTTCATATCCACACTGCATTCATAGAAATACTACATCATTTTATGATTTCTTTGAGTTATTCTTTGCTTTTTTGTGATTTATTGATTAACACAGTCATGACTTGTTCATGCCAGAGTCCTGCTGTGGTTTGTGCTTGTTTTGCCAAGTCCAGCAGTCACAGTTGCCCAGTGGACAGAACTAATAAAGATTGCCATCTCTTTTCATTGCCTGACTGTAGTGTTGGAAGTGAACTTACTTACTTACTTACTTACTTAATCCTCTTCATCCCATGTACCGGGACACAAGGCGACAACAAAATCCCTCCAGCCTTTTCTGTCTTGGGCAAGCCAGCTCAATTCATTCCAGGTCTTGCCCGCCTCTCTCATCTCCTCCTCTACTGTCCTCCTCCAAGTGCCGAGTGGTCTGCCTCGTTTCCTCTTCCCTGGTGGTGCCCATCTCAGCGCAGTATGAGGGAGTCTGTTCTTGCCCATTCGGAGAGAGTGTCCCAGCCACCTCCATCGCCGCTGTTTTACCTCGGCCACAATGTTGTTAATGCCGGTGCGCTTTGACACTTCCCTGTTGGTGACATGCTGCTGCCAGTGAAGTTTCAGGATTCGGCGAAGACACCTTCCTTCAAAGCCTCTGAGCCTGCTCTCGATCTTCTGTTGGTTCTCCATGTCTCCGAGGCATATAGGAGTACTGAGCGTACATTGGACTTGAAGATCTTCAACTTGGTTTTGGTGTGCAGGACAGTTGACTTCCAAATGTTTTTCAACCCACTAAATGCCCGAGGCTGCAAGTCCTATCCTGGTTGAAATTTCTTTCTCAATGTTACTGTCGGCTGAGATGTAGCTGCCGAGGTACTTGAAGTGTTCTACCTCCTCTAGAGCTGAGCCTCGCACACTGGTCTTCTCTGCACTCTTGCTTCATTCATGATCTTGGTCTTGTCGGGGTGAATCTGGAGTCCCACGCTGCTGGCTATTTGGTCAACTCGTGATGTTTTTTCCTGGATGTCTTTCTGTGCATGCGACAGCAGTGCAATATCGTCGGCAAAGTCAGTCTTCAAGCCTGGCTGTCAGTCCCCATACCAGCCCTCTTGCCCTATCGCTGGTGGCCCTCCTCATCACCCAGTCGATGACGACGAGAAAAATTGTCGGCGAGATCACGCAACCTTGTCTGACCCCTGTCTGCACGTGGAACCAATTCGCTCTGCTGTCCATCATGTCGCACAACAGCACTGGTTATCTGCGTACATGTCCTGTAGAATGTTGATGACTTTCAGAGGAAATCAATAGGCTTCCAAGATCTTCCACAGCGAAGGGTGATGGATGCTGTCAAAAGCCTTTTGGAAATCGATATAGTTGATGTAGAGTGATAAGTTCCATTCGATGGACTGTTCCACAATTGTTCATAGAACAAAGATCTGATCTGTGCAGCTTCTCCCACTTCTGAACCCTGCCTGCTATTCCCGTAGGGTTCTCTCGATGGCTTGCCTCATACGCTGTAGAAGGACACGGCAAAAGATCTTCCCGGGGACAGAGAGCAAGTTGATTCCCCGCCAATTGCCGCACTCTGAGAGGTCGCCCTTCTTGGGAAGTTTTACTATGATGCCTTTCTTCCATGTGTCTGGAACCTTCTCCTCTTCCCAAACTTTGTTGAATAATTTTGTTAAGACCTTTGCGCTCGTCTTGGGGTCTGCCTTCAACATGTCTGCCGTGATTCTGTCCTCACCTGGTGCCCTGTTGCCCTTTGTTTGCCTGATGGCCTCCACAATTTCCTGCTGAGTGATGCATCCACGTCTCATCTCTATCTTGAAACCCATGTCTTCGATGGTTGCTTCCTCATCTGGGTCTGGTCTGTTTAAAGTCTCTCTAAAGTGTTCTGCCCATCTGTTGAGTTGGTCTATGTCTTTTGTCAAAACTTTTCCGGTCTTGTTCTTCACTACAGTGGCTTTGCTGGTGAATCCACCTGTTAGGGTCTTGGTGATCTTGTAGACGGTCCTAGAGTCTCCTTTCTCTGCTGCGGTTTGCGCCTCTGCTGCCAAGTTGTCTGCAAACTGTCTCTTGTCTCTCCTTGTGCTCTTCTTCACTTCTTTGTTTTTCTCTTTGTGTATGTTTCGGCGAATGTTTGTCTATCGTTTTCCGTTCCAGTGAGCATTCCAAGTTTTGCGATCTTTCTCTCCTCTATGAGTTGCCATGTGGTGTCTGATATCCACTCCTTCTTCTCTCTTCTGTAGCCCAGTACAACTTTGCTGGTGTCTATAAAAGCTATCTGTACGTTACCGTATAGGGCGTTGATGTCGTCTGCAGGTGTGTTGTCCAGGACTTGAAATCTGTTGGAAAGCTCGACAGTAAACTGACTTTTCACTGCCTCACTGTTGAGTTTCCTTGAGTCAAAGAGTTGCTCATTTTTCTTTTTTTGTGTTCTCTTGAGCTTTAGCTGGAGTCTGCACAACACAAGATGGTGATCGCTGCCAACGTCACCTCCCCTAATGGCTCTCACGTCCTTCATGGAGCTCCTCCACTTCTGGTTGATGGCAATGTGGTCTATCTGGTTGCTGGTTCTTCCATCTGGTGATACCCATGTCAATTTATGGATGGTTTTGTGTTGGAAGATGGTACCACCTATCACCAAACCGTTTTCAAGACATGTATCTGCAAAACGCTGTCCATTGTCGTTTCTATTTCCCACTCCCTCCTCTCCCATGCAAGTTTCGTACCCGGTATTCTCCACTCCAACCATCGCATTGAAGTCTCCCATGAGAAGTAGGATGTCGTGCTGTGGTGTCTTGTCTATTTGTTCCTGTAAGATGGTGTAGAACAAGTCTTTCTCCTCCTCCGTGGCTTGCTCTGGTGGTGCGTAACACTGTATGATGGTGGTCTTGGTATATTTGGAGAAGAATCTGGCTGTGATGATTCTCGAGTTGACTGGCTCCCATCCCATTAAGCTCTTTCTGGCCTCCTTGTCCATGATGATACCCACTCCGTCCTGATGTTGCCCATCCGTGCGACCAGAATAGCACACTGTCTCTCCTGAGCCAAGGGTCATGATGCCAGAGTCCGTCCACCTCATCTCACTGATTCCAAGGATGTTAAGCCTATATTTCTTCATCTCTTTCACAACCTGCGCTGTCTTTCCAGCTTCATACAGCGTTCGCACATTCCAGGCTCCCACTCTCACCTCCTGTTTGGGCTTTGCCAAGGACATCGTCGGAATAGAAGTTTCCTTTCGGCTTTCACCACTATTCGTCATACAATGCCTTGCAGCATCTGTCCTGAGCTTGTCACCCAAGATTTGATTTATATTAGATCTTGTTGGCGTTTCTGTAGCAGGCTTTTTTGATGTGGCGGGTTGCTAGCCCAACGCACAACCTTCCCCATTTCTCATCCTGGACTTAGGACCAGGCAACGGCTGGGTTTGGAAGTGAACTGCCTGGTGAAAACAGCAATGACAGACAGACAAACATTGCCTTTCCCAAGTTCAGCTTTGTGTCCAAGGCACTACAGAAAGGGGGATGGGATAACTCAGTGGTCAGAGCACTCGCTTTCCCCAGCTAAGGTTAAGCAGCATCGAGCGTGGTTACTAGTTGGATGGGTGACCATTTGCATACCTTGGCTTTAGTACAGTCCCCCAATTCACCCAGCTGTAAATGGGTACCTGCCTCTTTAGGGTCAGGTATGGTAAAGCAGTGAGGTAGAGGAGATGGGCACCACCCTCAATATGCTGGCCCCTGGAGAAGCCGAGGTCTCTGATGCCTCACTTCCCTACGACACATAATTTGTGGGACACCTGTACCTTTACTACAGAAAGGATAGCTACTATCTAGCAAATGCGACATTGAAGAGAAGAAAAAGTGTTCTGTGAATGTAATATATTTGTGCAACTATGCGTGTTTGTGTGTGTGCATGCATGTGTGTGTCAAGTCAAAAACACTTTAATCATCCCATGAAGGGCAATTACAATACTGACAGGCACATCGGTACATATAATTATCTGGAAAGACACAAGAAAACTACAGCTCAAATTGGTATGAGCATTCCAAGATAACTTCAAAAAGAAAAAAGAAAGTATCACACACGCACATACATGCACATGCGTCCGCACACATACCACACACACCAATGTAGGGATACAATGTTAAAGAAACCATTGATTGGAAAAAATATATAAACTTATGATTTACCCACGTGCTCACATCCTGTGTGTGTGCATACACTCACTCACTCACTCACTCATCCCTTGGTCGGGACAACCGTTGGGGTACCCGCATGGACGCTGCAAGTGGACCGCCAAATGGTTCTGTCCTGGGCTGTTTTCAGGAGGCTTGGTACAGTGAGACCGGTCCACTCCTTGATGTTGGATATCCAGCTTTTGCGTGGTCGTCCCTGCCTCCTTGCTCCTTCCACCATTCCCTGCAGGACTGTCTTTGACAGGCTGTTATGCCTTGTTGTGTGGCCAAACCACTTCAGTTTCCTCCGTTTGACTGTATCTAGCAATGGTTCTTGTTTGCCGGCCACACACACACACCAAAATGTGAATACAATTTTATGAAGACCATTGACAAGAAGACAAACTTACACACGCAAACACACAGACATACACACCCCATAAGTCCATTGACTAGCGAAGACATAAACTTACACACAGAGACACACACAAAGACTCACAAAATTAAAAAATCACATAAGTCAAAAATAAGATACAGGACTACTCATTTTCATGAGAGTACATACACACATACACACACTGACAATCAGGGAGGTATATCAGAGAATGTAAAACTGTTTGGTCAGTGCTGTTGTGAATTTAGTATTCGAATGACTACTGGAACAAAGGGATTTCTTTTTCTATTTGTTTTACTGTTGGAGCACCGAAAGCGGTGTCCTGAAGGCAACAAATGAAATTCCGAAGACGTAACATGGGAAGGATCAGCTAAAATGGCAGTCGCTTTGGGCACAAGCTGCTGATGGCAGTACCACTTGAGATCTCTTTGTTCTCCAATTATTTTTTAGCAGATTCTTACAATTCTCTGAAGACTATTCTTGTTTTTAACACTAAGGTTATTGTACCAACAGATGAAAGCAAAACTTAAAACACTCTCTATGTAAGGCTTGTAGAGCAAAGAAAAATCTATTTGTCAACAAAAAATGAGTTAAGCTTCCTTAGAAAATGCATACTTTGTTGTCCCTTTTTGACAATAGCGTCAGTGCTAGCAACCCAGTTTAATTTGTGATCAAAAATAGTCCCCAGATACTTGTACTTATGATAATATGCTCAGAAATGTGACCCAATCTTCTGAAATGGATAGGAAGATCTTTAGTTTTAGAAACATTTACCTCCAGATACGCCTCACAAAATTGACGAAATATGTGAGGGCTGGACCATAATCTTGGGCAGATCCAGATAAGGAGACAAAAGAGCTCTGACGTCCACAAATTTTACAAGAAAGGAATTTTCATAGAGCTGCTTCTGCAATCATCTGTGTATAGAATGTACAAAAGTGGGGAGAGAACGCAACCCTGTGGAGAACCAGTACAGATAAATCTAAGGATGAAGATATTTTGTTGGCAAAAACATGCTATGGTCTGTTAGTTGTCTGAAGAATTACAGACCTGTTTCCAACCTACCTTTTATCTCTAAAGTCATTGAAAGAGTAGTTCTGAAACAGCTCAACAACCACCTTCTCTCCAACAGTCTTCTTCCTGCGTTTCAGTCTGCCTATCGTGCCAACCACAGCACTGATACCACCCTAGTTCACACCTTAAACATGCTTCTACTTGCTTCTGACTCAGGGAAAATCTCCCTCCTCACTCTACTCGACTTATCTGCAGCCTTCGACACTATTGACCACTCTATCCTTCTCTCCCGTCTTCAAGAAACGTTTGGTGTTACTGGTACAGCCCTCACGTGGTTTAGCTCATACCTGACTGACCGATTCCAGACAGTCACAGTAAACAAGATTCAGTCAGTACCTGCCAGACTGGAATGTGGAGTCCCGCAGGGATCAGTTCTGGGCCCTGTTCTTTTCACTCTCTACACCGCTCCACTGTCACATATAATTAACTGTCATCAGATCAACCATCACTTTTATGCAGATGACTCTCAGATTCTAAGCAGTGACACTCCTGAAAATCTGCCTTCCCTCTTGATGAATATGACCTACTGCTTTCAAGATATCCAAAACTGGATGATAGAGAACAAGTTACAACTAAACGCTGATAAAACTGAAGCCATGCTTGTAGGGACCAAAAACAAACTCTCTTCCATTACAACAGCTTCAATAGAATTCGGCAATGCATCAGTCCCTCTATCCACTGCTGTAAAGTATCTAGGGGTCATGATTGACAACACACTCTCTATGCAAAAATTCATCACCATCATCATCTGCCAGTCCTGCTTCTATCAATTACAGCATATTAGTGCAATTCGAAAGTACCTGTCCACAGACGCAACACCAAAACTATCTCTCATTCTTTCAGGTCTGGACTATTGCAATTCTCTTTTGGCTGGTCTGCCAGCATCATCTATCCACTCCCTTCAACGTATTCAAAACTCTGCAGCTCGACTAGTCCTCAGAAAGAAAAAATCTGAGCACATTACCCCTCTCTTGCGATCTCTCCACTGGCTGCCTGTGCCACAAAGAATAAACTATAAGATCAGTACTCTCTGTTACAAATGTTTCCACAAAACAGCACCTTCCTACCTCTGTGAATGTCTCCACCTGTACACCCCTTCTGTTCCTTCCCTCTGCTGCAGATTCCTTGTGCTTACAAACACTTAGATTCAACCAGTCTACTGTTGTCGGTTGCTCTTTCTCTGTTTCTGGTCCATCAATTTGGAATGGCCTCCCTATCTCTCTTCGCCAAAGCCTTCTTATGACTCTTTTAAATCTGACCTCAAGACATATTTGTTTCAAACCTAAGAATTTCCTCTCCTGTTTCATTTCATAGCTATCCCTGCTTTTCAACAGACAAAAATTCCATCACCCTGCCAAAGTGTATAAGGTATGTGTGTGTGTGTGTGTGTGCATTTGGACTTGTTAGAACTATTACTTGCTACTGGTTGCATGACTGTGTAAGAATGAGTTGAGTGCAAGCACTTTGAATTGTCTGTGCAAGATACAGCGCTATATAAATTCCATTTATTATTATTATTATTATTAGTTAAAAATTCAATCAGCCAACAACAAGTTGATAGTCTACATCGAATTTTGAAAGTATTTTGTGAACAAGAACATGAGGCTGCATTGTAGTGAAAGCTGAACTAAAGTCAAAAAACAATATTCTGGCATGAGAGTCTGGTGTTTCTAAGCACTTGTACAACTTGTTCAAAATGAACAGTTGGCATCTTCCACACTCATCCTGTCCTGTACAGGTCAAGATCTTTCTGTTGGGAAAGAATGAGAGATTTTACAATCTTTTCTAATATTTTCATCTCAAGTGATGTGAGGGCTACAAGGTCTAAAATCATTAGGCCAAGAAGGATTTGGTTGCTTTGGAAGAGGTATTACATTGGAAGTCTTCCTAATAACTGGTATCTGGCTAGTGTCCAGTGAGGCCTGGAACAGGTGCTGAAAGATGCTGGCAAGCTCAGTAGTGCAGAACTTAAGGGTTCTGCCGCATATACCATCTGGTCCGGGAGATTTGTTGATATTTATTGCCTTGTGTTTACCACCTATCATCAGTAATGAAGATAAAGGGCCCCCCATATTCTTGAGGAGGAAGTTCAAAAGGCCCTCAAAAAGATGAAAAAGGGCAAGGCCGCAGGACCCGATGACATTCCATCCAAAATGCTAACTGCTCTAGGCGAATTTGGAATAAAAAAAAAAGTAACAAAACTTCTCAACACTATCCATGCTACAGGTAAAATTCCAACAGACCTCAAAAAGTCAGTGTACATTGCACTACCCAAAAAACCAGGCACAGTTGAATGCGATCAGCACCGCCCAATAAGTCTTGTGAGCCACCTCACAAAAGTCATGTTAGGAGTGCTGATGAACAGAATTAGAAATAAAATCCTACCTGAGATATCTGAAACCCAATTTGGATTTATGGCAGATAAAGGTATCAGAAATGCCATCTTTGCCCTGAGGACCCTCATGGAAGTCAAGTCAAGTCAAGTCAAGTCAAAAACACTTTAATCATCCCATGAAGGGCAATTACAATACTGACAGGCAGATTGATACACATCAAATAATTATATCAAAGACACAAAAGCTATATTTCATATTGGTTTTCAAATAAAATGTCACGAACACACACACACACACACACACACACGGCACACACGCGCGCATGCGCACACACACGCAAATGCCCGCAAGCACACACATCAATTGTGAACACAATTTTAAACCCATTGACTAGAAGACATAAAAACTTTACGCACGCATATACGCAGCACGTACACACGCACGTACGTGTGTGTGCGAACACGCCCACGCACACCCACACCATACACCAATATATGAATTCAATGTTTTAAGACAGTTGACTAGAACACAGACTTATTTCACACACCCACGCACCCACCCACACACACACAATTATGTATTGACTACACTGGTAACAATGACAATCAGGCAGATAATTCAGAGAAATGTAAAAACTAGGTAGTCAACATCATTGTGAATTCAGAATTCGAATGCTTACTGGCACAAAAGAATTTCTTTTTCTGTTAGTTTTGCTGATGGGACACTGAAAACTGCGTTCCGAAGGCAACATTTGAAATTCTGGAAACAAAGCATGGGAAGGATCAGCCAAAATGGCTGTGGCTTTGTGTACAAGCTGCTGATTGCAGAACGACATGAGATCTCTTTGTTCTTTTCCAATTATTTTTGAGCAGATTCTTACAATTCTCTGCAGGCCATTCTTGTTTTTAACACTAAGGTTATTGTACCAACAAATGAAAGCAAAACTTAGAACACTCTCTATGTAAGACTTGTAAAACAAGGAAAGGATCTTTTTGTCTACAAAAAATGAGTTCAGTTTCCTCGAAAATACAGACGTTGTTGTCCCTTTTTGACAATAGCGTCAGTGTTAACATCCCAGTTTAACTTGTGGTCAAAAACAGTTCCCAGATACTTATAGTTCAAAACGTTTTCAACCTCTTGATTATGGATAATAATATTCTTAGGAGTATGCCCTGATCTTCTGAAGTCGATAGGCAGGTCTTTAGTTTTAGAAACATTTAGCTCCAGATAGGCCTCGTCACACCAGTGTACGAACTCGGTGAGGGCTGGACCGTGGTCTAAGACTGATCCGGATAAGAGGGATAACAGAGCACTATCGTCTGCGAACTTTACCAGAAAGGAATTTCCATAGTTGCTTCTGCAATCATCTGTGTATAGAATGTACAGAAGTGGTGAGAGGACGCAACCCTGCGGAGAACCAGTGCAGGTAAATCTAACTGAAGAAGATATTTTGTTGGCCAAAACACGATGTGGTCTGTTGGTTAAAAATTCAATCAGCCAACGAACAAGTTGATTGTCTACGTCAAATTTTGAAATTATTTTGTTAACCAGAACGTGAGGCTCCATTGTATTGAAAGCTGAACTAAAGTCAGCGAACAATATTCTGGCATGAGAGTCAGGTGTTTCCAAGTGGCTATACAACTTGTTCAAAATGAATAGTTTGGCATCTTTGACACCCCTTCGAGACCTGTATGTTAATTGCAGTGGGTCAAGGTCTTTCTCTGTAGCAGAAAGAATGAGAGATTTTACGATCTTTTCCAGCGTTTTCATCACAAGAGATGTGAGAGCTACAGGTCTAAAATCGTTAGGCCGAAAAGGATTGGGTTTCTTTGGAAGAGGTATTACATTGGAAGTTTTCCAAATAACCGGAATCTGACAAGTATCCAGTGAGGCCTGGAACAGGTGTTGAAGGACACTGGCAAGCTCAGTAGCGCAGAATTTCAGGGTTCTTCCACATATACCATCTGGTCCGGGAGATTTGTTAATATTTATTGCCTTTAAGTGCTTACAGATAATTTCTTCATCAACAATGACGCTATTCTCAGAAACTAGGGATTGCTTCAGATCATTTAATTCATCTGAGAAATCATGCTTTTCAAAGCGAGTAAAAAATTCGTTTAGATGGTCTGGTAAGTTGTTATCACATACTCCCTGCAAACTGATCTTTGACCTATGTTGGACACCTACTATATTTACTGCAGACATATTTTTGATACCCTGCCATGCAGCACGAAAATTGTTCCCCCGCAAACTTGTCTTCTATCTTATTTTTATATATACGTCTGGCCCGTGCAACAGCAGCTTTGACTTCTTTATTTACTTCCTTCTTTTGTTGTTCTGTGCCTGTGTAAAATACTACTTTCTTTTTGTTTAAAACACGTTTCAGATCCTTTGTAACCCAAGGCTTGTTATTGGGGTAAATGGTTATCTCCTTAGTTGGAATGACACAACTAACACAAAATGAAATATAAGAACAAATAACATCAGTGAGCTCATTCAGATCTGAACACACATCATAAAACATATCCCAGTCAGTGCAATCAAAGCAGCCTTGCAGACTAGCTATACTATCAGCAGTCCATTTTTTGTGGTCTTGACTATGGGTTGAAGGCACCGAAACACTGACTGGTACATGGGTGCAAGAAGAACGAAGTTGTGGTCAGATGATCCCAGGGGAGGCAAAGGCAACGATCTATAGGCGCCTGCTACAGTCCCATAGCACAAGTCTAAGGAAAGGGCAATTGAGGTACAAAAGGACTTGTACCTCTGCTTCATTGACTATTCTAAGGCATTTGACAAAGTAAGACATTCTGATCTGTTTGACATTTTACTAAGACATAACTGTGATGGAAAAGATCTTAGAGTGATCAGAAACTTGTAATGGGAACAAGAAGCTGCAATAAGAGTTGATAATGACTGCAGTGAGTACAGACCGATCTGTAGGGGAGTGAGGCAATACCTCTTCAATATCTACAGTGAAATGATTCTACTGAACATAGAGCAGCATGAAGGTGTCAAAGTAGGAGGTCACAACATAAACTAAGATATGGGGATGACACAGTGCTAATTGCTGACTCGGAGGAAAAACTACAAAATATCCTTACAACAGTCACAATCGAAAGTGAAAACAAAGGACTCCAACTGAATGCAAAGAAGACTGAGTGCATGGTAATCTCAAAACAGTCAGACATGCCTGTATGTAACATTTTATGCAAAGGGGAAAGAATAAAACAAGTTTGCACCTTTAAATACTTGGGCTTCACAATAACTCCAGAAGCCAGATGCAACACAGAAATAAAGAAGAGAATCGCTTTGTCTAAAGACACATTCACCAAGATGAAGCCCATCTTTACCAACAAAAATATAAGACTCAGTACCAAAATCAACACTCTCAAAGCCTACATATGGTCCATCCTTCTGTACGGATGTGAATGCTGGATGCTGACAAAAGACCTCGAAAGAAGACTTGAAGCAGCAGAAATGTGGTATATCAGAAGAATTATGAGAATATCATGGACTGAAAAGAAGTCAAACGAGGAAGTAATGGAAATGGCCGAGTACAAAAGATCCCTACTCAAAACCATCAGAAAAAGACAACTACAATTTTGGGGGCACATAAACAGAGCTGATGGAATAGAAAAGCAAATATTGTGTGGAAAGATTTGTGGTACCAAAGACAGAGGAAAACAAGGCACAAAATACACAGACAGTCTGAATAGCTACACAATGAGGAAAGAATCCCCCAACAATAAACTCATCAGGAGAACTGACAACAGAGAGGAATGGAAGGCCATGATCTCTGATGTCTGCAACAGACCTGGCACATGAAGAAGAAGAAGAAAAAGT
Organism: Rapana venosa; assembly: GCA_028751875.1. Lineage (NCBI taxonomy): Eukaryota > Metazoa > Mollusca > Gastropoda > Neogastropoda > Muricidae > Rapana > Rapana venosa. Next base: position 54,557,927 of record CM054144.1, read on the forward strand.
TTACAGATAACTGTTTCATCAAAGTGTTTGTTTCAAACCTAAGATTTTCCTCTCCTTATGAAGAGAATGTATGAATGTCTAAGGCCTTAAGATTGTGACAAGTAATATATTTCTTCTTTCTGACAGGTTTTGTGATGTTGAGGTGGAAAAGAATGGCAGAATAATCAGAATGCAGTTCGTAGGTGACAGGAACAGATGTGACAAGATTAAATGAAGCATTAGTGATCAGCCAGTCTAAAATATGACCAGATCTGTGCGTTGCTTCATTTACCAGTTGGGAGAGAGAATGGTTGGACAGAGAAAGAGAAAGATGTTTGATGTGTGGAGAAGATTGGTTGTTGAAATGGAAGTTGAAGTCACCAAGAATTATAAGCTTAGTGGGAGAGAGGCTGTAGTGGTCGAGGAGTGACTGGAATTCTTGATGAAAAACAGATGTCAGGTTGTTCTTGGGGCTAGGAGGTGGGCAGCCTAACAGAGTGGCCAGGTAGGTTGAGATTGATTTAGCAAACTTCAAAAGAGTCCTGTGGGAATGGAAGGTTGTGACTGAAAGAAAGAGCTGGTTCCAATGTTTCTTTGAAAATTATGGCAATCCCACCTCCTGTGAAAAAAAAAGTTTTATATCCAGGAGGAGTCAGCTGTTTTATTTTTGGCTCGTGGCCAGGTGGTTTAAGCCAAGTTTCAGTGAGGAAGGTTGTCAATGTTTTTCTCAGAGATGAAATCAGAAATGTAGTTGGCTTTTTCATTTGGACAGACCACATTGAACAAATAAACATGAAGGAGATCTGAAGGAAGTGGAGAAGATGAAGATGAAAGTGGTGAGTTTGGACAACAATCTGAGGAAGAGGATGGAGGCGATGGCGGAGATGTGGCTTGCAAAAGAACAGACAAGAGTTTGGATGGTGAATCGAGAGTAGAAGATGGTGAGAGAACTGTGTTAATCAGGGGCTTTGGTGTTTGACACACATCATAGCACACATAATCATCAGAACGAAAAACATTGTCAGAATCACAAACAACTAATGAATCAAAACCTGAAGGGGCCCGTTGACAGCAGCATGGAAAAGAAGCATCGTCAGGGGTTACTATACTTGGGTATAGCCAAGTGTTCTTGTAGGCCTATAGTCCCAGGGCTGGTGGCTCAGCCTTTGTCTTTAACAGTCCCTTTGTTAGCTACAGTGGAGTCCCCTCTATTCATGGCCTTAGGCATTGTTGTAGAGTGTCCAGTGGAACAGTCATGTGATAAACACCTTAGAACTTGCTACAGCTGGTCTCACTCAACCTTGTGGACCTCTTATTTGTTGAATAGCATCCCCCTCTCCCCTCTCTACTAGCCCCCCCACCCCCCTTCCTCTAGTGAATCAGCTGATTTTGTCTTATAGTCAGATTATTTATTGGTTGTGAATAAATGTGTTGTTTGATCAGGATTGGCTAGTGTTAGCTCCCAGATTTATTCATTGGTCAACTGAAATCAGGAGTTTGGTAGAGCCAATCATTCTTCCCTACCCTACCTGAACAACTAAGTTAAAAATGGTATAAATAAAGGGGGCTGTCAGGCATTTTCAGTACTTCTAACCTTCCACTGCACTAGCATCTTCCAAGGCAACAGAACATAACTGAGTGGGCTGTAAGTACATATTTTCTTACTAAAACTTGATGAATTTGCCTTTGCAATCTGGATATCCTACCATGCAGCTAAGATTTTGCCTAGTACTGGTAGGTTGTTGCCCTTTTAGGAGTGTGGCAAGCACTGAAAATATAAGTGGAATTAAAAGTAAATTTGATAGTTTTACTGTTTTCATAACATTTAAACTGGTATTAATTTCTTCATTGACTGGAGAAAACATAGGACTTGAATAGACAGGACTTCTCCACTTTTAGCCTATGTAGACTAGGAAAACTACAATTTAAAGTAAGCTGTATATTTCAGGCTAAGGACAATTTCATCATCATTAGCCATTACACCCAGCGGTGTGTAGGGCAGCAACAAAGCGCTTCCACTCCTGCCTATCCTAGGCCAACCTAGTCACTGATCCCCAAGAGTGCTGCATGGCCTTCATCTCACTTTCTATCAGCTTTGGCCATCAGCATTCATACAGTCTCACTGGACCCAGGAGGTCCTTCACAAGCAAAAGTATAAGTTTTCTCTTTTGCTGTTTCTGTAACTTCTCTTTTTTTTTACGGGACAGGGTTTTTAGCCCTGTGCCCAACCCCCAACCTGGAGGAAGGGTTCCACCTTAGTCGCCTGGTTGGAGGGCAGGGATCCTATTCTTGCAATGCTCGCTTTGTAAGCATACCCAGGGAGTTCCACGGGGGAAGGACAATTTAGCTAAAGTTTTCATGGAATTTTGATTAATTGATATAAGAAGTCTTGTTATTAATGAAATAGTTTTGCAGTTGTTGCTGTTCTTTTATTATCAATGTTATGGAATTGAATTAGTGAATTTGAGGGAGAATATAGTTGTTAAGGTATCACTCATTGTACTAGCTGATGTGTTATAGTGTGCACTTTGTGCACTATGTTTGAACTACAACCCCCCCCCCCCCTTCCTTCCCCCTCCCCCCCTTTTTTATAGAAAGAATTGTTCAACCTGGAAAGACTTCATGATTTGCTGAGGTTAGCAATTCTGAAAGAGTCAAGGTTTCTCTATCAATCTATGTTACAGTGTGCTGTTTGGACAAAGTTCTGGTCTGTTTGTATACCCATGGTTGTGGCTTGGGAATTCTTTTAATTCACTTGAGGCTTTCTCTAAAAAAAACAATTGAAGTCTGTGTAGTGTCACTCCTCTCAGCTTAGGTGTCCAGCATGTCTCTGTGAGCTGGGAGACCTGGCAATTAATTGAGGTCTGTGTACTGTCAGTCAGAGAAGTTCTCTGTTACTGATACTGGTATCCATGTAACCCAGTATAACCTGTCACATGTGGGGGAGGAAACCCCAATAGAAAAAAACAAAACATATGGAGACTTGGAGAGGAGATTGGCGCCACCAAGGAATATCCTAAGCCCACAGAAAAGACATGAAAGACAAATGCAAAGCCAATATGATACCGGATCGGTCGAGGCCCTGGTTACCAACGACGGCACTTTCCATTGATCAACACCAGGGTGGAAGTGACAAGTCAGCTACTGGAGTTAAAACATTACTTAAGCTCCCTAGAGAACAGATCACCATTGGTACATGGAACGTCCATACACTCTATCAGTGCGGAAAAATCAAAGAACTAGAGTATGAGCTTAGCCACTATAAATGGGACATTATTGGACTAGGAGAAGTGAGATGGACAGGATTTGGTGAGACAATGACTGAAGAAGGCAACAAGATCTGGTACAGTGGTCAAGAGAAACATCACCAACATGGAGTGGCATTTATTGTCAGAAAGGAAGTAGTGGGGTGCATTATCAGCTGTACACTGGCTTCCAGCAGGATTATCAGCATCAGGGTGTCAGCCAAGCCCAAGAACATCACCATCATACAAATCTATGCACCATCATCTGACCATGCAGATGAAGAAGTAGAAGAATTTTACGAAGATCTTGAAGAGACCATTATGAAGATACCCAAGAAAGACATCATCATCATTCAAGGGGATTTTAACGCCAAAGTAGGTCCTGACTCTTACAACCAATGGGCCGGAACAGTTGGTCAGTTTGGAACTGGAGAGACCAACGACAGGGGACTACGTCTGCTGGAGTTTGCCTGCACCCACAGACTTACCATTGCCAATACCCTCTATCCCCACAAGCAGTTAAGGAGGACAACCTGGCATGTGCCAAACGGCAAGATCCATAACCAAATAGATTTTATCTTAACACCACGGCGCTTCAAATCCAGCATCAACAGAGCCAGAACAAGAACCTACCCTGGAGCTGACATAGGCAGCGACCACGACCTTGTGCTGCTGGTATTCAAAATGAAACTGAAGAAAAACAAACAGCCTGCAAACCCACATATCAAATTTGACGTGGACAAACTGAAAGATCCAGATGTGGAGGAGATCTTCCAAGCTAACCTTGGCGGACGTTTTGCGGCATTAACCCTCCTGGACAATGACATCAATGACCTCACCAACAACTTTAATGAGGCAGTCCAAGAAACAGCAGAGGAGGTACTCGGTCGTCAGAGGAATAAACACCAGCCATGGACTACCAAAGACATCTTGGACCTCTGCAACACAAGAAGAGCACTGAAACCAACCAGGTCTTCCAACCCTAAAGAATACCGGGAGGCCAACAATCTTGTGAAGAAGTCAATGTTAAAGGCCATAGAGAAGTGGATCAGTGATCAATGTGATGAGATAGAAAAAAGCATGAAAGTGGGCAACAGTAAAATGGCATATGACACCCTGAAGAAACTCACAAAACCACTTCAAACCAAATCATCAGTCATTGAAGACAGCTCCGGAAACCTCCTCACAGAAAGCTCAGCTGCATTGAACAGGTGGTCTGAGTATTGTCAAGAACTGTACAACTACCCAATCCAACCTGACAAGAGCATAATAGAAGAGAAAGCAGCAACATCAAGAGTATCCTCGCCATTACTTATACTGAGGGAAGAAGTGGAAGAAGCCATCCGCAGCTTACCAGTAGGAAAGTCCCCAGGAGCAGACAACATACCAGCAGAGCTGCTCAAGTATGGTGGCGAAACAGTCATCACACATGTTACAGCTATCTGTCAGAAGATTTGGGAGACAAAACAGTGGCCAACAGAATGGACACAATCACTCATCATACCCCTGCCCAAGAAGGGGAATTTATGCTAATGCCAAAACTATAGAACAATCAGCCTCCTCAGCCACGCCAGCAAGATCATGCTCAAAGTTATTTTGAACCGATTAAAGAAGGAGGCAGAAGAACACCTTGCAGAGGAACAAGCTGGGTTCAGGGCAGGCAGGAGCACAATCGAACAGATTTTTAACTGCCACATCCTGATGGAAAAACATCTTCAACATCAGAGAGACCTGTTCCACAACTTCATCGACTTCAAGAAGGCTTTCGACAAAGTATGGCACGAAGGCCTGTGGCAGGTCCTCAGAATGTTTGGCATTGAAGAAGGACTAGTGCAAACCATTCAAGCACTATACAACACCGCAAGCAGTGCAGTCCTTCTGAACAATCAGGTCGGAGACTACTTCAAAACCACAGTTGGGGTCCGACAAGGATGCCTGTTATCTCCAGTCCTGTTTAATCTGTTCTTGGAAAACATTATGAGAGAGACCCTCCATGACTTCCACTCTACCATCTCCATTGGCGGCAGACCCCTCAACAACTTGCGGTTTGCCAGTGACATTGACCTCATGGGCGGAAGTAACACAGAGCTGCAAGATCTTACGACCAGACTTAAGAACAGAGCTGGAGCATATGGGATGGAGGTGAGCTTGGAGAAAAGTAAAGTACTTGTGAACAGCACGAGCAACGCCACTGCTAAAATTTACATGAACGGCCAGCAACTGGAGGAGGTAGACGCTTTTAAATACCTTGGCGCTACACTCACAAAGGACGGGCGATCGACGACAGAAATCAAAGTCAGAATAGCCATGGCAACATCTTCCATGACAAAACTCATCACCATATGGAAAAGTAAAGAGATCAGTTTCCCAATCAAACTAAAGCTCTACAAAACCCTAATTCAGACTATCCTGCTGTACAGAAGTGAAACCTGGACATTGACTGCTGAAACAGCAAAGCGAATCCAGTCATTTGAAACAAAATGCCATAGAAAACTGCTGGGCATATCCTGGAGAGAACGAAAGACCAATGAATTTGTCAAAAGTCAAATAACACGGCTGGCAGGTCCACAGGAACCCCTTCTCACCATTGTCAAGAAGAAAAAGCTGACATGGTTTGGCCACGTCACCCGCCACAACACTCTGCCAAAAAAAGTACTGCAGGGAACACTCGGAGGTGGCAGAAAGAGGGGAAGACAGAACAAGTCATGGATGGACAACATCAGAGAATGGACCAGGATGAATGACTCGGCACTACTGCGCAGAGCCGAGGACCGAGATGGATGGAGGAGGCTTACCATGGCATCGTCTTTCGTGTCTCCTCCACGACCGCCAAGGTCACGGGACTGATGATGATGATGTGTACTGTCACACCTTCTCTCACCTTAAGTGTCCAGCCTTTGTCTTTAACAGTCCCTTTGTCAGCTACAGTGGAGTCCCCTCTATTCATGGCCTGAGGCATTGTTGTAGAGTGTCCAGTGGAGCAGTCATGTGATAAACACCTTAGAACTTGCTACAGCTGGTCTCACTCAACCTTGTGGACCTCTTATTTGTTGAATAGCATCCCCTTTCCCCTCTCTATTAGCCCCCTCCCCTTCCTCTAGTGAATCAGCTGATTTTGTCTTATGGTCAGAACATTAGTTGATTTTAGCTTGTGAATTAATTTGTTTGTCAGCTGATTTGGATGTGTGGTCAGGATGTGCTAGTGTTAGTTTGTGAATTAATTTGTCAGCTGATTTGGATGTGTGGTAAGGATTTGCTAGTGTTAGTTTCCAAATGTACTCATTGGTCAGTTGGAATCAGTATTCCTGCAGCTAAACAGATATAACAGGGTGCACATGGCATTTTAAAGTCATTCTCTTGCTTGCTGTCTGGTGCAACATTCTTCTGAAGTTAGATAGGCTGTTGTGTAGGGAAACTTCACAGAATGACTTAGAAGGAAACAGCAGTTTTGTTATCCTGCTTGAGCTGTAAGTAAGAATTTCTCTTTTTGATAGTTATTGATTAAAGAGATTTTAAAGGTAAAAGCTGATTTGAGAGGTAAATTTGATTATGTGTACTAGCTGAATTTAATTATTGATTGATTATTGTGACTGATTCAGTGAAAGTGTGTGTAGCTGTTTTACACATGAAAGTTAGCTTAAGTCATGAGACTTTTACTATTTAATTGTGTGATCTTGGCATTTATTCTATAACTGGATGTTGTGTTAAAAGTGGAAACTTTATGAGTAACTAATCAATCTTTGATTATGTGTTATACTGAGATGAAGTTGATAAATCGAATTGATCACTGGTAAAATAATGTGGATTGGTAACAGAGCTATTGGGATAGACTTCAAAGTTGAATTGAGATCAGATTTGACTGCTAAAAGAGTTGAAGACTTGAAGCCTTGAATGCAGTAACAAGACTAGGCCTAGCTAGGCCCCTGTAGTAATTACCCTGCTAAAGTAAGTAGTCCAACATGTAGGTGTGACTTTGTATATGGTTAGTCATTTGTGTCACAAGTGGCTAAAAGATATTTTGGATGTGACTATGTGATTTGTGTAGCATAATGTATGTTCTGTCCTGGACATTCCAGTAATAGTCACTTGGTCTTGAACTCACTTGGCGTCTGTAGCAGGGTGTTTATTCATATGAATGAATGTTTCTTTATCTACTAAAACTGCAATACAGCTGATAATACATCATGGTATCAGAGGTGGTCATCATCCTAAGCCAACAGTAAGAAATTCAGTTCTAAGAAAGTAGGGTGAATTTTCCTTTCAACTTTACTTGGGATGGATTAACATCTTTTGATGACATCACTTCTGTATTCTAAGGAGTACATCATTTTTATGCATGTGTATTAGGTGTTCCTGTCTGATGCAGCAGCATCATGTTGGGGAGCCACATGGTGAACCAACTGGCTGGGTCACTAAAATAGCTTAGTGGACAGTTGTTAACAGGTCTTTGGTAGTACTAGAGGTAAACTGGAAATGGCTCAAGCACAAAAATTCTTCACAGCAAACATACCTGTTCCCTCAAAGTTGGATCTTTCATCAAACGTAGAGGTGAACTGGAGAAAGTTCAAGAGACAGTGGGAAAACTACCAGGTTGCCACAAGGCTGGATAGAGAAGATCCAGCCTACCAGTGTGCAGTCTTTCTCACTTGCATTGGTGACGAAAAACAAGAAGTTTATGAAGGATTGAATTTTCAGCCAGGTGAAGACAAGGACATCAAAATAGTGATTGAAAAATTCTCTGAGTTTTGTCTAGGCACTACCCATGAGGTGTATGAAAGCTGAACATTTCATGCCAGAAAACAGGAGACACACGAGTTCATTGATACCTATGTTGGGGCTCTCTGCAAGATGTCAGAATCTTGCAACTTTCCTGATCCAGAGAGAATGATTCGTGACAGAGTTGTGATTGGAATCCATGATGATGCCATGAGAGAAAAACTCCTTCAGAACAAAACTTTGATGCTGCAGGTAGCAATAGAAATTTGCAGGGCACATGAAACCTCGCAGAATCAAAGTCAGTCAATATCTGGTGGTGGAATCCAAGAAGAGGCCACAGTGGACAAAGTGAGCCATCAGCAGTACAGGAAGTCAAAACCTCAAAGACCACTGGGGTGGTGTGGTCAAAAACAATATGCACCCCATGAATAAAAGAATCTACACACGATGTGGAAGAAGCCCACATGGGAAGGAAATCTGCCCAGCTAGGAATGCTAGGTGCAGAAAGTGCTCCAAGATTGGCCACTACGCCACCGTCTGTCATTCCCCTGTTGTCGACATTGTGGAGGAGGAAGAGGAAGACGAGCAAGGTGAGCTGTATTTGGGCATGATTGTGGGGAGCATAACTACACACCCTTGGAGGGTCACGTTGGAAATGGAGGGGATCAAGAACAAGTTCAAGATTGAAACTGGTGCTGATTTTACCATGATCCCAGAGAGCATGGTTCCAAAGAACAAAAGACCATTACAGAGAGCCGGAAAGAAACTGTTTGGTCCAGGACATACAGAAATAATTGTTGAAGGAAGATTTTGGGCACAAATTACAGACAAGATGTCTTTGTTGCACCAGGACTGGAGGAGCCCTTGCTGGGTCGTCCAGCCATTGCTGCACTGAGGCTGGTTGAGAAAGTAGATCTTGTTTCGAACAATCTGGACAAGTACCAAGGAAAATTTCCCAAGCTGTTTACTGGTCTGGGGAAGATGGATTCCTCTTACAAGATCCATCTGAAAGAGGATTGCATTCCATACTCAGTGGCAGCACCTCGCCGCTTAGCACTGCCTTTGAGAACTTAAGTTAAAGCAGAACTGGATCAACTTGAAGAAAAAGGGGTGATTCGCAGCATCACCAAGCCAACAGATTGTTGTGCACCAATAGTTGTTGTACCAAAGCAGAATGGCAAAATCAGAGTCTGCGTGGATCTGAGCAAACTGAGTTTGTCCACAGAGAAAACTACCCACTGCCATCCATGGATCAGTTACTGGCACAGCTGTCAGGAGCCGCAGTCTTTACCAAGTTAGACCTTTTTTTGGTGGATCGGTGGTCTAGAGGTAACGCGCCTGTCTAGAAAGTGTAAAGTCCGGGTCTGAAGTGTGCGGTGGTTCGTACCCCGTTTGGACCGGAAACTTTTCCCCCATCCATTAGACCATGAGTGGTGGTCTAGGCGCTAGTCTTTCGGATGAGACGATAAACCGAGGTCCAGTGTGTTACACGTAATTATTTAGCGCACGTAAAAAAAACCCACGGCAACAAGAGAGTTGTCCCTGGCAAAATTCTTAGAAAAAAGCCACTCTGATAGGGAAACAAATACAGTTGCACACAGGAAAAAGAAAAAAAAAAAGGGTGGCGCTGCTCTTGTGGCGACGCGCTCTCCCGGGGAGAGCAGCCCGAATTTCACCGAGAGAAATCTGCCGTGACTTAAAGTGGTATGAAATGAAATCTGAGCGCTTTGATTTGTTGCTTTACAAGATTCATCGCTATATAAATTCCATACATTATTATTATTATCATTTCACCAAGTGCCCTTGGATGAAAAAAGTCAAGAGCTGACATTTATCACACCATTCCGGAGGTACTGCTACACTAGGCTTCCTTTTGGGATCAGTTCGGGACCAGAAGTTTTCCTCTCAGACCTGAGGGGGTCATCAGTGACATTGATGACCTGCTTGTCTTTGGGGAAAGCCAGGAAGACCATAATCATACTTTGGAGAAAGTGTTGTCGACACTGAACCAAGCAGGTGTCACACTGAATGCAGAGAAGTGCCAGTTCTCCAAGGACAAAGTAACTTTACTGGGACACGCTGTCTCAAAAGATTGAGTCACCATCGACCCAGAGAAATTGAAGGCAGTCAAGGATTTTCCAAGACCAGAAAATATCTCAGGAGATTGCTAGGTATCCTCAACCATGTGCCAAAGTTTGCGGGCCCTACATTAGCAGAAGACAGTAAACCATTGAGGGATCTACTCAAGAAAGACAAAGAGTGGTGTTGGAGCAGCATTCAAGAGGAAGCATTCCAGAAAATCAAGAAACTACTGATGAAAGCTCCTATACTTGCCCACTACAGCCCAGACAAAAAGACTGTTGTTTCAGCTGACACATCTTCATTTGGCCTAGGGGCAGTACTGATGCAGAAACAGTCAGATCTCCTTTTTCTTTCTTTCTTTCATCTGCCGCTGGTGCCTTTCGGAGTCGGGGGGAGACACAGATGTCTGTCTGCAGCAAGGCAGGAGGCTTGATGTAGTGACAGGTCGTGGGTTCGCAGGGTGATAGCCACTGAGTTGCTCCATCGTCTCCTTGGTCTACCTCTGGCTTTCCAGCCATTGTGTTTGGTGGTGTATGCCAGTAGGGCTGGTTGGTTGGGCGGCATTCTAGCGAGGTGACCAAACCACCTGATCCTTTGTTGTTCGATATGGTGGAGAATTGGTGTTAGTCCAACCATGTCTCTGATCACCTCATTCTTGATCTTGTCGCGTTTGGTCTTGTTGACAGCTTTTCTCAGGCAGCGCATTTCACATGTGACCAATTTTCTCTCTAAGGCTTTTGTTAGGGCCCATGTCTGACACTGGTATGTGAGTGTTGGAACGAAGATGGCGTTGATGAGTTTTGCCTTGGTGCTCATTGGGATGCTGGAATGTTTTAGAAGGGGGGCGAGTTGGTAACTGACTGCGTTCGCTTTCTGGCATCTTGTTTCTATCTCTTGGTCCAATGTTCCATCTTCAGTGAAGAGGCTGCCAAGGTATTTAAATTCTTTGGTCTGTTTCAGCTGGGTGCCGTTGATGTTGATGTCCAGCTTTCCTGGATTTCTGCTGACAGACATAACTTCTGTTTTGGTGATACTGATCTTCATGTCATACCTCTCACAGCTTGTGTTGAGTTGGTCTGTGGGTTCTTGAAGAGCTGCTTTGTTCTGATTCATCAAGGACTGGTTGTCAGCAAATAATAGTTCGTTCAGGGCCTCAAGATCTGGGTTGGCTTTCTTTGTAATCTGGTCCATGTAGATCACGAAGAGAAGGGGAGAGAGTACGCAGCCTTGCCTGACCCCTGATGTAACCGGGAACCAGTCGATTGTTCCACTGGCTGTTCGGACTGCGCTCATACTGTTAGCATAGATTGCTCTGATGTTATCAAGAAACTGCCCCTTCACGCATAGATTGCTCTGATGTTATCAAGAAACTGCCCCTTCATGTCGTACTGCTCCAGGATCTTCCAGAGCTTGTCTCTGTTGACTCGGTCGAAAGCTTTTTCTTGATCAATGAATACTGTATGCAGGTCTTGGTTGTATTCGATGGCTCTTTCACACAGCTGTCGGAGTGCGAAAATGGCATCTGTGCACCCTCTTCCTTTCCGAAAGCCAAACTGGGCATTGCTCAGTAGGTGTTCTGCTTTGGCTCTTGTGGGCTGTTCCAGAATCTTTGCATACATTTTCCCTACATGGCTAAGTGAAATGCCTCTGTAGGTGCTGCAGTCTCTCTTGCTGCCCTTCTTCCAAATTGGCACCACTATTGCATTTTGCCAGTCAATTGGTACTTTCCTCTCTTCCCACGCTTTCTGGAAGATGATGGTAAGCCACTTAACTTCCGTTTCTCCGCATGCAAGGATGGCTTCAGTTGTTATGCCGTCATCGCCTGCGGCTTTGCCCTTTGGGCTGGTCTTAATTGCTTTTCTTGTTTCAGCTTCAAGGATTTGGCGCTCTAACTGGTCTTTATAGCGTGGTGAGAACTGAGAGCTGGAAGCTTGTACTCCAGATGGGTTTAAAAGATCTTTAAAATAGTCTTCCCATCGTTTCAGAATTTCCTCTTCTTTGTGCAGTGCCTCTCTATTTGCATCATTCACTACTGTTGTTGGATTGAATGGCTCATCTCTTACTCTCATCGTCTTCACACTTTTGAAACATTCTCTTGGGGAGTTCTTGCAAAATTTCACTTAACTTCTCGCCATAAGTCGCCCAAGATTTTTCTTTGGAGGCTTTCACAACACGTTTACTATGTCTTCTTGCATTCTGTACTTGACATAGTCCTCTTCTGTCTTGGTCTTGACCCAAGCTTTATATAGCTGCTTTTTTTTCTTGATGGCTTCCTTCACCTCTTGGTTCCACAAAGCTGTAGCTTTCCTGTTTTTACCTCCACATTTCTTTGTCCCGCAAACTTCCCTTAAGGTGTTTAAGAGAGATGGCTTGAAGGTGTCCCAGATTTGCTCCATGTTGAGAGGTGTTGTGTCAATGGAGTCAAGTTTCACCTTGATAGCACTATGAATCTGTTCTTGCACTTCTTTCTCTTCCAGTTTGAGGAGATTGATCTTTTCAGGCTGGTTCTTCTAGAAGATTTTATTTTCTTCTTCTGAGTACTGGAGGCTAGAATGACAGGCCTGTGGTCAGTGTCAAGGTTGGCATTGGGGATGGCTTTTGAGTCTTTGATGGCGTAACATGTTCTAGATCTTGCAAGTATAAAGTCGATTTGAGATGAGATGTTGAGGTCATTCCATTTGTACCAGGTGTAAATTTGGGAGGCTCAGTGTTGGAAAATGCTCTGCACATAGTTCCAGCACGTGGTTCCCGTTGTAATTGCAAGGTGTTCTGTGGTCACTGTGGGGTCCAAGATGTTTTGTCCACGGGTTTCTTCTCTCACCAACTCTGCCGTTGAAATCACCCATGACATACAGGTCCTCTTTGTCAGGGGTGCTGTTGATGAGGTCGGAGAGCTCTTGATAGAATGAGTCTTTCTCCTCTTCTGAGTACGAATCATTACACGGTGCATATGCTTGGATATAGTAGACGATTTTGTTGGACTTTCTTACACCGATTTTAATCAGTCTTTCTGATATGTGTTCTGTACTCATGAGACTTTTGGCTATGTCTGGGTGTAGGATGAATCCCACACCATGCGTTGCTCTCTGGTCTTTCCTAACTCCACTCGAGATGAGAACAAAGTTTGAATGGATTTCTTTCATTCCTTCTCCTTTCTTCCTAGTGTCTGAAATGCCCATGATGGAGATCTTTCTTTTGGTCATGAATTCCACAATTTCTGATTCCTTGTTTGTTAGGCCGCAGATGTTCCATGTTCCAATGTAGTCACTGTTCCTATCTTGATGTCCGTTTCCATTTCGAGGTCGTTTTCCGTTGGTATCCGTCCGTTTGTATCTCTTTTCAGTTTTCTTAGTGGTTGAGAAATCCACTGTCGGCTTGCTAGGCCAGTCACAGCTTCACCAGAGCCCCTGTTAGCCAGCTTGACCTGTTTCCGTTTCCCACGACGTGGACGAGGGGCTGGACTTTGGGAAACAACAGTCAGATGGACACCTCAAACCTGTGTTCTACACTTCCAGAAGCATGTCACCTACTGAACAAAGATATGCCCAAATTGAGAAGGAGGCTCTGGCAGTGACTTGGGAATGTGAGAAGTTTGCAGACTACCTTGTAGGTCTGCATGATCTCATCATTGAAACGGACCACAAACCTCTGCTATCTCTACTGAAAACCAGACATCTTGAAGACTTGACCCCAAGAATCCAGAGATTCAGAATGAGATTGATTTGCTTCCAATATGACATCCAGTACACCAGAGGAAATAACTTGGTGACAGCGGATGCTCTTTCTAGAGCACCAGTGGACCTGAACAACAACAGAGACAAGAAAGAAGAAGAAGATAGACTGTATGTGAGACAAATCATACAAAATATGCCAGCAACAGAGAATCGCATTGAGCAGATAAAAAATGAACAAGCCAAAGATGAGAACTGCCAGAAACTACTACACTTTGTTCAAGAGGGATGGCCGAGTTCCTGTCCACAAAATCCTGAACTGAAAGCATATTGGACAGTCCGGTCTGAAATTGCTGCTGAAGATGGTCTACTTCTGTTCAGAACTAGACTGATCATCCATGAGACACTGAGGAAGGACATTCTGGAGAAACTTCACACGGGGCACCAGGGGATTTTTAAATGTCGAGCTTTAGCAAGAGAAAGTGTCTGGTGGCCTAAATTGTCTGTACAAATTGAGGCAATGGTACAGAACTGTTCTGTACTGTGTGCATCAAAGAAGATCAACTCCCCCAGGACCTCTCATTCCTTCGGACACACCAGTCTATCCTTGGCAGAAAGTCGGCATGGACATCTTTGAACTTGAAAAGGAGAGTTACTTGTTGGTTGTAGACTACTACTCTCGTTTCATAGAACTAGCACACCTGAAGACCACTACAGCAGAAGTAGTCATCAATCATGCAAAAAGCATTTTCTCATGACATGGAATTCCGCAGATGGTTGTCTCAGACAACAGGCCGCAATTTTCCAGCAAAAAATGTCTGGAATTTTCCAAAAAGTATGATTTTAGTCATGTCTCCAGCAGCCCCTATTACCCAAAAGCAAACGGCGCTGCTGAAAGAGCTGTCCAGACAGTGAAAAACCTGATGTTGAAGACAAAAGACCCCTACCTGGCTCTACTAACCTACCGAGCAACACCACTGCAACAAGGTCTCAGCCCAGCAGAACTGCTCATGGGTAGATAACTGCAGACCCAAATTCCCACACTGCCTTCATGCTTTGCTGAAGGAGAAAGCAGGGAAGATTTCGGAGCAAAAGATGCAGAACTGAAGGAGAATCAAAAGAAAGACTACGACCGAACTCATCGAACCAGACCTTCAAATGAGCTGGCATCAGGTCAACTAGTCTGGTCAAGGCAGCAATGACACCTGGAAGTCATCAGTATTTTACCGAATAGGTCATACCAGGCGGACACGCCGACTGGATACCAGAGGAGGACCAGAATTAATCTAATTACTGTGATCCCAAACCCTGTATGCCCCAAACCTATCTCCTGGAAATTGTCCACCCTCTTTCCCAAATCCCTGGGAGCAGATAGTATCCCTGACCCTGTTTCTGATCCCACCCATCACCTCAGTCCAGAGGTCCCTTCCCCATTACTCAGAACCAGCCAGGACCTCCATCAGCCAGTCTGAACCTGCCAGACCTGATATAAAGATGTCTCGAAGAGGACGACCAATTGAGCCCCCACAAAAACTGACTTTGTAGAATACAGAAAATACATTTTGAAAAGGAAGACTGTTGCCAAAGTGAACTTAAATACTTGTACAATTTCAGAGTTTAAATTTAACAGTACAGTAGCCTAATTTATCTAAATAGTTAGACATCACAGTTTAAAAAAATTAAAATGATTGAATTTAAGTTTATACTTTTGTTTTGTTTTGTTGTTGTTTTGAATTGGTAAATTGGAAGTTTTGTTTTTAGTTTATTATTGGTTGAAAACCAACAATGAACACTCAAGTTGTTTCTGAAAAGAAGGGAAGGAAGAGCCTGGAGATCATCATTTTTATTTAGTATATGTTATTCAAGTTTTAAGCTGAAATGCTGTCTGAAAATGTCCATCATCTACAAAGAAAGGGAGATGTAGCATAATGTATGTTCTGTCCTGGAGATTCCGGTAATAATCACTTGGGCTTGAACTCACTTGGCGTCTGTAGCAGTGCGTTTATTTGTATGACTGAATGTTCCTTTATCTACTAAAACTGCAATACAGCCGATAATACAACAATTTGTATCCAAAATGGTTAATTAAGATAATGTCAGTTGAGAGTACTAAGGATAGTGTTTTCCTATTTAATTGTAATCTTTGGGTTCTTGATTTACAATTGCATACTCTCAGTTGGTTCCATGTGATTAGTTGGACTGGGAAGAAGTTTACTTTGCTCGGATTCACACAGATGACAATACAGCTGTTGTCTTACTGGTTTTCATTGTTTATTTGTATCTGGTTTAATATGGGTAGTTTTGCTACATGAAGTTTTATGTCTTGTGTTTCAGGTGTGTTTCTTTATATTAGGTAAATAAAAATCTGCAACTACTACACCCTGCCTTGCACAGAGTAACTTATTGTGCTGAAAGAACTGTCTATTATTGCAACCTTGCAACATATGAAATGCTTGGGGGAGGGGGGGGGGGTGCAGAGTCTGAATCAGTCAATGCAAGATTTAGTTACCAATAACCCTTTTTAAAAAAAGAAAAAAATGTGAGCATTATTGTTAATTCAAAATAGCCATTTCATTTAGTCTGACAATTATATTCTGCTTTTGACCACTGTTTTTTTTTCCTTTTCTTTTATGGTTGTATGACGACTGGTAACACAGTAGCACTAGTAGCACAGGCAAAACAGACTGCAGCCTTTGTGAAGGTGATCACAAGATGTGTGTCATAATGTGCAGACGCCATTGCTTTATCATAACATTTACTTTTTTAAAAACTAGCCTCATCTCAAAGTGCTTTGATCTGCTTCTTCCTTACTTCAGTCCTGTCCTAAGTGTCTGGCTGCCTGCTGGCGTATTTCTGCCCATTTAAAAATCTGTAGCCATGGCACTACTCTAGAAAAAAGCCATCTCTTGATTGAAAAGAACCTCAGTTTTCCATCAAGAATTTCAATCTCTCCTCGATCACTACAGCCTCTCTCCCAAGAAGCCTATCATTCTTGGTGACTTTAACTTTCACTTCAACAACCAGTCTTCTCCTGATGTCAAACGTCTTTTCTTGATCAAACCACTCTCTTTCCCAGCTGGTGAATGAAGCAACACACAGATCAGGACATCTCTTAGACTGGCTCATCACCGATGTTTCACAAGATCTTGTCACCTCGGTCTCCGTCACTGACCAACTGCTTTCTGATCATTCTGCCATTCTTTTCTTCCTTAATATTGCAAAACCTATCAGAAAGAAGACGTGAATCACCCGTCGTAACCTCAAGGCCATAGATATTCAAACTTTCTCTTCACAAGCTGCTGAACGCCTATCACAAATCCTTGACCACACTGACCTTCTAAACACTATAATACAGTTCTCAGCCAACTGCTTGATGAGCATGCACCTCCCACTGACCATTTTCTGCCTGACAGGCCCTTTGCCCCATGGTACACCCATGATATATTGGTGGCAAAGCGCAAACGCCGACAACTACAACGCAGTGGCGAAAAACAAAACCTGAAATAAACAAACAGCTCTTTCGAAACAAACCAACAAAGTCAAAACCTTAATCCATTCAGGGAAGACAAACTATTACTCTGCTCAAGTTCTTGATGCCACGCCCTTGACATCTCTTTTTTCCTTCACCTCAACTCTTCTTGGATCTGCAAAGGCAAGCCCTCTGCCTACTGTCCACAGTGACTCTGAACTTCCTGATATATTTTCCTCGTTCTTTTCTAACAAAGTCCACAACATCCGCTCCAGATCGAATCAGATTTCTTTCCAACCTGTACCTCCTGATCCTCTCCTTTCTTTTCAGCCAACAAGTGAGGAAGAAATCGGAAAAATTCTTAATGAAATGACCATAAAATCATGCCATCTTGATCCTGTACCTGCTCCTCTTCTCACACAGTACCTTCTCCAGCTTATACCAACTATCACAAAAATAGTAAACTCATCTCTTTTTTCAGGAATTTTTCCATCAGCTCTCAAACTGCAATAGTTATACCTCTACTCAAAAAGCACAACCTCGACCCTAACATTCTGAAGAACTATAGACCTGTTTCTAACCTACCTTTCATCTCCAAAGTCCTCGAAAAAGTCGTTCTGAAACAACTCAACAGCCATCTTCATTCAAATAGTCTCCTTGCCGCATTTCAGTCTGCCTATCGCGTCAACCACAGCACGGAAGCCACCCTAGTCCACGTTAAACACACTTCTACATGTGTCTGACTTGGGGAAAATCTCCTTTCTCACTCTTCTCGACTTATCTGCAGCATTCGACACTATAGATCACTCAATTCTTCTCTCCCGTCTCCAAAAAACGTTTGGTATCAAAGGTGCAGTCCTCACCTGGTTTAGTTCTTACCTCACTGACCGATTTCATACAGTTGCAATAAACAAGATTCAATCAATACCTGCCAAACTGGAATGTGGAGTCCTGCAGGGATCAGTTCTGGGCCCTGTTCTTTTCACTCTCTACACTGCTCCGCTGTTGTATATAATAATCCGTCACCAGATCAACCATCATTTCTATGCTGATGAAATTCACATTCTAAGCAATGATAATCCTGAAAATCTGCCTTCTCTCTTGACAAATATGTCACACTGCCTCCAAGATATTAAAAACTGGATGATACAAAACAAGTTACAGCTAAACGCAGATAAAACTGAAGCCATGGTTGTAGGGACATAGTGTTTGGCAATAAGACAATTCCTCTATCTACCACAGTCAAGTATCTAGGTGTTGTTATTGACAACACACTCTCCATGCAAAAATTCATCACCCAGACCTGCCAGTCGTGCTACTATCAGTTAATCCTATAAGATGCAACGTCCTAACTTGTCACATCTCTCATTCTTTCACATCTGGACTATTGTAATTCTCTTTTGGCTGGCCTGCCAGCATCATCTATCCACTCCCTTCAACGCATACAAAACTCTGCAGCTCGATTAGTCTTCAAAAAGAAAAAAATATGAGGATATTACACCTCTCTTGGGATCTCTCCACTGGTTGCCTGTGCCACAGAGAATAAACTTTTAAGATCAGTACCCGTTATAAATGTCTCCACAACACAGCACCCTCCTCCTACCTGTGTGGATATCTTCACCTGTACACTCCTTCTCGTTCCCTCCGCTCTGCTGCGGATACCCTGTGCCTATGAATACCTAGATTTAACCAATCCACCGTTGGCCCTAACTCTTTATTTCTGGTCCATCAATCTGGAATGACCTCCTTCTCTCCCTTCGCGAAAAGCTTACTTACGATATTTTTAAATCCAGCCTCAAGACATACCTATTTCAAACCTAAGACTTTCCCCTATTGTTTCATCAAAAATTTTCATAATAATCTGCCCCTGCCTTCAATGACCAAAATTCCCATCATCCTGCCGAAGTGTTTAACATGTGTGTGTGTGTGTGTGTGTGTGAAAACTGTTAATTATTGTTGGTTGCATGTGTAGGAGTGGATCGAATGCAAGCGCTTTGATTTGTATTTACAAGATATAACGCTATATAAATTGCATTTATTATTATTTTATTATTATTATTATTATTATTGTTTATTATTATCATTATCATTAAAAGCTAGAACCAATTTCAAGCAGCTATTTTTTTTTTCTCGAACAAAATGGGAGTTCTTGTCCAACTTTTCATCCTTAAGAACTATGTACAAATCACAACTCAAGTGAAAGATTATCAAACTTTGCCAGCATAAATAAATTTACAAATACCACCAGCCGACATGGCGCATTGATTAGCGCCTTGGATTAGGGACTGGAAGGTCGCGGGTTCGATTCCCATAAGAGTCATAGGGATTTTTCGGACTCGAGCCGGCTCCTACCCAGAGTGTGTGCTGTGGGCTCAGTGGGAAATCTGGGACCACGCAGTCGAGCTTCATCCACTTAACGGATGCGAGTTTAGAGTGTTGCTCAAATTACCTGACCAACACTGCAGGTATCTGTATCTCTCGGGCCCGGTTGACGTCGGGATATATTATGATAGTAAGCGTAGAGTACAACCCTGTCAAGTATGTTGTCAAGTCAACCTTGTCAAAGCATATGCTCTTCCAAAGCAGCATCATTACGTCATCCTCATTGTCATTGATCATCATGCAATTAAAAAAAAAAAAGCCTCTGATTCGGTGGTCCCGGTTGCTCTGGTCTCATGGTGACCTCAGATTCGGTTTGCTCATACAGGTCTGTGCCTGTGGTGAGTTTGTGTCAAAGCCTTTGGGGTTGGAGGTTTGAGGGGGACGGTCGTTGGAGGGACGTTGTGGTGGTTGCCACCTCGGGTGGGCAACTCACTCAGTCTGGCTCCGCGACTGAGCTAATACTGTCGTTAGTAGGGGGCTTAGTAGGTGGTGTCCTGCGTATGTTAGCTCAGAACAGGCACCACTGAACACCACCAAAGTGACCCAGCAGAAGTGCAGGGCCCCTCTGGTTGGTGGCCCCACGGCGGCCTGATAGTGATGGGCTCCCAATGGACTTCCGACGCTGGGGATGAGACATAATGAATCTGGGTATGGCTGTGGCGGGGAGATTGGAATGAGCGGCGTGGGAACAGCCAGACGGGGGACGTCACAGAAGATGCGGCAGCCAAAAGTTGTTGTTTTTTTTACAAATCCCACCCCTTCAAACAAAAAAACAACCCCAAACCAACCAACCAACCCCCCAAATAAAACGACTGAAATTAGAAAACCCATCAACAACAAACAATATTCCCTACCTGTGGAAATTCAGCAGGGTGTTTTTCTTTTTTCCCCTTTAGATTTGTTTTCATAGAGGCATTTAAATAAACATGTCACCTGCAGACATCAGATGTTCTGCTTTCTGTCACACACTTTATGGCTCAACACACTAGTGTCAATTAACATGGCCAGCAGAGTTGTGTCTGGCTATTCTAGGAACTCCTGTCTAGTGTATCGTGTTTTGCATAACGCCTCTGCCGTAAAGCAGATCTTTGTGAGCTTGTGGTATGTCTCATCAACTATTAACTCCATTGCAAAGTCTTTCACCATGAGAGCCTCTAGGAATAGGTTCAGTGTTCGATTCTCAATGCACTATGTAATCTAATAACGTTAACTGGAGCTCCACTTCATTGTAGGCTGTTCCAGTCTTAATGTACTATTTCCTTCACA
Source organism: Rapana venosa (assembly GCA_028751875.1). Classification (NCBI taxonomy): domain Eukaryota; kingdom Metazoa; phylum Mollusca; class Gastropoda; order Neogastropoda; family Muricidae; genus Rapana; species Rapana venosa. The sequence continues at coordinate 54,578,737 of CM054144.1, forward strand.
TTCACCTATCCCGTAGTCCAGTAAACCGTGGGGACACCACTGAGGATTTTGCAACCAGCCTCCTCCACTCCCTGTGGTCCTCTGCTTTCTGCAGCAAATTGTTCCACTGAAGGCCAAGTCTGCTCTCTGATGTTGTCTTTCCATTGTTTTCTCTGCCTCTTAGTCTCCCTCCTTGTACTCTTTCCAGTAGGACAGTCTTGGCCATTCCAGTTTGTGTGATGTGTCCGTACCCTTTTAGTTTGCATTATTTCGCTGAAGTCAGCTCCTTCATATGGCCCAATGGGGTTTTTAATTCTGGTTTTCTCTTACTTCCTCGTTAGTGAAGTGATTTCTGTATGAGATACCAAGGAGTTTGTGAAAGCATCTCATCTCCGTGTACTATAATGTACTGTATACCAAGGAGTTTGTGAAAGCATCTCATCTCCGTGTACTATAATGTACTGTATACCAAGGAGTTTGTGAAAGCATCTCATCTCCGTGTACTATAATGTACTGTATAGTTTAATAACATTGACTGGTACTCCATTTCATTGTAGACTGTTCCAGTCTTGATGAACTGTACACTTTAATAATATCGATTGGCACTTCTTAATTGTAGGCTGTTCCCAGTGTGAATCAGAATGTATGTTAACTGTTTTCCACTTAAATGTAAATGTAGGTGGATACCTAGTTTTGTTTGTAGTGGGTCTCCAAGTGGGAAAGTATTAACCTGAGAGCCTGGTCCAATAAATTGACTGTTTGTCCTGGACCAGGGGATTGTGGGCCCTGTAATCTGTCCTGCCTTGCAATGCCCTCCTCCCTCCCTTCCGTTATGTCACGTCCTTCCTCCACTGTTCGCTATCCTTTCCCCATTACTTTCTCTGTTCCTGACCCTCCTCCCCCCCCCCCCCCCCCCTTTTTTTTTTTCTCTCCCCCTTTGTTTCCCATTTCTGTCCCAGACAATCTGATGTTTTCCCTTTGCTTCACCATACTTCTTGCCCCGGGTTTCTTCGACATCCCTTTTCTCTCTCCTCTCTCTCTCTCTACTCATCTCTCCCCTCCTCTCTCTCTCTCTCCTCCTCTCTCCATAAAAGCACAAAGAACTTTTGCCGTTTCTTTCTGTTAGCCAAAATGAAACTTTTTACGTGGTTTGTTCTCCTTTATTTTATAGTGGTTTTACTTTGTTTGGTTCTGTTTTGGTTTGGGTTTAGGGTTGTTGTTGCTTTTTTGAGGGGGGACTTTTTGGTTTTGTTTCCCTCTCCCCTTGTTGTTGCCGTTTTTGTTTTGCTCTTGGTTTTTGCTATTTTTTTTCGGTTTTTCTGTGTTTTCTGCTCTGCTTTCTTTCTTACTTGTTGCACATTTTTTTCCCCTCTCTCTCTCCTTCGGTGATTTTTTGTGGGGATTTTTTTTTTTTTTGTGTAATATTTTTTCCCGTAAGCTGTGTAAGTGTATTGCTATGGGCTTTATTTTAATTTTTTTATCATATATATCCTTAAGGGGGACGACTGGATGTAAAAAAGCACATGGGTGCTTATTCATATCCTCAAATGAAAGAACTTGTCATTGTCTCCTCTCTCTCTCTCTCCTTCTCAACTCTCTCCTCTCTCTTTTCTCACTCTCTCTCTCTCTCTGTGTGTATAATTGTGAATGTTTTACTTGTATATGGCTATTGTGTTATTGAAAAATGACTTTTAGGTGGTTTGTTCTCCTTTAATTTATGGAGGTTCTGCTTTGTTTTGGGTTCTGTTTTGGTTTGGGGTTGTTGTTGTTGTTGTTTGTTGTTGTTGTTGTTGAAGGGGAACTACGGGTGTCACCTCTCCCCTTGTTGTTGTCGCCGCTTTTGTTTTGGCTCTTGTTCTTGCTATTTTTTCGGTTGTTTCTGTGTTTTCTGTTTTGCTTTCTTCCTTACTTGTTAGTACTTTTTTTCTTTTCTTTCTTTCTCTTCAGTGATTTTTGTGTAATTTTCCCCCCCGTACACTGTGTAAGTGTATTGCTATAGGCTTTATTTATTTTATTATCATATATATCCTTAAGGCGGGACTGGATGTAAAAAAGCACATGGGTGCTTATTCATTATCCTCGAAATAAAAGAATTTGAATTTGTCATCTCTCTCTCTCTCTCTCTCTCAATCTCTCTCTTCTCGCTCATCATCTCTCTCATCTCTCATCTCTCTCTCTCTCTCTCTCTCTCTCAAAAGACAATCTAGCAGCGTGGATAGGGCGTAATCACATGGCTCTCCATCCACAAAAATCAAAATTCATGGTGATTGCAACAAGACAAAAGCGCCAAAACTTTAAAACCAAACTGAATGGAATAAAGATTTACGATAAAGTCCTTGAAGAAGTCAGTTCATATAAACTACTTGGCCCACATATTGATAATGACTTGTCATGGTCAAATCGTGTTTTTAGTATTTCCCCCCAAAAAAATTCTAAGAAGCTATTCCAACTTCAAAGAATAAATTATTTCCTTGATCAACATAATCAAAAACTATTTTTCTACGCTTACATAAAACCTGATCTTGACTATGCATCTACATGCTGAGATTTGGCAAGTAAAAACTGTATACGACAACCTGAGAGAGTATATGAACGTTCTCTCAAGTCATTTCTCCTTAAAACTACTTCCTTGGATACTAATAGCTACAAAGAGTTGAACATTCTTCCCTTTAGTTTACATTGCCTCTTTAATAAAGGCGTATTTACGTATAAGATTATGAAGAAACTAGCTCCACATCTTTATCAGAGGTTCCCTGTTAATATTTAAAACTGTTCATAACAAAAATTGCCTTGTTATTCCTCGTCCAAGAACCGATCTTTTTATGTCATTACTTGTTTATTCTGGCAGCCCGACCCCCCCCCCCCCAAAAAAAAAAAAAAAAAAAAAAATTTTTTTAAATCCGTCTTTATCAAAAAGTAGCATTAAAAAAATTATTATCTTTTTAAAAAGCATACCACACGCAGTTGTTCAATTTCCTGTAACATACTTTGGGTGAGCGTGCTTGTTGAACTGTGTGTTTATTTTATTTTTATTCTTTTATATCGAGGATAATGGAATAAGCACTTATGTGCTTTTTTACATCCAGTCCCCGTGTGTATGCAGTTTTGTAAATTCTGTCATCTGTTCCCACAGGCACACAATGGCCTACTCTTACGAAAAGCGGAACAGGATTTAAACGTGTGCGCAAGATGTTCGCGTGCGTTCGCACACAGGGCCTCGGGTTTTTAGTCTCATCCAAAGGACTTTGGGGGGAGTGGAGTCTGCACTGATGTTAACTCCAGGGAAAATATCCCCCCTTTAACGGGGAAACGAACCCGGTCATCAGATTGGGGTGGGGTGTGTGTGTGTGTGTGTGTGTGTTTGTGTGGTTGTGTGTGGTGTGTGTGGGGTGGTCGTGCGTGGTGTGTGTGTGTGCCGCGCGCGCGTGCTCGTGCGTGCGCGTGGCTTGCCTTTCTTCGTGCTTCAATGTTCATTACCGGGTTTTGCAGGTAAAACGTATAGTTATGATATTTGATGATTATGACATGAGTCTATTGTATTGTATGTAAGGAGATTATATGTGTATTGATTTGTATCCAGGATGATTGTTTTGGTGTGTGGTGTGTGTGGGGTGTGTGTGTGTGTGTGTGTGTTTGTGTGTGTGTGTGTCTCAGGGAGGAGACATTGTGCTTAATCGGTCTTGTTTATTCAATCGATTGGTTAACTTTTGTGGTCTTTCATTGATTTTTGATTTATCAATAATTGAATGGTAATTTGAGTGATTCATTTCATTGCTTTTTGACATTATCTTGTTTATTAATTCATTGATTTATTTACGCTTGTTTCACTTTCCCCCCCATGACGGCCTTGTGTAAAGAAGCCTCTCTCTCTGGCTTATCCGGTTCCAAAGTTCGAGTTCTCTCTCTCTCTCCTGCTCCCTGCACTGCAATGCCTGTGTGCCATTGTCGTCTGCTACCCTGTATGTCACTGGTTGACAAATTTTGAGCTTCCTGGCGACCCAGCAACAATAACTTCCTTTGATGAAGTTTCATAAAACAGTTAACTGTATCTTGTTGGTGTTTGTGTTGGGTATCACACACACTCTCTAAGCCAAACCAAATCAATAGTTATACCTATTTTTAAAAAAAAAAAAAAATTTTTTTTTTAAAAAAAAACCAAAAAAA
>CM054144.1:54583379-54704993 GCA_028751875.1 Rapana venosa
ATCCCACAAAGGATTCTTTCCTCTTGACCCCCTGGACCACAAACTATTTCAGGGAAAACTAAATTTTCAACAATGGGTATGTGGTTTTATGAAAGGGAAGGACCAGTATCTCCATAGCAGAGGGGTGAAGGGGATGGTAAGGGAAGGGGGAGAACAGATAGGGGTGGGAAGCTTTTCAACACTGGCCTAATGACTAATTACCACAACCTCCCCCACTCTTTCCCCACTTCTCCCTCTTTGAGCTTGTCCTGGGTACAGTGCCTGGCAGTTATCTGTGTTACGTACCTGAGTTGTCTAACACACACACACACACACAGAGTTCTCTCATTTTTTCACAGCAGGTGTATGGCATCCTGTTGTTTCCATTAGTGTGTTGTGATGTGAAAGTCTGTGTCCATAGCAATACCACCAGCTATCCCCCCTCTCCAACACCCCCCCCCCCCCCCCCCTCCTTCCACTTGTATGTTATCCATTAGGATGAATGTCTACTGTTTTAAACTATTAGTCTCCTGGTGAAGTAACACACAGAGCTCTACACTTATGTAGACCTTGAGAACCAGTGAAAAGGTAAAGGTGTCCCATAACCTATCTGGTCGTTGAGACCTCACTTCTCTAGGGGCCAGCATATTGAGGGTAGCGCCCATCTCCTCTCCCTTGCTGCTTTACCTTCCCTGACCCTAAAGAGGGCAGGTACCCATTTACAGCTAGGGGAACTGTACTGAAGCCAAGGCGCACAAACGGTCACCCATCCAACTGGTAACCACGCTCGACGCTGTTTAACTTGGCTGGGGGAAAGCAAGTGCTCTGACCACTGAGCTATCCGATCCCCTGAGAACCAACACACAATCAAATTATCAACGAACAGACGAGGTAATCACTTAGATTGAAGTGTTTTATGCTAAGTGCACACACTAGGCCAACAATTGTTTTTAATTTACCCCCAGTTAACTGCAGTAGAAATGTTGATTTCTTGTTATGAAGAAATTTGCACAAAATGGCTGTAAATGTTTTTTTCTTTCCAGCTTCAAACTGTGTGAACATTGTTAAAGTGCAAGTGCTATTTGTCGATGAAGGTCCTTTAAAAATGATAGTGAGGTCCTTAAAAGTCCTGACATTTTCCTCCCTAAGTTCTGTATGAACCCTGAGTCCTAGGATACTGGCTTTCAGCAATGAACTGCAGCTCATTTGAATGGGTGTTGTGTTGGACCAGGTGGAGCAAGCACAAGGCCATCAACTACATTGTGGACCAAGCCATGATGGACTATGAGGTGGTGAAGAATGAGGTCAACCGCTACATCACCTGGCCTGGTCAGGTCAGTTGGTTCTATTTTGTTTTGGGGCCTGTAGAAAAGTGCCCACATGTCAGTGCCTGTAGAAAAGTGCCACATGTCAGTGCCTGTAGAAAAGTGCCACATGTCAGGGCCTGTAGAAAAGTGCCACATGTCAGTGCCTGTAGAAAAGTGCCACATGTCAGTGCCTGTAGAAAAGTGCCACATGTCAGTGCCTGTAGAAAAGTGCCCACATGTCAGTGCCTGTAGAAAAGTGCCACATGTCAGTGCCTGTAGAAAAGTGCCCACATGTCAGTGCCTGTAGAAAAGTGCCACATGTCAGTGCCTGTAGAAAAGTGCCACATGTCAGTGCCTGTAGAAAAGTGCCCACATGTCAGTGCCTTTGGAAAAATTTGGTGTTTGCAGCAGTTGTGCATGAGTTAATTATCAGTCAGTAGTAGTGCTTTTAGTTGAGCTGGTGATAATTTTTTTATGGATTGTTTATGTAATTCAGCAGTGATCAATATTTCTGTTAACTGTGTGTGAGTGTTTAAATGACTGGTGAAAGAGTAAAACAAATGTTTCTCTTCAAGCCCATAATTCAAATGAAAGATGTAATGAGTTTGTTCATTTCTCTTTGTTCATAGGCATGTGCATACAAAATTGGTGAACTCAAGATCTGGGAGCTACGCCACAAAGCAGAGCGAGAACTGCGTAAGTTTCAGTATCAGTATGAGATTAATTAAAGAAATTGAGGGGAAATACTTATAAGGAAACATGCTATGAAGAAATGGGATGTAAAAAAAAATTGAAGGATATGTCTGTGAATACTTAATTTTGTTTTGTTTATTTGGTGTTGGTTTTCTTAACAAATATTTTGGGTGCATTGTTGGTGATGTTTTAGTTCTGCTACCCTCATGCCACACATCTGTCTCTCCACACATACCCACCACCAGAGCCACCAAACCACAGGGAGCCACCAGACTTTCCATGACCAACCTTTCCACATTGGATGCACATTTGTACTTCAAGGTACTAAACTGCTTTCCTTTTTGGCATCCTTCCAGTCCTTTGGATGAGACAATAAACCGAGGCTCCATATGCAAACGCATGCAGAACATGTTGCGCGCACGTTAAATCCTGTCCCACTTTGCAAAAGAGTAGGTCATTGTGTGCCAGTGGGAACAGATGACAAAATTTATAAATCTGCATACACACGGGGACTGGATGTAAAAAAGCACATGAGTGCTTATTCCATTATCCTTGAAATAAAATAATGATATATTTTGTTCTGTTATTGGAACTATCCATGGCCATATTGGATAAATGTGTAGTGCCTGGTCTTCTGCACTGTGACGCTGCAGGAGGTCTGTCTGCTGGCCTCAGCTGGCATATTCCAACTTCAGGGCAGCTCATTAGAAAGTTCATAAGAACAAATTTCAGATTTGCTTGAAAAAAAGGCAGGAGAATGGGCTGGGCAGGCAGGTAATAAACAAGAGAGGGGGGGGGGGGGGTGGGGGTAGAGAGGTAAGTGAAAAGGCAGAAACAAAGGGAGTAATAGAAAAGGGGAAATTTCCAGTACAGAATTTTCAGAAAGTGGGGATGCTATTCATACTGAAAGAGCCCAGGGCATCCCCATGGTAGGTGGATCAATAGAAAGCAAAAGAAAAAAAGAGCACTCTAAATGAACTGGGCAGAAATTATGAACAGAATCATGCTGTACTCATCTATGTATTGGTGATGATGATGCTTTGCTTGGCTGGATAGTCTGCTTTTGCCTACCCCTTCATTCTGTACACCTGCTCTCTCTTCTGCAAAATCAGCATTTACATTTGTAACAGTGACTGTAAAGAGCTGCTATTCAATTGTTCTCTGTTAATTTCTATATGTTTGTTTAATCACGATAAAAAGGAACCTCATCATTGTTTGAGGAAGAAAGAAAAAGTAAATTGACCAGTTTGAGAATACTTGAAAACATTTTTTTGGACCCTCTTACAGATTTAACTCAATGAGGTTGTGACGAATCTTAAGATTCGGCACTCCTCTCCTTCACTGTGACATGCCGAAGCTTAAGATTCAGTGGAATTACAACTTTTAAAAAAATACTTCAGGCAATGTTCAATTGAAAGGACAGTATGATGCCTTAGAGCAACAATGGTTTATCTGAAAAAATTAGCAATTTTCGATTTTTTTCATATTTGGTAGAATTTACTGTGAACTTTCAGATGACAAAAGTATAAAATAAAAGTGTTATTAATTTCAAAGGTATTTGAAGAAAACCTTTGTTGCACAAAATTATCCTAGCAAATTTCACAGGGTACACTGGACTACCGCACAGCATCCCGCTTTTCCTCTAAAGCCTTTAATGCCAACTTAATGCCAATTCTCTGGGACAGGGATATGCAACAGTGGACAGCCAGCTGTGCAAACCCTTCTTGCCTAGGAGTGGAAACACTTGGACTACTGGGCATGGTGTATGTAACACTGGCGGGCCTAGAGGTTGTGTGGTTGTTGCTGCTGAAAACTGATGGCTGGAATGTGATCTTATCTGGGAAAGAGGTCAAGCTTTGTGCCATGCCCTGTATTTTCTCTGCAAGCAAGGTGGTCTACCTGCACTGCCAGTGTTTTTTGCTATCCTGGCCTTTACAAGAAATTCCACTTTCTGCACTAGCCTAGCATGGCTTTGAGAAGACCAGAATTAGTGGACATCAAAGTTTCACAGGCAGACTGCGAGAAAATTCCGTGCAAAAACAGGCCACCAGTAGTAAATATGCATTTATGCGCTTTCTTCTACATGTATTACAACATAAAGATGCTATGATTAAGATCGTATCAATGCCCATTCTCTTTCCAAAAAGTGAATACTTCCATTCAATCCTCGATTTGTTCTGACCTTCCAAACTTTTCAAATGAGTGCATCTCAAAACTTTCAAAAATGGCGTCTGTCGATAGACCGTTGTTGCTCTAAGGCATCGAGTACTTGACCATAAGTTTGCCTAGTTTGTGTGTGTTGGCTATTTTTCTTTGACATGTCAATAAGCATATTCTTTGGGATTTCGGGCTCTCCAGTGTTCAAGCCATGTAAGATAAGCAGCCCTTATTTTCAAAACTTTTTATTTTTCAGCATTCAGTGACATATTTTGAAAATTTCTTTAAAAAATAATGACAGTCTTCTATTGAAACAAAGCTATGTAACAATCTCAAAAGTAGACGTAAAAAAAACTTTTCAATGATGTATAATTTGTATGTCTTTATTATGTTGGGTAAATCTGCTGAATTTTCAAACATAGCCAAAATCACGCAAAACCACAAAACAGAGGGATCCATTTCACTGCGACTCCATTGAGTTAACAGATCAGTGGTAAATCAGCACTTTGCTAAATGTTTTGTGTGCACTGTGGAATGTAACATTATACGTAAAGAGGTCTATTATCTTTGCAAGAAGACCGCATAACATCCTGAAGTAAGCATGCTGGAATTTTTTTAACTAACACACCGCAGTGGGTTTTTGTCAATAAAATATCTTCATCGGTTAGATTTACCTGTACGGGTTCTCCACAGGGATGCGTTCTCTCGCTACTTCTGTACATTCTATACACAGATGATTGCAGAAGCAGCTATGAAAATTCCTTTATTTCATTTATACCACTTTAAGTCACGAGATTTCTCTGCGTGAAATTCGGGCTGCTCTCCCCGGTGAGAGCGCGTCGCCACAAGAGCAGCGCCAACCTTCTTTTCTTTTTTGGTCTGCAACTGTATTTCTTTCCCTATCAGAATGGCTTTTTTTCTAAGAATTTTGCCAGGGACAGCTCTCTTGTTGCCGTGGGTTCTTTTACGTGTGCTGCATAATTTTCTGTAGCACACGGGACCTCGGTTTATCGTCTCATCTGAAAGACTAGTGCCCAGACCACCACTCATGGTCTAATGGATGGGGGAAAAGTTTTCGGGCCCAGACGGGATACGAACCACCGCACACTTCCGACCCGGACTGTTCGCTTTCTAGACAGGCACGTTACCTCTAGACCACCGATCCTTTCTTGTAAAATTTGCCGATGACAGTGCTCTTTTGTCTCTCTTATCTGGATCTGTCCAAAACCATGGTCCAGCCCTCACTGATTTCGTCAATTGGTGTGATGAGGCATATCTGGAGCTAAATGTTTCTAAAACTAAAGATCTTCCTATCGATTTCAGAAGATCGGTTCACACTTCTGAACATGTTACCATCCATAGTCAAGAAGTTGAAAATGTTTTGAAGTACAAGTATCTGGGAACTATTTTTGATCACAAATTGAACTGGGATGCTAAGACTGACGATATTGTCAAAAAGGAACAACAATGTATGTATTTTCTGAGGAAGCTTAACTCATTTTTTGTTGACAAAAAGATTCTTTCTTTGCTCTACAAGTCCTACATAGAGAGTGTTCTAAGTTTTGCTTCCTTCTGTTGGTACAAACAACCTTAGTGTTAAAAACAAGAATAGTCTTCGGAGAATTGTTAGAATCTGCTCAAAAATAACTGGAGAAAAACAAAGAGATCTCAAGCCGTACTGCGATCAGCAGCTTGTGCGCAAAGCGACTGCCATCTTGGCTGATCCATCCCATGCTATGTCTTCGGAATTTCAGTTATTGCTTTCGGTGCTCCAACAGTAAAACAAATAGAAAAAGAAATTCTTTTGTTCCAGTAGTCATTCGAATTCTAAATTCAAAACAGCACTGACCAAACAGTTTTACATTCTCTGATATACCCCCCTGATTGTCAAGTGCGTGTGTGCGTGGGTGTGTGTGTGGTAATGAAAATAAGTACTCCTGTATCTTGCTTTTGGCTTTCAAGAATGATTTCTAAATGTGTGTGTATGTGTGTGTTTATGTCTTTACTAGATAATGGTCATTATGGTGCGCAGGTGCACATGTATGTGTGATAAAACTGTGTTCATATTATGGGTGTGTGCGTGTGTGTGAATGCGCACATGCGTGCATGCGTTTAAAAAAAAAAAGTTTATATCTTTTCCAATCAATGGTTTTTACATTTTATTCCTACATTGGTGTGTGTGTGTGTGTGCGCGTACCTGGGTTTGTGTTTGTGTGTGATAATTTTTTTAAGCTATCTTGGAATGTTTATAACAATCTGAAATGTATTTTTCTTGTGTCTTGTGAGACAATTATAGGTATCAATGTGCCTGTCAGTATTGTAATTGCCCTTCATGGGATGATTAAAGTGTTTTTGACTTGACTTGACTTGCTGAGTGTGTCATACCTACAGTATATTCCTCTCAACTTCTAGATATTCCCCATCAAGTACTGAGTAATCCCATGTTAAATGTTAACTCCAGGACACAAGTTTGACATCCGAGCCTTTCATGAGACCATCCTGAAGTGTGGTGCTGTCTCTCTGCGCTGCTTGGAGACGATTGTGGATGATTTCATCGCTGAGGTGGGGCCACCAACTCCTGAGCCAGAGAACAGCACAGAAGACATGGCTGCTGATGATAACGACGGAAGCCCCAATGGGCAGACTGAAAACTGTGAGGAAAGAGGAGATTCGTGAGGATGCCTTGTGTAATTTCATGACATTTGTAACTTGTGCCACCTGGGACTGTAAGAGAGAGATGAGAAGAACATGTATTGATCATTCATTTTATAAGGCAGAAATATTCCTTTCACAGAGCTTGCTTAATAGTTGCTGTATTTTATGCAGTGACCTGCAGATTTGAGTGTTGTTATTTGGAACAGTTGCAGTTTTGAGATGTTTTTGAGTGTTGGTTGGCTTTATTTTTTTTGCCATTCATATTCCTCCAGTTTACTTGTGTTGCTGTTTCTGTGTCTGCAATTCTTTTCCACACACAAATTTGTGTTTGAATTTGTTTCCCATTTCATTCTGTATAATTTGTAATCTCTAGGCAGCAACACATCCGATGAATGTAGCATTGACACATTTTAGAAAACATGTGCAGCCCTGTGTATCAGTGGAGAAACTAACTAACGATGATCAATGAATGGATGAAATGGAGTGAATGCAGGGATATTTATTTGAATTGTCGCTGCCAGTTTCCATTGTGTACACTCAAAGTCAGATCCCGCCCATATGAGTAGGATGAGGCATGTTCACAGTTTTTGGTTTTCTTTTTATTGACCGTCATGGTCCTGATGGACTCAGAAAACTTAACTGATTAAAATGCACTGCAGTGTTTGTGGCTAACACACTTAGACTGTTATAGTGTTGTTGTTTTTTTGTACCTGGTGACTGTGTAAACAATTTAAATGAACTCCATCTATGGGAGATATTTTGGTGCACTTCTGTGTTTAATTACTGTGCCAAGAAGAGTATAGGATTGTTAACTCCCTTGGTGAAAGAAGTGACTTAAAATGAAAGCATACCAGTTGTGATTGGTTGTTATGAGAAATAGTTTATTCATGGGGTATAACATCAAAATGTTTGGATGTTATGAGAAATAGTTTATTCATGGGGTATAACATCAAAATGTTTGGATGTTATGAGAAATAGTTTATACATTATAGCATCAAAATGTTTCTTTGCTATGAGAAATAGTTTATTCATGGGGTATGGCATCTAAATATTTGTATACTTTTGGGGGATACACAAAGACTCACACTCACAAAGCAAAGAACCGAAAACACATGAAAGAGCTGTCTGAACCCTGAACATGAAATATAAATCTCAGATCATTCCTTTGATACAACAGAAATTGTTGAAACTTAATGACAATTTTTTAGAGCACCAACAGAAGTGTTAGTTGATGAAATGTTGCTATACATCCGAGTGAATTGTTAACTCATTGAGGTAGTAGCTTCGGCACTCCTCTCCTTTCTCCTTTTTTTTAAGATTCGGCAGAATTACGAATTTTTTAAAATACACTAAGTGATGTTCAACTCAAGGAAAGTACTTGGCCTGTAGGGCAATCATTTTTCTATACACAGTTGCTTTCCTTGACCATAAGCTTGCCTAGTTTTTGTCTGTTGGCTAATTTTGTTTGACGTGTCAACAAGTGATATCTTTGGGATTTCAGGCGCTCCAGTGTTATGATTCTTTTTCTAAAAATCTGTTGTACAAAAAGTGACATCAGATGGACTCAGCCAGCTTCAGGGAACTTTACTTTGGTGAAAAATCATCACATTGCTTCAAGGGGACTAGTTGATGAACAGTTTAAGCCATGTAAGATGCGCAGCCCTAATTTTCAAAACTTTTTATTTTTCATCAGTCAGTGACATTTTGAAAATTTGTAAAAAATAAAGTCATCTATTGAAAAACTGTGAAACAATCTCAAAAGTAGACATTATAAATTTTTCAGTGATGTATAATGTGTATGTCATTATTATGTTGGGTAAGTCTGCTGAATTTTTCAAATATAGCCAAAATCATACGTCACCACAAAATGGCGGGATCCATTTAACTGCGACTCCATTGAGTTAATGCTTAAGCCAGCTTTGTAGTACTAATCAGTCAATCGGTTTACTGTGGCAGTGTCACTGCTCAGTTAGAAACAGAATTTGTATTTAGGCATACAGTTTGTTTGATCCTGAAATGTATTTTTGGGTAGGATGGTAGAGGGCTACAACTACGCCCCCCCCCCCCCCCTCCCCCCCCCCAAATCTATTTTAAGATTGATTTTTCAATTACAGATGAAATGTTTTTACTGTGTCACTGTCTTTGGTATTTCTACATTGCTTGAGCCTTACACTGGGGATCATAGCCACCTTGGTGCTTTTTCAGCCATCAAATTGAAGGATTAGCCAAAAAACAAAAACAAAAAAGAATGGTCAGGTTTGTGTGTTCAGATGGCTGCTTAATCCGATCCTTGATGCTTGTAGTGCACTGATGTTTGTGTAGGGGTGTGTGTTCAGTTATCTGGTTCGTTGTATAGTTCTGGCTGTTTTGCACTGTTGTGTATATGGGATGGGTATTCAACCCCAACTCCTTCATCCAAGCTTTTTCGTTTTGTTTTGTTTTGCTTTTAGTAGTTTCCCCATTTCTTTCAACAGTTGTTATTTCTTCAGCTTTCGTTCCCCGAATACCTCTTCAACCCTGAAACTTCATGCCCCAGTATGTTGTTGACTGTAACAGAAAACATAACTTCATGCCCCAGTATGCTGTTGGTTGTAACAGAAAACATAACTTCATGCCCCCAGTATGTTGTTGACTGTAACAGAAAACACAGCTTCATGCCCCAGTATGTTGTTGACCATAACAGAAAACATAACTTCATGCCTCGGTATGCTGTTGACTGTAACAGAAAACATAACTTCATGCCCCCAGTATGCTGTTGACTGTAACAGAAAACATAACTGCATGCCCCAGTATGTTGTTGATTGTAACAGAAAAGAAAACTTCATGTTGTTGATTGTAACAGAAAACAAAACTTTATGTTGTTGATTGTAACAGAAAACAAAACTTCATGTTGGTTGTAACAGAAAACAAAACTTCATGTTGTTGATTGTAACAGAAAACAAAACTTCATGTTGTTGATTGTAACAGAAAACAAACTTCATGTTGTTGACTGTAACAGAAAACAAAACTTGTCTGCAGACCCAGGTGTCATGTAGAAGGGGAATGAACGAGCTTTCGGAATCCATGAAAGGCCTTTCCGTTTGGGTGTACATAATTTTATCTTTGTTGTTTGTCAATAAACTGACTATACTGTGCTATGACCACATTTTCCATGCAGCGTGACCTAAATTCATCTGGACACATGATATTGAACAGTTCTTGGCCAGAATTCAGTTTTTGACTTGGTTGTGTATGTATATTTTTGTGTGTGAAAAAGGTAATAAAGAGTTGGGAGAGGGGGGGGGGGGGATAAATGTCAGTAAAGCTGTTGCTTCAAAGGGTAACAAATTGTCCATGGATTGTTTTCAGTGCAGATCATTAATAAAGATAATGAGAAATCATAATGTGCAAAATCTTGGAGAACAGTGAATACACTAATTTGGTCAGTTTTGTTTATCTGAGCCTGTATGGTCATGTACTCCTTGCAATACAAACTGAAACACACCCTTGTGAATGCTTGAGCTCAATCTCTCTCTCTCTCTCTCCCCTCTCTCTCTCTCTCTCTCTCTCTCTCTCCTTATTCAAAATGCAAGAAATGACACAAAGTGCAGTCGATATTGTTATACTCCTCTGAAGTCTGGGAGTTAATAGACTCGATAACCTTGAAAAAGTACACTTTTAGCTTGCAAACGATATCTGGGCGTCCCTTTGAAAACGCCAAACAAATTAGTGTACGGTGAGCTAGGCAGATATTCTCTTTTCATCAACACAACTGTCAGATCTGTGAAGTATTGGCTGCATTTACTGCATATGGAAGCAGACAGACTTCCAAAACAATGCTATCAGATGCTTTTGTCTTTGGATAATCAGGGTAAAAAAATGTTGGGTGACAGATATTAAGGACATGTTATGTAGCACAGGTTTTCAGTTTGTATGGATGAACCAAGGTACCAGTAATGAACGCAGTTTTTTAAGTGAGTTCAAACAGAGATTAGTAGATATATTCATGCAGGAATGGTCATCTACCCTACGTGATGGGAGTAGATATGAAATGTATAGAACGTTTAAAGATGTCTTTGGCAAAGAACAATATCTTTCATGCATTGATATAGTGTGTTTTAGAGTCGCGTTTTCACATGTAAGACTTGTGTGTATTACCTATAAACTGCAGTATGCATAGGTACAGTGAAAACCCGATGGATAAGCAATGTGCATGTGGTTTTCAAGAAGAAAATGAACGACATTTCTTACTTGTCCATTATATAATGACATGAGAGAAAAGTTCCTTAAAGATTTTCTTGATTTACCTCTGTCAAGACTGCTAGATGGAAAGAGCGAAGATGTCTGTCATCATGTCGGTAAATATGTGTTTCATGCTATTAGAAGAAGACAGGCTATTCTTGAAAGTTAGGTCATCTTCAGTCTCAACACCTCCACCCCCACCACTTTCCGAATATTAACTTGAGGTTTGTTCAGCGATTTTCTTGTTCAGTTGATATATATTTTGTTTTAATTTTTCTAGGAAGGACAGATGATAAAAAGCTGTATACCAGCAATAGTGTAGATTATCTAAATGCTTGTTTGTAAATATAAATGGGTTGTACTTTGTATTCTGATTGGGAAAGGTTATTATATTTCGGTTGTCATACATTAATGGACCACCCCATCTCCACCCTCCCTCAATGTGTATGTATGCTATGGCCAAAACACATTAAACATTTGAAATCTTGAAATCTCTCTCTCTCTCTCTCTCTCGCTCTCTCTCTGTCTGGCAGTCTGTCTGTCTCTCTCTCTCTCAGGAATAGATTGTAAGTAGACATATCTACTTTATTTCCAGCAGGTGGACAAAAAACACGAACAGTCTTAGGTTCAATTCCACCCCAACACACACACACACACACTCTCTCTCTCTGTCTCTCTCTCTCTCTCTCTGTGTCTGGCAGTCTGTCTGTCTGTCTCTCTCTCACTCTCAGAAATAGATTGTAAGTAGACATATCTACTTTCTTTCCAGCAGGTGGACAAAAAACACGAAGTCTTAGGTTCAGTTCCACCCCAACACACACTCACACATTCTCTCTCTCTCCCTCTCTCCCTCTCTCCCTCTCTCTCTCTCTCTCTCTTATATATATCCCTAAGGGCAGGGACTGGATGTAAAGAAGCACATGGGTGCTTATTCATTATCCTCGAAATAATTTGTCATTGTCCTTAAACGCCTCAGGATTTCTAGTAAAAATCTTATGAATAATCACAGTGATGCTTCCAAAGAGCAGACAGTTGTAATGTCCATCATGAAATTTATCTTATTGCTGCTACTATTGATTTGCACACAGCTATAAATGAAGGCCTCTGGCAGTGTTTCTATGGCATGTTAAAAAGATATGCTCCTAAAAAATCCAGCAAAAACAAACCCAAAACAAAACCCACCCTCCAAAACAAACAGGCCGGTCCAGTCTTTGAGAACTAAAGTGATTAAGTATGATGACATCTGACCATGTTTCCATTCTTTTTCGTAGATTATTTCACACATGGTCAGTTTACTCAAAGTTAATTTTGTTTGTATATTTCTTGGTGTGACATGAGATTTTATTGTTGATGTTCCTCTGCTAGAGCTCCACATTCACCAAATGGTGAGATTTTGCATATGCAACCTTTTTTACCCACCATTAAGGTAGCTGCAATTTGACTTTGGGGATAATTTGTCTGAACATGATGCCTGTGTGCATGTGTTTAAAAATAAAAATGTCATCCAATCTTACCTGGCCTGCTGTACACTTCCAAAAGGTGGAATGGGTTCTTAATGTGTGTGCAAGATGTTTTCTGTAGTGTTAGCTCACAAACCTCAGTTTATAGTCACATTCAAAGGACTTTCAGGATAGTGGAGTCAGTACTAATGTTAACTCCATAGTAGAATGCCCTAAAACAGGCGCCTCTGCAGTGGCTAAATTCCAGACCATCAGACCATAAGTGCAAAGCTCTAACCACTAGGCTATCCCACCCCCACGTGATTTAAATGTTAAAACAAATTGAGAGAAAGTGCAATGACATCTCTCACCTATGATGACATTATCTTTTAAACCTTGTCATTATCCAAAAGGTACATGCATGTGTGTGCTAAATTCTCTTTATATAGAAAGAGGTGGACATAACTGAATAGTTTTCGCACAGTGACTGTCTTCAATTTCAATTAGAAAATGCAACAACCAATGCCATTGTTTGGCCTGCTACACGCATTTGAAAAGGCAATTGGTTGGGGTTTTTTGTCTTTCTCATTCTCTTTCTTTATTTCTCTCCCTTTCTGTTATTCTTTCTTTTTTCTTCAAATGTACCTTTTTTCCTTTATTTTTTTAAAACAACATGGCTGGCCATGTTTAAGGGTCATTAATAAAGAGCTGGGACTTTCCACATTGCAAAGTTGAATGAACTGACAGCTGTGCTCATGCATTGACCTACAAAGTACATTTGCCTCCATCCTTCAGCATAACATGCCACCACCCTCCCTCCCCCCCCCCCCCCCACACCACACACACACATACACACACAAAAAACTGATTTTGACCAGACCTGGTAAGCTGTATGGTTGCAGGATGGTGGTGGTGTGTGTGAAGAATCATACATGCTCAGCAGCTCTACAAATTGTGAATTTTACATTCCATTACTATTCACCTGAGGCAGCTGAGCTCTCTCAATGAACTACAAGAGTCCAGAAACAGTGCTGCTGCTCAGGCTAAGAGAACTTGGGCTTACAGTTGTGCATGAGGATTGTAAGTTTTTTGTTTTGTTGTCAGTGTTAAGGTTTGATTTCAAAGTATCACTGCAGAGGGAAACTTGAAGGGAAAGACTTGCTTGGCTTGACTAAGACACCTATTTTGGGGGGTGATACTTCAAAACAAATTGGGCTTGGCGGAGGGGCTTCTTACATCCATATACAACAAGCTGTCGCAATTTTTGTACAAAATTTTTGGTGAAAAAAGAAACTCAAAACGATGGCCTTGAAAATAAACTCAGCCTGTGGATGGTAATTACTTATGCCTTCACTTCCATTTGCTTTTTTTCCTGTAACACAAGCCATGTTTGTTTTATTTACTCTGCTTGAAAGAAGTATTCAGCCTCAGGTCTATTTCTCCTGTCAGTAGTCTGGATGTGTATCCCTGATTTCATCACAAAAACTGCATCTGAACTTGTGTTTGTGTGTAGATGTTGAATTTTGTTCATATGGCTTTTATTAATGATCCATGATTCGGCTTTTGTATTATGTAACTGCAGCATGTACTTCATATCCACACTGCATTCATAGAAATACTACATCATTTTATGATTTCTTTGAGTTATTCTTTGCTTTTTTGTGATTTATTGATTAACACAGTCATGACTTGTTCATGCCAGAGTCCTGCTGTGGTTTGTGCTTGTTTTGCCAAGTCCAGCAGTCACAGTTGCCAGTGGACAGAACTAATAAAGATTGCCATCTCTTTTCATTGCCTGACTGTAGTGTTGGAAGTGAACTTACTTACTTACTTACTTACTTAATCCTCTTCATCCCATGTACCGGACACAAGGCGACAACAAAATCCCTCCAGCCTTTTCTGTCTTGGGCAAGCCAGCTCAATTCATTCCAGGTCTTGCCCGCCTCTCTCATCTCCTCCTCTACTGTCCTCCTCCAAGTGCCGAGTGGTCTGCCTCGTTTCCTCTTCCCTGGTGGTGCCCATCTCAGCGCAGTATGAGGGAGTCTGTTCTTGCCCATTCGGAGAGAGTGTCCCAGCCACCTCCATCGCCGCTGTTTTACCTCGGCCACAATGTTGTTAATGCCGGTGCGCTTTGACACTTCCCTGTTGGTGACATGCTGCTGCCAGTGAAGTTTCAGGATTCGGCGAAGACACCTTCCTTCAAAGCCTCTGAGCCTGCTCTCGATCTTCGTGTTGGTTCTCCATGTCTCCGAGGCATATAGGAGTACTGAGCGTACATTGGACTTGAAGATCTTCAACTTGGTTTTGGTGTGCAGGACAGTTGACTTCCAAATGTTTTTCAACCCACTAAATGCCCGAGCTGCAAGTCCTATCCTGGTTGAAATTTCTTTCTCAATGTTACTGTCGGCTGAGATGTAGCTGCCGAGGTACTTGAAGTGTTCTACCTCCTCTAGAGCTGAGCCTCGCACACTGGTCTTCTCTGCACTCTTTGTCTTCACTTTCATGATCTTGGTCTTGTCGGGGTGAATCTGGAGTCCCACGCTGCTGGCTATTTGGTCAACTCGTGATGTTTTTTCCTGGATGTCTTTCTGTGCATGCGACAGCAGTGCAATATCGTCGGCAAAGTCAGTCTTCAAGCCTGGCTGTCAGTCCCCATACCAGCCCTCTTGCCCTATCGCTGGTGGCCCTCCTCATCACCCAGTCGATGACGACGAGAAAAATTGTCGGCGAGATCACGCAACCTTGTCTGACCCCTGTCTGCACGTGGAACCAATTCGCTCTGCTGTCCATCATGTCGCACACAGCACTGGTTATCTGCGTACATGTCCTGTAGAATGTTGATGACTTTCAGAGGAAATCAATAGGCTTCCAAGATCTTCCACAGCGAAGGGTGATGGATGCTGTCAAAAGCCTTTTGGAAATCGATATAGTTGATGTAGAGTGATAAGTTCCATTCGATGGACTGTTCCACAATTGTTCATAGAACAAAGATCTGATCTGTGCAGCTTCTCCCACTTCTGAACCCTGCCTGCTATTCCCGTAGGGTTCTCTCGATGGCTTGCCTCATACGCTGTAGAAGGACACGGCAAAAGATCTTCCCGGGGACAGAGAGCAAGTTGATTCCCCGCCAATTGCCGCACTCTGAGAGGTCGCCCTTCTTGGGAAGTTTTACTATGATGCCTTTCTTCCATGTGTCTGGAACCTTCTCCTCTTCCCAAACTTTGTTGAATAATTTTGTTAAGACCTTTGCGCTCGTCTTGGGGTCTGCCTTCAACATGTCTGCCGTGATTCTGTCCTCACCTGGTGCCCTGTTGCCCTTTGTTTGCCTGATGGCCTCCACAATTTCCTGCTGAGTGATGCATCCACGTCTCATCTCTATCTTGAAACCCATGTCTTCGATGGTTGCTTCCTCATCTGGGTCTGGTCTGTTTAAAGTCTCTCTAAAGTGTTCTGCCCATCTGTTGAGTTGGTCTATGTCTTTTGTCAAAACTTTTCCGGTCTTGTTCTTCACTACAGTGGCTTTGCTGGTGAATCCACCTGTTAGGGTCTTGGTGATCTTGTAGACGGTCCTAGAGTCTTCTTTCTCTGCTGCGGTTTGCGCCTCTGCTGCCAAGTTGTCTGCAAACTGTCTCTTGTCTCTCCTTGTGCTCTTCTTCACTTCTTTGTTTTTCTCTTTGTATGTTTCGGCGAATGTTTGTCTATCGTTTTCCGTTCCAGTGAGCATTCCAAGTTTTGCGATCTTTCTCTCCTCTATGAGTTGCCATGTGGTGTCTGATATCACTCCTTCTTCTCTCTTCTTCTGTAGCCCAGTACAACTTTGCTGGTGTCTATAAAAGCTATCTGTACGTTACCGTATAGGGCGTTGATGTCGTCTGCAGGTGTGTTGTCCAGGACTTGAAATCTGTTGGAAAGCTCGACAGTAAACTGACTTTTCACTGCCTCACTGTTGAGTTTCCTTGAGTCAAAGAGT
The DNA here is from genome assembly GCA_028751875.1 of Rapana venosa. Classification (NCBI taxonomy): domain Eukaryota; kingdom Metazoa; phylum Mollusca; class Gastropoda; order Neogastropoda; family Muricidae; genus Rapana; species Rapana venosa. Next base: position 54,599,801 of record CM054144.1, read on the forward strand.
TGCTCATTTTTCTTTTTTTGTGTTCTCTTGAGCTTTAGCTGGAGTCTGCACAACACAAGATGGTGATCGCTGCCAACGTCACCTCCCCTAATGGCTCTCACGTCCTTCATGGAGCTCCTCCACTTCTGGTTGATGGCAATGTGGTCTATCTGGTTGCTGGTTCTTCCATCTGGTGATACCCATGTCAATTTATGGATGGTTTTGTGTTGGAAGATGGTACCACCTATCACCAAACCGTTTTCAAGACATGTATCTGCAAAACGCTGTCCATTGTCGTTTCTATTTCCCACTCCCTCCTCTCCCATGCAAGTTTCGTACCCGGTATTCTCCACTCCAACCATCGCATTGAAGTCTCCCATGAGAAGTAGGATGTCGTGCTGTGGTGTCTTGTCTATTTGTTCTGTAAGATGGTGTAGAACAAGTCTTTCTCCTCCTCCGTGGCTTGCTCTGTTGGTGCGTAACACTGTATGATGGTGGTCTTGGTATATTTGGAGAAGAATCTGGCTGTGATGATTCTCGAGTTGACTGGCTCCCATCCCATTAAGCTCTTTCTGGCCTCCTTGTCCATGATGATACCCACTCCGTCCTGATGTTGCCCATCCGTGCGACCAGAATAGCACACTGTCTCTCCTGAGCCAAGGGTCATGATGCCAGAGTCCGTCCACCTCATCTCACTGATTCCAAGGATGTTAAGCCTATATTTCTTCATCTCTTTCACAACCTGCGCTGTCTTTCCAGCTTCATACAGCGTTCGCACATTCCAGGCTCCCACTCTCACCTCCTGTTTGGGCTTTGCCAAGGACATCGTCGGAATAGAAGTTTCCTTTCGGCTTTCACCACTATTCGTCATACAATGCCTTGCAGCATCTGTCCTGAGCTTGTCACCCAAGATTTGATTTATATTAGATCTTGTTGGCGTTTCTGTAGCAGGCTTTTTTGATGTGGCGGGTTGCTAGCCCAACGCACAACCTTCCCCATTTCTCATCCTGGACTTAGGACCAGGCAACGGCTGGGTTTGGAAGTGAACTGCCTGGTGAAACAGCAATGACAGACAGACAAACATTGCCTTTCCCAAGTTCAGCTTTGTGTCCAAGGCACTACAGAAAGGGGATGGGATAACTCAGTGGTCAGAGCACTCGCTTTCCCCAGCTAAGGTTAAGCAGCATCGAGCGTGGTTACTAGTTGGATGGGTGACCATTTGCATACCTTGGCTTTAGTACAGTCCCCCAATTCACCCAGCTGTAAATGGGTACCTGCCTCTTTAGGGTCAGGTATGGTTAAAGCAGTGAGGTAGAGGAGATGGGCACCACCCTCAATATGCTGGCCCCTGGAGAAGCCGAGGTCTCTGATGCCTCACTTCCCTACGACACATAATTTGTGGGACACCTGTACCTTTACTACAGAAAGGATAGCTACTATCTAGCAAATGCGACATTGAAGAGAAGAAAAAGTGTTCTGTGAATGTAATATATTTGTGCAACTATGCGTGTTTGTGTGTGTGCATGCATGTGTGTGTCAAGTCAAAAACACTTTAATCATCCCATGAAGGGCAATTACAATACTGACAGGCACATCGGTACATATAATTATCTGGAAAGACACAAGAAAACTACAGCTCAAATTGGTATGAGCATTCCAAGATAACTTCAAAAAGAAAAAAGAAAGTATCACACACGCACATACATGCACATGCGTCCGCACACATACCACACACACCAATGTAGGGATACAATGTTAAAGAAACCATTGATTGGAAAAAATATATAAACTTATGATTTACCCACGTGCTCACATCCTGTGTGTGTGCATACACTCACTCACTCACTCACTATCCCTTGGTCGGGACAACACGTTGGGGTACCCGCATGGACGCTGCAAGTGGACCGCCAAATGGTTCTGTCCTGGGCTGTTTTCAGGAGGCTTGGTACAGTGAGGACCGGTCCACTCCTTGATGTTGGATATCCAGCTTTTGCGTGGTCGTCCCTGCCTCCTTGCTCCTTCCACCATTCCCTGCAGGACTGTCTTTGACAGGCTGTTATGCCTTGTTGTGTGGCCAAACCACTTCAGTTTCCTCCGTTTGACTGTATCTAGCAATGGTTCTTGTTTGCCGGCCACACACACACACCAAAATGTGAATACAATTTTATGAAGACCATTGACAAGAAGACAAACTTACACACGCAAACACACAGACATACACACCCCATAAGTCCATTGACTAGCGAAGACATAAACTTACACACAGAGACACACACAAAGACTCACAAAATTAAAAAATCACATAAGTCAAAAATAAGATACAGGACTACTCATTTTCATGAGAGTACATACACACACTGACAATCAGGGAGGTATATCAGAGAATGTAAAACTGTTTGGTCAGTGCTGTTGTGAATTTAGTATTCGAATGACTACTGGAACAAAGGGATTTCTTTTTCTATTTGTTTTACTGTTGGAGCACCGAAAGCGGTGTCCTGAAGGCAACAAATGAAATTCCGAAGACGTAACATGGGAAGGATCAGCTAAAATGGCAGTCGCTTTGGGCACAAGCTGCTGATGGCAGTACCACTTGAGATCTCTTTGTTCTCCAATTATTTTTTAGCAGATTCTTACAATTCTCTGAAGACTATTCTTGTTTTTAACACTAAGGTTATTGTACCAACAGATGAAAGAAAAACTTAAAAACACTCTCTAGTAAGCTTGTAGAGCAAAGAAAAATCTATTTTGTCAACAAAAAATGAGTTAACTTCCTTAGAAAATGCATACTTTGTTGTCCCTTTTTGACAATAGCGTCAGTGCTAGCAACCCAGTTTAATTTGTGATCAAAAATAGTCCCCAGATACTTGTACTTATGATAATATGCTCAGAAATGTGACCCAATCTTCTGAAATGGATAGGAAGATCTTTAGTTTTAGAAACATTTACCTCCAGATACGCCTCACAAAAATTGACGAAATATGTGAGGGCTGGACCATAATCTTGGGCAGATCCAGATAAGGAGACAAAAGAGCTCTGACGTCCACAAATTTTACAAGAAAGGAATTTTCATAGAGCTGCTTCTGCAATCATCTGTGTATAGAATGGGACAAAAGTGGGGAGAGAACGCAACCCTGTGGAGAACCAGTACAGATAAATCTAAGGATGAAGATATTTTGTTGGCAAAAACATGCTATGGTCTGTTAGTTGTCTGAAGAATTACAGACCTGTTTCCAACCTACCTTTTATCTCTAAAGTCATTGAAAGAGTAGTTCTGAAACAGCTCAACAACCACCTTCTCTCCAACAGTCTTCTTCCTGCGTTTCAGTCTGCCTATCGTGCCAACCACAGCACTGATACCACCCTAGTTCACACCTTAAACATGCTTCTACTTGCTTCTGACTCAGGGAAAATCTCCCTCCTCACTCTACTCGACTTATCTGCAGCCTTCGACACTATTGACCACTCTATCCTTCTCTCCCGTCTTCAAGAAACGTTTGGTGTTACTGGTACAGCCCTCACCTGGTTTAGCTCATACCTGACTGACCGATTCCAGACAGTCACAGTAAACAAGATTCAGTCAGTACCTGCCAGACTGGAATGTGGAGTCCCGCAGGGATCAGTTCTGGGCCCTGTTCTTTTCACTCTCTACACCGCTCCACTGTCACATATAATTAACTGTCATCAGATCAACCATCACTTTTATGCAGATGACTCTCAGATTCTAAGCAGTGACACTCCTGAAAATCTGCCTTCCCTCTTGATGAATATGACCTACTGCTTTCAAGATATCCAAAACTGGATGATAGAGAACAAGTTACAACTAAACGCTGATAAAACTGAAGCCATGCTTGTAGGGACCAAAAACAAACTCTCTTCCATTACAACAGCTTCAATAGAATTCGGCAATGCATCAGTCCCTCTATCCACTGCTGTAAAGTATCTAGGGGTCATGATTGACAACACACTCTCTATGCAAAAATTCATCACCATCATCATCTGCCAGTCCTGCTTCTATCAATTACAGCATATTAGTGCAATTCGAAAGTACCTGTCCACAGACGCAACACCAAAACTATCTCTCATTCTTTCAGGTCTGGACTATTGCAATTCTCTTTTGGCTGGTCTGCCAGCATCATCTATCCACTCCCTTCAACGTATTCAAAACTCTGCAGCTCGACTAGTCCTCAGAAAGAAAAAATCTGAGCACATTACCCCTCTCTTGCGATCTCTCCACTGGCTGCCTGTGCCACAAAGAATAAACTATAAGATCAGTACTCTCTGTTACAAATGTTTCCACAAAACAGCACCTTCCTACCTCTGTGAATGTCTCCACCTGTACACCCCTTCTGTTCCCTTCCCTCTGCTGCAGATTCCTTGTGCTTACAAACACTTAGATTCAACCAGTCTACTGTTGTCGGTTGCTCTTTCTCTGTTTCTGGTCCATCAATTTGGAATGGCCTCCCTATCTCTCTTCGCCAAAGGCCTTCTTATGACTCTTTTAAATCTGACCTCAAGACATATTTGTTTCAAACCTAAGAATTTCCTCTCCTGTTTCATTTCATAGCTATCCCTGCTTTTCAACAGACAAAAATTCCATCACCCTGCCAAAGTGTATAAGGTATGTGTGTGTGTGTGTGTGCATTTGGACTTGTTAGAACTATTACTTGCTACTGGTTGCATGACTGTGTAAGAATGAGTTGAGTGCAAGCACTTTGAATTGTCTGTGCAAGATACAGCGCTATATAAATTCCATTTATTATTATTATTATTAGTTAAAAATTCAATCAGCCAACAACAAGTTGATAGTCTACATCGAATTTTGAAAGTATTTTGTGAACAAGAACATGAGGCTGCATTGTAGTGAAAGCTGAACTAAAGTCAAAAAACAATATTCTGGCATGAGAGTCTGGTGTTTCTAAGCACTTGTACAACTTGTTCAAAATGAACAGTTTGGCATCTTCCACACCTCATCCTGTCCTGTACAGGTCAAGATCTTTCTGTTGGGGAAAGAATGAGAGATTTTACAATCTTTTCTAATATTTTCATCTCAAGTGATGTGAGGGCTACAAGGTCTAAAATCATTAGGCCAAGAAGGATTTGGTTGCTTTGGAAGAGGTATTACATTGGAAGTCTTCCTAATAACTGGTATCTGGCTAGTGTCCAGTGAGGCCTGGAACAGGTGCTGAAAGATGCTGGCAAGCTCAGTAGTGCAGAACTTAAGGGTTCTGCCGCATATACCATCTGGTCCGGGAGATTTGTTGATATTTATTGCCTTGTGTTTACCACCTATCATCAGTAATGAAGATGAAGGCCCCCATATTCTTGAGGAGGAAGTTCAAAAGGCCCTCAAAAAGATGAAAAAGGGCAAGGCCGCAGGACCCGATGACATTCCATCCAAAATGCTAACTGCTCTAGGCGAATTTGGAATAAAAAAAAAAGTAACAAAACTTCTCAACACTATCCATGCTACAGGTAAAATTCCAACAGACCTCAAAAAGTCAGTGTACATTGCACTACCCAAAAAACCAGGCACAGTTGAATGCGATCAGCACCGCCCAATAAGTCTTGTGAGCCACCTCACAAAAGTCATGTTAGGATGCTGATGAACAGAATTAGAAATAAAATCCTACCTGAGATATCTGAAACCCAATTTGGATTTATGGCAGATAAAGGTATCAGAAATGCCATCTTTGCCCTGAGGACCCTCATGGAAGTCAAGTCAAGTCAAGTCAAGTCAAAACACTTTAATCATCCCATGAAGGGCAATTACAATACTGACAGGCAGATTGATACACATCAAATAATTATATCAAGACACAAAAGCTATATTTCATATTGGTTTTCAAATAAAATGTCACGAACACACACACACACACACACACACACACAAACGGCACACACGCGCGCATGCGCACACACACGCAAATGCCCGCAAGCACACACATCAATTGTGAACACAATTTTAAAAACCCATTGACTAGAAGACATAAAAACATTTACGCACGCATATACGCAGCACGTACACACGCACGTACGTGTGTGTGCGAACACGCCCACGCACACCCACACCATACACCAATATATGAATTCAATGTTTTAAGACAGTTGACTAGAACACAGACTTATTTCACACACCCACGCACCCACCCACACACACACACAATTATGTATTGACTACACTCGTAACAATGACAATCAGGCAGATAATTCAGAGAAATGTAAAAACTAGGTAGTCAACATCATTGTGAATTCAGAATTCGAATGCTTACTGGCACAAAAGAATTTCTTTTTCTGTTAGTTTTGCTGATGGGACACTGAAAACTGGCGTTCCGAAGGCAACATTGAAATTCTGGAAACAAAGCATGGGAAGGATCAGCCAAAATGGCTGTGGCTTTGTGTACAAGCTGCTGATTGCAGAACGACATAGATCTCTTTGTTCTTTTCCAATTATTTTTGAGCAGATTCTTACAATTCTCTGCAGGCCATTCTTGTTTTTAACACTAAGGTTATTGTACCAACAAATGAAAGCAAAACTTAGAACACTCTCTATGTAAGACTTGTAAAACAAGGAAAGGATCTTTTTGTCTACAAAAAATGAGTTCAGTTTCCTCGAAAATACAGACGTTGTTGTCCCTTTTTGACAATAGCGTCAGTGTTAACATCCCAGTTTAACTTGTGGTCAAAAACAGTTCCCAGATACTTATAGTTCAAAACGTTTTCAACCTCTTGATTATGGATAATAATATTCTTAGGAGTATGCCCTGATCTTCTGAAGTCGATAGGCAGGTCTTTAGTTTTAGAAACATTTAGCTCCAGATAGGCCTCGTCACACCAGTGTACGAACTCGGTGAGGCTGGACCGTGGTCTAAGACTGATCCGGATAAGAGGATAACAGAGCACTATCGTCTGCGAACTTTACCAGAAAGGAATTTCCATAGTTGCTTCTGCAATCATCTGTGTATAGAATGTACAGAAGTGGTGAGAGGACGCAACCAGGTAAATCTAACTGAAGAAGATATTTTGTTGGCCAAAACACGATGTGGTCTGTTGGTTAAAAATTCAATCAGCCAACGAACAAGTTGATTGTCTACGTCAAATTTTGAAATTATTTTGTTAACCAGAACGTGAGGCTCCATTGTATTGAAAGCTGAACTAAAGTCAGCGAACAATATTCTGGCATGAGAGTCAGGTGTTTCCAAGTGGCTATACAACTTGTTCAAAATGAATAGTTTGGCATCTTTGACACCCCCTTCGAGACCTGTATGTTAATTGCAGTGGGTCAAGGTCTTTCTCTGTAGCAGAAAGAATGAGAGATTTTACGATCTTTTCCAGCGTTTTCATCACAAGAGATGTGAGAGCTACAGGTCTAAAATCGTTAGGCGAAAAGGATTGGGTTTCTTTGGAAGAGGTATTACATTGGAAGTTTTCCAAATAACCGGAATCTGACAAGTATCCAGTGAGGCCTGGAACAGGTGTTGAAGGACACTGGCAAGCTCAGTAGCGCAGAATTTCAGGGTTCTTCCACATATACCATCTGGTCCGGGAGATTTGTTAATATTTATTGCCTTTAAGTGCTTACAGATAATTTCTTCATCAACAATGACGCTATTCTCAGAAACTAGGGATTGCTTCAGATCATTTAATTCATCTGAGAAATCATGCTTTTCAAAGCGAGTAAAAAATTCGTTTAGATGGTCTGGTAAGTTGTTATCACATACTCCCTGCAAACTGATCTTTGACCTATGTTGGACACCTACCATATTTACTGCAGACATATTTTTGATACCCTGCCATGCAGCACGAAAATTGTTCCCCCGCAAACTTGTCTTCTATCTTATTTTTATATATACGTCTGGCCCGTGCAACAGCACTTTGACTTCTTATTTACTTCCTTCTTTTGTTGTTCTGTGCCTGTGTAAAATACTACTTTCTTTTTGTTTAAAAACACGTTTCAGATCCTTTGTAACCCAAGGCTTGTTATTGGGGTAAAATGGTTATCTCCTTAGTTGGAATGACACAACTAACACAAAATGAAATATAAGAACAAATAACATCAGTGAGCTCATTCAGATCTGAACACTCATCATAAAACATATCCCAGTCAGTGCAATCAAAGCAGCCTTGCAGACTAGCTATACTATCAGCAGTCCATTTTTTGTGGTCTTGACTATGGGTTGAAGGCACCGAAACACTGACTGGTACATGGGTGCAAGAAGAACGCAGTTGTGGTCAGATGATCCCAGGGGAGGCAAAGGCAACGATCTATAGGCGCCTGCTACAGTCCCATAGCACAAGTCTAAGGAAAGGGCAATTGAGGTACAAAAGGACTTGTACCTCTGCTTCATTGACTATTCTAAGGCATTTGACAAAGTAAGACATTCTGATCTGTTTGACATTTTACTAAGACATAACTGTGATGGAAAAGATCTTAGAGTGATCAGAAACTTGTAATGGGAACAAGAAGCTGCAATAAGAGTTGATAATGACTGCAGTGAGTACAGACCGATCTGTAGGGGAGTGAGGCAATACCTCTTCAATATCTACAGTGAAATGATTCTACTGAACATAGAGCAGCATGAAGGTGTCAAAGTAGGAGGTCACAACATAAACTAAGATATGGGGATGACACAGTGCTAATTGCTGACTCGGAGGAAAAACTACAAAATATCCTTACAACAGTCACAATCGAAAGTGAAAACAAAGGACTCCAACTGAATGCAAAGAAGACTGAGTGCATGGTAATCTCAAAACAGTCAGACATGCCTGTATGTAACATTTTATGCAAAGGGGAAAGAATAAAACAAGTTTGCACCTTTAAATACTTGGGCTTCACAATAACTCCAGAAGCCAGATGCAACACAGAAATAAAGAAGAGAATCGCTTTGTCTAAAGACACATTCACCAAGATGAAGCCCATCTTTACCAACAAAAATATAAGACTCAGTACCAAAATCAACACTCTCAAAGCCTACATATGGTCCATCCTTCTGTACGGATGTGAATGCTGGATGCTGACAAAAGACCTCGAAAGAAGACTTGAAGCAGCAAAATGTGGTATATCAGAAGAATTATGAGAATATCATGGACTGAAAAGAAGTCAAACGAGGAAGTAATGGAAATGGCCGAGTACAAAAGATCCCTACTCAAAACCATCAGAAAAAGACAACTACAATTTTGGGGCACATAAACAGAGCTGATGGAATAGAAAAGCAAATATTGTGTGAAAGATTTGTGGTACCAAAGACAGAGGAAAACAAGGCACAAAATACACAGACAGTCTGAATAGCTACACAATGAGGAAAGAATCCCCCAACAATAAACTCATCAGGAGAACTGACAACAGAGAGGAATGGGAAAGGCCATGATCTCTGATGTCTGCAACAGACCTGGCACATGAAGAAGAAGAAGAAAAAGTTTACAGATAACTGTTTCATCAAAAGTGTTTGTTTCAAACCTAAGATTTTCCTCTCCTTATGAAGAGAATGTATGAATGTCTAAGGCCTTAAGATTGTGACAAGTAATATATTTCTTCTTTCTGACAGGTTTTGTGATGTTGAGGTGGAAAAGAATGGCAGAATAATCAGAATGCAGTTCGTAGGTGACAGGAACAGATGTGACAAGATTAAATGAAGCATTAGTGATCAGCCAGTCTAAAATATGACCAGATCTGTGCGTTGCTTCATTTACCAGTTGGGAGAGAGAATGGTTGGACAGAGAAAGAGAAAGATGTTTGATGTGTGGAGAAGATTGGTTGTTGAAATGGAAGTTGAAGTCACCAAGAATTATAAGCTTAGTGGGAGAGAGGCTGTAGTGGTCGAGGAGTGACTGGAATTCTTGATGAAAAACAGATGTCAGGTTGTTCTTGGGGCTAGGAGGTGGGCAGCCTAACAGAGTGGCCAGGTAGTTGAGATTGATTTAGCAAACTTCAAAAAGAGTCCTGTGGAATGGAAGGTTGTGACTGAAAGAAAGAGCTGGTTCCAATGTTTCTTTGAAAATTATGGCAATCCCACCTCCTGTGAAAAAAAAAGTTTTATATCCAGGAGGAGTCAGCTGTTTTATTTTTGGCTCGTGGCCAGGTGGTTTAAGCCAAGTTTCAGTGAGGAAGGTTGTCAATGTTTTTCTCAGAGATGAAATCAGAAATGTAGTTGGCTTTTTCATTTGGACAGACCACATTGAACAAATAAACATGAAGGAGATCTGAAGGAAGTGGAGAAGATGAAGATGAAAGTGGTGAGTTTGGACAACAATCTGAGGAAGAGGATGGAGGCGATGGCGGAGATGTGGCTTGCAAAAGAACAGACAAGAGTTTGGATGGTGAATCGAGAGTAGAAGATGGTGAGAGAACTGTGTTAATCAGGGGCTTTGGTGTTTGACACACATCATAGCACACATAATCATCAGAACGAAAAACATTGTCAGAATCACAAACAACTAATGAATCAAAACCTGAAGGGGCCCGTTGACAGCAGCATGGAAAAGAAGCATCGTCAGGGGTTACTATACTTGGGTATAGCCAAGTTTTTCTTGTAGGCCTATAGTCCCAGGGCTGGTGGCTCAGCCTTTGTCTTTAACAGTCCCTTTGTTAGCTACAGTGGAGTCCCCTCTATTCATGGCCTTAGGCATTGTTGTAGAGTGTCCAGTGGAACAGTCATGTGATAAACACCTTAGAACTTGCTACAGCTGGTCTCACTCAACCTTGTGGACCTCTTATTTGTTGAATAGCATCCCCCTCTCCCCTCTCTACTAGCCCCCCCACCCCCCTTCCTCTAGTGAATCAGCTGATTTTGTCTTATAGTCAGATTATTTATTGGTTGTGAATAAATGTGTTGTTTGATCAGGATTGGCTAGTGTTAGCTCCCAGATTTATTCATTGGTCAACTGAAATCAGGAGTTTGGTAGAGCCAATCATTCTTCCCTACCCTACCTGAACAACTAAGTTAAAAATGGTATAAATAAAGGGGGCTGTCAGGCATTTTCAGTACTTCTAACCTTCCACTGCACTAGCATCTTCCAAGGCAACAGAACATAACTGAGTGGGCTGTAAGTACATATTTTCTTACTAAAACTTGATGAATTTGCCTTTGCAATCTGGATATCCTACCATGCAGCTAAGATTTTGCCTAGTACTGGTAGGTTGTTGCCCTTTTAGGAGTGTGGCAAGCACTGAAAATATAAGTGGAATTAAAAGTAAATTTGATAGTTTTACTGTTTTCATAACATTTAAACTGGTATTAATTTCTTCATTGACTGGAGAAAAACATAGGACTTGAATAGACAGGACTTCTCCACTTTTCCTATGTAGACTAGGAAAACTACAATTTAAATAAGCGTATATTTCAGGCTAAGGACAATTTCATCATCATTAGCCATTACACCCAGCGTTTTGTAGGGCAGCAACAAAGCGCTTCACTCCTGCCTATCCTAGGCCAACCTAGTCACGATCCCCAAGAGTGCTGCATGGCCTTCATCTCACTTTCTATCAGTTTTGGCCATCAGCTTTTCATACAGTCCACGGGACCAGGAGGTCCTTCACAAGCAAAAGTATAAGTTTTCTTTTTTGCTGTTTCTGTAACTTCTCTTTTTTTTTTTAGGGGACAGGGTTTTTAGCCCTGTGCCCAACCCCCAACCTGGAGGAAGGGTTCCACCTTAGTCGCCTGGTTGGAGGGCAGGGATCCTATTCTTGCAATGCTCCTTTGTAAGCATACCCAGGGAGTTCACGGGGGAAGGACAATTTAGCTAAAGTTTTCTGGAATTTTTTATTTAATTGATATAAGAAGTCTTGTTATTAATGAAATAGTTTTTCAGTTGTTGCTGTTCTTTTATTATCAATGTTATGGAATTGAATTAGTGAATTTGAGGGAAAAATATAGTTGTTAAGGTATCACTCATTTTACTACTGATTTGTTATAGTGTGCACTTTGTGCACTATTTTGAACTACAACCCCCCCCCCCCTTTCCCTTCCCCCCCCCCTTTTTTATAGAAAGAATTGTTCAACCTGGAAAGACTTCATGATTTGCTGAGGTTAGCAATTCTGAAAGAGTCAAGGTTTCTCTATCAATCTATGTTACAGTGTGCTGTTTGGACAAAGTTCTGGTCTGTTTGTATACCCCTGGTGTGGCTTGGGAATTCTTTTAATTCACTTGAGGCTTTCTCTAAAAAAAAACAATTGAAGTCTGTGTAGTGTCACTCCTCTCAGCTTAGGTGTCCAGCATGTCTCTGTGAGCTGGGAGACCTGGCAATTAAATTGAGGCTGTGTACTGTCAGTCAGAGAAGTTCTCTGTTACTGATACGGTATCCATGTACCCAGTATAACCTTCACATGTGGGGGAGGAAACCCCAATAGAAAAAAAACAAAACATGGAGACTTGGAAAATTGGCGCCACCAAGGAATATCCTAAGCCCACAAAAAAACAGAAAGACAAATGCAAACCAATAGAACCGGACTACGTCTGTGGAGTTGCTGCACCCACAGACTTCCCCTTCCCCAAACCCTCTATCCCAAACTTTTAAGGGAGACAACCGGGCTTTCCAAAAAGGGAAAGTCCATAACCAAAAATTTTATCTTAACACCAGGGCGTTTCAAACCCATCAACAACCAAAAACAAGAACCTACCCTGGACGACAAAGGGCAGCGACCCACGCCTTGTGCTGCTGGTATTCAAAATGAAACTGAAAAAACAAACAGCCTGCAAACCCAATACAAATTTGACGTGGACAAACTGAAGATCCAATGTGAGGAGATCTTCCAAGCTAACCTTGGCGGACGTTTTGCGGCATTAACCCTCCTGGACAATGACATCAATGACCTCACCAACAACTTTAATGAGGCAGTCCAAGAAACAGCAGAGGAGGAAACTCGGTCGTCAGAGGAAAAAACCCAGCCATGGACTACCAAAGACATTTTTGGACCTCTGCAACACAAGAAGAGCACTGAAACCAACCAGGTCTTCCAACCCTAAAAATCCCGGGAGGCCAACAATCTTGTGAAGAAGTCATGTTAAAGGCCATAGAGAAGTGGATCAGTGATCATGTGATGAGATAGAAAAAAGCATGAAAAGTGGGCAACAGTAAAAGGGCATATGACACCCTGAAGAAACTCACAAAACCACTTAAAAACCAAATCTCAGTCATTGAAGACAGCTCCGGAAACCTCCTCACAGAAAGCTCAGCTGCATTGAACAGTGGTCTGAGTATTGTCAAGAACTGTACAACTACCCAATCCAACCTGACAAGAGCATAATAGAAAGAGAAAGCAGCAACATCAAGAGTATCCTCGCCATTACTTATACTGGGGAAGAAGTGGAAGAAGCCATCCGCAACTTACCATAGGAAATTTCCCCAGGAGCAGACAACATCCCCAGCGAGCGGGCTCAAGTATGGTGGCAAAAAACGTCATCACACATTTTACAGCTATCTGTCAAAGATTTGGGAGACAAAACAGTGGCCACAGAATGGACACAATCACTCATCATACCCCTGCCCAAAAAGGGGGAATTTATGCTAATGCCAAACTATAGAACAATCAGCCTCCTCACCCAACGCCAGCAAGATCATGCTCAAAGTTATTTTGAACCGATTAAAGAAGGAGGCAGAAAGAACACCTTGCAGAGGAACAAGGGGGTTTTCAGGGCGGGCAGGAGCACAATCGAACAGATTTTTAACTGCCACAATCCTGATGGAAAAACATCTTCAACATCAGAGAGACCGTTCCACAACTTCATCGACTTCAAGAAGGCTTTCGACAAAGTATGGCACGAAGGCCTGTGGCAGGTCCTCAGAATGTTGGCATTGAAGAAGGACTAGTGCAAACCATTCAAGCACTATACAACACCGCAAGCAGTGCAGTCCTTCGAACAATCAGGTCGGAGACTACTTCAAAACCACAGTTGGGGTCCACAAGGATGCCTGTTCCTCCAGTCCTGTTTAATCTGTTCTTGGAAAACATTATGAAGAGACCCTCCAGACTTCCACTCTACCATCTCCATTGGCGGCAGACCCCTCAACAACTTGCGGTTTGCATGACATTGACCTCAGGGCGGAAAAACACTAGGCTGCAAGATCTTACGACCAACTTAAGAACAGAGCGGGAGCATATGGGATGGAGGTGAGCTTGGAGAAAAGTAAAGTACTTGTGAACAGCACGAGCAACGCCACTGCTAAAATTTACATGAACGGCCAGCAACTGGAGGAGGTAGACGCTTTTAAATACCTTGGCGCTACACTCACAAAGGACGGGGCGATCGACGACAGAAAAACAAAGTCAGAATAGCCATGGCAAAAATCTTCCATGGGCAAAACTCATCACCATATGGGAAAAATAAAGAGATCAGTTTCCCAATCAAACTAAAGCTCACAAAACCCTAATTCAGACTATCCTGCTGTACAGAAGTGAAAACCCGGCATTGACTGCTGAAACAGCAAAGGGGAATCCAGTCATTTGAAACAAAATGCCATAGAAAACTGCTGGGCATATCCTGGAGAGAAAGAAAGACCAATGAATTTGTCAAAAGTCAAATAACACGGCTGGCAGGTCCACAGAACCCCTTCTCACCATTGTCAAGAAGAAAAGCTGACATGGTTTGGCCACGTCACCCGCCACACAACACTCTGCCAAAAAAAGTACTGCAGGGAACACTCGGAGGTGGCAGAAAGAGGGGAAGACAGAACAAGTCATGGATGGGCAACATCAGAGAATGGACCAGGATGAATGACTCGGCAAATACTGCGCAAGAGCCCAGGGCCGAGATGGATGGAGGAGGCTTACCATGGCATCGTCTTTCGTGTCTCCTCCACGGGCCGCCAAGGGCAGGGACTGGATGATGATGTGTGTACTGTCACACCTTCTCTCACCTTAAGTGTCCAGCCTTTGCTTTAACAGTCCCTTTGTCAGCTACAGTGGAGTCCCCTCTATTCATGGCCTGAGGCATTTTTGTAGAGTGTCCAGTGGAGCAGTCATGTGATAAACACCTTAGAACTTGCTACAGCTGGTCTCACTCAACCTTGTGGACCTCTTATTTGTTGAATAGCATCCCCTTTCCCCTCTCTATTAGCCCCCTCCCCTTCCTCTAGTGAATCAGCTGATTTTGTCTTATGGTCAGAACATTAGTTGATTTTAGCTTGTGAATTAATTTGTTTGTCAGTGATTTGGATGTGTGGTCAGGATGTGCTAGTGTTTGTTTGTTTAATTAATTTGTCAGCTGATTTGGATGTGTGGTAAGGATTTGCTAGTGTTATTTCCAAATGACTCTTGGTCAGTTGGGAAACAGTATTCCTGCAGCTAAACGATATAACAGGTGCACATGGGATTTTTTAAAATCATTCTCTTGCTTGCTGTCTGGTGCAACCCTTCTTCTGAAGTTAGATAGCTGTTGTGTAGGGAAACTTCACAGAATGACTTAGAAGGAAACAGCAGTTTTGTTATCCTCTTGAGCTGTAAGTAAGAAATTTCTCTTTTTGATAGTTATTGTTAAAGAGATTTTAAAGGTAAAGCTATTTAGAGGAAAATTTGATTAGTGTACTAGCTAATTTAATTTTTGATTGATTATTTGATGTTTCATAAAGTGTTTACTGTTTACACATGAAATTTACTTAATGGGGAACTTTACTTTAAATTTGGGTGACTTGATTATTTATAACTGGATGTGTTTTTAAAAGGGGAAATTTATGAGTAACAATCAATCTTTGTTAGTTTATACTAAATGAAGTTATAATCAAATTTGATCATGGTAAAATATGGGGTTTGGGAAAAGGGCTTTTGGGGAAGATTTTCAAAGTTAATTAGATCAGATTTGACGCTAAAAGATTAAACTTGAAGCCTTTAAAGCAGAACAAAACTAGGCCCCACTAGGGCCCCTGTAATTCCCCCCTTTAAAAAAATATCCAACATGTAGGGGGACTTTTTTATGGTTTTGCATTTTTGGCACAATGGGAAAAAATTTTTGGATGTCTATTGATTTTTTAGCAAATGTATTTCGTCCTGGACATTCCAGAATAGTCATTGGTCTTGAACTCACTTGGCTCTTTGCAGGGGGTTTTTTTCAATGAATAAGTTTCTTTATCTACTAAAACGCAATACAGCGATATCATCAAGGAATCAAGGGGGTTTATCACCTAACCAACAGTAAAAAATTCATTCTAAGAAATAGGGTGAAATTTTTTCCTTTTAAATTTTTTTGGGGTGGGTTAACATCTTTTATGACTCACTTCTTATTTAAGATACATCATTTTTAGCCCTGTTATTTGGGGTTTTCCCTTATCAGAGCACAGTTGGGGACCACATGGGGGAACCAACTGGCTGGGGCACTAAAAGCTTAGTGACATTTTTAACAGTCTTTGGTAACAAGGGAAACTGGGAAAAGCTCAACACAAAAATTCTTTACAAACATACCCGTTCCCTCAAAGTTGGATCTTTCATCAAACGTAGAGGGGAATGGGAAAAATTTAAGAACAGTGGGGGAAAAAAACCAGGTTGCCACAAGCTGGGTAAGAAAATCCAGCCAAACCCGGTCATCTTTTTCCCTTCATTGGGGACAAAAACAAAAGTTTGAAGGGTTAATTTTCAGCCGGGGAAAACAAGGGGCCAACAAAATATGATTGAAAAATTTTTGAGTTTTGTCTACACACCATGAGGTGTATGAAAGCTGAAAAATTTCCCAAAGTGTTTACTGGTTGGGGAAGATGATTCCCCCTAAAGATCCATCTGAAAGAGGATTGCATTCCATACTCAGTGGCAGCACCTCGCCGCTTAGCACTGCCTTTGAGAATTTAAAGGGTTAAAGCAGAATGGATCAATTTGAAAAAAAAGGGGGTGATTTCGCAGCATCACCAACCCAAACAGATTGTTGTGCCCAATAGTTGTTGTCCCAAAAGCAGAATGCAAAATCAGAGCCCTGCGTGGATCTGAGCAAACTGAGTTTGTCCACAGAGAAAATACCCACTGCCATCCATGGACCCGTTACTGGCACAGCTGTCAGGAGCCGCAGTCTTTACCAAGTTAGACTTTTTTTGGTGGATGGTGGTCTAGAGGTAACGCGCCTGTCTAGAAAGTGAAAAGTCCGGGTCTGAAGTGTGCGGTGGTTCGTACCCTTTGGACCGGAAAACTTTTCCCCCCACCCATTAGACCATGAGTGGTGGTCTAGGCGCTAGTCTTTCGGATGAGCGATAAACCGAGGTCCAGTTTTTTTTACACGTATTATTTAGCGCACGTAAAAAAAACCCACGGCAACAAAGAGTTGTCCTGGCAAAATTCTTAGAAAAAAGCCACTCTGATAGGGAAAAAAAATACAGTTGCACACAGGAAAAAAAAAAAAAAAAAGGGTGGCGCTGCTCTTGTGGCGACGCGCTCTCCCCGGGGAGAGCAGCCCGAATTTCACCGAAGAAATCTCCGTGACTTAAATGGTATGAATGAAATCTGACGCTTTGTTTTGTTGCTTTACAAGATTCATGCTATATAAATTCATACATTTTTAAATTATTATCATTTCACCAAGTGCCCTGGATGAAAAAAAGTCAAGAGCTGACATTTATCACACCATTCCGGAGGTACTGTACACTAGGCTTCCTTTTGGGATCAGTTCGGGCCCAGAATTTTCCTCTCAGACCTGAGGGGGTCATCAGTGACATTGATGACCTGCTTGTCTTTGGGGAAAGCCAGGAAGACCTAATCATACTTTGGAGAAAGTTTGTCGACACTGAACCAAGCAGGTGTCACACTGAATGCAGAGAAGTGCAGTTCTCCAAGGACAAAGTAACTTTACTGGGACACGCTGTCTCAAAAGATTGAGTCACCACGACCAGAGAAATTGAAGGCAGTCAAGGATTTTCCAAGACCAGAAAATATCTCAGGAGATTGCTAGGTATCCTCAACCATGTGCCAAAGTTTGCGGGCCCTACATTAGCAGAAGACAGTAAAACCCTTGAGGGGTCTACTCAAGAAAGACAAAAAGTGGTGTTGGAGCAGCATTCAAGAGGAGCATTCCAGAAAATCAAGAAACACTGATGAAAAGCTCTATACTTGCCCACACAAACCCAGACAAAAAGACTGTTGTTTCGCTGACACATCTTCATTTGGCCTAGGGGCAGTACTGATGCAGAAACAGTCAGATCTCCTTTTTCTTTCTTTCTTTCATCTGCGCTGGGGCCTTTCGGAGTCGGGGGGGAAACAGAGTCTGTCTGCCCGCAAGGCAGGGCTTGATGTAGTGACAGGGCGTGGGTTCGCAGTGATAGCCACGAGTTGCTCCATGTCTCCTTGGTCTACCTCTGGGTTTCCAGCCATTGTGTTTTGGGGGTGTACCAGTAGGCTGGTTGGTTTGGGCGGCATTCTAGCGAGTGACCAAACCACCTGATCCTTTGTTGTTCGATTTTGGTGGAAATTGGTGTTAGTCCAACCTGTCTCTGATCACCTCATTCTTGATCTTGTCGCGTTTTTGGGCTTGTTTACAGTTTTCTCAGGCAGCCATTTCACATGTACCAATTTTCTCTCTAAGGGTTTTGTTAGGGCCCCTGTCTGACACTGGTATGTGAGGTTGGAACGAAGATGGCGTTGATGAGTTTTTCCTTGGTGCTTTATTGGGATGCTGGGAAAGTTTTAGAAGGGGGCGAGTTGGTAACTGACGCGTTCGCTTTCTGGCATCTTGTTTTCTATCTCTTGGTCCAATGTTTCCCTCTTCAGTGAAGAGGCTGCCCAAGGGATTTAAATTCTTTGGTCTGTTTTAGCTGGTGCCGTTGATGTGATGTCCAGCTTCCCGGATTTCTCTGAAACAAAAGGCGGAAGTTTGTACCCAAGGGTTTTAAAAGATTTTTAAAATAGTTTCCCATCGTTTCAGAATTTCCTCTTCTTTGTGCAGTCCCCTCTCTATTTGCTATTCATATGTTTTTTGGATTGAATGGCTATCTTTTACTCTCACGTCTTCACACTTTGAAAAAAATTCCGGGGGGTTTTGCAAATTTCACTTAACTTCTGCCAAAAGTGCCCAAAAATTTTTTTTGGGAGGTTTTCACAACACGTTTATATGTCTTCTTGCAATTCTGTACTTGACAAGCCCCTTTTTGTCTTGGTCTTCCCCCCGCTTTTTTTAGCTGTTTTTTTTTGATGGTTTCCCCTTCCTCTTGGTTCCAAAAAAGCTGTGCTTTCCTGTTTTTTACCTCCACTTTCTTTGCCCCGCAAATTCCCTTAAGGGTTTAAGAGAGATGGCTTGAAGGTGTCCCAGATTTGCTCCTGTTGAGAGGTGTTGTGTCAGGGTCAAGTTTCACCTTGTAGCACTATGAACGTTTTGCATTTCTTTCTCTTCCCAGTTTGAGGAGATTGATTTTTTCGGTGGTTTTCTAGAAGTTTTATTTTCTTCTTCTGGTACTGGGGGGCTGAATACAGGCCTGTGGCAGTGTCAAGGTTGGTTTGGGGATGGTTTTTTGATTTTTGGGGGCGTAACATGTTTAGTCTTGAAAGTAAAAGGGCTTTTTGAGTGAATGTTTGAGGTAAATTCCATTTGTCCCAGGGAAAATTTGGGGAGGCCAGTTTTGGGAAATGTCGCAAGTTCCAGCCGGGGTTTTCCTTGTAATTGAAAGGGTGTTCTGGGGGTCACTGTGGGGTCCAAGATGTTTTGTCCACGGGTTTCTTCTTCACCAACTCTGCCCTTTAAATACCCATGACAACAGGTCCTCTTGTCAGGGGTTTTGTTGATGAGGTGGGGAGCTTTGATAGAAGAGTTTTTCCCTTCTGATAGAAACATTACCGGTGATATCTTGGGTAAGTAACATTTGTTGGCTTTCTTACCGTTTTATCAGTCTTTTGATAGTGTTCTGTACTCTGGGGATTTGGCTATGTTTGGGGGTGGATGAATCCCCCACCAGCGTTGCCTTGGTTTTTCCCAAACCCCGAGAGAGAACAATTTGAATGGGGTTTCTTTCATTCCTTTCCTTTTTCCTAGTGTCTGAAATGGCCCCTGATGGAGATCTTTCTTTTGGTCTTTGAATTCCACAATTTCTGTTTCCCTTGTTTGTTAGGCCGCAGTTTGTTCCATGTTCCAATGTAGTCACTGTTCCTATCTTTGATGTCCTTTTCCCATTTCGAGGTCGTTTTTCGTTGGTATCCGCCCGTTTGTATCTCTTTTCAGTTTTCTTAGTGGTTGAGAAATCCACTGTCGGCTTGCTAGGCCAGTCACAGCTTCACCAGAGCCCTGTTAGCCAGCTTGACCTGTTTCCGTTTCCCACGACGTGGACGAGGGGCTGGACTTTGGGAAACAACAGTCAGATGGACACCTCAAACCTGTGTTCTACACTTCCAGAAGCATGTCACCTACTGAACAAAGATATGCCCAAATTGAGAAGGAGGCTCTGGCAGTGACTTGGGAATGTGAGAAGTTTGCAGACTACCTTGTAGGTCTCCCATGACTCATCATTAAAACGGACCAAAACCTCTGCTATCTCTACTGAAAACCAGACATCTTGAAGACTTGACCCCAAAAATCCAGAGATTCAGAATGAGATTGATTTGCTTCCAATATGACATCCGATACACCAGAGGAAATAACTTGGTGACAGGGGATGCTCTTTCTAGAGCACCAGTGGACCTGAACAACAACAGAGACAAGAAAGAAGAAGAAGATAGATGTAGTGAGACAAATATACAAAATATGCCAGCAACAGAGAATCGCCATTGAGCAGATAAAAAATGAACAAGCCAAAGATGAGAACTGCCAGAAACTACTACACTTTGTTCAAGAGGGATGGCCGATTTCCTGTCCACAAAACCTGAACTGAAAATATTGGACAGTCCGATCTGAAATTGCTGCTGAAAATGGTCTAAATTCTGTTCAGAACAGACTGATCATCCATGAGACACTGAGGAAGGACATTTTGGAGAAACTTCACACGGGGCACAGGATTTTTAAGTCGAGCTTTAGCAAGGAAAGTGTCTGGTGGCTAAAAATTTTCTGTACAAATTGAGGCAATGGTACAGAACTGTTCTGTACTGTGTGCATCAAAGAACGATCAACTCCCCCCGGACCTCTCATTCTTCGGACACACCGTCTATCCTTGGCAGAAAGTCGGCATGGACCTCTTTGAACTTGAAAAGGAGACTTACTTGTTGGTTGTAGACTACTACTCTGTTTCATAGAACTAGCGCACCTGAAAAACCACTACAGCAGAAGTAGTCATCAAACATGCAAAAGCATTTTCTCATGACATGGAATTCCGCAGATGGTTGTCTCAGACAACAGGCCGCAATTTTCCAGCAAAAAATGTCTGGGAATTTTCCAAAAAGTAGATTTTAGTCATGTCTCCCAGCGCCCCTATTACCCAAAAGCAAACGGCCTGTGAAAAGATTCCAACAGTGAAAAACCTAGTTGAAGACAAAGCCCCTACCTGGGTTACTAACCCACCCAGCAACACCACCAACAAGGCTCAGCCCAGCAAACTGTCATGGGGAGATAACTGCGACCCAAATCCCCCACGCCTTATTTTGCTGAAGGGAAAGCAGGGAAATTCGGAGCAAAAAAGCAGAAATGAAGGAGAATAAAAAAAAAACACGACCGAACTCATCAACCAACCTTCAAATGAGCTGGCATCAGGTCAACTTTGGTCAAGGGAGCAAGACACCGGAAGTCACAGATTTTACCGAAAGGTCTACCGGGGGGAACCCGACTGGATCCAGAGGAGGGCCAAATTAATCTAATTACTGTGACCCAAACCCTGTATGCCCCAAAACCATCTCCCGGAAATTGTCCACCCCCTTTCCCAAATCCCCCGGGGGCAGATGTATCCCCGACCCTTTTTTTTGATCCCACCCCCACCTCAGTCCAGGGTCCCTTCCCCCTTTCTCAGAACCCGCCCGGACCTCCACAGCCGTCGAACCGCCCGACCTATATAAAGAGTCTCAAAGAAGACCAATTGAGCCCCCACAAAAACTGCCTTTGTAGAATACAGAAAATACATTTTGAAAAGGAAGACTGTTGCCAAAGTGAACTTAAATACTTGTACAATTTCAGAGTATTAAATTTAACAGTACAGTAGCCTAATTTATCTAAATAGTTAGACATCACAAGTTTAAAAAAATTAAAATGATTGAATTTAAGTTTATACTTTTGTTTTGTTTGTTGTTGTTTTGAATTGGTAAATTGGAAGTTTTGTTTTAGTTTATTATTGGTTGAAAACCAACAATGAACACTCAAGTTGTTTCTGAAAAGAAGGGAAGGAAGAGCCTGGAGATCATCATTTTTATTTAGTATATGTTATTCAAGTTTTAAGCTGAAATGCTGTCTGAAATGTCCATCATCTACAAAGAAAGGGAGAGTAGCATAATGTATGTTCTGTCCTGGAGATTCCGGTAATAATCACTTGGGCTTGAACTCACTTGGCGTCTGTAGCAGTGCGTTTATTTGTATGACTGAATGTTCCTTTATCTACTAAAACTGCAATACAGCCGATAATACAACAATTTGTATCCAAAATGGTTAATTAAGATAATGTCAGTTGAGAGTACTAAGGATAGTGTTTTCCTATTTAATTGTAATCTTTGGGTTCTTGATTTACAATTGCATACTCTCAGTTGGTTCCATGTGATTAGTTGGACTGGGAAGAAGTTTACTTTGCTCGGATTCACACAGATGACAATACAGCTGTTGTCTTACTGGTTTTCATTGTTTATTTGTATCTGGTTTAATATGGGTAGTTTTGCTACATGAAGTTTTATGTCTTGTGTTTCAGGTGTGTTTCTTTATTTTAGGTAAATAAAATCTGCAACTACTACACCCTGCCTTGCACAGAGTAACTTATTGTGCTGAAAGAACTGTCTATTATTGCAACCTTGCAACATATGAAATGCTTGGGGAGGGGGGGGGGGTGCAGAGTCTGAATCAGTCAATGCAAGATTTAGTTACCAATAACCCTTTTTAAAAAAGAAAAAATGTGAGCATTATTGTTAATTCAAAATAGCCATTTCATTTAGTCTGACAATTATATTCTGCTTTGACCACTGTTTTTTTTTTCCTTTCTTTTATGGTTGTATGACGACTGGTAACACAGTAGCACTAGTAGCACAGGCAAAACAGACTGCAGCCTTTGTGAAGGTGATCACAAGATGTGTGTCATAATGTGCAGACGCCATTGCTTTATCATAACATTTACTTTTTTAAAAACAAAGCCTCATCTCAAAGTGCTTTGATCTGCTTCTTCCTTACTTCAGTCCTGTCCTAAGTGTCTGGCTGCCTGCTGGCGTATTTCTGCCCATTTAAAAATCTGTAGCCATGGCACTACTCTAGAAAAAAGCCATCTCTTGATTGAAAAGAACCTCATTTTCCCTCAAGAATTTCAATCTCTCCTCGATCACTACAGCTCTCTCCCAAGAAGCCTATCATTCTTGGTGACTTTAACTTTCACTTCAACAACCAGTCTTCTCCTGATGTCAAACGTCTTTTCTTGATCAAACCATCTCTTTCCAGCTGGTGAATGAAGCAACACACAGATCAGGACATATCTTAGACTGGCTCATCACCGATGTTTCACAAGATCTTGTCACCTCTGTCTCCGTCACTGACCAACTGCTTTCTGATCATTCTGCCATTCTTTTCTTCCTTAATATTGCAAAACCTATCAGAAAGAAGAAGTGCATCACCCGTCGTAACCTCAAGGCCATAGTTATTAATACTTTCTCTTCACAAGCTGCTGAACGTCTATCACAAATCCCTGACCACACTGACCCTTTTAAACACTATAACACAGTTCTCAGCCAACTGCTTGATAAGCATGCACCTCCCACTGACCATTTTCTTCCTGATAGGCCTTTCGCCCCATGGTACACCCATGATATCTTGGTGGCAAAGCGCAAACGCCGACAACTACAACGCAGTGGCGAAAAACAAAACCTGAAATAAACAAACAGCTCTTTCGAAACAAACCAACAAAGTCAAAACCTTAATCATTCGGGGAAGACAAACTATTACTCTGCTCAAGTTCTTGATGCCACGCCCTTGACATCTCTTTTTTCCTTCACCTCAACTCTTCTTGGATCTGCAAGGCAAGCCTCTGCTACTGTCACAGTGACTCTGAACTTCCGATATTTTTCCTCGTTCTTTTCTAACAAAGTCCACAACATCCGCTCCAGATCGAATCAGATTTCTTTCCAACCTGTACCTCCTGATCCTCTCCTTTCTTTTCAGCCAACAAGTGAGGAAGAAATCGGAAAAATTCTTAATGAAATGACCCTAAAATCATGCCATCTTGATCCTGTACCTGCTCCTCTTCTCACACAGTACTTCTCCAGTTATACCAACTATCACAAAAATAGTAAATCATCTCTTTTTTCAGGAATTTTTCCATCAGCTCTCAAACTGCAATAGTTATACCTCTACTCAAAAAGCACAACCTCGACCCTAACATTCTGAAGAACTATAGACCTGTTTCTAACCTACCTTCATCTCCAAAGTCCTCCAAAAAGTCGTTCTGAAACAACTCAACAGCCATCTTCATTCAAATAGTCTCCTTGCCGCATTTCAGTCTGCCTATCGCGTCAACCACAGCACGGAAGCCACCCTAGTCCACGTTAAACACACTTCTACATGTGTCTGACTTGGGGAAAATCTCCTTTCTCATCTTTCGACTTATCTGCAGCATTCGACACTATAGATCACTCAATTCTTCTCTCCCGTCTCCAAAAAACGTTTGGTATCAAAGGTGCAGTCCTCACTGGTTTAGTTCTTACCCCACTGACCGATTTCATACAGTTGCAATAAACAAGATTCAATCAATACCTGCCAAACTGGAATGTGGAGTCCTGCAGGGATCCCGTTCTGGGCCCTGTTCTTTTCACTCTCTACACTGCTCCGCTGTTGTATATAATAATCCGTCACCAGATCAACCATCATTTCTATGCTGATGAAATTCACATTCTAAGCAATGATAATCCTGAAAATCTGCCTTCTCTCTTTACAAATATGTCACACTGCCTCCAAGATATTAAAAACTGGATGATACAAAACAAGTTACAGCTAAACGCAGATAAAACTGAAGCCATGGTTGTAGGGACATAGAGTTTGGCAATAAGACAATTCCTCTATCTACCACAGTCAAGTATCTAGGTGTTGTTATTGACAACACACTCTCCATGCAAAAATTCATCACCCAGACCTGCCAGTCGTGCTACTATCATTAATCCTATAAGATGCAACGTCCAAATTTGGGTCACATCTCTCATTCTTTCACATTGGACTTTTGTAATTCTCTTTTGGCTGGCCTGCCAGCATCATCTATCCACTCCCTTCAACGCATACAAAACTCTGCAGCTCGATTGTCTTTAAAAGAAAAAAATATGAGGATATTACACCTCCTTGGGATCTCTCCACTGGTGCCTGTGCCACAGAGATAAACTTTTTTAAAATCAGTACCCGTTATAAATGTCTCCACAACACAGCAACCCCCCTCCCACCCGTTGGGGTATCTTCACCTGTAACACTCCTTCTCGTTCCCTCCGCTCTGCTGCGGATACCCTGTGCCTATGAATACCTAGATTTAACCAATCCACCGTTGGCCCTAACTCTTTATTTCTGGTCCATCAATCTGGAATGACCTCCTTCTCTCCCTTCGCGAAAAGCTTACTTACGATATTTTTAAATCCAGCCTCAAGACATACCTAAGTAGTATAGACAGGGGCCGATCAACCCTTTTTTCGTGAGGCTCGTGAGGCACCAAAGGGAAGGAATCGAAGTAAAGCGGATGAGAAGTCGAAGCGCGGTGATCCCCCTTGTAAAGTAAAGTTTGTTATTAGTATTTAGCGGCAGATACTAATCGATAAAGCCTAGAAGGGGGAAGGGGTAACCGAATAGAATCGCTGATAAAAAAAAAAGAAAGAAGTATTTTTTATTTAATATTTTGTTCGTATTATTTAGACTAATTAAAGAATGACAAGAGATCCCCCATTCGCTAAGTCCTAGAACCCCTTCGCGGTCCGAGACCTCCCATAGGATTCTAAGACTTACCCAGAAAGCACCACGTGGAGGCGAGGGATGTTGGCTTTCCAAAAAATTTGGTTAAGCATCACCGTTGAATGAACATTAAAAAAAAAAAGTTTTCGGTCATTTGTCATGATATGTACACATCATCCGGTCTTTTAACGACAACAACAACAACAAAAAAGAAAAAAAAAGGAACAATTACACTGGGGGGGTAGGGTGGGGGACTCCGTCCGAAAACGACTATGCGTTTTTAATAGGGAATAATGAAAGGGATTTTCTGTATTGTGTAAGGTGAACTTTTTTTTTTACCTCGTTTTGAACACGTTGGTGCCCCCCCATTTTTTAATTTCGAACCCCCTTGAAAAGTGTTATGGTGGATTATTGTGCTTTTTTGAGCCCCTTGAAAACGAATTTTTCCTTTTTTCCCCGAACAAAAAATGTTTTCAAACAAAGAAGACAAAGGTCCCCGGGTATTCCGTTTTGAAAGCCCCCGGTTTCCTTTTTTCAAACAACTCGACTAACGCATCGGGAAAAGGGTAGGGGTCCAAAGATGCGTCTCTACCCCTTTAAAAACCCGTTGGCATCGAACCCCTGTCCGGAAAACCCACAGGTTGTTTTCCCTAAAAATGCTAAACAAAAGGTGGGATGCTTTTCGAACCTCCCCGAAATGCAAAGTAGAGCGAGCCCCTTTCCCCATTTCAAGAGTTGAAAATCATTTCTGCAAACAAATGTCCAAAAACATAGAACTGCAGCACCCGCATTTGGGTATGGTGAAAAAGAAACCCAATCTGTAAGGGAAGCCCCAATTGATTTTTTTTTAATTTCAACCGACTACTTTCCCCCCGGCTCATTGTTTTTCTAAATGGGTTCGTTGATCATTTTTGTGCCTGAGGGGGTGAGACAGGTGAATTCTCTGTGTTTTGTAAAGTTTGTCAAGTTTTCCCAAAAGGGGAATTTCCCCAGAAGTTTAAATTCTCACCCAAAAGGGCTTAAAAGAACGAGGTCCCCTTTTTTCTTCCTCAGTATTTTCCCCAAACCTTTGAAAAACAAGCCTTAGGCGTGTATTCCCAAAAAACATGTGTTTTTTTCTAAAACCCAGCCCTGTTCCAATCCCTTTAAAGGGGTTTTCCCAAAAAGAATTTTTTTTTCCCCAAATTTCCCCACCAAAGACGGGTGGTTTGAAAAATTTATTTTTTTCAATACTCCTTCATATGGTCCCAATGTCATCTCCCCCGAAATGGGTTTTTTTTAAAAAACCGGGCTGTAATCAAAAAAATAAATTTTGGGGTTGACCCGGGAAACACGAATATCGCTTTCACGACCCAAACAGATGTCTTTTTGACCCCCTTATACACTCTTTTTATGGTGAGTATTTAAAAGGGTTTGGGGTAGGGAAACCCTTTGTAAAACGGGTAAATTTCCCCTTTAGGTTTTTTTTTCTTTTTTGCCATTCACCCCCCCACTCCCACGAAGATAGCGGGTCACGTTTATGGTGTTTTTTTGACCCGCCTTTTTGTCATTAAAAGGGTTATGCAGCCCCGGGAAACGACGTCGTGCCCCAAAAGAACCCCGGGAATTGGTGCCGTGGGGGTTTTGTCATGCAACCGCAACGCGGAACTCTCCGCCCAAAAATTGTTTTTTAGTTAATTTGTGAAGAATGTTGTTTTGCGTAGCTTCCCCATCAACCCATTCTCCCCCGGCCGCCCATTACACCCTTTTTTTTCCCGGCAAAACCCCGTTGCTTTGCGTGTGGGATTTCTTTGGCTTTTGGGGGTGAGTCCCCAAGGAAAAGCGCGTTGCCAAACCCCCTGAAGGATTTGAAGCTTTTCCCTTTTTAAAAACGAAAAAGGGTTTTCCTCTTTTCGTGATGTGAAAAAAATGGGGGGAAGGCCCCCCGTTTGTTACCATCAGTTTTGTTTTCCCTTTTGTTTTTTTTTAAACAGAAAAAATAAGTGAGGGGGTAAAGTTAAAAGTTTTTGAGGTGACCCCGGAACGGAAATCCCGTTTTTTAGAAGGTCGATTTTATCGGGAATACTACGATCTGTGCTTGAAGAGCATGCAAAAAAGGGGAACTACATCCAGTTTATTGTCCCAGACAAAAAAAACCCCCAAAGTCGCTGTCATTTTTTCCATTTTTTGAAAAGGGATGTTGTTTTTTGATTTGCGTAAAAGCCGAGGGGGGGAAGAGTGTTTCTTCATTTTTGCCCAGATGGTGACAAAATCAAACAAAGAAGCCTTTTTGTCTTTTTTTCCAAAACCCTTTTGAATATTTGGGAAACAAAAAAGGGCCCTAAAAAATACAATATCCAAAAATTTAGTTTTACGGGGAAACCATGTATCATTTTGCCTTTACAAAAAATTTTGAATTTTTTTGTTTTCTTTTTTTTTCATTCCCTTTTATAAGGAGAAACTTAATTTATCATCTCACAATCCAAAACCCGGGTTGGGTTCCGCCGATCTTCGGCCCTTCGAATTTGAGTCTCCCACCAAAAAAATTTTTCAAATTTAAAATACGTTGAAAACATTGATGTCGTATCTGGAAAAAAGAACCCCACCCCGGAAGTTCGTTGGGTAGTCCCCCAGTTGTTTTTTTAATCCTTTGCGGGAATGTGGTCTTTTAATCCCCTTTTGCTTTGGGGGCTTCAATTCGAAAATTGCAGCAAACTGTTGGGAAAGGAAAGAAAATGACACTCTAAAAATTTTTTTCCAAGTAATTTACCTGTCTTTTACAATTTTTTTGAGATTTCCCCTCTTTTTACAAACTCGAACTTTTCAAACCCTTTTAACTTTGGGAAACGAAGGAAAAAGGGGGAGGTCTAGCGGTAAGTGGTGCCAAGCATGCCCTTTTTGTCCGGGGTAGTTTTTTCCCTTTTAAAAAAAAACCCAAAATCAAAGTTCCCCTGTGGGATATAAAAAATCAAACCCACAAAAATCCAAAAAACAAAGTTTGTAACCCGTTTCCCGGGGAGTTACACCCCTTTTGTACTTTTCCTTCCGCCCCTCGACACGAGGTTTCATGTTATTCAGTTGTTTTAAAAGTCCCCCCATATTTTGCGCATTTCGCAAGCCAAAGGGCCCTAATTGTCAATATTCGGGATGTAATAAAATGCGGTTGTAGCAAAAAAACCGAGAGGTTTCGTTTTTGTACACTGCCCCCTAGGGGGGAAAACGGGTTTGATTTTTTTGGTCATCAACAAATAAAACGTCTACATTAATCTAAACTTTTTTCAACAGAATCGATTTTTAAACAATGAGACCGGAAAGCTTGGCGGGGGTGAAACATCCCAGCCATTGTTGGTAGAAGTTTTAAGCGGGTTTTGAATGAATGTCGGGAAAACCCCTCGATGAAGAGCCAAAAAACAAAAAAAAAAAGCCCATCGTTTATATAAACCCGTTTTTTATTTTTTTGAAATGTATGGGTAGGGATTTTTGGCTAATAGCGGGGCAACTTTCACAAGCGCCCCGCTCAAAGGAAATCTACGGGTATCAGTAAAATGAGTAATACTGATGAACAGAAACCCGGTTGGGCCTTTCCCTTTGTATTTGGTCAAGAATGTCTCCGTTTTTATCTGGGAAAGAAAGGCGAAAAAATTTCTTTTAAATTTGATCTTTGGGGGTTTTTCTAATCCGCAATGATTGTTAGAAGAAGCGTGAAAAAAGGGGAGATCCCCCGATTCTTTTTTCTTTAAAAAAAGGAATGGAATAATTGATTTTGAAGCGTTTTTTTTGTTGTAAAACATAGAAATCCTTTACCCAATGGCATCTAGGGTTTTTTTCCAAAAAAATGGGTATAAATGATGATTTTTCCCGGGCCCCGTTTATTTTTTTGATAAAAACCCAGGCTTTTCGTACAATTTCTTAATTTCGGCAAAGGGACTCAACATTTTTTTGTTTTCTTTACTGGATTTAAAAGCGTTTTTTTTTTTTCAAAGAACCCCAAAAAGGGGTGAGGGTTAAAGGAAGGGGCCCCAGTTTGGCAAAACCCCTTTTCCAGTTTTTTTTTTGCTGTGGGGACTTTGCCTGTGTCTTTTAATTTTGACAGTTGAAAAGATTTTATGAAGCCCCCCGAAATGAAAGGTTTTTGCCCGGTGAATCTGGGACATGCTTTGTAGAATATAACCCAGGAAATTTTTCCGCAGGGGGCGAAGATATTTTTCTGTAACAAAAATTTTTAAACCCCAACGATACGGGTCACGATGAAAAAAGCAGCTGGGCTGTATAGGAATAAACCAGGAAAGAAAAGGGGTTTTTTCTTTATTTTTTTCTTCTTCTAAATTGACAGTTGTCTTTATTTTTTTTCCCAATGTCTTTGTGCTGTCATAACGATAGTAATTGTTTTGGTTTTGTATTTTTTTTTTTGGGGGGTGTTTCTTCAAAATTAATGTTGTCATAGCAAAATATGTTTTAGAAAGTTGAAAGTGTGTATAAAAAATTGTCGTCTGTGGTGTTTTCCAGAAAGGGGCGGTATGTTTGTGCTTTGTTTTTAAAAATTTGAAAACAAAAAACAAAAAAAACAAAAAAAAAACAAAAAAAAAGGTTTTTGAGGGGAAATTGGGTTGGTTAAATTTTTCTTACATTTTCTCTTCTAATATTGGCCGTTGTCTTTATTTTTTCCCAAATTCTTTAGCACTCCCATAGCAGATAGTAATGGTGATGATTGTGAATGTTTTGCGGGGTCTTCTTAACATTTTAATTTTTTTTATAGCAGTTAAAACTGTTTTTTTTTTTTTGGAAAGTTTGCAAGGGGATAATTAATTTGAGTGTTATCAAATACCGTTTTTATCTTTTTAAGGTTGTTACAGTATAAAACATTAAACCGTGTTGAGGGGTTTTTTTTTTTTTTTTCTTTTTTGGGGTTGGGGTGAAAAGAAAAAAAAATTTGGGATGGGATATATAATATTTAGAAACAACTTTGTGTAAAGGGGAATTAAAAAATAAAGTGGTTTTTGGGTTTCTTTCCCGGTTTTCACTTTGATTTATTGTTGTGGATTTTTTGGCGTTGTTTGAAACAGTTTTTCTACCTTTTGTCAAACATTTTTTGTTTTTTTTGTTGATCTATCGACCGCTGTTTTTTCTGATTTATTGTTGTGGAGTTTTGTACGTGTTTGAAAAAATTTTTTTGTGTGGTGTCTAACACTTTTTTTTGTTCACCTGATCGCCTGTTAACTTTTTTAAAATATCGCAGCACAATTTTTTTTTTTTAAAAAAAACGAAGGATAAAAGGAAAAAAAAAAAAAAAAAAAGGTACGGTGAAGAGACCCAGTTATTTATTTTTGCCCTCTTTTTACCTTCCTCATAATCACCATCCCTACATTATTCTAAAAACAAACAAACAAAAAAAAAAACGAGGTTTTTTAAAAAAAAAATTTCATGAAAAGGGTGATTATTTTTTCTTTTTTTTTTTCCAGATTTTTAAAAAGAAAAAAAATTACCCCACCCACCCCTGCGATGGTTTCCCCGGGTGAGACCTTTGTCCCCTTTAAAACAAAGGTAAAAATATATATTATTTTATGTATTTTTTATTAAAAAACCCGGAAAAAAAAAGGGGGAAAAGGAGGGGGTGTTGTTTTTTTGTTAAAAAAAATGTGGAAGGAGGGGGAAAAAAAAGATGCAAAATAAAATTTATTAAAATTATTGTTTACAAAAAATATTGCCCCATGGAAAAAGATTCTGGGGTTAATTTCTAAAAAGACTGCCGAAAGTTCACAGGGAAAAAAAACCTTTGTCATGGGGGGAGTAAAAAAATTTTGCCGACGCCCAATTTAAAACGACACGGGCCAAAGCCACAGGAAAAAAAGAAAAAAAAAGGAAAATTTTCTGCCCAATGGCTTCCCGTTTGCATCCCCCTTTGGGGTTTTTTTCAAAAAAAAAAAAAAACGTTAAGTCACAGTTTAAAGAAACCAAAAAAAAGTTTTGAGTCATTTCCAAAAGAGTAAAAAATATTCGAAAAGCACGGGTCCTAAAAAACCATAAAGGCCCCGGAAAAAATCAGTATTTAAACCGTATTCTGGCCCCAACCCATAGAGACCCAAATTGGGAGAGAAGTGATTGAAAATGTTTCCCCAACAAAACAAATTAAAAATAAATTTTCCCTTTCCCTTTCTTTTAAAAAAAAAGATCGGGTGATCCCCCTTTTTTCCGTTTTTTTCTCAATCATTGGGATTAGAAACCCCCAAAGTCAATTCAAAAGAAGATTTTTCCCCTTTTTTTTCCGAAAAAATAACGGAGAATTCTGACCAATTAAAAAAGGGAAAGGGCCCCCAACCGCGGTTTTTCTGTCTTTCACATGATCTTTTCTACCGTATCCCCTGTCAGTTTTTCCTATCGATGCGGGGGCGTTGTGATGTTCCTGACTTATGCCAACAACCTACAACATTTTCAAAAAATGAAAACAACGGTTTATATAAAACGAGGGCTTTGTTTTTTTCGTTTTTTGCTTTTCATCGGGGGTTTCCAACATTTTTTAAAAAAACCCCGCAAAAATTTTTACAAAAATGGTCTGGGGGGTTCACCCCCGCCAAGTTTTCCCCGGTCTCACTCTTTTAAAAACCGATTCTGTTAAAAAAAATTTTAGATTAAAGTAGAGTATTTCGTTTGTTGATGACCAAGAAAACCCACCTTGTTTGCCCCTGCGGGCGCATGAAAAAATAAAAACACCCAGGTTCTTTCTACAACCGACTTTTTTATGTACCCCTAAATATTGAAGGGGGGAAAAACACTTGGGCTTGCAGTAAGCGACAAAAATGGGGACTTTAAAACAATGAATAACTGAAACCTGTGTCGGGGTAGAGCGTGAAAGGGAAAGTCAAAGGGGCGTGTACACTCCTCAAAAATCTGTTTTAAAGGGAAACTTTGTCTTTATGGCATTTTGGGGATTCTGTTTTTGTAATCCTTTACGGGGAAACGTTCGATTTGAGGTTTATTCAAAACGGAAGATCCCCCCGACAAAAGGTCAGCCTGGCCCACTTACCCCGTAGACACCCCCCCTTTCGTCTCTGCCCTTTCCCAACGTAAAAGGATTCAACACCTCGATTTTTGTAAAAGGGGCCTTAAAAAACTTTAAACGAATGGAAATTATTGGGAAAATATTTCAGACTTTTTTTTTTTTCCCTTTCACGAACTTTTTGCAAACATTTTTGATTAGAAGCCCAAATTGCAAAAAAAAGATGCTAACAGACCCCCCAATTTGCAAAGGATAAAAAGCAAATGGAAGCACTACCGAAACTTCCGGTAGTGGATTAAATTCTTCCAGATACGACATCATGTTTCAAACGCATTAAATTCAAAAATTTGTGGGTTTTTGATGATAAAGGGTTTACAAGGTCACGAAGATGGGAACCAACCGGCTATGATGTTTTGAGATGATATAACTTAAGTCATTCTGTTAAGGGGGAAATAAAAGAAAAAAGAAAAAAAAAACCATTCAAATTTTTTGTAAACCAAAACCTGAGTACATGTGACCCCCAAACAAACTAAAATTTTCGGTATTGCTATTTTTTGCCCGGGTTTTAGTTATCCAATTCAAGTTTTGGAATAAAAGAGAAAAAAGCTTCTTTGTTATGAATATGCAAGTTAAAAACTGAAAGAAAACACTCCCATCACCCGGGTTTCCCAGCAAATCCCAAAACACCAACGTTACGTCAAAAAATAGGGGAAAAAAATGCATGTGACTTTTAAGGATTTTCCTTTTTGGGACCATAACGGAAGTTTTCCCTTTTGCATCTTTCAAGCAAGACGTAGTATTCCAGATAGCACGCCTTTTTAAAAGCGGGATTTTGTTCCAGGGGAACCTCTCAAATATCTTTTCCCGATTTTCCCCTTTACATTATTTTTTTAAAAGAAAAACAAAGGAAAACAAAAGATGCTAAAAAAGTGGGGGCTTCCCCCAAATTTTTTCCCCTACACGAAAAAGAGAAAATTTTTTCGTTTCAACAAGAAAACCGTCGTCCGTTTAGGGGTTCGATGCAACGCGCTTTACCCCTGGGACTCACGAGCAACCAACAGAACATTTTAAAAACGCAAAAAGCGAAAAGGGCTTTAGGCCGGAAAAACTGTTAAGGGGCAGGGGAGGATGGTTAGAGTGGATAATGATCCAAACATTCACATTCTTCACAAATTCAACGGGAAAGAAAAAGGGTTTTGGGGGGGAATATCCCCGTAAGGGTTGGATGAAAAACAACGGGACAATTCCACGGCTTCTCTTTCAGGACAGATTCGTATTTCCCGGGGGTTTCATGAAAACCCCGGAAAGCAAATCCTGGCGGAACTCGAGAAAACACCCAAAAAGTGACCAGCTATCCGTGAGGATGTGGGTGACTGGAAAGAAATGTGGGAGTGTGAATGCAAAATGAAAAAAGCCCCAATGGGAAATTGACCGTTTCTACAAGCGGTTTTCCACCCTTAAAAGTTTAAAAAACCAATAACAAAAGAGATGTACTAGATGCGTCAAAAAAGACTCTGTTGGGCCTTTAAAAACGATATTCTGTTCCCCGGGTCAATCAAGGAAACATTTTATGGTTACAGCCCCTTTTCAAAAAAACCTATATCGGAAGAGAGAATTGGTACTCATATAGAGAGTATGCTTTAAAAAAATAAAATTTTAAAACAACCACGCCGACTTGGGGGGAAGTTTTGGGGGAAAAAAAATTCTTTTGGGAACCCCGCTTTTAAAAGGTATTTGGAAACGGACTGGTTGTAAAAAAAGTCCCAAATATTATTTAAAAACCCTAAGGGTTTTTTCAAAAGTTGGAAGAAGGTATCTGAGGCCCAAAGAAAAGGGCTCGATTTTTTAAACCATTTTGGCTGAAATTCAAACTTCTGGGGAAAATTCGCTTATGGTAAAACTTTTTAAAATTTCAAACACAGAAATTCACCCTGTCCACCCCCTCAGGCCAAAAATGTCAACGAATCCCCGTTTAGAAAAATAATGAGTCGGGGAAAATGTACGAAGTTGAAATGTCCAAAAAAAAAAAATCAATTGGGGGGTTCCCCTTCAAAATTTTGGGTTTCTTTTGTTTCCAAAAGCCCAAATCGATGCTGAAAATTTTACTATGTTTCGGGCGTTTTTTTTGCAGAAAGATTTTTAAAATTTGGGAAAAAGGATACGGACTCCTTACTTTGCATTTGCGGGGGAGAGTTCGAAAACGCAGTCCGACCGAGCTGATTAGATTTTAGGGGAAAACAATGGGGTTTTCCCGAAGGGTGCTAGCACAAAGGGATTTTTTAAAGCGGTAAGAAGGGGAGTCTTGGACCCCCACCTTTTCCAATGCGTTAGTCAGTTGTTTGATAAAAAGGCTGTTCAAAACGGAAAAAACCCCCCAAGCTTTGTCGGGTTTTGTTCGAAACATTTTCTTTCCGGAAAAAGGAAGAAAAATTTTATTTTAAAAAAAATCCAAAAGAACAAAAAATTACCATAGAATTATCAAGGGGGCTTCGAAAAAAGGGAGGGGGGGGGTGGCACCCTGGTTTTAAAAAATGGTAAAACAATTTTTTTTCCCCCCCTTAACAATCGAAAATCCCTTATTTTTTATATCCGCATGTCGTTGGGGCCCCCCCTAAAAATTTTTTTCCTTTTTTTTCTTGTTGTTTTTTGTTGTTTCTTGAATTGTGACATTTGAAAAAGCCCAAAACCCTTTTTTTTTTTCAAACGGGTGTTTAAACCCAAATTTTTAAACCAAAATCCCCATACTTTTTTAAGTTTTGTCCTAGAGGTCCACCCAAGGGTTTTTTTTAGGGTTACGAAAAAGGAGGGATCCTTTTTTTTTAATTATCTGAATAAAACCAAAATTTTTAAAAATACTTTTTTCCTTTTTCTTTTTAAAGCGATCTATGGTTACCCTCCCCTTTCTAGGGCTTTATCATTAGTAAACTCCCCCAAAAAAAATAAAAAACTTTTCTTTTCAAGGGATCCCGGCTTCGACTTCCATCCGCTTACTTCGATTCCCTTCCCTTTTGGGCCTAGAGCCCCCACGAAAAAAAGGTGATCGGCCCCCGTCTTTAAAAACTTACCTATTTCAAACTAAGATTTCCCCCATTTTTTCATCAAAAATTTTTTATAAAAATTGCCCCGTTCAATGCCAAAATTCCCCCAAACCTGCCAAGTGTTTTAAAGTGTGTTGTGTGTGTGTGTGGTGTGCTGAAAACTGTTAATTATTGTTGGTTGCATGGTAGAGTGGGTCGAAAGCAAGGCTTTTTATTTGTATTTACAAGAATAACGTATTAAAAGCATTTTTATTTTTTATTTTATTTTTTTATTATTATTGTTTTTATTATCATATCATTAAAACTAGAACCCTTTTTAAAACTATTTTTTTTCAAAAATGGGTTTTGCCCCTTTTCACCTTAAAACTATGTACAAATCAAACTCAAGTGAAAAATTATCAAACTTTGCCGCTAAATAAATTTTCAATCCCCGCCACAGGGGCAAGTTTGCGCCTTGGTTGGAGGAAGGGCGCGGTTCGATTTCCCAAAAAGTCAAGGATTTTTTCGGAAAACGGCCTCCACCCCAAATGGTGCGTGGGTCAGTGGGGAAAATTGGGGCCCCCCAGTCGAGCTTCACACTTAAAGGATGCGAGTTTTTAAAGGTTCCAAATTATGACCAAAACCCGCAGTATTTTATCTCCGGGCCCCGGGTTTACGCGGATATATTAGATGTAAGCGTAGAGTAAAACCCCTCAAGTAAGTTTCAAACAAACCTTTCAAAGCTATGCCTCCAAAGAGCATATTACGTATTCTTTCATTTATCATCTGCAATTAAAAAAAAAAGCCCTGATTTGTCCCCGGTTTCCTTGGTCTCATGGGACCCGATTTGGTTTTCTCATACAGGTCGTGCCCGTTGAGTTTTGCAAAGCCCTTTGGGGGGTTGGGTTTTGGGGGACGGTGTTGGGGGGGACGTTGTGGGGTTCCACCTCGGGGGCAACCACTCATCGGCTCCCCGTGGTAATACTGTCGTTAGTAGGGGGCTTAGATGGTGTCCTGGTTTTAGCTCAGAACAGCACCCCTGAACCCCCAAAGTGACCCCGCAGAAGTCGGGCCCCTCTGGTTTGGCCCCCGGCGGCCTGATAGTTTGGGGCCCCCAAAGACTTCGACCGGGGATGAACATAAAGAAACTGGGTTGGGGTGGGGGGGATGGAAAAGGGGGGGGAACAGCCAACGGGGGGCGTCACGAAAATGCGCAGCCCAAAAATTGTTTTTTTTTTAAAATCCCACCCTTAACAAAAAACCCCCAAACCAAAACCCAAACCAACCCCCCCCAAAAAAACGCTGAAATTAGAAAACCCTCAAAAAACAATATTCCCCCCCGTGGAAATTTGAGGGTGTTTTTCTTTTTTTCCCCCCCCTTAATTGTTTTTTGAGGGATTTAAATAAACATTCCCTGCAGACTCAATGTTTGCTTTCCCCTCCACCTTTTTGCTCAACCACTGTGTCAATTAACATGGCCCGCAGAGTTGTGTCCCTTTTTCTGGGAACCCCGTCTAGTGACGTGTTTTTCATAAGTCTGCCGTAAAGCAGATCTTTTTACTTTTGGTATTTTCATCAAATATTAACCCCTTGCAAAGTCTTTTCCCCTGAGACCTTAGAATAGGTTCAGTGTTCGTTTCCAAAGCATATTAATTAAAAGTTTTCTGGAGTCCACTTCATTGTAGCTGTTCCATTTTAATGTACTATTTCCCTTTACATTACCTACCCGTAGTCCAGTAAAAACCGGGGGGCACCATGGGATTTTGCAAACCCGCCCCTCCACCCCTTGGCCCTTTTTTTTTCTGCGCAAAGTTCCCCGAAGGCCAATCGCTCTCTGATTTGTTTTCATTGTTTTTCCTCTGCTCTTAGTCCCCCTCCTTTACTCTTTCCAGTAACAGTCTTGCCATTCCCTTTTGTGATTGTCCCCTATTTTAGTTTGTTATTTCGCGAAGTAGCTCCCTTATAGGCCCCCGGGTTTTTAATTTGGGTTTTTTTACTTCCCGTTTGTGAAGTGATTTGTATAGAACCCAAAGGGGTTTGTGAAAGATCTCATTTCCCGGAAAAATTCTGATACCAAAGGGTTTTTTTTAAGCACTCATCTCCGTGTATAAAGTACTGTATACCAAGGGTTTGGAAACAATACTCCCTGTACTATAATGTACGTATCCAAGGGGTTTTGGAAAGACTCATCTCCCTGTACTATAAATTTTGTATAGTTTTTTAAAAACATTGATGGGACCCCCATTTCATTGTGACTTTCCGTTTGATGAACTGTACACTTTTTAATATCGATTGGCACTTCTTAATTTTAGGGTGTTCCCATTGAAAACAGAATGTATGTTTAATGGGATTCCCTTTATTTTAAAAAGTAGTGGGTACCTAGTGTTTTGTTTTTTAGTAGGGTTAAGTAGGAAGTGTTAACAACTGAACCCCGGTCCCAAAAAATTAGAGTTTAGTCGGAAGGGGGGTTGGTCGGGTAATCTGTCGCCCTTGCATGCCTCTTCCTCCGTTATGTCACGTCTGTCCCCACTGTTGCTGCTATTTCCCCTTTCTTTTTCCCTTTCTTACCCCGCCCCCCCCCCCCCCCCCCCCCCCCCCCCCTTTTTTTCCCCTTTCTGTCCCCAAAAATCTGATTTTGTTCCGCTTCAATACTTCTTTTCCGGTTTTCTTCGACAGCTTTTCTCCCTCTTCTCTTCTCTTCTCTCTTCTCTTCTCCATAAAAACACAAAGAACTTTGCCGTTCTTTCTTGCCCAAAAAGAAACTATTTTTCGTGGTTTGTTCTCCTTTATTTTATATGGTTTTTTCTTTTTGGGTTTTGTTTTGGTTGGGTTTAGGTTGTTGTTTTTCTTTTTTGAGGGGGGATTTTGGGTTCCCCTCCCCTTTTTGTTGCCGTTTTTTTTTTTTTGCCTTGTTCTTGCATTTTTTTCGGTTGTTTCGTGTTTTTGCTCTGCTTTCTTTCTTACTTTTTCTCTTTTTTTTTCCCCCTCTCCTTCTTTCGGGGTTTTGTGGGGATTTTTTTTTTTTTTTGGTAGAATTTTTCCCTAAGCTGTGTAAGGTATTGTATGGTTTATTTTATTTTTTATCATATAATCCTTAAGGTGACGAGGGTTAAAAAAGCACAAGGTCTTATTATTTTCCCAAATGAAAGAATTGTCATGTCCTCTCTTCTCCCCCTCTCCTTTTCTCTCTCTCCCTCCCCCTCTTCTCTCTCTTTCTCTCTCCCCTTGTCTCTCTTTTAATTTGAATGTTTTTCTTGTAAATGGGTTTGTGTTATTGAAAAATGACTTTTTAGGGGGTTTGTTCTCTTTTTTATGGAGGTTTGCTTGTTTTTTTCTGTTTTGGTTTGGGGGTTTTGTTGTTGTTGTTTTTTGTTTTTGTTGTTGAAGGGGAACTACTGGGTGTCACCCCCCCCCTTGTTTTGTCGCCGCTTTTTTTTTGCTTGGCTTGATTTTTTCGGGTTTTTTTAGTGTTTTTTTGTTTTGCTTTTTTCCCTTTCTTGTTTGTACTTTTTTTCTTTCTTTCTTTTTTTCAGTGATTTTTTTGGGAGATTTTTCCCCCCACATGGGAAGGGTTTTTTATGGCTTTATTTTTTTTTATATCAATAATCCTTTAAAGGGGGGGACTGGATGTAAAAAAGCACATGGGGGCTTATTCATTTCCCGAAAAAAAAAAAGAAGGCATCCCTCTCTCTCTTCTCTCTTCTTCTCTCTCTCCCTCCTCTCTCTCCTCCTAAAAAAAACACTGCACGTGGATAGGCGTAATCACTGGCTCTCCAACCCCAAAAATCAAAATTATGGTGATTGCAACAAGACAAAAGCGCCAAAATTTAAAAAAAAACTAATGGAAAAAAGTTTCGAAAAAGTCCTTGAAAAATCATTCTAAAACTACTTTTCCCAACATTATAAGACGCATGGGCAATGGGTTTTTTGTATTTCCCCCCCAAAAAAATTTTAAGAAGCTATTCAAATTCAAAGAATAAATTATTTTTCCCTTTACAACTATCAAAAAATATTTTTTTACCTTTCATAAAACCTGATCTTGCTATGCCTACATGTGAGATTTGGCAAGTAAAAACGTATACGACAATGGGGAGAGTATAAGAACGTTCTCTCCAGTATTTTCCCTTAAAAACTCTTCCTTGATATAAAAGCTACAAAGTTGAAATTTCTTTATTTTTCATTCCTTTAAAAAAAGGGGTATTTAGTTAAGATTATGGAAACCCAGCTCCACATCTTTAACAGAGGTTCCCGTTTAAAATTTTAAAATGTTCTAACAAAAAATTCCTTGTTATTCCCGCCAAAACCCATCTTTTTATGTCATTTCTGTTTATTCTGGGACCCGACCCCCCCCCCCCCCCCCCCCCCCCCCCCCCCCCCCCCCCCCCCCCCCCCCCCCCCCCCCCCCCCCCCCCCCCCCCCCCCCCCCCCCCCCCCCCCCCCCCCCCCTTTTTTTCCCCCCCCCCCCCCCCCTCCCCCCCCCCCCCCCCCCCCCCCCCAAAAAAAAAACCCCGCCTTTTTTTTTTTTTCCCCCCCCCCCCCCCCCCCCCCCCCCCCCCCCCCCCCCCCCCCCCCCCCCCCCCCCCCCCCCCCCTTCTGTCCTCAATCTGGAAATGACCCCCCTTCCCCCCCTTTCCCGCGAAAAGTTTATTTACGTTTATTTTTAAATCCAGCCTAAAGACATACCTAAGTATATGACAGGGGCCGATCCCCCCCTTTTTTCCCGTGGGGCTCGGAGGCACCAAAGGGAAGAATCGAATAAAGCGGATGAAATCGAAGCGGGGTGACCCCCCTTTTGAAAGAAAAGGTTTTGGGAAATTTATTTTTGGGGCAGATACAAATCGAAAAAACCCTAAAGGGGGAAGGGGATAACCGTAGAATCGTTTATAAAAAAAAAAGAAAGAAGTTTTTTTTTTTTTAATATTTTTTTCGTATTATTTAGACAATAAAAAATTTACAAAGAATCCCCCTTCGCTAAGTCCTAGAACCCCTTCGGGTCCGAGACCCCCCGATGGGTTTCTAAACTTACCCAGAAAGCACCACGGGGGGGCGGGGGATTTTGGGTTTTCCCAAAAAATTTGGGGTTTAAGCATCCCGTTAATGAACAAAAAAAAAAAAAATTTTTTCGGTTCATTTGAAAAGATATGTACCCATCATCCGGTCTTTTAACGACAACAACAACAACAAAAAAAAAAAAAAAGGGAACAATTACATTTGGGTGGGAAAGGGGGGGGGACTCCTTTCCAAAATCGACTAGCTTTTTGAAAAGGAAAATAAAGGGGAAATTTTCTGTTTTTGTGTAAGGTGAACATTTTTTTTTAACCATCGTTTTAAAACCAACGTTGGTCCCACCCCCATTTTAAACCTTATTTCGAAGCCCCTTGATAAGTGCTTTTGGTGAGATTATTGTCCCCTTTTTTCTGGGGCCCTTGAAAACAAAATTTTTCTTCCTTTTTTCCCCCGGGAACAAAAAAGGGTTTTCCCGAACAAAGCCCAGACAAAAGCGTCCCCGGAGTTTTCCCGGGTTTTGAAAGCCCCCGGTTTCCCTTTTTTAAAACCCGAACTCGACTAACGCAGTCGGGAAAAGGGTTGGGGGGCCCCCAAAGACTCCCTGTCTCAAACCCCTTTAAAAATCCGTTTTGAGGCATCCCCAACCCCTGTCCGGGAAAACCCAAAAGGTTGTTTTCCCCTAAAAATGCTAAACAAAACTCGGTGGGACTGCTTTTCAAACCCCCCCCTCGCCGCTAATGCAAAGAAAGGGGCGAGCCCCGTACCCCATTTCCCAAGAGTTGAAAATCATTTCTGCTACAAATCGTCCAAAAACCCAAAAGAACTGCACCCATCCGCATTTGGCTTTAGGGGGTGAAAAAGGGTAACCAATCTGAAAGGGGAAGCCCCAATTGTTTTCTTTTTTACTTTAAACCCTTCGACTACATCCCCCCGGCCCCAGTTTTTTTTCTAAACTGGGATTCGTTGATAAATTTTTGGGGCCTGACGGGTGAGACAGGTGAATTCTCTGTGTTTTGTCAAGTTTGTCAATTTTTTACCATAAGGGGAATTTCCCAGAAGTTTGAATTCTCACCCAAAAATTGGACTTAAAAGAATCGAGGTCCCCTTTTTTCTTCCCCCAGAAAACCTTTTCCCCAAAACTCTTAAAAAACAACCCTTTAAGGCGTGAAATTCCCAAAAACAATTTTGATTTTTTTTCTACAACCAGTCCTTTTTCCAATACCATTTAAAAGGGGTTTTCCCAAAAAGAATTTTTTTTTCCCAAAAAAACTTCCCACCAAAGTACGGCGGGGTTTTGGGGTTAAAATTTTTTTCTTTCACATATTTCCTAAATATAAAGTCCCAATGTCATCTTTTCCCAAAATTTTGGGTTTTTTTTAAAAACCCGGGCCTGTAATCACTAAAATGATCCTTGATTGACCCGGGAAACCACGAATTTTCGCTTTAAACGACCCAAAAACAGACTGTCTTTTTTAAACCGCTCTATACACTCTTTCTTATGGTGACGTATTTAAAAGGGTTTAAAGGGGTGGGGGAAACCGCTTTGTAAAACCCGGGTCAATTTGCCCATTAGGTTTTTTTTTTCTTTTTTGCCATTCACACCCCCACTTCCCACGAAGATAGCTGGTCACTTTTTATGGTTTTTTTCCTCTGATTCCGCCGGTTTTGTCATTCAAAAAGGGTTCATGCAGCCCCCGGGTTTTAATACGCCCAGTCGTGTCCCAAAAGAACAGCCGGGAATTGGTAGCCGTGGGGGTTTTGTCATGCAACCGTCAAGGGCGGAAACTTTTTCCGCCCCCTAAACTCGTTTCTTTCCCGTTAATTTGTGAAGAATGTAATGTTTTGCGTATGCATTACCCACTCAACCATTCTCTCCCTGCCGACCATATAAAATCCTTTTTTTTCCCGGGCCCAAAACCCCGGGTTTCCCCTTTGGGGAGGGTGGGATTTCTTTGGCTTTTGGGCTGCGTGAGTGCCCAAGGTAAAGCGCGTTGCCAAACCCCCCTGAACGGATTTGAAAAGCTTTTCCTTGTTAAAAACGAAAAAGGGTTTTTTTCCTCTTTTCGTGATAGTGAGAAAAATGGGGGAAGGGCCCCACCCACAGTTTGTTACCATCAGTGTAGTATTCCTTTTTTTTTTTCATTGAACAGAAAAAATAAGTGAGGGGGTAAAGTCTAAAAGTTATTTGAAAATTTGTTTCCCCGGAAGGGAAAAACCCCCGTTTTTTAAAGAAGGTCGATGTCCTATCGGGAATACATATCAAATCTGTGCTTGAAGAGCATGCAAAAAAAGGGGAACTACATCCAGTTTATTGTACCAGACAAAAAAAACCCCTTCAATTTTCGCCCATGTCATTTTTTTCCATATTTGTTGACATAAGCGAATGTTTTTTTTTGGATTTGCGTAAAAACCCCGAGT
This sequence comes from Rapana venosa, assembly GCA_028751875.1. NCBI lineage: Eukaryota > Metazoa > Mollusca > Gastropoda > Neogastropoda > Muricidae > Rapana > Rapana venosa. The sequence continues at coordinate 54,643,112 of CM054144.1, forward strand.
GGGGGAAGAGTGTTTCTTCATTTTTGTCCAGACGGGTTTGACAAAATTCAAACAAAGAAGCCTTTTTGTCTTTTTTTCCAAAACCCTTTTGAATATTTGGGAAACCTAAAACCAGGCCAAAAAAAAACTACAAAAATCCAAAAATTTTTAGTTTTTACGTGGCGAACACATGTACTAAATTTTCCCCCTTTACAACAAATTTGAATTTTTTTGTTTTCTTTTTTTTTTCATTCCCTTTTATAAGGCAGAAACTTAATTTATCATCATCAAAAATCACATCAACCCGGGTTGGGTTCCGACCGATTTTCGTGCCCTTTGGGAATCCTCGAGCCCATAAACCCCCCTAAAAATTTTTCAAATTTAAAATCCCTTTTGATAACATTGATGTCGTATCTGGAAGAATGAATCCCACAACCGGAAGTTCGTTGGGTAGTTTTCCCCATTTTGTTTTTTTAACTCCTTTGCGGGAATGTGGATCTTTTACATTTTCCCATTTTGCTTTGGGGGGCTTCAATTCAGAAAATTGCAGAAAAACGGGTTGGGAAAGGAAAAAAAAAATGACACTCTGAAATTTTTTCCAAGAAAATTTACCATGCCCTTTTACAAGTTTTTTGAGAGTCCCCCTCTTTTTAAAAAACCCCGAACTTTTCAAACCCTTTTAACGTTGGAACGACAGAGACAAAAGGGGGAGGGTCTAGCGGTAAGTGGTGCCAAGCATGACCTTTTTGTGGGGGGTAGATCTTTTCCCTTTTAAAATAAACCCAAAATCAAACGTTGCCCTGAAAGGGATATAAAAAATTTCAAATCCACGAAATCCATAAAAACAAAGTTCCTGTAACCCAGATTCCGGGGAGTTACACGCCTCCTTTGTACTTTTCCTTCACGCCCCCCTCGACCCCGAGGTTTCATGTTTATTCAGTTGGGTTTTAAAAAGAAAACCCCCCCAAATATTTTGTCGCTTTTTCTGCAACCCCAAAGCGTGCCCAAAATTGTCAATATTCGGGATGTACTTTAAAATGTGGGTTTTGTAGCAAAAAAACCCGAGAGTGTCTTCGAATTTGAAACATTTGCCCCCTAGCGGGGAAAAAAAAGGGTTTGGATTTTTTTGGCCCATCAACAAACTAAAACGTCTACATTAATCTAAACTTTTTTAAAACAAAAATCGAGTTTTAACAATGAGCCCGGGGAAAGCTTGGCGGGGGTGAAACATCCCAAAACCATTTTTTGGTAGAATTTTTTAAGCGGGTTTTGAATGAATGTCGGGAAAAACCCTCAAATGAAGAGCCAAAAAAAACAAAAAAAAAAAGCCCATCGTTTATATAAACCGTTTTTTCCCAATTTTTTTGAAATGTATGGGTAGGGATTTTTGGCAAAATGGGCGGGGCAATTTATCACAAGCCCCCCCGCACCCGAAGGAAAATCTACGGGTTATCGGGGTAGAATGACGTACCATACTGACTGAACAAAAAACCCGATTTTGGGCCCCTTTCCCTTTTGTACTTGGTCAAGAATGTCCCCGGGTTTTTATCTGGGAAAGAAAGGCGAAAAAATTCTTCTTTTAAATTTGGGATCGTCTGGGTTTTTCAAAATCCGCAATGTTTGGGTTAGAAAAAAAGGCGTAAAAAAAGGGGAGAGACCCACCCGATTCTTTTTTCTTTTAAAAAAAAGGAATGGAATAATTGTTTTTTGAAGCGTTTTTTTTGTTCGTAAAACATAGAAATCCCCTTCTCACCCAAAATTGGACATCAAAGGGTTGGGTTTTCCAAAAATTGGGTATAAACTGACTGATTTTTCCCGGGGCCCGTTTATCTTTTTGATAGAAACCATGCTTTTCGTACATTTTTTCTTAAAACTTCTGGCAAAGGGACTCAACATTTTTTTTTTTTTCCTTTAAAACTGGATTTAAAAGCTTTTTTTTTTTTTTTCGAAAAAACCCCAAAAAGGGGGTGATGGTTCAAACAAAAAGGGGCCCCATTTTGGCCCAAATAGCCCCTTTTCCATTTTTCCCTTTTTTTCCCTGTGTGGATTTTGGGGCCTGTTGTCGTTTCAATTTAAACAGTCTGCAAAGATTTTATAAAAGTCCCCCGCAATGAAAGGTTTTTGTCCGTTTTGAATTTCTCGGACATGCTTTGTAGAATATTAACCCCCAGGGGAATTTTTTTTTCCGCAGGGGGCGAAGATTTTTTTTTCTGTAACAAAAAATTTAACCCAACGATACGGGCTCATCGATAAAAAAAGCAGCTGGGGCTGTACTCAGGAATAAACCAGGAAAGAAAAGAGAGTTTTTCTTTAATTATTTTCCCCTTTCTAATTTTGGGACAGTTGTCTTTATTATTTTTCCAATGTCTTTGGGTCCCTGTCATAACAGATAGTAATTGTGTTTTTATTGTAAATTTTTTTTTTTTGGGGGGTGTTTCTTCTAACATTAAAAATGTTGTCATAGCATAAATACCTTTTTTTAGTAAGCTTGCAAGTGTGTATAAAAAATTGTCATTTCTGTGGTTTTAATTCCAGAAAGCAGGGGGGAAATGTTTGTGCGTTTTTCTTTAGTTTTTGTAAAACAAAAAACAAAAAAAAAAAACAAAAAAAAAAAAAAAAAAAGGGTTTTTGAGGGGAAATTAGGTGTTGGTTAAATTTTTCCTTACATTTTTTTCTTCTAATATTGGCCGTTGTCTTTATTTTTTCCCAAATTCCCCTTTTAGCACTCCCCATAGCAGATAGAAAAGGGTTGGATGATTGTGAATTTTTTGGGCGGGGCCCTTTTTCTAACAGTTAATTTTTTTTATAGCAGTTAAAACTGTTTTTTTTTTTTTGGAAAGTTTGAAAAGTGGGATAATTAATTTGAGTTTTTATTCAAATACCGCCTTTATCTTTTTAAGGTTGTTACAGTATAAAACATAAAAAACCGTGTTGAGGGGTTTTTTTTTTTTTTTTTTTTTTTTGGGTGGTTGGGGTGACAAGAAGAAAAAATTGGTTTGGGCATATATAATATTAAAAGCAAAAAACTTTGTGTAAACGGGGAAATTAAAAAATAAATGTGGTTTTTTGGGTTTCTTTCCCGGGTTTTCATTTTTTGATTTATTGTTGATGGATTTTTTGGGCGTTTTTTTGAAACATTTTTTTCAAACCTTTGGTCAAACATTTTTTGTTGTTGTTTTTTTTGATCTACTCGACTCGCTGTTTTTTCTGATTTATTGTTGATGGAGTTTTGTACGTGTTTGAAACAATTTTTGTGTGGTGTCAAAACACTTTTTTTTTTTTCCCTACCCTAAATCCCCCTGTTAACTTTTTTAAAAAAATCGAAAACGCACAATTTTTTTTTTTTTAAAAACAAACAAAAAGGATAGAAGGAAAAAAAAAAAAAAAAAAAAAAGGTACAGGTAAAAGGAGATCCAGTTTATTTATTTTTTGTCCTCTTTTTAACCTTCCTCATAAACCCCACCATCCCTACATTATTCTAAAAACAAACAAACAAAAAAAAAAAACGAGGCTTTTAAAAAAAAAATTTCATGAAAAGGGTTTTTTTTTTTTTCTTTTTTTTTTTTCCAGATTTTTTAAAAAGAAAAAAAAATTACCCCCCCCCACCCCTGCGATGGCTTCCAGGGGTAAAGACCTTTGTCCCACTTTAAAACAACAGGTAAAAATATATATATATTTTATAGTATCTTTTAATTAAAAAAACCCGGGAAAAAAAAAAAGGGGGAAAAGGAGGGGGGTTTTTTGTTTTCTTTGTTAAAAAAAACTGTGGAAGGAGGGGGAAAAAAAAGATGCAAAATTTAAAATTTTATTAAAATTAATTTTTTTAAACAAAAAATATCTGCCCCAGGGGGTTTTAAAAGACCCTTGGGGTTAATTTTCTACAAAGCCCGGGCCAAAAAAAGGTTCACACGAAAAAAAACCTTGTCTTTGGGGGGACGGTCAAAAAAATTTTCCCCGACGTCCAATTTAAAACGACATCGGGCCAAAGCCCACAGGCAAAAAAAGAAAACAAAAAGGACAATTTTTGCCCAAACCGGGCCCTTCCCGCCCTTGTCCATCACCCCTTTGAGGTTTTTCGAAAAAAAAAAAAAAACGTTTTAAGGGCTCACAGTTTAAAAAAAACCCAAAAAAAAGTTTTGAGTCATTTCCCAGAAGAGGTAAGAATATTTACGAAAAGCACGGGTCCCTAAAAAAACCATAAACGGCCCGGAAAAAATCAGTAATTTTATAACCGTATTCTGGAACCCAACCATAGATGACCCAAATTTTGGGAGAGAAGCTGATTAAAAATGTTTCACCGAACAAAAAAAACCCTTTTCAAAATAAATTATTCCCATTCCTTTCTTTTAAAAACAAAGATCGGGTGATCTCCCCTTTTTTACCCCTTCTTCTAACAATCATTGGGGTTTAAGAAACCCCCAAAAACTGACCCAATTAAAAAAGAAGATTTTCTCGCCTTTTTTTTCCGAATAAATAACGGAGAAAATTCTGACCAATTTAAAAAAGGGAAAGGGGCCCCAACCGGGGTTTTCTGTCATTTAAACATGATACTCATTCTACCGTATCACCTGTCAGATTACCTATCGATGCGGGGGCGCTTGTGATAAGTTCCTGACATATACCCCAACAACCAAACCTAACACTTTTTTCAAAAAATGAAAACAACGGTTTCATATACAACGAGGGGCTTTTTTTTTTTTTCGTTTTTTGGGCTCTTCATCGGGGGTTTTCCAACATTCTTTTCAAAAACCCGCTAAAACTCCTTTTAACCAAAAATGGTCTGGGGGGGTTCACCCCCCGCCAAGTTTTTCCCGGTCTCACTCTTTTAAAAACCGATTCTGTTGAAAAAAATTTTAGATTAATGTAGACGTATTTCGTTTGTTGATGACCAAGAAAATCCACCTTGTTTGGGCCCCTGCGGGCGCATGACTACAAATACAAAAAAACCCAGGTTCTTTGTTTACAACCGACTTTTTTTATGAAACTCCTGAATATTGAAAGGGGACAAATAACCCCTTGGGCTTGCAGAAAAGGGCAAACAAACAATGGGGAACTATTAAACCAACTGAATAACTAAAAACCTCGTGTCGGGGTAGAGCGTGAAAGGGAAACGTCAAAGGGGGGCGTGTACACTCCCCCAAAATCTGTGTTACAGGAACTTTGTCTTTATGGCATTTCTGGGGATTCTGTTTTTGTATACCCCTTACGGGCAACGTTCAAATTTGGGGTTTTTTTTTTCCAAAACCCGGAAGATCTCCCCCGCCCAAAACGGTCATGCCCTGGAAACCACTTACCCCGGGCTAGAAAACATCCCCCTTTCTGTCTCTGCCCTTTCCCAAACTTTAAAAGGGTTTTCAACACCTCGATTTTTGTAAACAGGGGGGCCTAAAAAACTTTAAACGACATGGAAATTTAAATTTGGGAAAATATTTCAGAACGTTTTCATTTTTTTTTCCCTTTCACGAACATTTTGCAAAAAATTTTCTAAATTAGAACCCCCAAATTCCCAAAAAAAAGATGCTAAAAAGACTCCCCATTCCTGAAAAAGGTTTAAAAAGAAAAACCCTGGAAGACCCCTACACAAAATTTTTCCGGGTTTAGGGGGATTAAATTCCCTTCCCAAAAGATACGACATAAATGTTATCAAACGCTTTTAAAATTCGAAAATTTGTAGGTTTTTGATGACTAAAGGGGATTACAAGGTCACGAAAAACCCGGTTGGGAAAACCAAACCCGGCTATGATGATTTTGAGGATGTTTATAACTTAAGTAAATTCTGCCTTAAAAGGGGAAATAAAAGAAAAAAGAAAACAAAAACCTTTCCCAAATTTTTTGTAAACGAAAACCAATAAAGTACATGTGTATCGCCCAACAAACTAAAATTTTCGGATATTGCTATTTTTTTAGCCCGGGTTTTAGTTATTTCCAAATTTTTAAAAGCATTTGGAATAAAAGAGAAAAAAGGTTTTCTTCTGTTATGAAAAATGTCACCAGCCCTTAACAAACTGAAAGAAAACCCTCCCACTCACTCGGCTTTCCTACAGCAAACTCCAAAAACACCAACGCTTACGGTCAACAAAAAAGGGAAAAAAAAAATTTGACATGTCGACTTTTGAAGGTTTTCCTTGTCGGGTCCCAATAACGGATTATTTTTCCCTTTTTGCATCTTTTAAAAGGGCACAGATCGATATGTTTTCCCCAGACAAAGACACGCCCTTTCAAAAAGGGACGGGTTTTTCCTTTCCCAAAGGAATCACTCTCAAATATCTTTTCCAGACTTTACCCTCTAAACACTTTTTTCTCTCTTTTAAAATGAAAAACAAAAGGAAATACAAACACTGATGCGAAAACAAAAACGTGGGGGGCCCCTTCCCTAAATTTTCACGCTATCACGAAAAAGAGAAAACCTTTTTTTCGTTTCAAAAAGGGAAAACCGTCAAGCCCGGGTTCGGGGGTTTTCGATGCTAACGCGCTTTACCTCTGGGCACTCACGCAGCAATCCCAACAGAACATCCTCCCAACCCATACGAAAAATGCGAAAACGGGCTTTAGGCCGGAAAGAACAATGTAAAAGGCGGCGGGCGAGAAAATGGTTAGAGGGGATAATGCCCCCCAAAAACATTCACTTTCCCTTTCACAAATTAAACCCGGTAAAAAACAAGTTTGGGGCGGAACTATCCGGGGTTAAGGGTTGGGCCATGACAACACACAAAAAGGGGTCCCCAATTCCACGGCCTTTCTTTTCGGGGAAAAAGGGGACTTCGTATTCCCCGGGGGTCTGCATAGAAAAACCCGGGAAAATGACAAATCCGGGCCCGGAACTCAGAGAAAACACCAAAAACTTTGACCAGCTATCTCGTGGGGAAATGTGGGTGACTGTGAAAGAAATGTGGGATTTGTGAATGCAAAATGAAAAAACCCCTCAAGGGAAAAAATTTTGACCAGTTTCTAAAAAGGGGTTTTTCCCCCCCTTTAAAACCCGGTTTGAAAAAAACCACCCATAACAAAAGAAAATGTACTAGATGCGCCCAAAAACGAAAATTTTTTTTGGGGCTCTTAAAATTGCGATATTCTTTTTCCCGGATAAACCCCAAGGGAATCATTTTATTGAGTTACGGGCCCGTTTTAAAAAACACCTATATCGGAAGAGAAAAACATTGGTACTCAAAATTAAGAGAGTATGTTTAAAGAAATAAACTTTTAACAAAAACCACGCCGTATTTGGGTGGGAAGTTTTTGGGGGAAAAAAGTTTTTTTGGGCAACCCCGCTTCTAAAAGGAAATTTGGGAAACACGGACTGGTTGTAAAAAAAGTCCCCCACTATTATTTAATACACCCAAAAGGCTTTTTTTCCCAAGAGTTGGAAAAAGGGTATCTGGGGCCCAAAAAAAAGGGACCTCGTTTTCTTCTAAGCCCCATTTTGGGCTGAACATTCAAACTTCGGGGAAATTTCCCGCTTAGGGGTAAAATTTTTTGCCCAAATTTGACAAAACACAGAACTTTTCACCATGTCCACCCGCTCAGGCAAAAAAACCCTGATCAACGAATCCCATTTTTGGGAAAAAAATTAACGGGAGCTGGGGAAAAATGTATCAAAATTTAAAAAATGTCCAAAAAAAAAAAATAAATTTGGGGGGCGCTTCCCTTAAAATTTTTGGTTATTTTTGGCTCCCAAATACGCCAAACTGCGGATCCCTGAAATTTCAAACTATGTTTTTCGGACAGATTTGTATGCAGAAATGATTTTAAAACTTTTGGGAAAGGGGTTTACGGACTCCTCACTTTGCACTTAGGGGCGAAAAGGTTCAAAAACCGCAGCCCCGACCGAGCTGATTGAGCATTTTTATGGGGAATACAACCGGGGGTTTCCTGACAGGCTTGGCCGATAGACACAAGCGGATTTTCTCAAAGGGGGTAAGCCCGGAAAGTTTTGGGGACCCCCCCCTTTGTCCAACTGCGTTAGTCGATTTCTGTTTGATAAAAGGACTTTTTCAAAACGGAATACCCCGGGAAAACGCTTTTTTTGGGCCCTTTGTTCGAAACTTTTTTCCTTTCCGGAAAAAGGAAAAAAAATTTCCATTTAAAAAAAGGACCCCGCAAAAGACACAAAAAACTCACCATAGACACTTATCAACGGGGGTTTCCCGAACAAGGAGAGGGGGGGTGGCACCAACGTAGGTTTCAAAACCGATGGTAAAAAAATTTGTTAAAAAAACCCCCTAATCCCCAAAACAAATACAGAAAACCCCTTTAAAACCTTCTATATAAAACGCATAGTCGATTGGGGAACCAGCCCCCCCCCAAACCCCCCCAAGTTTAATTGTTCCTTTTTTTTTTTTGTTGTTTTTGTTGTTGCCCGTTAAAAGCCCGGATGTGTGTACATATCATGACAAATGCCCCAAAACTTTTTTTTTTAATTTTTCATTTAACGTGATGTTTAAAACCCAAATTTTTTGGGAAACCAACATCCCCGACCTCCACGGGTGCTTTCGGGGTAAGTCTTAAAATCCAAACGAGGTCCGACCGCAAAGGGGGTTTCTGGGACTTACAAAAAGGAGGGATCTTTTTGTCATTTTTTTAATTATCTGAAAAATACAAAAAAAATTTTAAAATAAAAAATACTTCTTTTTTTTTTCTTTTTATACAGCGTTTCTATGGGTTTAAACCCTTTCCCCTTTCTGGGCTTTATCGTTTAAAGAAATCTCCCCGCAAATACAAAAACAAACTTTTACTTTTAAAGGGGGATCACCGCGTTTTCGACTTCCATCCGCTTACTTCGTTTCCCCTTCCCTTTTGGGCCTTTACGACCCCTCACAAAAAAAAGGGGTTGATGGGCCCCCTGTCTAAACACTTCCCTATTTAAAACCCTAAGTTTTTCCCCCCAAATTTTTTCATAAAAAAATTTTTCATAAAAAACCCCTGCCCCGCCTTCAATGCCCAAAAATTTCCCCCACATCCTGCCGAAGTTTTTTAACCCAGTGTGTTGTGTGTGTTTTGGTGGGTGTGCTGAAAACTTTTAAATTTAAATTTGTTGGTTGCATGTGTGGGAGGGGATGGGAATGCAAGCGTTTTTGATTTGTATTTACAAGAATAACGTATAAAAATTGCTTTTAATTATTTTTAAATTATTTTTTTATTATTATTTTTAAATTGTTTTTATTATCTTTACCCATTAAAACTAAAACCCCTTTTAAAGCACTTTTTTTTTTTCCCCAAACCAAAATGGAGTTCTTGTCCAATTTTTTCATCCTTAAAACTATGTCCCAAAATCACAACTCAAGTGAAAGTTTAATCAAACTTTGCCAGCATAAATAAATTTAAAATTTCCACCAGCCACTTTGGCGAAAGATTAGCGCCTTGGATTAGGGACGGAAAGGGTCGCGGTTCGTTTCCCAAAAAGTCATAGGTTTTTTTCCCCCGGAAAACTGGGCCCCTCCTACCCAAGTGGTGCTTGGGCTCAGGGGGAAATTTTGGGGCCCCCACGCAGTCGAGTTTCCCACCCACTTAACGGATGCGATTTTTAAGGTTCCAAATTACCTGACCAACACTGCAGTATCTGTATCTCCGGGCCCGGTTAAACGCGGATATTTTAAAGTTTGTAAGCGTAGAGTAAAACCCTGTCAAGTAAGTTTTAAAGTCAACCTTTTTCAAAGCTATGCCCCCAAAAAGCAGCATCATTACTTTCATCCTCATTGTCTTTTGATCATCTGAAATTTAAAAAAAAAAAAAGCCTTTTGATTGGGCCCCCGGGGTTGCCTGGTCTCATGGGGACCCAGTTTGGGTTTGCTCATACAGGTCGGTGCCTGTTGAGTTTTGTCAAAGCCTTTGGGGGTTTGGGGTTTTTGGGGGGGAACGGTCTTTGGGAGGGACGTTGTGGGGTTCCACCTCGGGGGGGCAACCACTCACCCGGCTCCGCGCTGAGTAAAAACTTTTGGGTTAGTGGGGGGCCCTTAGTATGGTGTCCTGCTATTTAGCTCAGAACAGCACCACTGAAAAACCCCCAAAAGTGCCCCAAAGCAGAAGTGAAAGGGCCCCTCTTTTTTGGGCCCCCGGCGGCCTAAATAGTTGGGTTTTCCCAAGGGATTTCCCGACCTGGGGATAAACCCAAAATGAATCGGGGGTTGGCGTGGGGGGGAGTTTGGAATGAGCGGGGGAACACCCAAATACGGGGACGTCACAGAAGATGCGAAAGCCAAAAGTTGTTTTTTTTTTAAAAATCCCCCCCTTTCCAAACAAAAAAACAACCCCAAAACCCAAACCAAACCCAAACCCCCCCAAATAAAACGACTGAAATTAAAAAAACCCCCTCAACAAAAAACAATTTTCCCCAACCTGGGGAAAAATTCAGAGGGTGTTTTTTTTTTTTTCCCCCCTTTAATTTTTTTTCATAGAGGCTTTTAAAATAAACATTCACCTGCAGACATCAATGTTTCTGTTTTCCCCTGCCCAAAAAACCTTTTTGGGGCTCAACACACTAGTGTCAATTAACAGGGCCAGCAGAGTTTTTGCCCTCCTATTCTGGGAACCCTGTCTAGTGATCGTTTTTTGAAATAACGCCTTCTGCCGTAAAGCAAAATTTTTTGGATTTTGTGGTTTTCTCATAAACTATTAACTCCATTGCAAAGTTTTTCACCATGAGACCTCAGAATAGGTTCAGTGTTCGTTCCAATGCACTATGTAATCTAAAACCTTTTAACTGGAGTTTCCACTTCATTGTAGCCCGTTCCAGTCTTAATTTTTACTATTTTTCCCTTTACATTCAAACCCATCCCGTAGTCCCCGTAAAAACCTGGGGACACCACTGAGGGTTTTGCAAACCCGCCCCTCCAAACCCCCTTTGGTTTCCCTGCTTTTCTGCAGCAAATTGTTTTCCCCTGAAGGGGCCAAATCGCTCTCTGATTTGTTTTCCCTTGTTTTCCTTTCCCCGCCCCTTAGTCCCCCCCCCTTTACTCTTTTTCCCGTAAAAAGTCCTTTCCATTTTTCCCTTTTGTTTTATTGTCCCGTACCCCTTTTTGTTTGCCCTTATTTCCCCCGAAGTCAGCTCCTTCATAGGCCCAATGGGTTTTTTTAATTTTTTGGTTTTCTCTTACTTCCCGTTAGTGAAGTGATTTCCCGTATAGATACCAAGGAGTTTGTGAAAGCATCTCATCTCCGTGACATAAATTTCTGGATACCAAAGGGGTTTGTGAAAACACTCATCTCCGTGTACTATAATGTACTGTTAAAAAACCAAGGGGTTTGGAAACAAATCATCTTTCCCTGTAAATATAATGGGACGTATACCAAGGGGTTATTTTTGAAAGCACTCATCTCCGTGTACTATAAAATTTCGTATAGTTTTTTAAAAACATTGACTGGGAACCCCCATTTCATTGTAGACCTTTCCAGTCTTGATGAACTGTACACTTTTAAAAATATCGATTGGCAAATTCTTAAATTTTTAGGGTGTTCCCATTGAAAAAAGAAAAGTATGTTTAAATTGGGATTCCCTTTATTTTAAAAAGTAGTGGGCTACCTAGGGGTTTTGTTTTTTAGTAAGGGTCTCCCAAATAGGAAGTGTTTAAAAACTGAACCCGGTTCCAATAAATTAGACTGTTTAAATCGGCCCGGGGGGTTTTGGGCGGGGTAATCTGTCGCCCCTTTCAAAGCCCCCTCCCCCCTTTCCCTTATGTCACGTCTGTCCTCCACTGTTTTCTGCTATCTTCCCCATTTCTTTTTCCCTTTCTTTTGACCCTGCCCCCCCCCCCCCCCCCCCCCCCCCCCCCCTTTTTTTCCCATTTCTGTCCCAACAATCTGATTTTGTTCCGCTTCAACCCCTACTTTCTTTTCCGGTTTTTTTTCGACAGCTTTTCTCCCTCTCTCCCCCTCTCTCTCTCTCTCCCCTCTCTCTCTCCATAAAAGCACAAAGAACTTTGCCGGGTTTTTTCGTTAGCCAAAATGAAACTATTTTAAAGTGGTTTGTTCTCCTTTTTTTTTTTTTTTATATGGTTTTTTCTTTTTGGGTTTTGTTTTGGTTGGGTTTAGGTTGTTGTTTCTTTTTTGAGGGGGGAAAATTTTTGGTTGTTCCCTCTCCCCTTGTTTTTTTGCCGTTTTTTTTTTTTTGGGTCTTGGGTTTTTGCATTTTTTTCGGTTTTTTTCGTGTTTTCTGCTCTGCTTTTCCCTTTTTTACTTTTTCTACTTTTTTTTTTTCCCCCCCTCCTCTCTCCCTTTTGGGGATTTTTTTGGGGATTTTTTTTTTTTTTTTTTTGGGGAGATATTTTTCCCTAAGCCCGTGTAAGTGTATTGGGTTAAAAGGCTTTATTTTATTTTTTATCATATATATCCTTAAGGGGGACGACTGGATTTAAAAAAAACACAAGGGGGCTTATTCATTACCTCGAAATGAAAGAACTTGTCATTTTCTCTCTCTCTCTCTCTCCTCTCTCCTTCTCTCTCTCTCCCCTCCTCCTCTTTTCTCTCTCCCCCTCTTTTCTCTCCTCTTTTGTCTCTCTTTTAATTTGAAAAGTTTTTCTTGTAAATGGGTATTGTGTTTTTTGAAAAATGACTTTTTTGGTGGTTTTTTTCTCCTTTTTAATTTTTTGGAGGTTCTGCTTTTTTTGGTTCTGTTTTGGGTTTGGGGGTTTTGTTGTTGTTGTTTGTTGGTTTTTGTTGTTGAAGGGGAACTACTGGGTGTCACCCTTCCCCCCCTTGTTTTTGTCGCCGCTTTTTTTTTGCTCTTTGGCTTGGGTATTTTTTCGGTTTTTTTTAGTGTTTTTTTGTTTTTCTTTTTCCTTACTTGTTAGTAACCTTTTTTTCTTTTCTTTCTTTTTCTTTTAGTGATTTTTTTGGGAGATTTTTCCCCCCCAAAACTGGGAAGGTATTGCTATAGGCTTTATTTTTTTTTATTTTCAATAATCCTTAAGGGGCGGGGGCTGGAAAGTAAAAAAGCACATGGGGGCTTAAATTTAATTTTCCTCGAAATAAAAAATTTGAATTTTTCATCTCCTCTCTCCCCTCTCTCTCTCTCTTCTCTCTCTCTCCTTTTCCTTTTCTCTCTCTCCTCAAAAAAAACATTCTAGCACGTGGATAGGCGTAATTTTACATTTGGGTCTCCAACCACAAAAATCAAAATTATGGTGATTGCAACAAGACAAAAGCGCCCCAAAACCCTTTTAAAAAAAACTGAATTTGGGTAAAGATTTACGGGAAAAAAACCTTGGGAAAAATCATTCCCTAAAACTACTTTGGGCCCCCAAAAATTATAAAGAAAGGCATGGGCAAAACGGTTTTTAGTATTTCCCCCCCAAAAAAATTTTAAAAAAGCTATTCCCAAATTCAAAGAATAAATTATTTTCCTTGACAACATTAAACAAAAACTAATTTTTTTACCCTTACATAAAACCTGATCTTTACTTAAAGCCTACAAAAGGCCCGAGATTTGGCAAAATAAAAACTGTATACGACAACCTGGGGAGAGTATAAAGAAAAAGTTCTCTTTAAATCATTTTTCCTTAAAAAATCTTCCTTGGGTACCCAAAAGCTACAAAAGTTGAACATTCTTCCCTTTTTTTTACAAATTCCTCTTTAAAAAAGGCTATTTACGTAAAAAGATTTATGAAAAAACCCAGCTCCACATCTTAAACAGAGGGTTTCCCGTTTAAAATTTTAAAACTGTTCTAACAAAAATTTCCTTGTTATTCCCGCCAAAACCGATCTTTTTATGTCAATTTCTTTTTTATTCTTGGGACCCGACCCCCCCCCCCCCCCCCCCCCCCCCCCCCCCCCCCCCCCCCCCCCCCCCCCCCCCCCCCCCCCCCCCCCCCCCCCCCCCCCCCCCCCCCCCCCCCCCCCCCCCCCTTTTTTTTTTTTTCCCCCCCCCCCCTTTTTTCCCCCCCCCCCCCCCCCCCCCCCCCCCAAAAAAAACCCCCGGGGGGGGGGGGGGGGGGTCCCCCCCCCCCCCCCCCCCCCCCCCCCCCCCCCCCCCCCCCCCCCCCCCCCCCCCCCCCCCCCCCCCCCCCCCCCCCCCCCCCCCCCCCCCCCCCCCCCCCACCCCCCCCCCCCGCCCCCCCCCCCCCCCCACCCCCCCCCCCCCCCCCCCCCCCCCCCCCACCCCCCCCCCCCTCCCCCCCCCCCCCAAAAACCCCCCCCCCCCCCCCCCCCCCCCCCCCCCCCCCCCCCCCCCCCCTCCCCCCCTCCCCCCCCAAAATCCCCCCCCCCCCCCCCCCCCCCCCCCCCCGCCCCCCCCCCCCCCCCCCCCCCCCCCCCCCCCCCCCCCCCCCCCCCCCCCCCCCCCCCCCCCCCCCCCCCCCCCCCCCCCAATTAACCCCCCCCCCCCCCCCCCCCCCCCCCCCCCCCCCCCCCCCCCCCCCCCTTGCCCCCCCCCCCCCCCCCTCCCCCCCCCCCCCCCCCCCCCCCCCCCCCCCTTCCCCCCCCCCCCCAATCCCCCCCCCCCCCCCCCCCCCCCCCCCCCCCCCCCCGTACCCCCCCCCCCCCCCCCCCCCCCCCCCCCCCCGGCCCCCCCCCCCCCCCCCCCCCCCCCCCCCAAAAAAACCCCCCCCCCAAATTCCCCCCCCCCCCCCCCCCAATGTTAAAAGTCCCCCCCCCCCCCCCCCCCCCCCCCCCCCCCCCCCCCCCCCCCCCCCCCCCTTTTACCCCCCCCCCCCCCCCCCCCCCCCCCCCCCCCCCCCCCCCCCCCCCCGGGGGGCCCCCCCCCCCCCCCCCCCCCCCCCCCCCCCCCCCCCCCCCCCCCCCCAAAAAAACCCCCCCCCCCCCCCCCCCCCCCCCCCCCCCCCCCCCCCCCCCCCCACCCCCCCCCCCCCCCCCCCCCCCCCCCCCCCCCCCCCCCCCCCCCCCCCCCCCCCCCCCCCCCCCCCCCCCCCCCCCCCCCTAGGGTTTTAATTTACCCCCCCCCCCCCCCCCCCCCCAAAACCCCCCCCCCCCCCCCCCCCCCCCCCCCCCCCCCCCCCCCCCCCCCCCCCCCCCCCCCCCCCCCCCCCCCCCGGCCCCCCCCCCCCCCCCCCCCCTTCCCCCCCCCCCCCCCCCCCCCCCCCCCCCCCCCCCCCCCCCCCCCCCCCCCCCCCCCCCCCCCCCCCCCCCCCCCCCCCCCCCCCGAAAGACCCCCCCCCCCCCCCCCCCCCCCCAACCCCCCCCCCCCCCCCCCCCGGGGTTTTTTCCCCCCCCCCCCCCCCCCCCCCCCCCCCCCCCCCCCCCCCCCCCAAAACCCCCCCCCCCCCCCCCCCTTCCCCCCCCCCCCCCCCCCCCCCCCCCCCCCCCCCCCCCCCCCCCCCCCCCCAAAAAAGGTTTTTTTTAATTTTGGAAAAAAAACATTTGGGGGGTTAACCCAAAGGTCCATTTGCCCCCCCGGGGTTTTCCTTTTTAAAGTTCCCCCCGGATTTGGGGAAAAAAATTTGGAAAGTTTGGTTGGGTGGTTTTGGGCTTTAAGGGCCAAAACCCGGGCCCCAAAGGGTCAAAAAAAGCCCTTTTCCTAAAAAAAAAAACCCAAAAAAACCCAAGAATTTTTTTTTTTTTTTTTTTTTTAAAAAATTTTTTTTTTTAAATTTTTTAAATTTTTTTTTGGGGTACACGCTTTTTTAAGAACAGAAATTTTTCCTTTCCCCCCAAGGCCAAAATTTTGTTTTTAATTTTACCCCCCCCCCAATAAGTGGTGAAAGCCGGGAAAAAGGGGGGGGAAAAAAAATTCCTTTTAATTTTCCGCCGGGGGGGTCCCCCCTTCCCAAAACCAAACCCAAAGAAAGGAGAGTTTTTTTTTTGGGGAACTTTGGGAAAAAAGTAAAGGGCCCCCCACGGGGTTGTAAAAAGGGAAGGGGCCCCTTTTTTGGGAAAGAAAAGCCCAGTTTGTGAAAGAAAAAAAGACGAAAAAAAAATTTTAAAAAAAGGGTTTTAAAAAAACCCCCTTTCCCTTTTTTTAAAATCAGGGGGAGATTGAAAAAAAGGTTTGGGAACGGGGGACTTCTTTGGATTCATTTGACCTGGCCTTCCAAAAAGGGGGGGGAAGACCAAAAATTGGGCTTTTTTCTTGGGTCGGCGGGTGAAGGGGAAACAAATTCCAAAAGGGACGGGAAAAAAATGGGTAATCAAATTCAATGTAAAAAAGAAGGGCAAAAGGAAAAAAACCCTTTTAATGGGGGGGGAAGGGAGGGCCAAAAACAACTCCCCAGGGAAAAGCAAACCTGGCCAAAAAAATTTTCCCTCTCCAAATTTAAATTTCCAAGACCACCACAAAAGTGTTAAACCCCCAACAGAGCAACCACGAAAGGGGAAAGACTTTTTTTCTACACCAAACTTCAGGAACCCAAAAAGAAAAAGACCCCCACAGCCAAAGGAAAATCCTACTTTTCATGGGAGAACTTAAAAGGGAAAAGGGGTTGGGGTGGGGGAATACCGGGTAGAAACTTGCCCTGGGAGAGGGGAGTGGGAAATAGAAACGACAAAGGGCACGTTTTTCAGAAAACAAGTCTTGAAAACGGTTTTGGGGATTGGTGGGACCATCTTTCCAAAACAAAACCATCCATAAATTGACATGGAAAACACCGATGGAAAAAAACCACAAAACCCAAAAGACCCCATTTTCCCCTCAACCAAAAGTGGAGGAAACCCATGAAGGGCGTGAGAGCCATTGGGGGCTGACTTGGGAGCGATCACCATCTTTTATTTGCAAATCCACAAAGCCAAGAGAACACAAAAAAAAAAAATGGCAACTCTTTGACTCAAAGGGAAAATCAACAGTGAGGCAGCGAAAAGTCAGTTTAAATGTTGAGCTTTTCCAAACAGATTTCAAGTCCCGGGCAACACACCTGCAGATGAAATCCAAACCCCCCAAAAAGGGAAAAGTACAGATAGCTTTATAAAACCCAAAAAAGTTGTACTGGGGTACAGAAAAAGAAAAAGGGGTGGATATCAGACCCCACAGGCCAAATCAAAAGGAGAGAAAGATTTTCAAAACTTTGGGAAAGCTCACTGGAAAAGGGAAAAAAGAAAACAAACATTCGCCCCAAACAACAAAAAGAAAAACAAAGAAGTGAAGAAGAGCACAAGGAGAACAAGAGGGCAGTTTTTCAGACCCAAAAAGGCAGAAAAGGCGCAAACCGCAGCAAGAAAGGAGACTCTAGGACCGTCACAAGATCACCAAAACCCTAACATGAAATTTACCAGCAAAACCACTGTATGAAGAACAAACCGGAAAAATTTTTACAAAAAACATAAACCAACTCAACAGATGGGCAGAAAAATTTAGAGAGACTTTTTTAAAAACAAAACCCGATGAAAGGGGCAAACCCTTGAAGACATGGGGTTTTTAAAATAAGATTTTAGAATGATGCATCACTCACAAAAGGGAAAATTGGGGGAGCCATCCCGGGGAAAAAAAAGGCAACAGGGCACCCGGTGGGGGACAAAAATACGCAACATGTTAAGGCAGTCCCCAAGACGACGCAAAGGTCTTAACAAAATTATTCAATTAAGGGGTTTTTAAAGGAAAGTGCCCAAAAACCCATGGGGAAAAAAGGCGAAAAGTAAACTTCCAAGAAGGGCACCCCTCAAGTTTCGGGAATTGGGGGGAATTTAACTTTCTCTCTGTCCCCGGGAAAATCTTTTGCCCCTTCCTTCTACAGCTTATGAGGGAAAACCATCGAGGAACCCAAAGGAAAGCAGGCAGGGTTTTAGAAACGGGGGGAAACGGGGACCCGATCAATTTTTTGTTTAACACGAACAATTGTGGAACAGTCCATCGAATGGAACCATCACTCCCACATCAAAAAATATCCGATTTCCCCAAAGGGGTTTTTACAGCCCTCCATCCCCCCTTTGCTGTGGAAGATCTTGGGAAACCTATGGGTTTTCCCTTTTTAAATCATCAACATTCTACAGACATGAAACCCGAAAACCAGTGCTGTGTGCGACCCTGAAAGGCAGCAGAGCGAAAAGGGCCACGGCAAAACAGGGGGGCGACAAGGTTTCCCTGATCTCGCCGACAATTTTTTCCCCGTCGTCATCGACTGGGTGATGAGGAGGGCCACCAGCGATAGGCAAAAGGGCTGGGATGGGGGCTGAAAAGCCCACTTGAAACTGGACTTTTCCGCGAAATTTTCACCCGCTGCGCTTTCACAGAAAGACATCCAGGAAAAACATTTACGAAATTGACCAAATACCAGCAGCGTGGGACTCCAGATTCACCCCACAAGACCAAGAAACATGAAAATGAAAGACAAAAAAGGAGAGAAGACCATTTTCGAAAAGGGTCAGCCTAGAGGAGTAGAACCCCTTCAATACCCTCCCAGCTACATCTCAGCCGAAAAGTAACAATGAGAAAGAAAAAAACAACCAAGGGTAGGACTACAGCCCGGGGATTTAAATGGGTTGAAAAACATTTGGAAGTCCCCCAAAGGGCCGCACACCAAAAACCCCGTTTAAAAATCTACAAGTCCAAAGTACCTCAGTAACTCCAAAATGCCTCGGAGACATGGAGAACCAAAAAGAAGATTTAGACAGGGCCCGAGGCTTTGAAGGAAGGGTCCCTTTGCCAAAACCTGAAACTTCACTGGCACAGCATGTCCCCAAAAAGGGAATGTCAAAGGCCCGGGATTAACAAAATTGTGGCTGAGGTTTAAAAAAGCGGGGATGGGGGGGTGGGACACTCCTCTTCCGAAAAAAAAAGGGCCAAAAAAAAAAAAAAAAAAAAACAGAAAAAAAAAATCCCTCCTTACTGCCCCCCCCTGGATGGGGACCACCCGGGAAGAGGAAAAGAGGCAACCACTCGGGCCCTTGGGGGAGGACAGTAGAGGGGGAGATTTAAGGGCGGCAAGACCTGGGAAAGAATTGAAACTGGCTTGCCCAAGACAAAAAGGCTAGGGGAAATTTTTTGGCTCCTTGTGCCCGGGACATGGGGTGAAAAAAGGATTAAGTAAGTAAGTATTTTAACATGTGCAAATAGAACAAGAAAAAATGGGGTCATAAACCCCCCATTTGCTCATTTCTTGTTTTATTTATTCCTCCAAGTGATTCAGCATTATGGAAAAACGGGGAAAGGGGCATTTTGGCATTTAAGTTTGATTTAAAGTCTGACAGATTTTTATATGTATAGGTGATTTTTCTATCCCTTAAATGGAGAATTTTGGGTTTCCCGAACCCCATTTGCAATTATTCAATCACAGTAGTGACTTTTTAAAACCCAAAAATGCCCCGTCAGCAATATGTTCCCAAAAACTCTCAAAATAGTTCATGAATAATTTTGAAAACACTGGTTGAATTTTTTAATAAATTTTTCCTTTTAACTTAATGGTTTACAAAGGGAACATTGCTATCTGAGTGTTTCCCCCTTTGCGCCGGGGCAGCAGTGTTTTTAGCCCTTTTTTTGAATGCGGAAAAGAAAGGGGTTTTTTTTCCGGGCCCCCTGAAGAGAAAATTTTTTCATCATTGTGACAGTGTTTTTCCCTTCCGAATCGAATGGTCAGAACATTTTTTTTTTGAAATATTTGCTTTTTTAAATATTTTAATTTTTAATTTTTCATGTACTATTTGATTGTTCAAAATTTCCCTTGACTTATGATTTTTGTTTACCTGACCGTGCTGGTCTTTTCACTTCCTTCAATCTGACCCCGCTGCCCTTTAACCCTCTTCACAAGCCATCACCCCCCCCCATTTACCACCCCTTTAGTGCGTGCTGTTTGGGCCCGGATGGCGTGGGGCCGTGGACATTAAAGCAAAAAATTTTTACGGACTTTTTTTCCATAACCATTAAAGCCTCTCCCCAAGCTGAAACACTCTCTCTCCTAAGCTGAAACAGCCTATCCTCCCAGCTGAAACCCGCACACCTAAAACTGGGGAAACCACCGCTGCAAAAAATAAAGGGAACACCCGCAGGCCAACGTCATCGGCAAATGGTGGGACTTCCCCCCTCCGGGGTCTCCCCCCACTCTGACTCACTTCCGTCTCCCCCCTGACAAAAACGCTTCCCATGCTGCGTTCCCCCTGCCCCTTTCAGCTTCTGAAATTCCCTTTTTTGTTCGCAATTCGGGCAATCTTTTTCTGTTCTAATATGTTTCATGTGTGTGAAATTAAAAACTTCTTTCTAAAAATCTACTTCGACTCACCATCCAAACTCTTTTCTTTCTCTTTTCCGAAATCCACTCGCTACCATTGACTTAATCCCTTTTTTTCCCCCCTGATTCTTCCCCCAAATCACCACTTTTCCCTTTAACCCTCCGCGGGGCCCTTTAGTTCTCCCCTTTACATTTTCTTTATTCAATGTGCAGTTCCCGCTGTCCCGATGGAAAAACCGATTAAAATTTTTTGAATTTTTCTCCAAAAAAGACTTTTATAAAACTTTCTTTCTGAAACCTGGGTTAAAACCCCAAAAAGACCCCCAAACCAAAAAAAAAAACAACTAACCCCCACCTGGCTCAAAACCGTTTTCTTTTTTCCCCCCCCCCCCGTGGAGGTGCATTGCCATCCCTTATAAAAAAATGTTCAACCATCTTTCTTTCCCAAACAAAACCTTCCTTTTTTTTAAAATGAACCTTTAATTTTTTCCCAAAAAAAACCCAAACCCACCTGGCCCTTTTGTTGCCCGAAACCCGGCCACCTCCTAACCGAAAGAAAAAATCTGACAGCTTTCCCCTTTTTTATCCCAAAAATTTCAGTCACTCCCTTAAACCCATAGCCTCTCTTCCATTAAAACTCATAAATTTTTGGGTTTACTTTTAACTTCCTTTTGACAACCAGCTTCCCCCTGATTCCCCAAAGTCTTTTTTTTTTTCCACATCAGTCTCCTTTCCCCAAATGGGGAAGTGAACCAACAAAAACAGATCCGGTCATAAATTTTTTGACGGCCGATCACCAAAGCTCCCTTTAACCTTGTTACATCCCGGCTCAGTCACTGATGAACTTCATTTGGGTCATTCCGCCCTTCTTTTCTTCCTTAACCCTCACAAAACCCCGTAAAAAAAAAAAATATGTTACCCGCTGCAATCTAAGGGCCCTGAAAAATTCAAAAACCTTTTTTTTCACAAACATTGGGAAACCCTTTTGAAAAAGTCGGGGAAACACGACCTCTCCCGAACACTATAAACTGTCCTCCGCCCAATTTTCTTTAAAGAGCCTGCACCTCCAAACCCGACCATCCCCCTACCTGACAGGCCCTGGGGCGCCTGGTACACCAACGATAATTTTTATTGGCGAAACGCCAAACGCGGGGGTCTAGAACGGCAGTGGCGGAAAAACAAAAACTGAAAAAAAAAAAACAGCTTCCCCCCCAAAAAAAAAACAAAGTCAAATTTTTAATCCATTCAGCAAAGACAAATTTTTACTCCCTTTCCCCGTTCTCTTTCGCTAAATCCATAAAATCCTTTCACCCTCACCCAAATCTTCTTTGGGCGCAAAAACCCAAGGGCCCCTTCCTACCCCCCACAGCCGCTTTAACCTTCCCCCCATCTTTTCTTTCCCACCCAGCCGCACCTCCCCTCCCCAAATTTACTTTGGGGGACCCTCTCTTTTTTTTTTCCCCCCCACGAGCGAAAGCGAAATCACAACAATTCTGAAAGAAATATATTAAATCATGGATCTTGATTTCCCCTACCCCGCTCCTGTCCCCTTTTCACAATTTCCCTTTCCCCAACTTGTACCCCCTTCACCGAAAAGTAAACTCATCTCTTCCCGTCAGGAAATTTTCCATCAGCTCTCAAAACCGCAATTGTTACCCTCTACTAAAAAAAAGCAGACCCTTTATCCCCAAATTTTAAAAGAATTACAGACCTTTTCTCTAACTTTCCCTTTTATCTCCAAAGAGTTGGAAAAAAATTTTTTTCAAAAAAACCAAATTCCACCTTCATTCCAATTAAACTCCTCCCCCCTTTTCAAAACTGCCTATCCGCCAAACCCAAACAAACCCAAAAACCAAACCCCAGTCCACACTTTAAACCCTTCTAAACCCCTTCTGTGCAGGGAAAAAACTCCCCCTCACTCTTTTCGCCTATCTCTGCCTTTTACACTATAGATCAATCAATTCTTTTTTCTTTTCCTCCAGAACAAGTTTGGATTAATTTGGGACTGGGCCCCCACCTGGGTTTTGTTTTATACCTAAAAAACCGATAAACCCGAAAGTTTTTGTCCAAAATTCAATCAAAACCTGTCAAAAATGGAAATTTTGGAGGGCCCACCCGGGATCAGTTTTTGGTTTCCCGTTTTTTCTTCACTCTTACCTGCTCCACCCCTTTCACATAATAAAACCCCCACATATTGATCATCTATTTTTAACCGATGACAAATCAGCTTCAAATTTGCAATACCCTTTTAAAATCACCTTCCCCCTGACAAATATGGCCCACGCCTTCAAAACATTCAAAACTAATGACTCAAAAAAAGTTACAGCTAAATGCCCATAAAAACCCGGGAAACCATGCTCATAGGGGCCAAACATAAACTTTCCCCCATCACAACGACTTTTATGGAATTCAGCAATACCTCCCGGGCCCCTTTTCCGGGGGGCCCCTGTGAAAAATCTAGGGGTGGTTCTTGACAAAAACACCTCCTAAAAAAATTCATCAACCCCGACCTGCCAGGGTTTTTTTTGCTAAATATCAATTTTCGCCAAAAAGTTCAATTCGCAAGTATCTTTTCTGAAGCAACATCCAAAATTTCACAACTCCATTCTTTCCCCGACTGGGCTACTGTAAATTTTCTCTTGGCCGGTTTGCCCCCAAACATCCAATTTTCCCCTCCCTTCAACACATACAAAACTCCCGCAGCTCACTTTGGGCCCTTTGAAAGAAAAAATCGGAACACCTCAAATTTCCCCTTTTGCGATCCCCTTTTTCTGGGTGCCTGTCCCCACAAAAAAATAAAAGTATAAAGATTAAAAACCCCTTTTTTTCAAATGTCTTTCCCCAAATCGCACCCTTTTTATCTCTGTAACTGTCTTAACCTTAAAACTCTGGGCCCCTTCCCCCCTTTGTTCAGCGTAGATAGGTTTTTTCCTTTTTGAACACCCAGAAATTTAAAAAAAACCACGGGTTGGGGGCCCTCGCTCTTTCCCCCGTTTTCCTCCACATGGAACACCCCCTCTTTCCCCTTCCCCAAAAGCCTTCATTTGATTCTTTTAAACTAGCCTCAAAACGCCTTAAAACCCCCGAAATTGAGATCTTTTCCCCCGTTTTTTATGTTTTCCACTTCTCAAACTGCCCTTTATCTCCAACCACAATTTTGTTGTGAAAACATTTTATATTTTTTTTTCTTGATATTTATGGATGGTTTTTTTCATGTGAATGTTTTAATGCAAAGGGCCCTTTATTTGTTTTACTTTTTTACAAGATTTTTGCGCTATAAAAAAACCATACTTATTATTAGGGATTAACAAATTTTAGGAAAACGTACATACAAAAAAAATATTCCGGGGGAAAATACAGTGGACTATTTTTTTTGCATCTAATTTAACTTTTTTTTTGGGCATAAAACCCCCTTTTAAAGAGACTAAAAACCAGGCCCTGTGCGAAAAGCACGCAGAATTCCCCTTAAAAAAAACGTAAAAACCTTCGAAAAATAGGCCATTGTGTGCTGGGGGGAACCGATGACAGAATTTCCCCCAAACCGCATACACACGGGACTGGAAGTAAAAAAAAGCACGTAAGGCTTTTTCCCCTTAACCTCGATATAAAAAAAAAAATATAAAAAATTTAAAAAATAAAGTTCAAAAATTGTTGAATCTGACACTTCCCTGTTTTTATGAGGTAGAAGCAGCTAGAAATTGTGTTTGTCATGATAAAACAAAAAAAAAAATAAAAAATGTGTGCAAGATATTATTTGGGATAAAACTCGGGGAAAGTCATTTAATAAAAATTTGGGGGGGCAAATCATACAAAATAGAGTAAAGATACCATGGAAAATCTGGGAGAGAGAGGATGTGATTGCTATAGAAAAGTTTGTAAGTTTTAAAAAAGACTCCATGGGTGTAGGTTTAAGACGTAAGGTTAAACAAGGAAAAAGGCAGAAGGGTTTGAACCCAAAAAAAGAAACTAGAAAGTTATTAGAAATTTCAGAAACCCCCAATAGATCAAGACAGACAAGCTATTTCAAAGCCAAAAAACATCAGACCCCTATTAAAGTTTAAAAGACAAGCTTTTCGAAAAAACAAAAACAGCAAAGCAAATTAGTAATACGCATGCTTTGGAATAATAAGAACAAGGGTTGTGCAAACAAGAAAAGGATTGAAATAAAATTTTTACAGAGGAGTGGTTTGAACTTTTAAAAAAACGTGCTTAAAGGAAATTCAAAGAGGGGGAAAGGGTTTTGTTGGATTTTTGACCTTTAAAAAAGAAAACAGACCATGTTCGAATCAAAAAATATCACAAAAAAATAAAAGGGTTATAAGATTTTAAAATGGGCAAACTGTGGGGTTGATGAAGCAGAATTTAAAAAGTGGGGGTAAAATGTTGAAATTTTGCAAACAAAATTTTTCAATGCATTTTTTAAAAAGGAATCTATCCACGGGAAGTCCAAAGTATAAGTACCCCCGCAAAAAAAAAAAAATTTTAAAAATAATGTAAAAAATTATGGGGATTTCTTTTTAAGTGTATTTAAAAATGCTTCCCCCATCCCCCCGATAGGCATGGAGATCATGCCGTGCAAACAGTGCCCAGCCAAATCACTACCAAATCACAGTCAGTGGAAAAAATTTGAGGTGTAGATCACTTCAATTTTACCTTGGGCATTTTTTTACTGAAAAAAGTTCAAAGCCCGAAATCCTCGCAAGAAAGCAGCAGTACTGTAGTAGCAATGGCGAAGCTCAAGACCATCGGGAAAGAAAAAACATATCCCCCAGGCCAAAGGCGAGCTACGCATGCACTGGTTTTCCCCACATACAATAGCTTGCCAACCCGGACATTGAATGCGTTTCTAAAAAGAAGACCCCTTTGGGCATTTCTACGGGACCAAAAAAAGCAGATCTACAAAAAGAAGACCTTGGCAAACGGGACACATAACCAAACGAAGGGAAGTCCGACCAATACCCAAAAAACCATACAAAGGACTTGGACCAACAGCCAAGAAAAGGAGTCAGATGGAGGGAGGACAAGATCAAAGGACCTCGAAGACCATAAATTCGGGCATGCAGGGGAAAGAGAGGGAGGCACCCCAAAGAAGAAATCAAATAATGATACCCGGAGAGTTTTAAACCCCGGGTAATTTTCCCAAAAAATACCAATTTTGGTAACTTTTACTCATCCCCTAAAAAGGGGGTAGGGGAAAAAAAGGAAGATATTTTCCTTTTTTAAAAAACCTTTATTCAGTTAGAAAATTTTAAAATAAGCGGGGAGGTTTTAAAAAAAAAACCCTTTTAAACTTTTAAAACTTTTGCAGCAATTAAGTTTATAAAAAAAAAAGGAAAAAAACTGATGTAGCCCTAATTTTGAAAAAACTTTTGTTCATTAACCTTTTCTTGTTTTTGGGGTAAAAGGTTAATTTAGCAATATGTTTTAAAAATTCTTATTGGGTGTCCTCAAAATTTTAAATAACAAGTTTTTTTAAACCAAAGGGGAAAGGGGCCAAGGCTTGTTCCACCCCCAAACTTATTCTCCATTTTTATAAATAAACAGCTAAACTATCAATGAAAAAGGAAAAACATGGTGCAAATGAATTTTATATCCTTTTTTGGGAATTTACTTATCCTACTTTTTGCAGATGATGTGGCTTGATTTAAAAACGACACCATGTGGTCTTCAAAATCAAAAAATATTTAGAATTTTTTGGGAAAAGATAAATCTAAACATAACTTTAAAAACAAAGTCTGGTATTCAGAAAAGGGGGAACCTTGGAAATTAAAAATGGTTCTAAAAAGGTAACAGGTGGAAGTTGTAAATGATTATTTTTATTTGGTTTTAACTTAAAAAATTGAGAGTGCTAAAAAGTACATTGCTTTTGACAACTAAAGGGAAAAGGCAGTATTACAGCGAAAGGTTTTTTCAAAAGTAAAAAGAAATGACACCAAACACTTTTCTTCAAAATTGAAAGCTAAGATAAGCTAATATTGTTTTATACTGCTGAAATAAGGGGTTAAACAGTTAGTCATATAGAAAAGGTCCATATGTGGCTTGTATGAGGTTTCTAGGTTTTCAATTAAACCCCCAAAATAAATGGTGTATTTGCCGGGAAGAAATCCTTTTTTTGGGAAATTCTTATGTACCCTGTGTCAGATTTGGTGCAAATTGTTAAAAATAAATATTGAAGGGTTACCTCCCCAAAGCTTATCAAATTTTACAAAATTAAAGACAAATAGGGTTTAAAAGTTGGATTTTAAAAGAAGTTATTTTTGAGCAAAATGGCTTTAATTTTTTTTGGGCTTCAACGGATTTTGGGGGAAGTGAAAAGTTTTTGGGGCCATTTTCACAGGTTGTCTATGTACATTCAAAACGGACAGGCATTTTTTTAAGATCGCGTAGTACCAGCCTTTCGATTTTTTAAGACCGTTTTTGAAAAAGAACAGTTCAATTTGGATTGGTAGTTTTACTTTCTTTTCCATTACACAAATAAGTTTAAGCCTTCCTCTAAAAATAATGTACTCGATATAGAAAATGTTTGTGAAAAAAACTGCCCTTCTGCAAAAATCGATTGAAAATAAACGCATTTTGTTTTTTATGGGAAATGCATATGTTTAGGAAAAAAATTCCCTTAAAGTGTGTGACTCTTCCCCAAAACGTGCTTCTCGGGCCCAAAAAATGACACTCCAGATACAGTTGATCAAAAATTTTTTTTCATGCTAAAAATCAAAGGACCAGACGATACTAGTCCTGCCATTTGGAACAAAATTTTTGCCCGTTTACTATACTGCATTAGTTTTTGCCTTTTTGTATGTTTTTTAAAATATGAATTTTTCCCCCTTTTTTTCTTAAAATTTTCTTTAGAGCTGGGGGTTGATGTCACATCACTGTATGAGGTATGATATTCATAACAAGTTTTTGCTTTCAAATTATCAACAAAAAATTTTAAAGAACTTTAAATTGAAAGGGCTATAACACAACTTTTTCGGTAGTTCAACCATTTGGATGCTTAACCCTAAAATGAATCGTCTTTCGTTTTCATTATAAAACAGCCGGGGGTTTTTTTGGGCCTTCGTTTTTTTAAAATATTGCATTGCGTCTTGGTATTCGCAAAAATTTCGTTTCATGCACAATCATGATTCTCAGGATGTTTTTTTCCCGCATTTTTTCTCTAAGTTTTTTGGGTGTTTGGTGATCAAAGGAAAGGGGGTTAACCCAAAAAATTCCCAAGTTAAAAACCCTAGTTTTGACGGGGGACGTGTGACATACATATGAGCCAATTTTAAAAGCCGATTCATATTGTTTTGTATTGTAAAATTTTGTTTTCTTCCAAATTGTGAACCCCAATCACTCCCTTTTTTTGTTTTGGGGCCCAAGGGCCCAAATGCACTATTTAATTATTTAAGAGTTTCTCTCTATTGATGTCTTTTTTTTGAAACGCTTTGTTAACAATAACATTTTTGGGGTTTCCCCCCCCCCCCCCCCCCTCCCAATAAAAACCTCGGAACCCCTTTTCATGAGGGCCTTGCCTTTTTGTAAAAAATCAGGAGTTCGAGTTCTCTTCCCCCCTTTTGTTGAATGTCTCGGTTTGAAGTTCCCTTGACCTTAGTCTTTTTTTTAAAAACTTTTTTTAAAAACCCAATGATAAGATTACAGGAACAAAATTTGTGGACTTAAGATTCAACACTTACGAAGAACAATGAAGATAAACAGTTTTGCGAATACAACCGGGCCCCTTGTTTTTTTTTTTTTGAAAACCCCCCCCCCCCCCAAAAAAAAGTATGAAAAATTTTGCCAGATTTAATCAGTTCGCTTTTTAAAAAATTTTTTTCTCTAAAAACAAAAATATTCCATGATGGTGAATAGTGCTTTTTCTTTTTTTTAAATTACCGTGCTGGTACACCGTGTGTGAGTGTGCAACATGTCAGGCCCAAAGTTTTTTTTTTAAAAAAATCCAAAAACAGGGGGGGGGGGGGGGGGGGGGGGGGGGGGGGGGGTAAAGGGGGCGGCAGCAGCGGGATAGCTTTTTGGTTTAAGTTTTTTCACCGAAATCTGACGCCCGGGGTTGGCCCCTTTGAGGTGCCCATTCAGGGAATTTTCCCCGGGGTTAAACAATAAAAATCCACCCCCGACAGTACTTTAGATGAGACTCTTTAGCCCGTGGTGAACAAAGCAAAATTCTTTTTCCCTATTAAAACCTGTTTGTTTTGCTTAAAGTAGGCCCTTGGCCCGATAGAAAGGGGTGAAAATAAAAACAAAAAACCCCTTTACCACACGGTGTCATGTTTTTCTCATGATCGCCGAAGTAGAATGCGGTCCCTTAAATGGAGGGCAAAAATGTCACATCAAAAAATTTACCGTGGTGCCCCCCCCCCCCCCCCCCCCCCCCTCCCCCCCCCCCCCCCAAAAAAAAAAAAAAAAAAAAAAAGAAAAAGAGAAGATTTGGGTTTGGTGTGACCAGTGTGCATTTACCTGTAAAAACAAATGGAAAAACTTGTGCACTAAGCAATCTGAAGGGAGATTCAAAACCCCAGAAGTCCAGTTTTTAAAGGAAATTTTAACCCTGGGTAACTTTTATACTCCTCCTATGAAAAGCATTTGGGGGAGAACTAAAAGAATTCAAAGTACTTGGAAACCATTTTTTCTAGAAGATTAGACAGCTATGGCCTGTGGTATGAAGTCCGGGCCCAATCCGGGCAGGCCTGGGAAAAAGGGGTGGGGATTCTTGCCTCTCAAGAAATTTAAAGTGTAGCCTTTTTCCTTTGAATATAATCATAAAAACTAAATTTTTAGCTTAATACCCTTAATTCAGGTAGCATTGGTGGGTTTTTTGGGAAAGCCATGAACTTACAAAAAACAGCCATCTCCCCACTAACAATGGGTTTCCTAAAGGTGGTGTTTTGGTTGGGGCCCAGTGCGACCCCCGGGCCCCATGCATCCACCCAAATACAGGAACACAAAAAAGAAGAAAAAGGGAAGACTTGGTGCTTTCCCCTTCATCAAAGGTCTCGGGAGTAAAATGTTTGAAACGTGTGAGATGGGTTTTTTTGGGTTTTTTTGCTTAGCACTGGGGGTTCACCCACAATCTATTCCCCCCTTCACATGTACCTGGAATCCTGTAAGTACACCCCACAATACCTTCATCTCCCCTTACCCCCTGGGATGACGGTTTCATTGTATGTACCCCCCCACAATACACATTCTATCTCCCTATCACCTGGGAACTTGTCATTTATGTACTACCAAAATCACATTCATCTCACCAAAAAGGGAACCATGTCATTTATTATCACCAAATACACTTCATCTCCCCTAGGGATCACGGTCATTGTATGAACCCCCAAAAAAACCTTCTATTCCCTTCACCGGGGAATCACTGTGATTTTTACACCCACAATACGCTTTTCTATTCCCCCTTTTTCATGTAGTACACCCCCACAATCCATTAAAATTCCCTTTATAACTGGCGAAAAACCCCCACAATAAATTTTTCTCCTGGGTTAATGCATTACCCCCCCCACAATACACACCCTATCTCACCCTATCACCCCGGGGGATGATGTCATTGTTGTACAACCACAAAACCATTCTATTCACTATAAACCCTGGGGATGACGTGTCATTGTTTGACACACCCCAAATAAACATTCTACTCACCTATACCCGGGGGAATGACTGGTCATTGTTGAAAACCCCCAATACAAATTCACCTCACCATAAACCGGGGGATGATGTGTCTTGTTTGTACCCCACTTTTTTTCCCCCTTTTCCCCGGGGAGTGTTATTTTTTAACCCCCCCAAGTAAAATTCCCCTATCCACCGGGGGAAATGACGTGTCTTGTATGTACTCCCCCACAAACCTTCGTCCCCCTTTGGGGATCCGTTCATTGTATTATACACCCAAAATCGCATTCTATCAAAAGTCTAAGGGGAACACTGTGTCTTGAATGTACACACCACAAACGCATTTATTCACCTGGGTACATGTGTCACTGTAAGTAACACCCACAATATGCACATTCACCTGTCACCCCGGGGGAATCACTGTTCACGAAAGTCTCCTAAATGAAATTTGGATGTGTGGCTTTTTTAAAAGTTTCTAAACAGAACCCCCAAAAGTCGAATGAGCTAACTTCTGATGGCAAAATGGTCAATATTATGTATGTGTGATATCTATCTTTTATCTACCATCCTCCACCCATTCTCCTCTCTATCTTCTCTCTTATCTATCTTCTTCTATAATATATCATAAACATGGAAAACCAGGAGCTCTAGCTGAAGACGCCCTTTTAAAATGCCCCTGGGGCTTACACGTAACTGCAAACTACTTAAAGTGACCAGGGGCTTACTCGAAAATCCCAAATTTTAAAGGTGCCCTGGGAGCTTACTCATAACTGAAAAACGCCCTTTTTAAAAGTGACTGGGAGTTTAAATCGTAACTACAAACTACCAAAAAGTGACCGGATTAAAATCAGTAACTACCAAACTTAAACGTCACCAGGGGTTACTCGTAACTGACAAACTACGTAAAGTGCCCTGAGAATTACATCAGTAATAAAAAACCACCTTAAAGTGACATGGGGCTTAAATCATAATGACAAACTTTAAAAAAGACAGGGGAGTTTACATCAGAACTGACAAACTTTAAAGTCACCGGGGCAAATCAGTAACTGAAAAACTTTAAATGACCAGGGAGCTTACATCGTACCTGACAAACACCTTAAAGTGCCGGGACTTACATCATAACTGAAAAATACCTTTAAGTGACCTGGGACTTACATCAGTAACTGACAAGCTTTTAAGTGACCAGGGGGGTTTACATCAGAAAATGACAAACTCCCTTTAAAGTGATGTGGTTACTCGTAATGAAAAAACTCCCTTTTAAAGTGCCCTGGGGTTTAATCAGTAATGAAAAACTACTTAAGGCCCTGTGAGCTTAAATCAGTAACGACAAACCCCTTTAAAGTGACCTGGGGTTTAATCAGTAACTGACAAATCCTTAAAGTACCGTGAGTTACATCGTAACTGAAAAACTCCCTTTTAAAGTGCCCGGGACTTACATCAGTAACTGACAAGCTTTTAAAGTGACCGGGAGTTTACATCATAATGACAAACTACCAAAATACTGTGGCTTACATAGTAACTGACAAACTCCCTTAAAAGTGACCTGGGAGTTACTCAGTAACTGAAAAACCCCACCTTAAGGCCAGGGAGTTTCATCAGTATGACAAACTTTAAAGTAAAATGTGAGTT
Organism: Rapana venosa; assembly: GCA_028751875.1. Taxonomy (NCBI): domain Eukaryota; kingdom Metazoa; phylum Mollusca; class Gastropoda; order Neogastropoda; family Muricidae; genus Rapana; species Rapana venosa. Next base: position 54,674,365 of record CM054144.1, read on the forward strand.
TAATCAGTAACTGACTGAACCTTAAAGTGACCAGGGTGCTTATATCAGTTAACTGACAAACCACCTTAACCCTCTTGTTGTTGGATTGTACAGAGCAAAAAACCCCCTGTGTTTTTTAAATTTTTTGCAGGTTTTCTACCCCCATCTGATTTACTTTACCCCTAAGGCATTGTGGTGGGGGAATGAAAATCATCGCTGAAATTTTGCCAAAAGTAGGCATGTCATTGTATTGCATTTGGGCGCAATTTTTTGTGTTGGTCCCAGGCTTGTCTTGCACCTTTTGTCACCTCACAGGTAAAAAAAGGTATATTGATAAAACAGAATTCCTCAGGTTTTGCAATATTAAAGCATATTAGTGCGTTAAGGAAGTGATCCCCCCTAGTGTTTCCCAAAATGTTATTTGCAATAGTACTTAAAGGATGTGTCAAAAATGTCCCATGCACTGTTGTTTTATGGTTGTTTGAATATGTGTACAAAGACGAGCCCCGAAAAGACAAGAACACTAAGGAGCAGTTGATCAGGAATAAACAAGAAGATCGGAGAGACATGGGGAAGCCAAAGGAGAATGGATAGAGAAACAATGTACGAAACGAAAGAGCCTGACAAGAATAAAAAGGAAGAGAAACCCAGATTGTAAAAGAGTCACCAAACAGAAACAGGCAAGAGCAGTAACCCAGACAAAAGGGAATTCCCTAACGAAAAAAAGGGAAAAAATCGTTGGCAGATGGCGGAATACTGTTCCGAACTTACAATCATCAGACGCTAGGCGACCCCGGGTACTTGAAACCCAAAGCCCACGAATAAAGAAACCCCCAATTTAGGGGGGAAGTAGAAAAGCAATTGTTCGCTGAGAAAAAAAAAATAGGGGAATCGACAAATCCCAGCAGAGCTGACCCACACGGGGGAGAAGCAGTGACAGACACCCCCTTCAAGTATCTGCAACAAGACGCAGAGGGGAAGGGGCCCACCTGGACCAATATCATCATCACTCCCCCCAAAAAAAATCTCCAGCAGTGCCAAAAAACTACGGACAATCCCCCTCAAAAGTCATCCAGTAAAGTCATGCGAAAGTGACCCTAAAACAGGCGAAACCAAGGCAGAAGAGATCATCCGAAGAGCGGGCGTTTCCCCCCAAAATAAAGCCCCACAGAACAGATATTCAACCTGAGGGTTCTGTGTAGAAATACAGCCACAAAACAAGACATTTTCCCTTTTCTTTGACTTTAAAAAGGGCCCCTTTGATGGTATGCATGACCCCCTTTGGGGGCCACCTGAACAAATTCAACAGGGCCAAAAGCTGTCCACACGATAAGGAACTCACTCAAAGCCACCAGTGCAGTATTAAAGGGCACGGTAGGGAAGGGTTTCCCGTACCTCAGTTGGGTCCGCAGGGAGTTGTTCCCCGACATTTTTAAACATTTTCCCGAACGCATCATGCTGAACCCCTTGGAGCCACAAAGGCACAGCCCCACACAGGCACAGTCAGCATTGGAGGGAACAATCCCCAACCCTCGGGTTTTCCCCGTGCATGACTTTTCGGGCGGGAAATGAAGAGGGTGGCCAACCTGTGAAGCAATTGGACGAAATATCCTCACGATAGGCTGGAAATCAGCGGAGAAAACCAAGTCATGTAAACAGTGCCCAGCCAATCACCCCCCAAGATCACTCTAGGGAAAAGAATGGGACATTCCCCTTTTAAATTTTACCTTGGAGCCCATTAAGGAGGGGGGGATCAAAGCCCAAAATCCTGCAAGGCGGAAAACGAGCCCCAATGGCAAGATGAAGACCTTTGGGGGACAGAAACATCCCCCCCGGAAAAGGGGAAAGTTACAAAACGCGCTAGTACCTCAATCATGCTTTTGCTTGAGGCATGGACACTAAACCAGCCCTACAAAGGGGATCCAAGCAGTAGAAATGAGATCCCAGAAGGCTCTTTGGGCATCTCTAAAAGGGCCCATGTCACCAAAAATGAAGCCCGCGAATGTTACTCAAAAAGTGCGGGCTAGGGCCCCTACTGCCCACGCAAAAAAGGGAAACTCAATGGTATGGGATAACACGTCAGAAGGACTTGCAAAGCCCATCCGAAAGGGAACAGCCCAGGGGAAGAGAAACGGGGGCAGAGGGAAAGGGGGCCGCGACACCCGTGATTGGAGGGGAAAGGACTTCAGTTCCCCCGGGCCCTCTCCCATACCGCACTAAGGGGAGCCAGCTGGTCCCCGTTCGTCCATCACCCCCCTACGACCCGGGGAGGGTACGGGGCCAGGAACAGTGAATGGCCGAGGAGACAAATTTTGTTAACTTTTTTCTTTTTAAACAAGTCAATTCAAACGCATGTGACCTTTTAAAAGCAGTTCAATCTGCTTTCCCAAAAATTTGTTTTGTGTACAGAAGTGTTTATTTTACAACTGTCACACTGTCCCATTGCACAGCACAGGTGTGAAAATTTGAAACAAAAGAACTTTGTAAATCATAAAATTTTTTTGTTGGTGTCCCTAAAGTAGTGATGGGGCCCGGGTCAATACATCACAAAAAGCACAATTTTGGATGGGGGGGTGGTTTGTGGGGGTGGGTGTACCCCTTGCTCTCATGTCGAACCTTGGGAGACGGGACCCATTTTTTTTCCTTTTTCTATTTTCATTTTCAGATATCTTTGTTTCTGCCATTTCGTTTCAAAGCAAAAGTGGGTAAATGAAAAAACGTCAAAAGGGATCCGCTTTCAGGCCTATGCCGCGGACCCCGGGAGGTCAAATTCCCACAGTCGGTTTTTGGGGTAGCAAGGTAGGAAAAGTGCCGTGTAGCACGTTATTTTTTGGTCTCCTCCCCAACTGCAGCATTTCCTTCCCTCTTCCCCGAACGTTTAAATCGGACTACTTAACAATTTCGTTCAAATGTTTTACTTCGAAGACAAAAACATTTAATTTATCGTCTCGCTAATCAAAATCGTCTGCTACAAAAAAACGCCATTTTTTTTTCGCCCCACTGCACCATTGAAAAACGTTCCAGTCGTGATGTTACTTCTTCCTTCCCCCCCCACTACACCATGTTAGTGGTCTAAATTTATCACTGGCACCGTCTGACACCCCCCCTGATCGCCCCACCCAATTTTTAGACACAAGTGTGGGGAAACCCCCGAGGTCGTGTGTATGGAAATTACTGCCCCCTGGGCAACACCAACTGTCGGTGCGGTTTGGATTGGAATTTAAACGGCGCCTCCGTTCGTGGCTGTGGCCCGGGTGGGACTAAAGGTTTAAAGTGACCCAAAGGGGCTTTCATCAGTAACTGACAAAAAATTTAAAATCACCCCGGGAGCTTACATCAGTAACTGACAAACTACTTAAATACCTGGAGTACCGTAACCAAAAAACCACCTTAAAGTGACCTGGGGTTTTAATCAGTAACTAACAAAGCCCTTAAAGTGACCAGGGAGTTTACATCATAACTGATAAACCTTAAAATGACCCTTTGGGGTTACATCATAAAGATAAACCTTAAAGGACCTGGGAGCTTACATCATAAAATGTAAACCTTAAATGACCCGGGGGCTTACTATAAACTGATAAACCTTAAAGTGACCTGGGAGTTTTAAAATAACTAACAAACCTTAAAGTGACCTGGGAGCTTAACGTAACTAAAACTTAAAGTGACCCTTTGGGGCTTCTCATAAATGATAAACCTTAAGGACCTTGGGTTTACCCTAAACGTAAACCCTTTAAATGACTGGGAGCTTACATCATTTAAAATGAAAAAAACCTTAAAGTACCTGGGGTTTCATCTAACTAACAAACCTTAAAATGGGCCCCCGGGGGGTTACATCATAAAATGATAAACCTTAAAGTGACCGGGAGCTTACATCTAACTAAAAAACCTTAAAGTGACCCGGGAGCTTCATCTAAAAATGATAAACCTTTTAAGTGATGGGGCTTAAACATAACAAAAACCTTAAATGACCTGGAAACTTACATCAGTAACTACAAAACTTAAAGTGACCATGTGCTTACATCATAACGCAAAAATACCTTAAAATGACCCGGGAGCTTACAACGTAACGACAAACCTTAAGTGACTGGGGCTTCATCAGTAACGACAAACCTTAAAGTGACAGTGTGTTCATCATTAAATGACAACTACCTTAAAGTACCTGGGAGCTTACATCGTAGTGACAAACCTTAAAGTGACCTGGGAGCTTACATCAGCAAGACAAACTACCTTAAAGGACCCGGGACTTCTCATAAAATGCCAAAAACCCTTTAAAATGACCTGGGAGCTTAATCGCAACTGACAAACCTTAAGTGACCTGGGGGTTACTCTAAATGATAAAACCCTTAAAATACCTGGGAGCTTTCATCATAAAATGATAAACCCTTAAGTGACCCCGGGGGCCCCAAAAGATAAACCTTAAAGTTACCAGGGAGTTTTCATCGTAATGTAAAAAAGGGCCCTTTGGAGCTTAATCATAAACGATAAACCTTAAAATGACCTGGGGTTACACATAACTGAAAACCTTAAAGTGACCGGGGGCTTACATCAGTAACTGACAAACCTTTAAAATTTTCCTGGGAGTTACACATAACTGACAAACCACCTTAAAGTGAGCCGGGAGTCACTCAGAATGACAAACCCCAAAGTGACCTGGGACTTACTAGTAACTGACAACCTTAAAGTGACCCGGGAGCTTACATCAGTAAATGACAAACCTTTTAAAGGGCCCGGGGCTTAATCACAACTGAAAAAATACCTTAAAGTGACCTGGGAGCTTCATCAGTAAATGACAAAACCCTTTAAAAAGACCGGGGCTACATCAGAACTGACAAATGACCTTAAAATGACCCGGGGCTTACTCTTACCCGACAAAAACTACCTTTAAATGACCAGGGAGCTTACTCAGTAAACTGACAAAATACCCTAAAGTGCCTGGTGGGGTTACATCATAACTGACAAACTTTAAAGTGCCCGGGGCTTAACCAGTAATGACAACTTTTAAAATGACCTGGGGCTTACACAGAACTGACAAACCTTTTAAATGACCCGGGGCTTACATCGTAGTAAAACCCCACAGGACCCGGGGGCTTTAAAACAGTGCTGCAAACCTTTCAGTACCTGGGGGGGCTTACCAGAGCTGACAAACCTTAAAGTGACCTGGGGCTTACACAGAAAATGACAAATTTTTTTTAAAAAAAATGACTTGGGCCCGTATGTAGAAAATTTCAGTAAACCGCTTTCGTAAATCGTTTCTTGGTAATTTTCTAAGAGACATTTTGGTAAAGAATTTAAAGGACAAATTTAAACATAATGAGGTCACATATGCACACACTTGGGTTTTTTTTCAAAAAACACAAAAGTCATAATTCAATCGAATAATCAAAATGTCATAATGGATACGATGTTTCTTACTTCCTTGATCAACTTTTTAATATGACTGAGCCCTCCCAAAGTTGACATAAGTAGGAAAAAACCCAAAAGCCAACTAATGAGAAAAAGACAGTACCCGAATACAAGAACGTTCTTTTTTTTCCCTGCATACACAATGCAGTTATCAAACCCCCCCAAAAATTTCAAATTTTTAAATTTCATTTTTGAAGGGAAAGAAAATAGATTTAGGCCAAAAAAGCAAGGAGAAGGGGAGAGAAGGGGGAAGAGGAAAAGAGAGAGAGAAGGGGAACTAGTGGGGCAAAGGGTTTTTTTAAATCAAAAACGTGCCCTGTAATTTGCACACTAAAGGTGTGTGTGTGTGGTGTGTGCACGCAGCATGTGTGGTATGCAAACATTCAAAAATTTCAGCTACATGTGTAAACATATGGGCAAGAAACAACTGAAACCCAGGCATGGATTTCACTCCTAAACAATAGAAAAAAGAAAAAAAAAAAAGGAAAATTTTAACAAAAACTGAAGAAGAAAAAAAAAAAAGGAAAAAAATGGTGTCACCTAAATGTTAAACTGTGAAATTTCAACAAAAGTTGTATTGTTAGCAAAGCAAAACATTTCTTTACTACATTGGATAAATACATAATTTTTTTTTCATTTTTTGGTTTTTTATAAAAAAATTTTCTCTCCCAAAACTTGTTTTTCTAAAAAATGCACAAAAGATCTTTAAAAAAAAATTTTTTTTTAAAAGCAGTGAAATATTTTCCCGCAACATAAAATTACTTACAAAGGGAAAAAAAACAAAAACAAAAAACCCATCCCCCCCAAAATTTAGGAAAGTTTCCCCCCCCCCCAAACCTCCCTCAGACTTCTATCAATACAGTACTTAAAAAGGGAAAAGGGTTCAAAAAACAACAATCACAATATCCAACAAACATTCCCCCAAAATTTTTAAAATGGGAACAAAATACTGGTGTTGCAAACCCTGTGATTTAAAAACCTGAAAATTTTTGTTTTTTGTTTTTGGGGAACCCGTTACCTGCATCAAAATACAAAAAATCTGAACACAGATAAAACTTTAAAAACCGTGATGATTGGGAAACCTTCCCCTCCCGGCCATCAAACCCCCTTGTTTTTTTACTCAGAGGGATGCAGAAAATTTGGGGGTTGTTGTAATTTCTGGGGGTACATATTTTTTTTTTTTCACCCCCGGAAAAGTCATCCAAAAATTTTGGGGGTTTCATGTTTAGGTTTTTTAACATATGCCTTCTAGATATTTCATTGGGTGCTTTTCATCATTTGCAGATTTTCCTCCCTTGCCGTTTTAGCCAGTACTTAGATGACTGAAGTTATTTGTTTAAAAATAAAATCACACTGAGGGATGATCTTTTTTTTAAGGGCTACAGCATTTGAGCTTTTGTTGTAGAAAGATATTTTTCCCCGCCCTCAGTTACACCATTCTTCCCCAACTTTTTGGGCACCCAAGAAAAACTTACCGGGGCATCCCGACAATGTGATGCCCATTTTAAATTTAAAATGATTAATATCCTATAATCAGAACTGAAACACATTTTAGCCATCTGAAGTTCATTTGTTGTCTTTTCCCAACTTTCAACTTTAGCTTTCTAACAAGCACTCTCCTGGAAGCTTTTTTCCCCCAGAAATTCTTGATCTAACTTGTAGATAATTTTGAAGTAAGCATCTCTTGCAAAATCAATTAGCCTTACAGTTACCCAATCCCAATGCTTGCCAAAGTCAGCCTGGAGCATTGTCAGTATTTGACTCAAATACTGATCTTGACCTCCAATTAGTGAATGGCTTGAACTGAAGAATAGAACAACAGCTTTCTCAATCTTTTTTGGGAATTTCGGAAAAAAATTTTGGTTTCTTTGAAAGCGCAACGAATGTAGGTCAAGATGTGTACCCTTTCAAAAGAGTATGCTTTCTTTGATGTTATTTTGTTTGGAAGTATTTCATCGGTGGTGAATAGTAGAGACTAAAAGTTGTTTGGCATCTGACAAGTGGACGCAGAAGTATGCTATATGGTGGAAAAATCCCCTGCCCGACACCTTTACACACAACGAAAAATGACAAACTTTTTATGCAACAAATAGCAGGTAAAATCTCAAAAACTACAAAAAAATTAAACACTTAAGAACGATTGAAAGCAGTTTGGAAAAGGCAAAATAAACAAAAAAAAGAGGCAAAGTATAATTTTGTTTTGTCATTTTTTTGCTGCTTCACAAGCAAATAACCGGCAGTATTGGACACTTCCATTTTTCGTAAATCAATGAAATCTCGATTTGACATTTTTAAAGGGTGTACAATTGATATCAAACACAAACCATAAATTGCGCATCTCTGAGGGAAAGCAACTACCCCCCAAAATCTTATTTTACTTTTTTGAAGGGACTACCTCCGCACACAGTTTTGTAAAAGGGTTCATTACCTAACACAACAAAAACTCAAGGTTTATTACTCCCCTTTTAAGGGGGGAGCTTTTAAAAGTAAAACGCTAAACAATACCCATAAGACTCCCTCCCTTCTCACTTAAAAATGTAAAGGCCAATGATCAAGCCCTGGGTTCAGAGGGGGGGGGGGGGGGGGGGGGGGTGGTTGGGGGGGGGGGCATGAAATAGTTACTTTTTTTTTGTTGCTTGCAAAAGCAACCCTTATGCAAAATATGATGATCCTACATTTTCCTGGAAATTGTAAATAGCTTTAAAATCGTAAACAAAAAAATCAGACAAAAAAAAAGGGGATTTCACGGACCCCTATTGAAGATACGGAGTTACCCCCAATTTTACCCACGCTTCAAGGGCCATCACTGCAGTCCTGTTTACCTTTTCACAAGCCAACGTCAAAGGGAAAGGGTTTGGTTCAGCCCCCCAAAATTTTTATATTTCCCCTTTATTTCTTCCCAAGGTGGGGGAAAATTTATAATACATTTTAGTTTTGGCCAAAATTGTTTTTTTTGGGAAGCTTTGTTAAAATTTAAAAGTTGGTATCTGCCCAAAAAAGAGAAACTAATCTTTTCTATCATCACTCCAGGTCTAAATATAAATTGAGTTCTCTTTCTTTTTAAGTGAAAAAATAACTATGTATCAAACAGAAATTGTGAACGGTTTAATTTTTTAAAGGGTTTTTACGAACTTTCCAAAACATCTACAAAACCAAAAAGATTTTTTAAGGCAACAAACAGAACGAAAAAACCCACGCCCCAAAAATTTAAAAATTCCCCCAAAAAGTGCTCTTGTCTCTATATCCCCAACATGCGATATTTAATTTTTTTACAGCGATTTTAACAATCACAATTTTGTCCACAGGCAAAAAACCCCCCCATTCTAAAAAAAATTCCCCTTCCCCAATCAAAAAAAAGAACTTTGGCCAAAATTCTGATGCTTGAAAATATGAAAAATTTTTTAACTGTGTGTATTTAAAACACACACTTTCCTTTCATACAAAATGAAATTTATCTGAGATAACGAGATGATTTTTTTCTTTCCTTTTAAAATATTCAAAAAAATTCTTTATTTTTTGAGTGCCGTCTTTCAAATCTGGCAAATAATTATATGTGGAGAAAAGGCGAAAAGGTTAAAGGCAAAAACTACAGCATGATTTTTTATGTTTCTTCAAGCTGGCCCTGGTTTCCCATTTTTAAAATTTCTCTGCCAGCCAATTTTCATTCTAAATTTTCTTCATTTCCAAAAACTATTCATGAAATTTTTTTTTTTTAATTTAAACTTCATTGAAAAAACCCGATTCACTTGTAACCCATTACTAAAGAAATAAAACAAAAAGGGAAAAAGGGGCCACAGTCTTTTTTGAAAAAATCCTTTTAAAAGAAATGTGAACCGATTTACAACCTGCTTTCCTTTTTTGTATGAATAAGCACCACAAACAAAATGGGCAATTCTGAATGACAAGTTTATTGTCAAATTCCTTTTTAAAGGTGCAAATATGAGTAGAATATAAAAAATTCTGATGTAAAAAAACATGTTATCTATTTTAAATGAAAATGTGAGAGAAAAAAAAAAGAAAAAAAAATTTGTACATAATTCACTCTTTTTGCTCACAAATTTTAAAAATTTTTTACATACACATTTTTGGGTTTAGAAACTGCAATGAGACATTTAAAAAAGGCGCGGCGAAATAGCTTTGGGGACGATCAAACATGTGATTTGAGTGTTTGCGGTAAATTGTTCTTTTTCAGAAATGAACGAGACGGACACGAAAACCATGTTTAAAATTTGAAAATAATAGGGGGTGGAGAATGTGAAGGGAGGTAAGCTCGTACTTTCACTCCTAATGTTCAATTCAGTCATCACAAAAAAGTAAAAAATTTCCCCCAACTTATCAGACACCCCACTGCATCTTCCCTCAAATGATGTTTTTTTTAAATGTAGCAAATATTATAAGAACAATTTTTTGTTGGGAACATGCATGTTTTTCAAATGAAACAACCCGACCTTTTTATCAAGGGGCCAGTCACCACTGGCTCAGAGTTTGCATTAAGGCAACTGATGCAGATCTTCGTGCTTTAATTTCTTTTGTATACTATAGAAAATCATATACATACAAATGCTTTAAAACTCAATATTAGCTTTGTGGCTGCAAAAAAATTCCAAAATACCCCAAATTGACTTGCTTACCCTACATTGGGTTTTGCGGGGGAAGTATTGTTTAATGATGGATACCTTGGGCAAACCCGTTACGTAGTAGCATTGATTATTTAAAAAAAAGCATACCCTTGGGAAAAGTTTTTTCTTCAAAAGAAATTCTCCCCAGACAAGTGTTATTCCCCCCCCAAAAAATTTGCATCTTAGCACCAGAAAAAGGACGAAGGCTGTTAACTATGTGTTGATTGGGGAAAGAGCTGCAAGATTATATTGGACAGGACGCAAAAGTTTTCTTTTTTATCCCAAAATTAGTTTGACGCGTTATTTCTAAAATGTTTTCCAATTTCTGAAAGAACCAGATGTTTGCTTTTTCAAAAAAAGATTTTTGGGAAAGGGGAAAACAATTTTTTCACAGAGAAGGGGTTTTTAAAAAAAAAAATATTCAGTAACATTTTGTAAACCTTTTTTAAAAAAAAGAAATGTCTAAAAAAAGTGTTATTATATCCCCCATTCTCATGGAGTATCCAATATTTATACCATAAAATCAATCCCATTTAGTACGTTGCAACCCCCTCTTTAAATGTCTTTGCTTTTTACACTGTAAGTTCCGGGCTAGAACAAGATTTTAAAAAAAGGTCCACAGTAAAAACAAAATTGAAAAAAAAGTATCAATAAAATTCTTGGCCCCCTTTTATGAGGCACAAAAACCCGATAAAATGTTTTAATGTATTTTCAAATTTTGGCAACATTTTCTTTCTTTTTAACTTGCTTCGAAAAGAACCGATTTCACAAAAACACAGTCAAACCCGTCGGATCATCAAAAAAGCTAAAAAATTAATTGCAGATTTCAAACCAACATACAAAATTTTATTAAACTATAGTGTTGGCAGTTATTTTCCTGACACAAAACTGTCTCTCTTTTAAATCTAATTCACAAAGTAGGGCAGAATACATGAATGGGGCACATTTTATTTTTTTTTGAAAATAAGTGTTTTAAGTCTGATTTGAAAAGTGTATGACCCCCCCCTAATTCGAGAAGTTTAAGACAAACATTTCAGCATTTTTGGGCATTTTTAAAAAAGTCACTTTTTTGGGTTAAAATTTTTTTTTTAAAAGGCAACGCATACTTTCGTGAATGTTCATCAGGGAAGGGGAAAAAAATCTACAAAATTTGAAGACAAAAATTTATAAGAGGGGGGTGAGTGAGTATGGGTTTGGAGAGAGAAGAGAAGAGAGGGGGGGGGGGGGGGAGACAGGAAAAACAGGGATGATTTGCACTGGAAAGCGTCCCCCTTTTTCTGAAGTAAATTACTAAATTTTTTAAAACCAGTTTCAATCAAATCTGTGAAAGATTTTTTTGGAAGGTTTTAAAAGCAATCCTTTTTTAAAAAGAAAAAAATTTAAAAATTTGTGCACTAAATGGGAACTCATTGCCCCGAACTGGTTTTTTTTTTTTTTGTTTTTCAAATAATAATATTTCCTTACTAATAAGTCCCAAATAAACAAAAAAAATGTTAAAAATTTTAGTTTGTACATCCTTGAAATGTTAATTATTTTCTTCTTTTGTTATCACTTCCCAAAAACTTATATGGTCATATCAATCAGATGGGGTTTGTTTTTCTTGTGGTAGCTATAATTAACAAACAAATTAAAAAAAAAAATCCCCAAAAACAAAAAAATAAAACACAAAATATAATGGCCAACCCCTCCTCTTCAAACCAAATATAAATGAACAATGCCAAATCAAAAGCAACAGGAAAAACCGTTTAAAAAGCACAAAAAGTTGGTTTTTTTAACAACGTTTTTTTATTGGTGGTTCATAAATCCCCTTTAAAGAAATTTTCAACAAGAAATGAATGCTCTGAAAAGGTTTTGTTCACATCTGATTCAGCTGTGATGCAATGTACGAACCAACAAACACAGTATAGTTTTTATACAAAATAGGGATTTATCAATCAATCAATTTTTGAGTTAAAAAAAAACAAAAAATTGCTTTTATACCCCGCATTTCTTCAAAAAAAATTCACACCACACCGACTCAGACAAATTTAGTTTTGAATACAAAAATAAAAGTCCTATTTTTTATACCCCCCCCCCTACCAAAAATAGCGGAGATGGAGTGGGTAGTGTTGGGGGCCCCCCCGAAAAAAAAAAATTTTAACACCCAAACCCCCCCCCCCCTCCCAAAAAAACACATATAAAACCAGCCAATCCCCCCCCCCCCCCCATACTTTATGTTCCCATTAAATAATGGGAAAATAATCATCCTGTGGTGTTTGTGTGATGCATTTTTACATTTATACCCAAAATCCAGCATCTTAGTGTGTATCACAAAAAAACCAATCCCTAAGCAAAAGAGAAGAGTACCGCAAGAAAAAGCAATCATATTTTTAAAAATGCAAGCATCAAACTTTTGACTGGGGAGTGAACCATTTCTCCTTTAAACGTCCACAACAGTAACTGCAAAACTTTTTATTCCAAATATTAATTGGGAAAAGAAAAAAATTCCCTTTTTTTTTGGAATAGGCAACCTGCTTAAATCTGATACACAGTGCAGAAAATGCCCTGTTGCCAGCATAACTAAAAGCCTAATTTTTTTCATAGTGCAAATTCTGTTTTTCTTAGCCCCCCCCCCCCCCCCCCCCCCCCCCCCCCCCCCCTTTACAAAAGATTTAACAACCTGCACATTTAAAATAAATACAAGCTCACCCCACTGCTAAAGATCACATCACCCAATTCTATACATATAAAAAACAAACAAACTTGCAGATAATATTTTTCTCTTGCATGGTTAAGTGGCAGAAAAATTCTGATGATCTATTTCCCTCTTTAAACTGCCTACAATGGCACATAACAAATATATTAAGCTAAAACAATATATTAAGCTAAAACTTAATCTTTTAAAAGCCCAATCACTCTATAAAACAAAATGTTGTATGTTTTGCTTCTCATGTCTTTTTGACACTTCTTCATGCTATGTACAAGTAACCTGCACCTTACATGAAGTCTCCTCAAAGATGAAGTACAGCCAAAACAGGACAATAAACATACTGTTAAAGTTCACCCTCCAAGTCTAGATATGTGGATTTGTTTTGAAATGAATAAGCTGACTGGAAGTGGCAGAAGCTAATGACTAGCATACGTACAGAATATGATGTTCACTATGTGAAATCATGAACATGGTGCTACTGCTAGTAATGAAAGTCCAAGGACCAATTTCAGTAAATCGGAAAATGCATAAATTCTTGCCCAAGCATTTTTTTTTTCAGAATGAAAAAAAAGGATGTTTTTTCCCTTCCCAAAACAAAACAATAAAAGTTACTTTTAAGCAAGAAATCTCCTCTCCATCAGACTCCTGCGTAACAGTCTTGCTAATTTTTAACTCCCCTTTTGCATCTATTGACTAGTCTGAAGGAGGATAGACAAAAGATAAGATTACTTTCAGATTTGACAAACTTTGTTGCAAACTGAAATAAATCAACAAATAAATCCACAACTAACTAAAAAATTTCTTTGGTTTTACACATACACTTGAACTGGCTTAGCTGACTCTTGAGATAAAATAAAGCCCTGATGATGCTTTTTCTTACTGAAGGATTCATTTTAAAACATTACTCACTTTAACATTGATATAACATTTTCCTTCCTAAAAACAACAACCAGAACAACAAAACAAAAACCCCACACCTTCAAAAAGTTAAGTTGAACACAGAAAAAACCCCATATTGGGCAGAAACAGCAAGAGAAAGATACTAGAATAGCTGAAGGCATTTAAGTAAATCCAGAAAAATCTTCTGTTTCAAGGTTGCATCTCCATGAATCTAAGAAAAAAATCTGATATGGTCTGGACTGAGATTACCGTCACACCAATGGGAAACTAAAGAACCCTGAAAATTTTTTCCTGTTTCATTGAACACTGTTTGCAGGTCTCTTCCAACACTTTTGAAAGAAATTCAAAAGACTAGTAGAACTAATCTATTTTGAACAGACCAATACAATTAATCAGATTTGTTTCAAAGATCTGGATATCTCTGGATATCTGCAATCAGTCATTCTATTCAGACAAATGGAACCCATCCAGAATTCAGCTGAATGCTGTTTACGTCAACAGCTATATATACATGTCCATGTGATTTGGTGTTGGATCCTTCAAAAGGTTATAAGCATGTGTCCTGATGAAGAGGGCCTGTTTCCCTGCTCTTTGCAGTGGTCATACATTTTTGTTTTAGTATCTGTTCCTTTTTCAAAGTCTGTTCAGAGTGTTCTGCAGTTGGACAGGAGCTGAGGTGGCAAGGGCAAGCAACCCTGTAGTTTAGTCTCTGTAGTTCTGGTGAGAAAGAAGCAAATTTTGAACACAAAGTTCCATTATAGGGTCTGCTGACTGTTAGCAGCAGACACTAAAAGTATCCAGGCTGGCACACAAGGGGCCAATGTGGATGCATTCTGTACTTGTGTGAAGGTCTGCAGCCTTGGTGTGGACATACACACAGAAGTAGCCTCCCTGGACACATGCATGCTGCCCAGAAACTGGCTACGTAATGACTATCTTCAGACAACCACAGGATTTGGGATGATTTCCTGAAAAGCATCACTTGGAGCACCTATTACCATGTACATCAATCTGACATTTTCTTCTCACTCAGAACATGATGGAGAATGCTTCATCACTCTGCCAGATTATGCTGGCAGAAGAGACTTTGAGATGGAGGTAGTCACAAGTTATATATTCATGATCAGTATTGATTCCAAGTGAGATGGTCTTTCCTTTACTATCATTACTCCTGCATTTGGGTTCACTCTGAATTCTAATTAATAATCCTCCTACATCTAATTAGATATTTCAAGCAAAATAAAATGCTAGGCACCATCCAAAAAGAAACAAGCCATCAATGCAGGCTCTTCTCCTTTTTGCATTAAGTTTTCTTTTCTTCTAAAACTGAAATCATCTAAAGAACTACTGGCTAACAGATTAGAATTCTACTTCAAAATAAAAAAAATACTTGGCACCTCCGAAAAAAATCAACTAATGTAACCGAGAAAGGGTCCTCTAAATAATATATATTATTATATATATTAGCAAAATGATCTATTTTTGAAGAACTACAAACTATTAACAAGGACTACATGCTATCACACAGGGAAAGAACCCCCCCCCCCAAAAAAAAAACCCCAACAAAACAAAACAAAACAAAAAGAAAAATCTCCCCCCCCCCCCCCCCCACCCCCCCCAGTCTTCTGCCACTGGGGAGTAGTTTTAAAACATCAGCTACTTTCTGGTCAGTCTCAGAGACTGGTATGTGAAAATCATTACTGACATTCGCACTTATAATCACTGCACATATTTAAAAACAAACAACGCTTTAAGGTGGTTAACACAAACCCACATCTTCTCCCCAAACAAAAAAAAGCAACAAAACACATCATTATATACAATTTGACATCAGTCATTTCACACCTGAAAAAACTTGAAACAAAGTGTCATCACTTCCATTCACTGTACAATACTCACTGCACTTGTTTACAATTATTTCATTTGGTCAAAATTCATTATCCTTTGAAAGAATAAACAACAACAAAACAAAAAACAAACAAAAAACAACCCAACAAAACCCCAAAACAAAACACACAACAAAATTAACTGGTGACCAAAACAACACAAAACCAGAGACAGCCCAATGAGACTAAAAAAAACCACACACACAAGAGAAAAGAAACCATTGCATACAAGAAAGAACACTTGTTGAACATGAGATTGAGAAATGGACTTAAACAAACAAATGGAAAAAAAAGGCAAAACTTTCATCAATCCACTTTTCCACCACCCCATTCATCCCACTTTCCAACAGCTCAGTCACTGTTCATTCCACAAGCAGGCTGCAACGACTCGGACTGATGACCAGAGTTCTGTTGATGATCACATTCCCCTAGTCTCTGCCAGGGAGCCAGCACAAGCACAAGGCAGAATACTGAAGAACATCCACTGTGCAATGAAAGAAACTATGTTTTGTGTGAAGTGGCCTGAAACTATGGTCTTTGCAAACTCAAACTATGGTCCTTGCACTTCAATGCTAACATGCTGGTCCCAGGGACATTCTGGTTTGAACACGTAACAGCCTCATTGAGTTGGATACATGGGCAGATTTAAAGTCCTGCATCACAGTGTTTTCCCATCAGAATGATGTCTTCATACTGGTGATTCTGGGTTTTCTGGGACCTTTTTTTTGTTGTGGTATGTGAGTCTATTTTTTCCCCCTTTATTATTGCCTTCTACTTAATTTTGACCATTTCAAGCCCTTAATACAGCCTCTTCAACATCTCTTCTATTATCAAAGCCACAAAGGTTAGCATGTTTCTCATCTAAAGCAAAACAACCAAAAAACTCGACAAAGGACCCCCCCCCAAAAAAAAACCCCAACCCAAAAGAAAAAACCCGGCAAAAAGCTAAAACTTTAATGTTTTCTTGGCTTATCAAGAATTCCTGTTTAAAATGTCAATCATGAAATATTATTGCAAAACAAGACAAATCACATATCATAAGTGCATTTTCTCATTCCTCAGAATTGTAGAAAGAACAGTTCTGAAAATAAAATTAAAAAAAACTACCATGAATCAAGTTCATTCAGATCTACAATCATACAAACATGTACACACGTATGCTTATATACAAATCATTGTTTACTCTCATGCAATCCCCCAGCATATGAATATATATATGCTTCATGCTTGTTCATTCCTTGATGCTAAACCAGTAGAAGTCTTTTTGTTTGGTCACCTGCAAATGTTCCACAGAACCAAAACGCCACTGGGATCAACAGCTTGACAACACGCAGCCTTGGTGGGGAAAAAGATCACTTCCAAAAAGAAAAAAAATCACTTAGGGACCTTCTGTTGAACAGCTGAAGAGATTGTTTCCAACATTTCCAAGTTAGTTTTCAGTATGTAGATGTAGACACAGTTTGTGAGATCGAGAGATGAGATGCTACAAAGGCATAGACTTTGGCTAAATATAACTGGAGGTACTTTCAAAGCTTTTATATGTACTTTCTTCACATGCTTTTCCAATCTTTTTTCCCCTTAATCCTATATTTCTGTCATCACTGCAGTTATCATTGTGGCTTAAAAGATGTAGTAGCTTTTAATACTATTTATGTGTGGACATAAGTAAACTTTGAATTTATCAAAATAAAATAATTAAATACGGGTAAAAACCAAACCCAACACACACAATCAACCAACCAACCAAACAAAAACAATAAATCAAAGAAACAAAAACTACTAACAAACAAACATGTACACAGCTCCAAAAATTCAGACAATGCCTTGAAGATACGTTAAGATGATATACATATTTTTTCCCTCCAAGGCAGCATAAGATGATGTACTCTGTAGTGTATGTGCACATATTCACGAGTGTGTATGTATGAGTTTCTGTGGGTGTTCATGCAAGCTGTGAACATACATGTGCGTGTGCACATGCACAAACGCATAAGCATGGATGTCTATATGTGCACCCATGTACTCATCCTTTTTTATCCCACATGCATACTCCCAAGGAACAGAGACGCATCACCCATTCTCCCCCTAACATCAGTACATTCTCTATTCTTCTTCACCTTTGTCAGCAGCCCACAGTGTCTGGTAAAGTTTTTATGAGCGAATCCTATGTACACATCCTCCATTCCCTGCCCCTCTGGGCTGCCTCGCACCATGTATCACCACCACACATGGTCTTTTGCACCTTCACTAGAGAACCACACAACAGTTGTTGCAGCCTGTCTCTCCACTCTTGTCCTTCTTCAACTGACCTGCACAAACCACAGCAAACACAACCATCAATGCTACATTCAACTATTTTGTTTAACTGTCTCTTTCATTTTATATTGTACCCTTTTCATTTAATTTTGTTTACAGCCCTCCTGACCACCCTTATCAGGGCTGTCACCTCATTCTCCAGTAATTCTCAACAGCATTTACTTCAAGCCACAAATCAACACCACCTTATGCACTCAAATATTCTCCCACAGAAACTGCCTTACACAGACTACAATACAGTCTCAAAGAACCAGAAAATTATTTTTAGAATGAAACATGGTGATCCTGTGACTTTCTAAACTTTGACCCTGACAATCACAACTTGCACTGAAGACTGTTGCAGGCACTACAGACTTCTTAAAATCAAAGAACATTCTCTTCATGTTAGCTTTAGCTAGGTTAATTACAGAAACATTCTCTTCATGTTAGCATTAGCTGGGTTACATAATCTCTTCATGTCAGCATTAGCTGGGTTACAGAAACAGTCTCTTCATGTTAGCATTAGCTGGGTTAATTACAGAAATATTCTCTTCATGCCAGCATTAGCTGGGTTACATAAACAATCTCTTCATGTCAGCATTAGCTGGGTTACATAAACAGTCTCTTCATGTTAGCATTAGCTGGGTTAATTACAGAAACATTCTCTTCATGCCAGCATTAGCTGGGTTAATTACAGAAACATTCTCTTCATGTTAGCATTAGCTGGGTTTAATTACAGAAACATTCTCTTCATGCCAGCATTAGCTGGGTTACATAAACAGTCTCTTCATGTTAGCATTAGCTGGGTTAATTACAGAAACATTCTCTTCATGCCAGCATTAGCTGGGTTAATTACAGAAACATTCTCTTCATGTTAGCATTAACTGGGTTTAATTACAGAAACATTCTCTTCATGCCAGCATTAGCTGGGTTACATAAACAGTCTCTTCATGTTAGCATTAGCTGGGTTAATTACAGAAACATTCTCTTCATGCCAGCATTAGCTGGGTTAATTACAGAAACATTCTCTTCATGTTAGCATTAGCTGGGTTTAATTACAGAAACATTCTCTTCATGCCAGCATTAGCTGGGTTACATAAACAGTTCTTCATGTTAGCATTAGCTGGGTTAATTACAGAAACATTCTCTTCATGCCAGCATTAGCTAAGTTCATTACAGAAACATTCTCTTCATGTTAGCATTAGCTGGGTTTAATTACAGAAACATTCTCTTCATGCCAGCATTAGCTGGGTTACATAAACAGTCTCTTCATGTTAGCATTAGCTGGGTTAATTACAGAAACATTCTCTTCATGCCAGCATTAGCTGGGTTAATTACAGAAACATTCTCTTCATGTTAGCATTAGCTGGGTTTAATTACAGAAACATTCTCTTCATGCCAGCATTAGCTGGGTTACATAAACAGTCTCTTCATGTTAGCATTAGTGGATCGGTGGTCTAGAGGTAACGCGCCTGTCTAGAAAGCGAAAAGTCCGGGTCTGAAGTGTGCGGCGGTTCGTACCCCGTTTGGACCGGAAATTTTTCCCCCCATCCATTAGACCATGAGTGGTGGTCTGGGCGCTAGTCTTTCGGATGAGACGATAAACCGAGGTCCCGTGTGTTACACGTAATTATTTAGCGCACGTAAAAAAACCCACGGCAACAAGAGAGTTGTCCTGGCAAAATTCTTAGAAAAAGCCACTCTGGTAGGGAAACAAATACAGCTGCAGAAAAAAAAAAAAGGGTGAAAGGGTGGCGCAGCGCTAAGTGGCGACGCGTTCTCCCGCTCTCCCCGGGGAGAGCAGCCCGAATTTCACGGAGAGAAATCTGCCGTGACTTAAAGTGGTATGAAATAAAATCTGAGCGCTTTGATTTGTTGCTTTACAAGATTCAGCGCTATATAAATTCCATACATTATTATTATTATTATTATTAGCTGGGTTAATTACAGAAACATTCTCTTCATGCCAGCATTAGCTAAGTTCATTACAGAAACATTCTCTTCATGTTAGCATTAGCTGGGTTTAATTACAGAAACATTCTCTTCATGCCAGCATTAGCTGGGTTACATAAACAGTCTCTTCATGTTAGCATTAGCTGGGTTAATTACAGAAACATTCTCTTCATGCCAGCATTAGCTAAGTTCATTACAGAAACATTCTCTTCATGTTAGCATTAGCTGGGTTTAATTACAGAAACATTCTCTTCATGCCAGCATTAGCTGGGTTACATAAACAGTCTCTTCATGTTAGCATTAGCTGGGTTAATTACAGAAACATTCTCTTCATGCCAGCATTAGCTAAGTTCATTACAGAAACATTCTCTTCATGTTAGCATTAGCTGGGTTTAATTACAGAAACATTCTCTCCATGTCAGCATTAGCTGGGTTACATAAACAGTCTCTTCATGTTAGCATTAGCTGGGTTAATTACAGAAACATTCTCTTCATGCCAGCATTAGCTGGGTTAATTACAGAAACATTCTCTTCATGTTAGCATTAGCTGGGTTTAATTACAGAAACATTCTCTTCTTGTCAGCATTAGCTGGGTTACAGAAACAGGACTATTCTGTATGCACCCCTCTGTGCATGTCGCAACAAACTTTGGATGAAAACAGTGATGCTTGCCTGAGCTATCTGTAATGTCAGACACAAAATTTGGAATGGAAGAAAAAAAATCATTTGAGTGTGTGTGCATGTTTCAGTGTAAGTGTGCAAAAAGGATGTTCAATTTCATTTTACGTCTCTTCACTAAAATTAATGTGATTTTAGACACAGAAAGGCTAGAGGCAGACCTGCCTACCCTAGCAAATGAAAAATAGTACTTGAGCTGGCCAAAAATAGTATTTTGACAGCAAAAATAGTATTCACAATCTTTCTTACACTCGATGTATTGTTTATTTGGTGGTTCCAATTATGGCTTTGGTTCCTTTGCACTGCTCTGCTTTTATGAAGAAGAGTGTGTTTTCAGAAAACTTACTATCTTTAACTTGTATTTGAGTGAGTGAGTGAGTGTGTGAGTGTGTGTGTGAGTGAGTGAGTGAGTGAGTGAGTGTGTGTGTGTGTGTTTGTGTGTCTGTGTGTGTCTGTATGTGTCTGTACGGATTTTTGAGGACCTCAGTAGGACCTTCTTAAAAAAAATCATTTAATTAAAACAAAGTTCAGAAAGTTTCCACAACTAGATGTTGAAGAAGCAAATGATTTAGAAGGGGAAATTAAGTTACAAGAAGCAACTTTGGCGTTAACAGATATGAAAAACAATAAAAGTCCAGGTATAGATGGGTTCACTGCTGAGTTCTTTAAATGCTTTTGGGGTAAAATTGGTAGTTTCGTAGTAAGAGCATTAAATGCTGGATATAAAAAGGAAGAATTAACTTGTGTTCAAAGGCAAGGCATAATCACTTGCATACCTAAGGGAGACAAACCAAGAAACTTAAAGAACTGGAGACCGATATCTTTGTTAAACATTGTGTATAAAATTGGATCATCATGCATAGCTAACCGATTGAAAAATGCATTACCTAAACTTATTAACCCTAGTGGCGCGGTTCCCGAATATTCCGGGAAAGGCGGGTCTAGGCTGTGTGGCGGATCCCGGAATATTCCGGATGACGTGGGTGGTCATAGTTGAAAGCTTACTTTCGCTTTCAAAGGTCAGCCAATGAATGTTAAGGCCGTTGTAGGCCCGCAGAAAGGGGTGAAGGTCGTTTGACACACACAAGCAACGAAGAATCTGATTGGTTAAGAGTGTATTTTAATTTTTTTTCGGACCAGCCGAGATCGTCTTCAACAAAAATGGCGGCCAGCGTTTGCACTAGAATTTCTTGAAGCGTTTTTCGAGCTTTTTTACAAAATTGACAGCGAGGAGGAGTTTTAGAGGCTGGATTTGGTTGAAATAAACAATGAGAGAGACGATGAGGTAAGGATTGTGGAATATTTTTGAAAAACTTGGTAAAAATCGATCGCGATCGGACTGAATCGAGCGGTGCTAGTTTTGCTGGATGGACTTTTTCGCTACTCGGCGATTTCGACGTCACAGTTTTACTTTATTTTGACGCAACGAGGCTTCGAAATAACTGTTGTTGAGTCAAATCGCTATGCTGCTGAGTACTTTGCATCACATGAAATCAAGCGATCTTTGTATTTTGTCATAGAAAGCCACCACTTCGCACATTCCGCCATGACGGTCGCGATGGCGTCGATCCTGTCGCTGAACTTTTCCGAGTATTTGGTGACCGATAAAGCGATACAAACTCCTTATTTTTGAAAACTAATGTCAAGAAATAGTGTTTACCTAATCATGACATTTATGCACCGCAAGAACTTTGCTTATCGTGTTAAAATCGATCCAGGGCCCTGACAGTGGAACAGTGATCGGTAGTGCGAACATGATTTTTTTTTTTTTTTTTTTTTTTTACATAATCATAAACACTACACACTATTATAAAATTATACTCATTTAAAAGCATATTATCTCTTCTTTCCAGTGATCTATAGCTTAACACATTTAATTCAGTTTTATATATCAATATCAAGGGTTGTTTGAGCCCACCATGCTCCAAAACAATGCTAGCCAATGTTAATTCAGCCAATAGAAGTGAGGCTTGTTGCTGTTTATTTAGCGCTACTAGGGTTAATGAAGATCAAACTGGTTTCATAAGGAATAGATATATCGGTGACAATATTCGACTTATTTATGATTCAATAGCTTACTTAGAAAAACATCATTTACCTGGACTTTTGTTGAACATTGATTTTGAAAAAGCATTTGACTCAATTTGGGATTTCATGTTTAAAGTACTTAAGGCATTTGGTTTTTAACATGGAGTTTGTCAATGGATAGAAATATTTTATAGCAATATCTTGTGTTATAGTCAATGGTCAAGTCTCTAAGTGGTTTGATATAGAACGAGGATGTAGACGAGGTGTCTCCATATATATTTGTCCTATGCGCAGACATACTATGATACTGGCAACAATGATTCGTGAAAATGAAGACATACATGAAATAACTATTGATAATATTGAACACAAGGTTTCTCAGTACGCAGGTGATAGTGAAATTCTTTAAGCAGATGACAACAAATCGTTTGAAACTTGCACTGAAATGATAAAAAAGTCATGGTTAAATATGAATCATGGGAAAACGTGTAATTTGGTTAGGGAGCAAAAAAACCTCTGCAGTTCGTTTTATGGGCCATTTAGGCATGGAATGGAGTCCACCAATAAAATCCTGGGAATCTGGTTTACAAATGACCTACAAAACTGTTCACACTTGAATTTCTCAGAAAAAAGGTGGAGCATTTGTTCAAAATCTGGGTTAAAAGACAACTTACACCAATAGGCAGGATAGCAGAACTAAAGTCACTCATTTTGTCAAAACGAATTCACTTATGAATGCTGCTACCTAATCCGCCAGGGATTTTTTTCACACCTTGCAAAGCTACTGCTACAAATTTGGAACAACAAAAGAGATAAAATAAGTAGAAAAGTATCACACAAAAGTATTAAAAATGGAGGTCTTGGATTACCAGAATTGAAAATATTAGCACAATCTTTGAAAATGACATGGCTGAAAAAACTCCAGACAACAAATCATAGGTGGCAGGCTATTGCAAGTTAGAACTTTCTACTGATCAACAACATTTCAAAATATGGACCAGGGATCGTTTTAAAATTTTGTAAATCTAATGCATTTTGGGCAGATGTATTCTGTACTTACAAAGAATTCTTTTACAAAGTTAACTACAGTGATTCTTGCTAACTGTTAGCAGAACCAATTTTTTCAATAAAGAATACAGACAGGAAACAAGTGTATTGCTACTAAAATATGGATTGATAAAGGCATTCATTGCATTGGAAACTTTTTACTTGAAAATGGCAATCTTTATTTATTTATTCTTTTATATCGAAGATAATGGAATAAGCACTCATGTGCTTTTTTTACATCCAGTCCCCGTGTGCATGCAGTTTTGTCAATTTTGTCATCCGTTTCCACCGGCACACAATGGCCTACTCTTCTGGAACAGGATTTAACATGTGCGCAAGATGTTTTGCATGTTTATAGTCTCATCCGAAGGACTTATGTCATATGAACAGATTAGACTTAGATATTATGTGAACATTGATTTTGTTACTTTCACTAGTAATAGATCAGCAATATCAGAATATATCAGAAAAACAAAGGTTGCAATACAAGACAATCTTTACTCAGATATGTCTGCCTGTCTGAGAAGCTGAACAGTGTACTGAAAGGGTTCAAACCCTTTTATGAGGAGCTCATTAGAAACAATAATCACCCAAAAGTTGTATCAAGTGGGATGAAAAACTGAATGTTGAAAATGATTGGAAAAAATGTTTTTGTATGTTCATAAAATTTCTGACGTTAAAATGAAATGGCTCCAACTTAGGATAATTCACAGGTGTCTTGGGACCAACGTTGTAACTGAAAGAGATGGGTGTGACTGACAGTCACAGTATGCAATTTTTGCAATACAGTACTAGACAGTATTAGACATAGAGACATATTCTCAGAGTTTTTGGCAGGCACTTACTAAGTAATGAATGAAAAATGTGAAAATGTGTTCAATCTGAATATAACAGTGTCTGGCTACACTTGGATGTGACAGAAATATAAGTATTGATGATAATTTTTATTTTATTCTGCTACTGGGCAAACAATATATCTATCATTGTAAATTGAATAGTTTAGACATATACTTCATGTATTCATCAACAGATTAAGATACAGAAATCTTACTGAGGAATATATTTCTCGTAAGAACTTTACACATAAGTTCATTATTAGATGGATCCTTATCAAAGTAGTCAAAACAGTCAGAATTTGTGAATATCAATGTTGTCTATGGTCCTTCCAGTGGAGGCCTTCTGTTGAAACGAAATGTGTAAAAACACAGACAAACCTGATTCTGTTTTGGTGCACAGAATGTATAGCAACCAATCATGTCATGCCTATATTGAGCTTTGTGCCCATTTGGGACCTCTCGGTCAGTCTGTCTGCCTGTCCCTCTTTCTCTCTGTCTATGTTTGCCTACGACAGTTTCTCTCTCTCTTTCTCCCTCTTTCTCTTCTTTCTCTCTAAAATATGTTTTGTTATCCTTATAATGTGCAATGTAAATTGTTAAAAAAATGAATTAAAAAGGTGTTTTTTTTAAAAGTACAGAAAGTTTCAAGCGGAAAAATAATTTTTTAGCTATTTTCTGTTTCTTCTTCATAAGAAATCAATATTTTTTACTGCAATTTATCCAAAAATAAATTTGACTCAAGAGTATTCAATTAGCATAGAATGCTACACACTAAAACTAATGATCATGAAAAGCTCCCCTGTCCATTCTTTGTATCTCTTGCTCTCAAATTCTAAATAAGTTTAGAGCTCTGTGAGAGTTATATTTTCCCCCTTTTTCAAGACACGGTTTTCAATCCCCTGTGTCTACTCAATGAAAAACATAGCAAGTTTCTTTCCACTGGGTAACAGGGGGGGAGGGGGGGAGGAGGGGGGAGATGGGTAGTGGAGAAGGAGAAGGCGGGACGTACCCAAAGGGGCACATATTTTCACTTTACAAGGGGCCAGCCAAGTGGATATAAACAATTTCGTAACTTGTGTAAGGAATGAGGAACACTGTGTGTGTGTGTGTGTGGCTGCGAGCGCGGTGTGCCTGAAAAAAAAGATAGAAAAGAGAGAAAAGAAAAGGGAAGACAGACAGAAGAAAGAAAGAAAGAGAGAAAAGGAGGAGAGAGAGAGAGGGGAGAGGAGAGAGAGGAGAGAGAGAGAGAGAGAGAATCGAACTCGAAAAGGATTTATTCATAAAAAGGCCATTGGGCCCATACATAGGAGGGTTGCCAAACTGCTTAGTATTTTAGTGAGAAAAATAAGTAACAAAAAAAAGCCAGTGTTTTGTATCCCCACAACTACCACAATAAAAAATCAGTTATAAAAAAAAAAGACTTAAACCAAAAATATCTCTTATTCTAAAGGCTTTTCACAAATATAAATTAAGGCTGGCACAATCTCAGGGTAATTTAGATGCCATGAGTAGACAGAATCTAAATAAATTAGACTGTCTACTATACTTTCGGGAATGTAAATTCTGTCTTACATCTTCTAATATGGACAGCACAGCACAAAATGAACTTCATCTTCCACTGTTTGCTTACATAATGGGCTACCCAACCTGAGGTCATCTCATCATCATGTTCTATATATCTAAATTTATGGAACACTTATGTCTGATACCCCAAAGTCTAAATTAGCTTTAATTCTTTTCAAATGTATGCCCATATCAAGCTTTAGATAAGGTTTTGACATGTGTAAACCCTATAAATTGTTGTACATTTGAAATTTTTCCCACTGTTTTGTATATGACCACTCCACTGCTGCAACGGCAGTCAATCAATCTATGCCTGAAACCCTTTTAAACATTTCCGACACCTTGATTGAGCCAAACAAACCCCAAAGCCCAAATTCACATAAACAGGTTCGTATTTGTGAAGCCCAGGTGCTTTTCCCCATGACATCTAGATCATAAAGCATCTTGTAAGACTTAAAAGGTAACCTGCACTCATCCATATGCAGAATCTTAAACCAATATCTAATGCATCTTACAGCAGCATTAATAGAGAGAGGATTCTATTGGTTTCACTATAAACAAGATTAGTGTGTACGGGCTATCTAAGCCTAAAAACTGCTTTAAAGCAAAGAGGTGTACTGATTCACAATGTGTTACAGCTGCATCCAGTCCCCCAAATTTCCACGCCATATAACACAGTGGGGGTTGTATTTGTGCATCAAATTCTTAATCAACAAGTCAAAGCATTATTATTCAATAATCATAGTTTTTTCAAAACAATTAACAAGCTTCTTTTACCTTGATTTGCCAGATTTTACATTCAGTTGTGAAACTAAACTTTGTAGAAAAACAGATTCCTTAGTATTTATATACATTAATCACAGGCATGACTTTTCCCTTGTACAGCCATTTTTTTATGAGCAGCTAAATTAACCACCTTTTCTGAATAAAAACAATATTACTCTATTCAGTTAACCTTAACCCTAGTGGGCGGTTCCGGAATATTCCGGTAAAGGCGGGTTAGCTTGTGTGGCGGATCCCGGAATATCCGGGATGAGTGGGTGATCATAGTTGAAAGCTTACTTTCGCTTTCAACGGTAGCCAATGAATTTAAGGCCGTTGTAGGCCCGCAGAAAAGGGGTGAAGGTCGTTTGACACACACAAGCAACGAAGAATTGATTGGTTAAGAGTGTATTTTAATTTTTTTTCGGACCAGCCGAGATTGTCTTCAACAAAAATGGCGGCCAGCGTTTTTCACTAGAATTTCTTCAAGCGTTTTTTGAAACTTTTTACAAAATTGACAGCGAGGAGGAGTTTTTGAGGCTGGGGTTTGGTTGAAATAAAACAATGAGAGAGACGATGAGGTAAGGATTGTGGATTTTTTTTGAAAAACTTGGTAAAAAACGATCGCGATCGACTGAATTGCGCGGTGCTTAGTTTTGCTGGAATGGACTGATTTGTACTACGGTGATTTCGACGTCACAGATTTGTTTCACTTTAATTTTTGACGCAACGAAGGCTGTCGAAATAATGTTGTTGAGTCAAATCGCTATGCTGCTGAAGTACTTTGCATTCACATGAAAACAAGCGATCTTTGATTTTTGTCATAGAAAGCCACCACTTCGCACCATTCCGCCATGACCGTCGCGATGGGTCGATCCTGTCGCTGAACTTTTATGAGTATTTGGTGACCGATAAGCAATACAAACTCCTTATTTCTTGAAACTAATGTCAGAAATAGTGTTTACCTAATCATGACATTTATGCACGCAAGAACTTTGCTTATCGTGTTAAAATTGATCGGGGCCCTGACGGTGTGGAACAGTGATCGGTAGTGAGCACATGATTTTGTTGTGATTTTTTTTACATAATCATTAAACAATACACATATTATAAAATTACACTCATTAAAAGCATATTATCTGTTCTTTCAGGTGATTTTATAGCTTAACCCATTTTAATTAGTTTTATATATCAATATCAAGGGTTGTTTGAGCCCCAACCCTGCTCCAAACAATGCTAGCCAATGTTAATGCAGCCATAGAGTGAGGTTGTTGCTGTCTATTTTAGCGCTACTAGGGTTAAGCTATTCAGCTGCTGTTGTAAGCTACCAAACAGTTTCAGATAGCAGTAGAACATCATCAGCAAGCAGAAGAATAACAATTCTGTGAAATGTTGGAGGACAGTGGCACATGATTACCTTATTATGACTTCTATGCTAACTCATTGAGAGAGAGAGAGAGAGAGAGAGACGAAGAAGAGAGAGGAGAGAGAGAGAGGAAGAGAGAGAGAGGTGTGAGAGAGAGAGAGGGACAGCAGGATGAGAGAGGGACAGAGGGAGTGGGAGGGACAGGAGGGAGATAAAGTGCATTGTGCTGTGAGAGAGGGGAGAGAGAAAGAGTGCATGTGTGTGTGAGAGAGCATGTGTGTGTGTGTGAAATAGTGAGAGAGAAGAGGGGAGAGAGAGTAGAGAGAAGGAGATGAGAGAGAGAGAGAGAGAGATTCGGATTCGGATTGTTTATTCATTTATAGGCCAAGGCCACTTATGAAGGTATTGATCATGATATGACAATTACAAACATGTTAGTAAGATCCCAAAATGAATACAGACTGATTGCATATGAAAAAAAAATAATTATCACGACATAACAAGGTCTCTAAGCTTAAATGCTTTATATATATACCAGGCAAAAGTTCGACTACTTCAGGAGAGGATGATGACATCAACAAGGTTAATGTAAATAATGTATGGCTGTCTATAATAATTGGGCTTAATGAAACTGTCTCGAACGTTGTCTAAACAGGGCAGCATAGGGACAAAATGAACTTCGTATTCTTCTGCCTCTTTAAAAAGGGGAACAAATCAATTCATCATTACAAAATTTCTATACCTATTGTAATTGAACACCTTAATTCTGATGCACCTAATCTAAATCTTGTCGTTAAAAAAATTAAATGTTATCCATTTATCTAGCCTTAAATATGGCGTCAAATGTCAGGAAATGGTACAAAACGCTCTGTAACAGTAAATCTGTCGACTATTCTGAATATGTCAGACATTTGCCGAAGAACAATCTACTAAGCGTTGACGAAAACCACGTACTAAAACTATCAAGATAGCAACGCCCTGATTTTGCCAAAAATAAGCCAAACCCATTTTCAAACAAACATTCACGCACCCTGGTTACCCAATTTTCTTTACCTCTAGCAGCTAAATTGCACAATATCATATGCTTTACGTGGTATTCTATCCTTAGTAATGTGCAGTAATTTAAAACAGTAGCGGGAATACAGTTAACGAGATACTATGTAAATGGGTGGCGGTTCGTTTCACCGTAAACTAGATCATTAGGAGTTCGTTTATCTAACTCGGTCTCTCTCACTCACATTACTCTCTATCACTCCACACACCACATTGCTTCACTCACTCTCTCTCTCTCACCAATGCTTGGTATTGTGTATGTTTCTGGTTTTTTTGCCATTCTGTGGCATTGTCAATGCTTTTTTTTTCTTTTGTTTTTTTCCCTTTTTTACACCAACCATGTTAGGCCTAAGCCGAGATACATTAACCTAGTGGCGCGGTTTCCCGGAATAATTCCGGTAAAGGCGGGTCTATGGCTGTGTGGTTGGGTCCCGGAATATTCCGGGATGACGTAGGTGATCGTAAATTTGAAAGCTTACTTTCGCTTTCACGGTCAGCACATGAATGTTAAGCGTTGTAGGCCGCAGATAGGGGTGAACGTTGAAGTCGTTTGACACACACAAGCAACGAAGAATCTGATTGGGTTAAGAGTGTATTTTTCATTCATTTTTAGGACCAGCCGAGTTCGTCTTCAACAAAAAGGCGAGTACACAGGAGTTTGCACCAGATATTTCGTCAAGCATTTTTTTTTAGCTTTTTTACACTATGGAAGAGAGGACGAGTTTTAGAGGCTGATTTTGGTTGAAATAACATGAGAGAGACGATGAGTAAGGAATGTGGATATTTTGGAAAAAACTTGGTAAAAATCGATCGCGATCAGGATGTATTGAGCGGTGCTAGTTTGCTGGATGGACTTCTTCGCTACTCCCTTCCCCCTCCCCCCCCCCCCCCCCCTTTCCCCCTCCCCCTTAGTCGATTTTCAACGTCACAATATTGTTTTCACATTATTTTGAGCATCGAGGCTTCGAAATAACTGTTGGTTGGAGTCAAATAGCTATGCTGCTGGTACTTTGCATCACATGAAATCAAGGATCTTTGTATTTTCGTCATAGAAAGCCACCTCTATGGCACATTTCCACCATGACTGGTCGCGATGGCGTCGATCTTACGCTGAACTTTTTTCCTGAGTATTTGGTGACGATAAAGCGATACCAAACTCCTTATTTTTTGAAAACTAATGTATAGGGTCAAGGTCAGAGACTCCTCTGCTCTGGTAACCATGTAACCAGTACCACCTGCCACATGTGGGGAGTAAACCCAATCAAAAATCCGACCTGGAGAGGGATGGGGGCTCCGCCAGGTTTGATTTGCCCCAAGGACACACCATGATAAAGACAGCCAGAATTCCATTCCCGGAATGGTCGTCGCGCCGGGTTACAACGGACCGCGCCTTCTGTTGCTCCATCAGGACAGAAGGTCGAAAAGTATGCTACTGATGTAAAACACAGAAAATTCGTGGCCAGAAACAACACCATCCTTGGCACATGGAATGTACGGACACGAAGAGCTGCAGGCAAGAGGAAGAACTGGACACATGAGATGTCCAGTTATCAATGGCACATCCTGGGCTCT
>CM054144.1:54705493-55024042 GCA_028751875.1 Rapana venosa
ACAACAATACCATAAGACTCCCTCCCTCTCATCACTTAAACTGTATAAGGCCAACTGATCAAGCCATGGGTTCAGAGGGGGGGGGGGGGGGGGGGGGGGGGGGGGGGGGGGTGGTGGTGCATGAAATAGTTACTTTTTTGTGTTAGCTTGCAAAAGCAAACCATTATAGCAATATATGATGATCCTACATTTACCTGGAAGTTGTAAATGAGCTTTAAGTCAGTAACACAAACAATCAGACAAAAGCAAAGGCATTGCACTAGGACATATTGAAGATACTGGAGTTAACACCAATCTATACTCCACGCTTCAAGGGCCCATACACTGCAGTCCTGATGACCTTGCTCACAAGCCAACAGTCAGAGAAGGATTGGCTATCAGTCCACCAACTTTTTATATTTTCCACTTTATTTCTATCCTAAGGTGGGAAAACTTCTATAATACATTTTTAGTTTTGGCCAAATGTGTTTTTTGGCAAAGCTTTGTTAAAATTAATGTTGGATATCTGCCTAAAGAAGAGAAACTAATCTTTTTCTATCACTCACATCCAGGTCTAAAGTATAAATCTGTAGTTCTCTTGCTTTTAAGTGACAATAATGAACTATGTATCAAAACAGTACTACTTGTGAACTGGTTTATTTTAATGAGGTTTTACTGAACCTTTCTCAAAACATCTACAAAACCAAAAAGATTTCATAGGCAACAAACAGCAACAGAAAAAACCCACGCCCAAATATAAACATTCCACACCACATAAGTGCTCTCTGTCTCTATATCCCTAACATGCGCATATTGAATATTTTTTACATGCGATATAACAATCACAATTTTGTCCACAGGCAAAAGCCCCCCCATTCTCAAAAAAATTCCACTTCCCCCCAATCTAAAAATAGAAGCTTCGGCCACACAATTCTGATAGCTTGAAAATATGAACATTTCTTAACTGTGTGTAGTCTATACACACACACTTTCCTTTCTATACAGACAATGAACTTGATCTGAAGATAACGAGATGATTCATTTTCTTTCCTTTTAATAATATTCACAAACATTCTCTATGATTTGTGAGTGCACGTCTTTCAAGTCTGGCAAGTAATTATATGTGGCAGAAAATGGCGAAAAGGTTAAAGTAGCAAAGACTACAGCACTGATTATTTATATGTTCTCTTCTACAGCTGGCCCTGGTTCCTATTTATAAACATTTCTCTGCCAGCCAATTTTCATTCTAAATTACTTCAGTTCCAAATCTATTCACTGAATAATACTTTTAATTCAAACTTCATTGAAAATACCACGACATGCACTTGTAACCCATTACATAAAGAATAAAATCAAAGAGAAAATGGGTCCACAGTCTTTGTTTGAAAAAATCCTTTAAAAGAAATGTGTACCGATTTCACAACCTGCTCTCCTTTGTGTATGTAATAAAGCACCTACATATACCAAAATGGGCAATTCTGAATGACATGTTTATTGTCAAGTTCCATTTTAATGGTGCAAGACTCATGAGTAGAATATAATAAAATTTCTGATGTAAAAATACATGTTATCTATTTAAAATGAAAATGTGAGAGAAAAAAATAAGAAAAAAAGAATTTGTACATAATTCACTCTTTCTGCTCACAAATTTAAAAACTTCATACATACACATTTGATGTTGAGAAACTGCAATGAGACATTTAAAATAGGCAGCAGGCAGACAATAGCTTTGTGACGATCAAGCATGCTGATTAGATGTGTTTGCGGTAAATTGTTCTTTACAGAAATGAACGAGACAGGACACAGAAAACCAATGTAAGAATTTGAAATAAGTAGGGTGGTGGAGAAGTGTGAAGGGAGGGTAAGCTCTGTCACTTACACTCCTAATGTTCAATTCAGTCATCACAAACAGTAAAAATTACCACCTAACTTATCAGACTACCACCACTGCATCTGTCCATCAGAATGATGTTTATTCAAATGTAGCAAATATTACTAAGCAACATATTTTAAGTGGCAACATGCATGTTTATCAAATGGAAACAACCCCTGACCTTCTTATCATAGGAGTCCAGTCACCACTGGTCTCAGAGTTTGCAGTTAAGGTCAACTCGCATGCAGATCTGTCAGTGCTTTAATTCTCTTTGTGTATACATATAGAAAATCATATACATACCAAATGCTTAAGACTCAATATTAGCATTTGCTGGCTGCAAAAATTCCAAAGTACCCAACTTGACTTGCTTCACCACTACATTGGGTTGTGACGGGTGAAGTATCTGTTCAATAGATGGATACCTTGGTCAACCTGATGTACTGTAGTAGCATACACTGATTATTTAAAAAACAGTCATACCACTTGGGAAAATGTTTATCTTCAAAAGATGAATTCTCCTCAGACAAGATGTTATTCCCCCCTAAAAATTATGACATCTTCATGTCACCAGCAAAATGGCACAGAAGGCTGTTAACTATGTGTTGATTTGGAGGAAAGAGCTGCAAGATTATATTGGACAGGTACGCAACAGTTGTCTTTTCTTATCCCATAGATTAGTTTGACGCGTTACTTGCTAGAAATGTTTGCCAATTACTGAAAGCAACACAGATGTTAGCTTCTTCCAGAAAAATGATTTTGGAAGGAGAAAAACAATTATTCACAGAGAACCAGGAGTTATTAAAGACAAATATATCAGTAACATTTTGTAAACCTTTTTAAAACATAAAGAAATAGTCCTAAAAAAAGTGTTCATTATATCTCCCCATTCTCATGGAGTATCCAATATTTACTACACATAAAATCAATCCCATTTATGTACAAGTTGCAACACCCTCCTTGAAATGTCTTTGAACTATGTACACTGTAAGTTCCGGACTAGAACACAGATTATACAAAAGCTGTCCACAGATAAAAACAAGAATTGAAAAACAGTATCAAATAAACATTCTTGGCCCCTTTCATGAGGCACAAAACACAGATAAAATGTTTCAATGATATTTTCAACTTGTTGTGCAACATTTTCTTTCTTTGTAACTTGCTTCGAAAATGAACCGATTGCACAAAATCACAGTCAAGCCAGTCAGGAGTCATCAAACAAGCTAAAAAATTAACTTGCAGATTTCAAACCAAGCATATCAGAACTTTTATTAAACTATAAGCTGCTTGGGCAGTGTATTTCTCCTGACACTAATCTAGTCTCTACGTTAAGTCTAATTCACAGAAGTATGGAGCAGAATCACAATGAATGGGACACATTTTATTTCTGTTTTTGAAAATAAGTGTTTTAAGTCTGATTAGAAAAGTGTATGACCCCTCACCCTAATTACAGTAGAAGTTTAAGACAATCATTTCAGCACTTTTGGACATTTTTTAAAAAGTCACTTTTTGGTGCTTAAAAATTTTTTTTAAAAGGTCTAACGCACTACTTTCTGTGAATGTTCATCAGGCAAGGAAACAAATCTACAACATTTGAAGACAAATATTGATAAAGAGGGGGATGAGTGAGTATGGTTTGGAGAGAGAGAGAGATAGAGAGAGAGGGAGGGGGGGGGAGACAGTGAAATACAGGGTATGATTAGCACTGGAAAGCAGTCCTCCTTTCTTCTGAATGTAAATTACTAATTTAAAAGCCAGTTTCAATCAAATCTGTGAAATGATTTCTCTTGGAATGGTTTTATAAAGCAATCCTTTTCTGAAAAAGAAATATAATACATTTGCTGCATCTAAATGGAGAACTCATTGCCACTGAACTGGTTTTTTTTGTTTTTGTTTATCAAATAACTAATAGTTTCCTTACATAAATAAGTCCCAAAGTAAGTCAAAACAAAATGTTACAAATTTATGATTTGTACATCCTGAAATGTTAATTATTTTCTTCTTTCATCAGATTATCACTTCTAAATCATTATATGGTCATCCATCAATCAGATGGAGTTGTTTTTCTTGTGGTAGCTATATATATAACAAACAGAATTAAAAAAAAAAAATCCCAACAACAAAAACTAAATCACAAAATATAATGGCCAACCTCCTCCTCTTACAAACCAAATATAAATGAACAATGCCAAATCAAAAGCATACAGGCACAAAACCGTCAACAAGCACAAACAGTTGTGTTTTGTAACAACGTTTTTGATTGGTGGCTTCATAAATCCTCTTTGAAAGAATTGTACAACAAGACAATGAATGCTCTGAATAGGTTTGTTCACATCTCGATTACTAGCTGTGATGCAATGTACAGAACAACAAACCACAGTATAGTTTTTATACAATATAGGTATTGATCAATCAATCAAATTTTTGAGTTAAAATCAACAACAACAAAAATCTGCTTTTATGACACACGCATATATCTTCAACAAAAATCTCACACCACACACTGACTCAGACAATATTTAGTTTTGAATACAAAGACATAAAAGTCCTATTTTATTATACCCCTCCCCCCTACCAAAAATAGCGGAGTATGGGAGTGGGTAGTGTTGGGATGCCCCCCTGAAAAAAAAAATTGTAAACCAACCCCCACCCCCCCCTCCCAAAAAAACAAACATATAAAACCAGCCAATGCCCCCCCCCTCCCCCCATCACTTTACTGCTTCCCACTATAACTAATGGGAAAATAATGCATCCCTGTGTGTGTTTGTGTGCATGCATATGTTTACATTTATACCAAGATACACATGCATGCTTATGTGTGTATCACAAAATCACCAATGCCGTAAGCAAAAGAGAAGAGTACCAGCAAGAAAAAGCAAGTCATATTTTTAACATGCAAGACATCAAACTTCTGACTGGACAGTGAACCATTTCTCCTTAACACAGCTCCACAATCAGTAACTGCAAAACTTTTTATTCCAAAATATTAATTGGGAAAAGAAAAAAGTTCCCTTTCTTTTGTGACATAAGGCAACCTGCTTAAATCTGATACACACTGTGCAGGAAGATGCCCTGTTGCCAGCATAACTAAAAGCAGTACATGTTTGCTCACTAGTGCAAATCTCCTGTTTTCTCTATAGCCCCCCCCCCCCCCATTTACTAATGATTTAAACAATCTGCACATTTAAAATAAATACAAGCTCACCCCACTGCTAAAGATCACATCACCCAATTCTATACATATAAAAAACAAACAAACTTGCAGATAATATTTTTCTCTTGCATGGTTAAGTGGCAGAAAAATTCTGATGATCTATTTCCCTCTTTAAACTGCCTACAATGGCACATAACAAATATATTAAGCTAAAACAATATATTAAGCTAAAACTTAATCTTTTAAAAGCCCAATCACTCTATAAACAAATGTTGTATGTTTTGCTTCTCATGTCTTTTTGACACTTCTTCATGCTATGTACAAGTAACCTGCACCTTACATGAAGTCTCCTCAAAGATGAAGTACAGCCAAAACAGGACAATAAACATACTGTTAAAGTTCACCCTCCAAGTCTAGATATGTGGATTTGTTTTGAAATGAATAAGCTGACTGGAAGTGGCAGAAGCTAATGACTAGCATACGTACAGAATATGATGTTCACTATGTGAAATCATGAACATGGTGCTACTGCTAGTAATGAAAGTCCAAGGACCAATTTCAGTAAATCGGAAAATGCATAAATTCTTGCCCAAGCATTTTTTTTTTCAGAATGAAAAAAAAGGATGTTTTTCCCTTCCCAAAACAAAACAAATAAAAGTTACTTTTAAGCAAGAAATCTCCTCTCCATCAGACTCCTGCGGTAACAGTCTTGCTAATTTTTAACTCCCCTTTTGCATCTATTGACTAGTCTGAAGGAGGATAGACAAAAGATAAGATTACTTTCAGATTTGACAAACTTTGTTGCAAACTGAAATAAATCAACAAATAAATCCACAACTAACTAAAATAATTTCTTTGGTTTTACACATACACTTGAACTGGCTTAGCTGACTCTTGAGATAAAATAAAGCCCTGATGATGCTTTTTCTTACTGAAGGATTCATTTTAAAACATTACTCACTTTAACATTGATATAACATTTTCCTTCCTAAAAACAACAACCAGAACAACAAAACAAAAAACCCCACACCTTCAAAAAGTTAAGTTGAACACAGAAAAAACCCCATATTGGGCAGAAACAGCAAGAGAAAGATACTAGAATAGCTGAAGGCATTTAAGTAAATCCAGAAAAATCTTCTGTTTCAAGGTTGCATCTCCATGAATCTAAGAAAAAAATCTGATATGGTCTGGACTGAGATTACCGTCACACCAATGGGAAACTAAAGAACCCTGAAAATTTTTTCCTGTTTCATTGAACACTGTTTGCAGGTCTCTTCCAACACTTTTGAAAGAAATTCAAAAGACTAGTAGAACTAATCTATTTTGAACAGACCAATACAATTAATCAGATTTGTTTCAAAGATCTGGATATCTCTGGATATCTGCAATCAGTCATTCTATTCAGACAAATGGAACCCATCCAGAATTCAGCTGAATGCTGTTTACGTCAACAGCTATATATACATGTCCATGTGATTTGGTGTTGGATCCTTCAAAAGGTTATAAGCATGTGTCCTGATGAAGAGGGCCTGTTTCCCTGCTCTTTGCAGTGGTCATACATTTTTGTTTTAGTATCTGTTCCTTTTTCAAAGTCTGTTCAGAGTGTTCTGCAGTTGGACAGGAGCTGAGGTGGCAAGGGCAAGCAACCCTGTAGTTTAGTCTCTGTAGTTCTGGTGAGAAAGAAGCAAATTTTGAACACAAAGTTCCATTATAGGGGTCTGCTGACTGTTAGCAGCAGACACTAAAAGTATCCAGGCTGGCACACAAGGGGCCAATGTGGATGCATTCTGTACTTGTGTGAAGGTCTGCAGCCTTGGTGTGGACATACACACAGAAGTAGCCCTCCCTGGACACATGCATGCTGCCCAGAAACTGGCTACGTAATGACTATCTTCAGACAACCACAGGATTTGGGATGATTTCCTGAAAAAGCATCACTTGGAGCACCTATTACCATGTACATCAATCTGACATTTTCTTCTCACTCAGAACATGATGGAGAATGCTTCATCACTCTGCCAGATTATGCTGGCAGAAGAGACTTTGAGATGGAGGTAGTCACAAGTTATATATTCATGATCAGTATTGATTCCAAGTGAGATGGTCTTTCCTTTACTATCATTACTCCTGCATTTGGGTTCACTCTGAATTCTAATTAATAATCCTCCTACATCTAATTAGATATTTCAAGCAAAATAAATGCTAGGCACCATCCAAAAAGAAACAAGCCATCAATGCAGGCTCTTCTCCTTTTTGCATTAAGTTTTCTTTTCTTCTAAAACTGAAATCATCTAAAGAACTACTGGCTAACAGATTAGAATTCTACTTCAAAATAAAAAAAATACTTGGCACCTCCGAAAAAAATCAACTAATGTAACCGAGAAAGGGTCCTCTAAATAATATATATTATTATATATATTAGCAAAATGATCTATTTTTGAAGAACTACAAACTATTAACAAGGACTACATGCTATCACACAGGGAAAGAACCCCCCCCCCCAAAAAAAAACCCCAACAAAACAAAACAAAACAAAAAGAAAAATCTCCCCCCCCCCCCCCCCCACCCCCCCCCAGTCTTCTGCCACTGGGGAGTAGTTTTAAAACATCAGCTACTTTCTGGTCAGTCTCAGAGACTGGTATGTGAAAATCATTACTGACATTCGCACTTATAATCACTGCACATATTTAAAAACAAACAACGCTTTAAGGTGGTTAACACAAACCCACATCTTCTCCCCAAACAAAAAAAAGCAACAAAACACATCATTATATACAATTTGACATCAGTCATTTCACACCTGAAAAAACTTGAAACAAAGTGTCATCACTTCCATTCACTGTACAATACTCACTGCACTTGTTTACAATTATTTCATTTGGTCAAAATTCATTATCCTTTGAAAGAATAAACAACAACAAAACAAAAAACAAACAAAAAACAACCCAACAAAACCCCCAAAACAAAACACACAACAAAATTAACTGGTGACCAAAACAACACAAAACCAGAGACAGCCCAATGAGACTAAAAAAAACCACACACACAAGAGAAAAGAAACCATTGCATACAAGAAAGAACACTTGTTGAACATGAGATTGAGAAATGGACTTAAACAAACAAATGGAAAAAAAAGGCAAAACTTTCATCAATCCACTTTTCCACCACCCCATTCATCCCACTTTCCAACAGCTCAGTCACTGTTCATTCCACAAGCAGGCTGCAACGACTCGGACTGATGACCAGAGTTCTGTTGATGATCACATTCCCCTAGTCTCTGCCAGGGAGCCAGCACAAGCACAAGGCAGAATACTGAAGAACATCCACTGTGCAATGAAAGAAACTATGTTTTGTGTGAAGTGGCCTGAAACTATGGTCTTTGCAAACTCAAACTATGGTCCTTGCACTTCAATGCTAACATGCTGGTCCCAGGGACATTCTGGTTTGAACACGTAACAGCCTCATTGAGTTGGATACATGGGCAGATTTAAAGTCCTGCATCACAGTGTTTTCCCATCAGAATGATGTCTTCATACTGGTGATTCTGGGTTTTCTGGGACCTTTTTTTTGTTGTGGTATGTGAGTCTATTTTTTCCCCCTTTATTATTGCCTTCTACTTAATTTTGACCATTTCAAGCCCTTAATACAGCCTCTTCAACATCTCTTCTATTATCAAAGCCACAAAGGTTAGCATGTTTCTCATCTAAAGCAAAACAACCAAAAAACTCGACAAAGGACCCCCCCCCCAAAAAAAAACCCCAACCCAAAAGAAAAAACCCGGCAAAAAGCTAAAACTTTAATGTTTTCTTGGCTTATCAAGAATTCCTGTTTAAAATGTCAATCATGAAATATTATTGCAAAACAAGACAAATCACATATCATAAGTGCATTTTCTCATTCCTCAGAATTGTAGAAAGAACAGTTCTGAAAATAAAATTAAAAAAAACTACCATGAATCAAGTTCATTCAGATCTACAATCATACAAACATGTACACACGTATGCTTATATACAAATCATTGTTTACTCTCATGCAATCCCCCAGCATATGAATATATATATGCTTCATGCTTG
This sequence comes from Rapana venosa, assembly GCA_028751875.1. NCBI lineage: Eukaryota > Metazoa > Mollusca > Gastropoda > Neogastropoda > Muricidae > Rapana > Rapana venosa. The sequence goes on from CM054144.1 coordinate 54,714,573, forward strand.
TTCATTCCTTGATGCTAAACCAGTAGAAGTCTTTTTGTTTGGTCACCTGCAAATGTTCCACAGAACCAAAACGCCACTGGGATCAACAGCTTGACAACACGCAGCCTTGGTGGGGAAAAAGATCACTTCCAAAAGAAAAAAAATCACTTAGGGACCTTCTGTTGAACAGCTGAAGAGATTGTTTCCAACATTTCCAAGTTAGTTTTCAGTATGTAGATGTAGACACAGTTTGTGAGATCGAGAGATGAGATGCTACAAAGGCATAGACTTTGGCTAAATATAACTGGAGGTACTTTCAAAGCTTTTATATGTACTTTCTTCACATGCTTTTCCAATCTTTTTTCCCCCTTAATCCTATATTTCTGTCATCACTGCAGTTATCATTGTGGCTTAAAAGATGTAGTAGCTTTTAATACTATTTATGTGTGGACATAAGTAAACTTTGAATTTATCAAAATAAAATAATTAAATACGGGTAAAAACCAAACCCAACACACACAATCAACCAACCAACCAAACAAAAACAATAAATCAAAGAAACAAAAACTACTAACAAACAAACATGTACACAGCTCCAAAAATTCAGACAATGCCTTGAAGATACGTTAAGATGATATACATATTTTTTCCCCTCCAAGGCAGCATAAGATGATGTACTCTGTAGTGTATGTGCACATATTCACGAGTGTGTATGTATGAGTTTCTGTGGGTGTTCATGCAAGCTGTGAACATACATGTGCGTGTGCACATGCACAAACGCATAAGCATGGATGTCTATATGTGCACCCATGTACTCATCCTTTTTTATCCCACATGCATACTCCCAAGGAACAGAGACGCATCACCCATTCTCCCCCTAACATCAGTACATTCTCTATTCTTCTTCACCTTTGTCAGCAGCCCACAGTGTCTGGTAAAGTTTTTATGAGCGAATCCTATGTACACATCCTCCATTCCCTGCCCCTCTGGGCTGCCTCGCACCATGTATCACCACCACACATGGTCTTTTGCACCTTCACTAGAGAACCACACAACAGTTGTTGCAGCCTGTCTCTCCACTCTTGTCCTTCTTCAACTGACCTGCACAAACCACAGCAAACACAACCATCAATGCTACATTCAACTATTTTGTTTAACTGTCTCTTTTCATTTTATATTGTACCCTTTTCATTTAATTTTGTTTACAGCCCTCCTGACCACCCTTATCAGGGCTGTCACCTCATTCTCCAGTAATTCTCAACAGCATTTACTTCAAGCCACAAATCAACACCACCTTATGCACTCAAATATTCTCCCACAGAAACTGCCTTACACAGACTACAATACAGTCTCAAAGAACCAGAAAATTATTTTTAGAATGAAACATGGTGATCCTGTGACTTTCTAAACTTTGACCCTGACAATCACAACTTGCACTGAAGACTGTTGCAGGCACTACAGACTTCTTAAAATCAAAGAACATTCTCTTCATGTTAGCTTTAGCTAGGTTAATTACAGAAACATTCTCTTCATGTTAGCATTAGCTGGGTTACATAATCTCTTCATGTCAGCATTAGCTGGGTTACAGAAACAGTCTCTTCATGTTAGCATTAGCTGGGTTAATTACAGAAATATTCTCTTCATGCCAGCATTAGCTGGGTTACATAAACAATCTCTTCATGTCAGCATTAGCTGGGTTACATAAACAGTCTCTTCATGTTAGCATTAGCTGGGTTAATTACAGAAACATTCTCTTCATGCCAGCATTAGCTGGGTTAATTACAGAAACATTCTCTTCATGTTAGCATTAGCTGGGTTTAATTACAGAAACATTCTCTTCATGCCAGCATTAGCTGGGTTACATAAACAGTCTCTTCATGTTAGCATTAGCTGGGTTAATTACAGAAACATTCTCTTCATGCCAGCATTAGCTGGGTTAATTACAGAAACATTCTCTTCATGTTAGCATTAACTGGGTTTAATTACAGAAACATTCTCTTCATGCCAGCATTAGCTGGGTTACATAAACAGTCTCTTCATGTTAGCATTAGCTGGGTTAATTACAGAAACATTCTCTTCATGCCAGCATTAGCTGGGTTAATTACAGAAACATTCTCTTCATGTTAGCATTAGCTGGGTTTAATTACAGAAACATTCTCTTCATGCCAGCATTAGCTGGGTTACATAAACAGTCTCTTCATGTTAGCATTAGCTGGGTTAATTACAGAAACATTCTCTTCATGCCAGCATTAGCCAAGTTCATTACAGAAACATTCTCTTCATGTTAGCATTAGCTGGGTTTAATTACAGAAACATTCTCTTCATGCCAGCATTAGCTGGGTTACATAAACAGTCTCTTCATGTTAGCATTAGCTGGGTTAATTACAGAAACATTCTCTTCATGCCACATTAGCTGGGTTAATTACAGAAACATTCTTCATGTTAGCATTAGCTGGGTTTAATTACAGAAACATTCTCTTCATGCCAGCATTAGCTGGGTTACATAAACAGTCTCTTCATGTTAGCATTAGTGGATCGGTGGTCTAGAGGTAACGCGCCTGTCTAGAAAGCGAAAAGTCCGGGTCTGAAGTGTGCGGCGGTTCGTACCCCGTTTGGACCGGAAATTTTTCCCCCATCCATTAGACCATGAGTGGTGGTCTGGGCGCTAGTCTTTCGGATGAGACGATAAACCGAGGTCCCGTGTGTTACACGTAATTATTTAGCGCACGTAAAAAAACCCACGGCAACAAGAGAGTTGTCCCTGGCAAAATTCTTAGAAAAAAGCCACTCTGGTAGGGAAACAAATACAGCTGCAGAAAAAAAAAAAAGGGTGAAAGGGTGGCGCAGCGCTAAGTGGCGACGCGTTCTCCCGCTCTCCCCGGGGAGAGCAGCCCGAATTTCACGGAGAGAAATCTGCCGTGACTTAAAGTGGTATGAAATAAAATCTGAGCGCTTTGATTTGTTGCTTTACAAGATTCAGCGCTATATAAATTCCATACATTATTATTATTATTATTATTAGCTGGGTTAATTACAGAAACATTCTCTTCATGCCAGCATTAGCTAAGTTCATTACAGAAACATTCTCTTCATGTTAGCATTAGCTGGGTTTAATTACAGAAACATTCTCTTCATGCCAGCATTAGCTGGGTTACATAAACAGTCTCTTCATGTTAGCATTAGCTGGGTTAATTACAGAAACATTCTCTTCATGCCAGCATTAGCTAAGTTCATTACAGAAACATTCTCTTCATGTTAGCATTAGCTGGGTTTAATTACAGAAACATTCTCTTCATGCCAGCATTAGCTGGGTTACATAAACAGTCTCTTCATGTTAGCATTAGCTGGGTTAATTACAGAAACATTCTCTTCATGCCAGCATTAGCTAAGTTCATTACAGAAACATTCTCTTCATGTTAGCATTAGCTGGGTTTAATTACAGAAACATTCTCTCCATGTCAGCATTAGCTGGGTTACATAAACAGTCTCTTCATGTTAGCATTAGCTGGGTTAATTACAGAAACATTCTCTTCATGCCAGCATTAGCTGGGTTAATTACAGAAACATTCTCTTCATGTTAGCATTAGCTGGGTTTAATTACAGAAACATTCTCTTCTTGTCAGCATTAGCTGGGTTACAGAAACAGGACTATTCTGTATGCACCCCTCTGTGCATGTCGCAACAAACTTTGGATGAAAACAGTGATGCTTGCCTGAGCTATCTGTAATGTCAGACACAAAATTTGGAATGGAAGAAAAAAAATCATTTGAGTGTGTGTGCATGTTTCAGTGTAAGTGTGCAAAAAGGATGTTCAATTTCATTTTACGTCTCTTCACTAAAATTAATGTGATTTTAGACACAGAAAGGCTAGAGGCAGACCTGCCTACCCTAGCAAATGAAAAATAGTACTTGAGCTGGCCAAAAATAGTATTTTGACAGCAAAAATAGTATTCACAATCTTTCTTACACTCGATGTATTGTTTATTTGGTGGTTCCAATTATGGCTTTGGTTCCTTTGCACTGCTCTGCTTTTATGAAGAAGAGTGTGTTTTCAGAAAACTTACTATCTTTAACTTGTATTTGAGTGAGTGAGTGAGTGTGTGAGTGTGTGTGTGAGTGAGTGAGTGAGTGAGTGAGTGTGTGTGTGGTGTTTGTGTGTCTGTGTGTGTCTGTATGTGTCTGTACGGATTTTTGAGGACCTCAGTAGGACCTTCTTAAAAAAAATCATTTAATTAAAACAAAGTTCAGAAAGTTTCCACAACTAGATGTTGAAGAAGCAAATGATTTAGAAGGGGAAATTAAGTTACAAGAAGCAACTTTGGCGTTAACAGATATGAAAAACAATAAAAGTCCAGGTATAGATGGGTTCACTGCTGAGTTCTTTAAATGCTTTTGGGGTAAAATTGGTAGTTTCGTAGTAAGAGCATTAAATGCTGGATATAAAAAGGAAGAATTAACTTGTGTTCAAAGGCAAGGCATAATCACTTGCATACCTAAGGGAGACAAACCAAGAAACTTAAAGAACTGGAGACCGATATCTTTGTTAAACATTGTGTATAAAATTGGATCATCATGCATAGCTAACCGATTGAAAAATGCATTACCTAAACTTATTAACCCTAGTGGCGCGGTTCCCGGAATATTCCGGGAAAGGCGGGTCTAGGCTGTGTGGCGGATCCCGGAATATTCCGGGATGACGTGGGTGGTCATAGTTGAAAGCTTACTTTCGCTTTCAAAGGTCAGCCAATGAATGTTAAGGCCGTTGTAGGCCCGCAGAAAGGGGTGAAGGTCGTTTGACACACACAAGCAACGAAGAATCTGATTGGTTAAGAGTGTATTTTAATTTTTTTCGGACCAGCCGAGATCGTCTTCAACAAAAATGGCGGCCAGCGTTTGCACTAGAATTTCTTGAAGCGTTTTTCGAGCTTTTTTACAAAATTGACAGCGAGGAGGAGTTTTAGAGGCTGGATTTGGTTGAAATAAACAATGAGAGAGACGATGAGGTAAGGATTGTGGAATATTTTTGAAAAACTTGGTAAAAATCGATCGCGATCGGACTGAATCGAGCGGTGCTAGTTTTGCTGGATGGACTTTTTCGCTACTCGGCGATTTCGACGTCACAGTTTTACTTTATTTTGACGCAACGAGGCTTCGAAATAACTGTTGTTGAGTCAAATCGCTATGCTGCTGAGTACTTTGCATCACATGAAATCAAGCGATCTTTGTATTTTTGTCATAGAAAGCCACCACTTCGCACATTCCGCCATGACGGTCGCGATGGCGTCGATCCTGTCGCTGAACTTTTCCGAGTATTTGGTGACCGATAAAGCGATACAAACTCCTTATTTTTTGAAAACTAATGTCAAGAAATAGTGTTTACCTAATCATGACATTTATGCACCGCAAGAACTTTGCTTATCGTGTTAAAATCGATCCAGGGCCCTGACAGTGGAACAGTGATCGGTAGTGCGAACATGATTTTTTTTTTTTTTTTTTTTTACATAATCATAAACACTACACACTATTATAAAATTATACTCATTTAAAAGCATATTATCTCTTCTTTCCAGTGATCTATAGCTTAACACATTTAATTCAGTTTTATATATCAATATCAAGGGTTGTTTGAGCCCACCATGCTCCAAAACAATGCTAGCCAATGTTAATTCAGCCAATAGAAGTGAGGCTTGTTGCTGTTTATTTAGCGCTACTAGGGTTAATGAAGATCAAACTGGTTTCATAAGGAATAGATATATCGGTGACAATATTCGACTTATTTATGATTCAATAGCTTACTTAGAAAAACATCATTTACCTGGACTTTTGTTGAACATTGATTTTGAAAAAGCATTTGACTCAATTTGGGATTTCATGTTTAAAGTACTTAAGGCATTTGGTTTTTAACATGGAGTTTGTCAATGGATAGAAATATTTTATAGCAATATCTTGTGTTATAGTCAATGGTCAAGTCTCTAAGTGGTTTGATATAGAACGAGGATGTAGACGAGGTGTCTCCATATATATTTGTCCTATGCGCAGACATACTATGATACTGGCAACAATGATTCGTGAAAATGAAGACATACATGAAATAACTATTGATAATATTGAACACAAGGTTTCTCAGTACGCAGGTGATAGTGAAATTCTTTAAGCAGATGACAACAAATCGTTTGAAACTTGCACTGAAATGATAAAAAAGTCATGGTTAAATATGAATCATGGGAAAACGTGTAATTTGGTTAGGGAGCAAAAAAACCTCTGCAGTTCGTTTTATGGGCCATTTAGGCATGGAATGGAGTCCACCAATAAAATCCTGGGAATCTGGTTTACAAATGACCTACAAAACTGTTCACACTTGAATTTCTCAGAAAAAAGGTGGAGCATTTGTTCAAAATCTGGGTTAAAAGACAACTTACACCAATAGGCAGGATAGCAGAACTAAAGTCACTCATTTTGTCAAAACGAATTCACTTATGAATGCTGCTACCTAATCCGCCAGGGATTTTTTTCACACCTTGCAAAGCTACTGCTACAAATTTGGAACAACAAAAGAGATAAAATAAGTAGAAAAGTATCACACAAAAGTATTAAAAATGGAGGTCTTGGATTACCAGAATTGAAAATATTAGCACAATCTTTGAAAATGACATGGCTGAAAAAACTCCAGACAACAAATCATAGGTGGCAGGCTATTGCAAGTTAGAACTTTCTACTGATCAACAACATTTCAAAATATGGACCAGGGATCGTTTTAAAATTTTGTAAATCTAATGCATTTTGGGCAGATGTATTCTGTACTTACAAAGAATTCTTTTACAAAGTTAACTACAGTGATTCTTGCTAACTGTTAGCAGAACCAGATTTTTTCAATAAAAGAATACAGACAGGAAACAAGTGTATTGCTACTAAAATATGGATTGATAAAGGCATTCATTGCATTGGAAACTTTTTACTTGAAAATGGCAATCTTTATTTATTTATTCTTTTATATCGAAGATAATGGAATAAGCACTCATGTGCTTTTTTACATCCAGTCCCCGTGTGCATGCAGTTTTGTCAATTTTGTCATCCGTTTCCACCGGCACACAATGGCCTACTCTTCTGGAACAGGATTTAACATGTGCGCAAGATGTTTTGCATGTTTATAGTCTCATCCGAAGGACTTATGTCATATGAACAGATTAGACTTAGATATTATGTGAACATTGATTTTGTTACTTTCACTAGTAATAGATCAGCAATATCAGAATATATCAGAAAAACAAAGGTTGCAATACAAGACAATCTTTACTCAGATATGTCTGCCTGTCTGAGGAAGCTGAACAGTGTACTGAAAGGGTTCAAACCCTTTTATGAGGAGCTCATTAGAAACAATAATCACCCAAAAGTTGTATCAAGTGGGATGTAAAACTGAATGTTGAAAATGATTGGAAAAATTATTTTTTGCATGTTCATAAAATTTCTGACGTTAAAATGAAATGGCTCCAACTTAGGATAATTCACAGGTGTCTTGGGACCAACGTTGTACTGAAAGAGATGGGTGTGACTGACAGTCACGTATGCAATTTTTGCAATACAGTACTAGACAGTATTAGACATAGAGACATATTCTTCAGAGTTTTTGGCAGGCACTTACTAAGTAATGAATGAAAAATGTGAAAATGTGTTCAATCTGAATATAACAGTGTCTGGCTACACTTGGATGTGACAGAAATATAAGTATTGATGATAATTTTTATTTTATTCTGCTACTGGGCAAACAATATATCTATCATTGTAAATTGAATAGTTTAGACATATACTTCATGTATTCATCAACAGATTAAGATACAGAAATCTTACTGAGGAATATATTTCTCGTAAGAACTTTACACATAAGTTCATTATTAGATGGATTCCTTATCAAAGTAGTCAAAACAGTCAGAATTTGTGAATATCAATGTTGTCTATGGTCCTTCCAGTGGAGGCCTTCTGTTGAAACGAAATGTGTAAAAACACAGACAAACCTGATTCTGTTTTGGTGCACAGAATGTATAGCAACCAATCATGTCATGCCTATATTGAGCTTTGTGCCCATTTGGGACCTCTCGGTCAGTCTGTCTGCCTGTCCCTCTTTCTCTCTGTCTATGTTTGCCTACCTGACAGTTTCTCTCTCTCTTTCTCCCTCTTTCTCTCTCTTTCTCTCTAAAATATGTTTTGTATCCTTATAACTGTGCAATGTAAATTGTTAAAAAAATGAATTAAAAAGGTGTTTTTTTTAAAAGTACAGAAAGTTTCAAGCTGAAAATAATATTTTTAGCTATTTTCTGTTATCTTCTTCATAAGAAATCAATATTTTTTACTGCAATTTATCCTAAAATAAAATTTGACTCAAGAGTATTCAATTAGCATAGAATGCTACACACTAAAACTAAGTGATCATGAAAGCTCACCTGTCCATTCATTGTATCTCTTGCTTCTCAAATTCTAAATAAGTTTAGAGCTCTGTGAGAGTTATATTTTACCCCTTTTTCAAGACACGGTTTTCAATACCATGTGTCTACTCAATGACAAACATAGCAAAGTTTCTTTCCACTGGGTAACAGGGGGGAGGGGGGGAGGAGGGAGGAGATGGGTAGTGGAGAAGGAGGAAGGCTGACAGTACCACTAAGGGGCACATATTTTCACATTACAAGGGCAGCCACAGTGGATATAAACAATTTCTGTAACTTGTGTAAGGAATGAGAGAACACTGTGTGTGTGTGTGTGTGTGCGCGCGCGCGTGTGCCTGAAAGAAAGATAGAAAGAGAGAGAGATAGAGACAGACAGACAGACAGAAAGAAAGAAAGAAAGAAAGAGAGAGAGAGAGAGAGAGAGAGAGAGAGAGAGAGAGAGAGAGAGAGAGAGAGAGAGAGAGCTCGAACTCGAAAGATTTATTCATAAAAAGGCCATTGGCCCATACATGAAGGAGGGTTGCCAAACTGCTTAGTATTTTAGTGAGAAAAATAAGTAACACAAAAAAGCCAGTGTTAATGTATACCCACAACTACCACAATAAAAAATCAGTTATAAAAAAAAGACTTAAACCAAGATATCTCTTATTCTAAAGGCTTTACACAAATATAAATTAAGGCTGCGCACAATCTCAGGGTAACTAGATGCCATGAGTAGACAGAATCTAAATAAATTAGACTGTCTACTATACTTTACTGGAATGTAATTCTGTCTTACATCTTCTAATACTGGACAGCACAGCACAAAATGAACTTCATCTTCCACTGTTTGCTTACATAATGGGCATAGCAACCTGAGGTCATCATCATCATCATGTTCTATATATCTAAATTTATGAACACTTATGTCTGATACACCAAGTCTAAACTTAGACATAATTCTTTTCAAATGTATGTCCATATCAAGCTTTAGATAAGGTTTGACATCGTGTGAACCTATAAATTGTCTGTACATTTGAAATCTTTCACTGTTTTGTATATGACCACTCCACTGCTGCCAACGGCAGTCAATCAATCTATGCCTGAAAACCTTGATAAACATTTCCGACACCTTGATTGAGCCAAACAAACCCAAAGCCAAGTTCACATAAACAGGTACGTATTTGTGAAGCCCAGGTGCTTTTCCCCATGACATCTAGATCATAAAGCATCTTGTAAGACTTAAAAGGTAACCTGCACTCATCCATATGCAGAATCTTAATCCAATATCTAATGCATCTTACAGCAGCATTAATAGAGAGAGGATATCTATTGGTTTCACTATAAACAAGATTAGGTGTACGTCTATCTAAGCCTAAAAACTGCTTTAAAGCAAAGAGGTGTACTGATTCACAATGTGTTACAGCTGCATCCAGTCCCCAAATTTCCACGCCATATAACACAGTGGGTTGTATTTGTGCATCAAATATCTTAATCAACAAGTCAAAAGCATTATTATTCAATAATCATAGTTTTTTCAAAACAATTAACAAGCTTCTTTTACCTTGATTTGCCAGATCTTTACATTCAGTTGTGAAACTAAGCTTTGTAGAAAAACAGATTCCTTAGTATTTATATACATTAATCACAGGCATGACTTTTCCATTGTACAGCCATTTTTCATGAGCAGCTAAATAACCACCTTTTCTGAATACAACAATATTACTCTTATTCAGATTAACCTTAACCCTAGTGGCGCGGTTCCCGGAATATTCCGGTAAAGGCGGGTCTAGGCTGTGTGGCGGATCCCGGAATATTCCGGGATGACGTGGGTGATCATAGTTGAAAGCTTACTTTCGCTTTCAACGGTCAGCCAATGAATGTTAAGGCCGTTGTAGGCCCGCAGAAAGGGGTGAAGGTCGTTTGACACACACAAGCAACGAAGAATCTGATTGGTTAAGAGTGTATTTTAATTTTTTTTCGGACCAGCCGAGATTGTCTTCAACAAAAATGGCGGCCAGCGTTTGCACTAGAATTTCTTCAAGCGTTTTTTGAGCTTTTTTACAAAATTGACAGCGAGGAGGAGTTTTAGAGGCTGGATTTGGTTGAAATAAACAATGAGAGAGACGATGAGGTAAGGATTGTGGAATATTTTTGAAAAACTTGGTAAAAATCGATCGCGATCGGACTGAATCGAGCGGTGCTAGTTTTGCTGGATGGACTTCTTCGCTACTCGGCGATTTCGACGTCACAGATTGTTTTACTTTATTTTGACGCAACGAGGCTTCGAAATAACTGTTGTTGAGTCAAATCGCTAGGCTGCTGAGTACTTTGCATCACATGAAATCAAGCGATCTTTGTATTTTTGTCATAGAAAGCCACCACTTCGCACATTCCGCCATGACGGTCGCGATGGCGTCGATCCTGTCGCTGAACTTTTCTGAGTATTTGGTGACCGATAAAGCGATACAAACTCCTTATTTTTTGAAAACTAATGTCAAGAAATAGTGTTTACCTAATCATGACATTTATGCACCGCAAGAACTTTGCTTATCGTGTTAAAATCGATCCGGGGCCCTGACAGTGGAACAGCGATCGGTAGTGCGCACATGATTTTTTTTTTTTGATTTTTTTTTACATAATCATAAACACTACACACTATTATAAAATTATACTCATTTAAAAGCATATTATCTCTTCTTTCCAGTGATTTATAGCTTAACACATTTAATTCAGTTTTATATATCAATATCAAGGGTTGTTTGAGCCCACCCTGCTCCAAAACAATGCTAGCCAATGTTAATTCAGCCAATAGAAGTGAGGCTTGTTGCTGTTTATTTAGCGCTACTAGGGTTAAGATCAAGTGCTGTTGCAGCACTGCTTAACCCTAGTAGCGCGGTTACCAGAATATTCCGGTAAAGGCGGGTCTAAGCTGTGTGGCGGATCCCGGAATATTCCGGGATGACGTGGGTGATCATAGTTGAAAGCTTACTTTCGCTTTCAAAGGTCAGCCAATGAATGTTAAGGCTGTTGTAGGCCCGCAGAAAGGGGTGAAGGTCGTTTGACACACACAAGCAACGAAGAATCTGATTGGTTAAGAGTGTATTTTAATTTTTTTTCGGACCAGCCGAGATCGTCTTCAACAAAAATGGCGGCCAGCGTTTGCACCAGAATTTCTTCAAGCGTTTTTTGAGCTTTTTTACAAAATTGACAGCGAGGAGGAGTTTTAGAGGCTGGATTTGGTTGAAATAAACAATGAGAGAGACGATGAGGTAAGGATTGTGGAATATTTTTGAAAAACTTGGTAAAAATCGATCGCGATCGGACTGAATTGAGCGGTGCTAGTTTTGCTGGATGGACTTATTTGCTACTCGGTGATTTCGACGTCACAGATTGTTTCACTTTATTTTGACGCAACGAGGCTTCGAAATAACTGTTGTTGAGTCAAATCGCTATGCTGCTGAGTACTTTGCATCACATGAAATCAAGCGATCTTTGTATTTTTGTCATAGAAAGCCACCACTTCGCACATTCCGCCATGACGGTCGCGATGGCGTCGATCCTGTCGCTGAACTTTTCTGAGTATTTGGTGACCGATAAAGCAATACAAACTCCTTATTTCTTGAAAACTAATGTCAAGAAATAGTGTTTACCTAATCATGACATTTATGCACCGCAAGAACTTTGCTTATCGTGTTAAAATTGATCCGGGGCCCTGACGGTGGAACAGTGATCGGTAGTGCGCACATGATTTGTTGTTGTTGATTTTTTTTACATAATCATAAACACTACACACTATTATAAAATTACACTCATTTAAAAGCATATTATCTGTTCTTTCCAGTGATTTATAGCTTAACCCATTTAATTCAGTTTTATATATCAATATCAAGGGTTGTTTGAGCCCACCCTGCTCCAAAACAATGCTAGCCAATGTTAATTCAGCCAATAGAAGTGAGGCTTGTTGCTGTCTATTTAGCGCTACTAGGGTTAAGCTATTCAGCTGCTGTTGTAAGCCTACAACAGTTTCAGATAGCAGTATAACATCATCAGCAAGCAGAAGAATAAACAATTCTGTGAAATCTTGGAGGACAGTGGCACCATGTTTACCCTTATTAATGACTTCTATGGCTAACTCATTAGAGAGAGAGAGAGAGAGAGAGAGAGAGAGAGAGAGAGAGAGAGAGAGAGAGAGAGAGAGAGTGTGAGAGAGAGAGAGGGACAGCAGGAGAGAGAGGGACAGAGGGAGAGGGAGGGACAGAGGGAGATAAAGTGCATGTGCGTGAGAGAGAGGGAGAGAGAAAGAGTGCATGTGTGTGTGAGAGAGCATGTGTGTGTGTGTGACATAGTGAGAGAAGAAGGGGGAGAGAGAGAGAGAGAGAGAGAGAGAGAGAGAGAGAGAGAGAGATTCGGATTCGGATTGTTTATTCATTTATAGGCCAAGGCCCCTTATGAAGGGTATATGAACATGATATGACAATTACAACACATGTAGTAAGATCCCAAAATGAATACAGACTGATTGCATATGATAAAAATAATTATCACGACATAACAAGGTCTCTAAGCTTAAATGCTTTATATAAATACAAGGCAAAATTACGACTACTTCAGGAGAGGATGATGACATCAACAAGGTTAATTTAAATAATGATGGCTGTCTATAATATTTGGGCTTAATGAACTGTTCTCGAATCGTTGTCTAAACAGGGCAGCATAGGACAAAATGAACTTCGTTTTCTTCTGCCTCTTTAAACAGGGGACAAATCAATTCATCATTACCAACATTTCTATACCTATAGTAATGAACACCTAATTCTGATGCACCTAATCTAAATCTTGTCGTTAAAAACATTAAATGCTTATCCATATCTAGCCTTAAATATGGCTTCAAGTCAGAAATGGTACAAAACGCTCTGTAAACAGTAAATCTGTCGCTATTCTGAATATGATCAGACCATTTCTGCCAAGAACAATCTACTAAGCGTTGACGAAAAACACGTATAAAACTATCAAGATAGCCAACGCCCTGATTTTGCCAAAAATAAAGCCAAACCCATTTTCAAACAAACATACACGCACCCTGGTTACCCAATTTTCTTTACCTCTAGCATCTAAATTGCACAACATATCATATGCTTTACGTGGTATTCTATCCTTAGTCATGTGCAGTAATTTAAACCAGTAGCGAATACAATTAACAGCAGATACTATGTAAATGGGGTGGCGGTTCGTTTCACCGTAAACTAGATCATTAGGAGTTCGTTTATCTATCTCTGTCTCTCTCACACACATACTCTCTATCACTCACACACACACATGCTCTCACTCACTCTCTCTCTCTCACACATGCTTGGTATTGTGTATGTTATCTGGTTTTTGCCCATTCTGTGGCATTGTCAATGTCTCCTACACCAACCATGTAAGGCCTAAGGCCGAGATACATTAACCCTAGTGGCGCGGTTCCCGGAATATTCCGGTAAAGGCGGGTCTAAGCTGTGTGGTGGGTCCCGGAATATTCCGGGATGACGTAGGTGATCGTAATTGAAAGCTTACTTTCGCTTTCAACGGTCAGCCAATGAATGTTAAGGCCGTTGTAGGCCCGCAGAAAGGGGTGAAGGTCGTTTGACACACACAAGCAACGAAGAATCTGATTGGTTAAGAGTGTATTTTTCATTATTTTTCGGACCAGCCGAGATCGTCTTCAACAAAAATGGCGGTCAGAGTTTGCACCAGAATTTCGTCAAGCATTTTTTTAGCTTTTTTACAATATTGACAGAGAGGAGGAGTTTTAGAGGCTGGATTTGGTTGAAATAAACAATGAGAGAGACGATGAGGTAAGGATTGTGGAATATTTTTGAAAAACTTGGTAAAAATCGATCGCGATCAGACTGAATTGAGCGGTGCTAGTTTTGCTGGATGGACTTCTTCGCTACTCGGCGATTTCAACGTCACATATTGTTTTACTTTATTTTGACGCATCGAGGCTTCGAAATAACTGTTGGTTGAGTCAAATCGCTATGCTGCTGAGTACTTTGCATCACATGAAATCAAGCGATCTTTGTATTTTCGTCATAGAAAGCCACCACTTTGCACATTCCACCATGACGGTCGCGATGGCGTCGATCCTTTCGCTGAACTTTTCTGAGTATTTGGTGACCGATAAAGCGATACAAACTCCTTATTTTTTGAAAACTAATGTCAAGGGTCAGGTCAGAGACTCCCTCTGCTACTGGTAACCATGTAACCCAGTACCACCTGCCACATGTGGGGAGTAAACCCAATCAAAAAATCCGACCTGGAGAGGGATGGGCTCCGCCAGGTTTGATTTGCCCAAGACACACCCATGATAAAGACAGCCAGAATTTCCATACCGGATTGGTCGTCGCCCGGGTTACCAAGGACCGCGCCTTCTGTTGCTCATCAGGACAGAGGTCGAAAGTATGCTACTGATGTAAAACACAGCAAAATTCGTGCCAGAAACAACACCATCATTGGCACATGGAATGTACGGACACTAAGAGCTGCAGGCAAAGTGGAAGAACTGACACATGAGATGTCCAGATATCAATGGCACATCCTTGGGCTCTGCGAAGTAAGGTGGAAAAACATGGGAGAAACAATGACACAGGAAGACCACAAATTATACTACAGTGGAAAACAGGATAAACATGAACACGGCGTGGGGTTTCTCGTTCACAAAGACACCGTGAACACCGTCATGAGCTGTCAGCCTGTGTCCAGCAGACTTATTACCATCCGCCAGAGAGCAACCCCCTTTAACATAACTGTAGTACAGGCATACGCCCCTACATCAGACTGCACAGATGAAGCCATAGAATTTTATGACCAGCTACAAGAGGTTCTGAATCAAACTCCCAAGAAAGACATCCTCGTTGTGCAAGGTGACTGGAACGCCAAGGTAGGAGAAGATGCATGGAAAGATTGGGAGGGCGTTTGTGGGCCACATTGTAATAACCAATCAAATGAAAGAGGCTTGAGACTCCTGGAGTTTGCCAGTAACAACCACCTCCAGCTAGTGAATACACTTGGCCCACACAAGAAATCCAGAAAATGGAATGGCATAGCCCAAATGGAGAACACCACAACCAAATAGATTACATCATGGTGAAAAGACGGTTTCAGTCTAGCGTTAACATCGCACAGACACGAAGTTTTCCAGGAGCAGACATAGGGAGTGATCATGATCTTGTGATGATGACTTTCCGACTACGTCTAAAGAAAATCTACAAGCGGAACAACATCAGGATCAAATTTGACCTCGAGAAGCTGAAGGACCCAGAGGTATTGGAAATTTTTCAAGCAAGGATAGGTGAAAAGTTTGCAGCGCTCACTGTGATAGACTCAGACATAGATACACTGACGAATAGTTTCAATACAGCAGTGACTGAAACAGCAAGCGAGCTTCTTGGCAAACACTGACCAGTCAAAAAACCATGGGTCACACCTAACATCCTACAACTATGCGACAAGCGTAGAGAGTTGAAGAAAAAGAAAAATGAAACAAAAGAAAGAGCAGAACAATATAGGGCAGTCAACAAAAGAATCAGGAGGTCCATGACGGAGGCAAAAGAGAAATGGATCGGTGAACAGTGCCAAGACATTGAAGAGAACATCAAGAAAAACAATAGCAAGAAAGCATATCAGCTGGTGAAAGACCTGACTAGCACAAAACAGAGAAAAGGTTTAACAATCCAAGACAAAAATGGGAAGTGTCTCACTGATGACCAGGATATTCTGAACAGATGGACAGAATACTGCTCCGACCTGTATAACTATCGAACCGCAGGAGATCCAGAAGTCCTTAATGTACCCGAAAGCAAAGACACAGACAGTCACCCTATCCTCCGAGAAGAAGTGGAAACAGCAGTCAGATCGCTGAAAAAGGGGAAGTCAGCAGGGGCTGACAACATTCCAGCTGAGTTGGTCCAGCCATGATCAGCGCCCTACTAAGAATCTGCAACAAGATCTGGCAGACAGGAAAATGGCCAACACCATGGACACAGTCACTCATCATCACCCTCCCCAAGAAAGAAAATCTACAACAATGCCATAATTACCGCACAATCAGCCTCATATGCCACCCAAGCAAGGTCATGCTGCAGATAATATTGAATAGACTGAAGCCACAAGCAGAGACCATCATTGCTGAGGAACAAGCAGGTTTCAGAGCAGGGCGCAGCACAACAGAACAGATATTCAACCTCAGAATACTATGTGAGTGGTACCTTCAACATCAACAAGACCTTTACCACGTATTTATCGATTTTAAGAAGGCATTTGACAGGGTGTGGCATGCAGCTTTGTGGGCAACCATGAATTTGTACAGCATCAATGCAAACCTGATCAGAGTCATCAAACAGCTGTACAGCGAGGCCACCAGTGCAGTGTACTACAACAACAACATTGGAGAATGGTTTCGAACAACAGTTGGAGTAAGGCAGGGCTGTATACTCTCACCCACTCTTTTCAACATCTTCCTTGAGAGAATCATGGCTGATGCACTGGATCATCATGAAGGATCAGTCAGCATTGGTGGCAGAACGATCACAAACCTCCGCTTCGCAGATGGCATTGATGGAATAGCAGGATCAGAAAAAGAGCTTGCCAGCCTAACAGAACACTTGAATAAGGCCTCCAAAACATACAGCATGGAAATCAGTGCAGAGAAGACCAAACTGATGACTAATAACACCAACGGCATTAGCAGTGATATCAGGGTTAATGACCAGAAGCTGGAAACAGTTCAAAGCTTCAAGTACCTGGGAGCCATTGTATCAGACCAGGGATCCAAGCCAGAAGTAGTATGCAGGACTGCACAGACAATAACAGCTTTGTCAAAACTAAACACCATCTGGAGAGATAAAAATATCTCATCTCCAAGATCAGACTAATGCGCTCCCTTGTCATATCCATATTTCTGTATGCCTGTGAATCATGGACCCTGACTGCAGATTTGGAGAGAAGAGTACAGGCAGTGGAGATGAGATGCTTTCAAAGACTCCTTGGCATCTCCTACAAAGACCACATAAGCAACGAAAGCGTGCATAACAGAATCCAGCAAACCATTGGACCCTATGAGAACCTTCTAACGATTGTGAAAAAGTGTAAACTTAAATGGCATGGGCATGTCACAAGATCCAAAGGACTTGCAAAGACAGTTTCGCAAGGCACTGTCCAAGGAGGAAGAAGAAGAGGCAGACCAAGGAAGAGCTGGGAGGATAACATCAGCGAATGGACAGGCCTAGAACTCAACAAAACCCTGAGAAAGGCAGAACAGAGAGAGGAATGGAGGGAACTGGTTGTTGAGTCTTTGAGGGTGCCCCCATGGTCGGCAGACTACGGGACAGATAGATAGATAGATAGAATGTCAAGAAATTGTGTTTACCAAATCATGACATTTATGCACCGAAAGAACTTTGCTTATCGTGTTAAAATTGATCCGTGGCCCAGACAGTGGAACAGTGATCGGTAGTGCGCACACGATTTTTTTGTTGTTGATTTTTTTTTACATAATCATAAACACTACACACTATTATAAAATTACACTCATTTAAAAGCATATTATCTGTTCTTTCCAGTGATTTATAGCTTAACACATTTAATTCAGTTTTATATATCAATATCAAGGGTTGTTTGAGCCCACCCTGCTCCAAAACAATGCTAGCCAATGTTCATTCAGCCAATAGAAGTGAGGCTTGTTGCTGTCTATTCAGCGCTACTAGGGTTAAAGTTCTGAGTTCTCTCTCTCACATGCTCTCTCTCACACACACTGAATCTCACACTGTTCTGAATCTCATGTCATGGGCATATGGCCTGGACATTAAATGTTCCAGTTCTCTCACACACACTCCCTCTATGCCTGAGAGAGAGAGAGAGAGAGAGAGAGAGAGAGAGAGAGAGAGAGAGAGAGAGAGAGAGAGAGAGAGAAAAGAGAGAGAGAGAGAGAGACGAAGAGAGAAGAGAGCGAAGAGAGAGAGAGAGAGGGAGGGGGACAGACCATGAAAAAGAAGGGGGAAGCTGGTAGGCCTGTTATATAAACATCGCTTTGACAGGGCAATAACAGTTGCTGTAGGGTTTCTAGTGGGGGGGAAAAAGGACCCCTTGCACTCTGACCGAACACATGGCTGTGAAAAGCCCCCCCCCCCCCCCCCCCCTTTACTAACCCTCTTCATCCATCTGCCTTGTATTATAGAGCTGCTGGGCATCCCTTTCTTGAAATTTTCCACATGGCCTCCCTTCTCTCAACAGATAAAAAGTTCACTTGCTACCCACCAAGTGATGACTCAATACCTAACACAAACTGAAGTAACGGGCATGGAAGAGTTAATTCCCTTAAACCCTTTGCTGTAGTTTCACTTTTTTCTCCTGCGGGTTCTTTTTTTAAAATTTTTTTTAGTGATTGTCAAAATCGTATTTTTATTAGTAAATTCGTATTTGGGGTAAACAAAATCGTAAAAAATACGATAAAATCGTACGGGTAGGCAGGTCTGTAGAGGTGATGGGGGATATCTGGGAGTTGAGTAGGGCGTTTACTAAATCTACAATAAACAAGTAAGAAATGTAAATCTAAAGTAACTCAAGTACAGAACAGTAAAATCCCAATTTCTAACAGAATCTAAGCAGTAAATAATATTTTTAACTGTAACCAACAAGAAATGATGTAGTCCACAGAAGGATTGTGTCTTTTAATCATAGCAATGAACCAATTGGACTTTGCAATAGCCATTCGAAAAGATACATCTCAGTAAAAGATCACTGAATATCACCGATGACGATGATGAAGAAAGAACAGGTATGTAACTTTTTAGCATGCTGCATATCACAATATGATCCAACAGTTACACTATGGCCACATATACAAGAGACATGCGCAACATATTTTGTCTTAACCCTTTTGCATTGAGATTCTCTTGACACAATTTGCCACTAGATTTCGCGTTCTTTCATTGTTTTTGGCATAAAATCAGGTAGGTGTAAACCGTAATTCATTTTGAGGGGTGTTTGAATATTTACAAGAACGAAACTCAGCAGGAGGCTTTATAAGACAACGAATACTAAATGTTTTGTGTCTGGGAGGGGATGGAAAACTACTGTGTGTTAATCCAGGGTCGGGATTGAAGTGAGGGGGGGGGGGAGGGAAAATTAAATCCCGGCTAATCCCAGGTCAGGACTAAGAGGGTTAATTAAAACAGTTCAGTTTCCATCGGCAAGCTAGAGAAACAGTTTTTATGGTAAGAATCAGTTTCATGTCTTTTAACTAAAGACGCAAAATGGATGTGTGTGTGTGTGTGTGTGTGTGTGTGTGTGCGCGCGTTGCGCTCATGGGTTAAAGTGAAAGATATCTCAATCCTGAAACCATACATTTCTGTGTCCTCTGGACATTCCCAATCCTGAACATTTTTTGCTTCCAATCCTGAAAGTGATTAAAGCACAATTCCATTCTTCTATAACTTTATGCAATGGTTTGGGGTACAGGGGCCATTGCCCCCTGGCAGGGTCAAGGGGCAGGGTTTTCAGCAATTCTGGCCTGTAAAAAAGCCTCTCCTTGAACTAATTTCAGTTCTTCATACTAAGCAAGTTCTGCCCTAAACAGGCTACACACCGGTATAATTTGGGGGGTCACGTAGTATCTTCTATAGAGTGCGAGTGGAAAAAAATGTTGGTGATTTTCACAGATTTTTTAAAGCATGAAAAAATGGACTGTGCACTTGTTTTTTGGATTGAGGACATAGAGCAATACCAGGTAGTCACGAGAAAGTTGGAAATAACCATCAAATGAGGTTTGCCTGTATTCCTACAGCGTTGACCCCGCGCATGCATATTGCGGTAAGGAAGCTAGCAGATGACAAAGGACTGAGGGGGTACAGTGTTTGCTGAAAAATTAAAAAATTTCAAACCTACCAAATTTGTTCAAGATCACATGAGTTTTGAGTCAGAGGCTAGTCTTTCACAAAAAGTGGTTTTTATCTCTATGGATGCCTTAGTACGTGTGGTATGAATATAAGAGTTACATAGAAAAACAGAAGGAAAAGAGTGATTTTTTAATACCGGTGTGCAGCCTGTATACATTCAGGGCTGTTTTGCAAGCGGGGTATTTTGAACGTCTGCTGGCTTAGTTTTGGGGCCAGTATCATTGCTGCAAGTATTTTAGAGCATCAAAATAATTGAAAATGCTGTTTGTCAGCTACTTCTTTCTTTTTAATGAAAACCTCTCTAGGACTGTTTACCATAGCAACAATGTGAGCGAGAGAAGTTTGAGCCAATCTTCAGCATACCTGGCACCTCAGAATGATGTATATCAGTTATTGAAATGTATTTCGTATTGGGATTATTTTAGAATTTTTTGGGCTTGAAAAGTCATTCGTAACAATTTTAGTGTGTGTTGAGTCTGCATGATGAAAAAACGGGTTTAACTTCCCCTTTTGGGTTTTTGGCCCAACAGCATATTTCAGTTTTTCATATCTTTTTTGAGTCCAAAACAGCTTCACTGAGATAAAAAGAATAGAATAAAATGCGGGAAAAAGGGTGGGGGGGGGGGGGGGGGGGGTGGGGGGGGAGAGCGTGTTTATTTTTTATGTCTTCTGAAAATGAACTGAAAAATGTCTTTGGTTATTTTTTTTTTAAAAAAAAATTTTTTTGCTTTGTTTTATTATTTTGCTGATGGTTTTTTCCTTCCCCTTTTTCGCACAGAATGTAAGAATTTAATTGTGGCAAAGAGAAAGGGGAGATAAAAATCAGTGGAGATGTGAGGTTGGAGGGGGGATGGGGGGGGGAAAAAGGGGGGAAAGAAGGATGAAAATAAAAAGGTGTCTGTGGTGAGGATTTCGAAAAAACAATGAGGTTATCCCTGTTTTTGATCTTTGTATCCCCTAGTATGTATTTATATAGTATTTCCTGCATGCAAAGGGGGGGGGGGGGGGGGGGGGGGGGGAAAACGACAATGCAGTGGGGGTGGGAGTAGACCCTGGATGATTAAGGGTGACAGTTTGGTTTGATATATTTAAAAATAACTATGCGGTCATTTTTTTGAGTCATTTTGAAGCCAACATGTTTCATGCAAACCTCCTTATGCAGTGTATTTAAAAGCAGAGCTTTTCATACTGCGAAGAAGAAAATGTGACCCAAGAGGCCCCACGGGGTGGGTTTTCGTTTTTCATGAACACTTTGAATCCTCTTTCTTATTAAAATAAAAAGATCTTTACCTACTCTGTAAAGTGCAGTACGTCAAAGAAGTAGACTTTTAAAAGCAAAAAAAATTTTTTCCCCGTTACCAATTTTTAAAAGGGGTTTAAAACTGGGGGAAAAAATAATAAATTTCAGTTATAAATAGGGTTTTAGAACTGTGACATTGAATGTGGATTGCATTGCCCCATTTCATGCCCGATTTTTTGCTGTGGAAGAGGAGTGTGAAACACTATAGAACCGTCGTTGGCCTGTCGGAAGGGGGAGAAAACCAATAAAGGGGGGTTGGGTTTAAAAAAAGGGCCCCTTTTTTATTATGAAGAAAAATAAAAGACTTTTCTTTCATATTTGGGTTTTTTTAAAAGGGTTTTGGGGTTATACCTTTACTTAATTTAAACAAAATTGGGTGTTTTTTTCATGGGAGGTACCAAAAAATGCCCCCAACAGGTAAAAAAATTCCCCTTTTGGGGGTAGGTTAAGAAAAAACACAAAAAAAAACTGCCTCTTATTTTTTGTTAGCTTTTTCAATACAATTTCGTTTCCCATTACAAGGGCTGATTGCTGAAAAAAATGTCTGTATATTTTTCATTTACTTTGTAATTTGTGATCCAAAGTAGTATTTTGCCCTTTGTTTTAACAGCTCGAATAAGGCCTGGCCCGCTAGGTTGTTCTTAAACAGCCCCTAGCTAGGTTACTGCTTGGGAAAATTGTGGGGTTTGTGTGCTTGTATGAAACTTAAAGTAATTCAAGAGAAATATTTTCCAGGAAAAAAATTTTTTAGTCTTATAAGGTCACACGGATTAATTTGGGGGGCAAAATATTTTCTATAGAGGGGAGTGGAAAAAAAATGTTGGTGATTTTCACGATTTTTTAAAGCATGAAAAAATGGGCTTGCACTTTTTTTTTGGTTGAGGAATAGAACAATACCCGGTGTCTGAGAAGTTGGAAAAAAACCTCAAATGAGGTTTGCCTTATTCCACACTTTTTGGGGCCCCGCGCCCGATATTCGGTAAGGAAGTAGGGACACAAAGGGAGGGACAGTGTTTGCTGAAAAAAATTTAAAAAATTTCAAAATTACCAAAATTTTGTTCAAGATCAATGATTTTGGTCAGAGGCTGTCTTTCACAAAGTGGTTTTTATCTCTATGGTGCTTAGTACGTGCGGTATGAATATAAGAGTTTCATGAAAAAAAGAAGGAAAAGATGATTTTTTATACCGGTTGCAGCCCAAAAAAAGCTCTCCCAGAATGACTTTTATCAGTCTTTTTAACCCAAAAGGAGGGTTTTTTACCCCAAATAAACACACGCAAAAAAGAAGACTGAAAACAAATTGCACTAACACAGATAGGGAAGAGAGGAAGGGCGACATAGCGCGGGGAGAGAAGAGAGAGAGAGAGAGGGTGGTGGGGGGAAACACATGGGAATTAATAATAAAAAAAAAGAAAGCATTTGTGTGTGTGAGTGGGTGAGAGAGAGAGGAGAGAGAGAGAGAGGAGAGAGAGAAGAGAGAGAGAGAGATGAGAAGAGAGAGAGAGTGAGAGAGAGAGAACTCGAATGGGTTTATTCACAAAAAGGCCATTGGCCCATACATGAAGGGGGTTGCCGAACTGCTTAGTATTTTGGTTAAAAAATAAAATAAAATATAAACAAAAACACACACACACACAGACAACATGTTACTGTATAACAAAAAGTCAGCTACAAAAATATCACTTAGGATAACATTATCTCTCTTATTCTGAAAGCTCTACACAAATATAAAGTGAGGCTACGAACAACCTCAGGATGACTTGATGCCAGGAGTAAACAGAGTCTAAATAAATTAGGCTGTCTACCATATTTAACAGGGATGTAGTTCTGCCTAACATCCTCAAAAACTGGACAGCACAACACAAAATGTACTTCATCCTCCGGTGCTTGCTTACATAATGGGCATAGCAGCCTGAGGTCGTCAATATCATGTTCTCTGTATCTGAATTTATGAACATTTATATCTGATACACCAAGTCTAAACTTAGACATAATTCTTTTCAAATGTATATCCATATCAAGTTTTAGATAAGGTTTGACATCATGTGAACTTATAAATTGTCTGTACATTTGAAATCTTTCACTGTTTTGTATATGATCATTCCATTGCTGCCATCGGCAGTCAATCAATCTTTGCCTGAAAGCGTTAATAAACTCTCTACAATTTCCGACTCCTTGATTGAGCCAAACAAATCCAAACCCGAGTTCACACAAACAGGTACGTATTGTTTGCCCAGTTGTTTTTCCCTTTGACATCTAGTCAAAACATTTTGTAGGATTTAAAAGGGTTACCCTGCTTCATTCAATGCAGAATTTTAATCAATATCTAAGCTTTTTTTCAGCGCATTAACAGAGAGGGGGTATTATTGTTTCACTTTAAACAAGATCATTAGGTAAAACGTCTATTAAGCCTAAAAATCTTTAAAGCAAAGAGGTGCCTGATTCACAATGTTTACAGGCATCCAAGCCCCAAATTTTGTCCCATATAAACAGTGGTTGTATTTGTGCTTTCAAATATTTAGAAAAAGTCAAAAGAGTTTTTATCAATATTCTATTTTTTTAAACACAAAAACAACTTGTTTACCTGACTTCCCAGATTTTTACATGCAGTTGTAAACTAATTTTTGTAAAAAAACAGATTTTTTAAATATTAATTTACATTAATCGGGCATGAATTTCCATTGTACACCATTTTTCTGAGAGCTAAATACCCCCCTTTTCTGAATACAACGTATTACTTTACCAGAAAAACCCTTAAGATCCAGTGGTTGCGCATGTTTTAAGTTTTTAAACGTTTTGAAAAGCCTTTAACTGTTTCAGATAGGGTAACCCCAAAACAGAAGAATAAACAACTTGAGAAATTTGGGGAAAAGTGGCCCCAGGGTTCCCATTTTGATGAGTCTCGGGCTAATCTTTGATAAAAAAAAAAACAAAAAGGGGGGCTACATACATCACCCTGTTAACCCCAGGGGTTTACAGTATTTTGTCAGTCCTTTATTTCCCCATCTTATTTGTTTCTGACTTTAAACGGGTCTAAAAACATGTATAGTTTCCCCCCTTACACATTTTTCAGGAGAATAGACCAAAACAAGTTCCTATTAAAGAATCAAATGTTTTTTAACCCAGTTGGGCTCCCCTGAATATTATTCTCAAAACCCCATTCCTGTAATTTGTTAATAATAGCAATATCTACATTTGTCATTAAAAAAATTCCCCGGCATTATTAGGGTTATCAACATCCCCCTTTTTATAAAATGTTTTAGTATTATAATTAACCAGTTATTGGAAAAAGACCCCATCAAAAATTTTGTTGAATGTTTTAGAAAGGAAAAACACAATATTTTCACCCCCAAAAATTTTTGCAATTCACCAATGATTTGTCAGGACCGGGTGCTTTTCTCGCCTTTAATTTTCTAATGCCCCCAATTTATCTTTAAATGGGATGATCAAAAACTCCTCAGTTCCTCACTGTCAACATCAGTAATCATGGGGTTGGTAATGATCTTTCTCCAACGGGTTTTGAAATGTTGAAACCATCTGCAATGATTACTATTTTTTTGGGTGACTTTTTTTTAAATGATCTTCTTTAAAATTTCCAGAACTGGATTTGAGAAAGGGGATGACTACTCAAGTAAGGTTTTATTTTTTACTTTTTTTTTTTTAGTTCAAGCAAACATTTTTTCCCTTTTGTGACACGTACACTTTTTTGTCATTTTTAATTTTTTGGGAAAAATCTTCAGAAGTTTTCTACCTTATATTTCATACTTTTATTATTATCAAAAAGTATCATTTTTTGGACCTTTTTTGAATGTACTGTTTTTCTTTCAATCAGCATGGCTTTTATAAACCCTTAACAAATCTAAAGTTATTAATGTTCTCACAATTTGAAAGGCATTAATAAAAAAATTTACACATGTTTTAATCCTGGGGGATTTTCTTTTTAAAATGAGAGTTTGTTTTCTCCCCTACAAAAATTTTCCCTAACGTGGTTCTCAGTTTCCCCCCTGAATTATATATGGGGGGAGAAGGAGAGGGGGAGGAGAGGGGAGAGGAGAGGAGAGGAGGAGAGAAGAGAGAGAGAGAGAAGGGGGGGGGAAAGTCCTGTGATTGTTGTTTACAGACATTGCTCTCGACATTGTTTTTTTACGACATTGCTCTCTGCCACTGGCAGGGGTAAAGTGGAACAGCCCGTGAAACCCCCCCCCCCCCCCCCCCTTTCCCACCCTCTCCCTCCAGGGTTACCTAGGAGTCCTCCTTTTTTGAAACCCAACACATTGTTGATACATGTGGCCCCTTCACTTTCTTCTAGGTGTGATGCTCCCCAAAACAGAAAGGGGAAATAATCCGCAGGAAGTTTTAAACCCCTTTACCAGGGTTACATGGGTTTCATTTTTTTCCCTTTTTTTTTTTTTTTTTAATTTAAAATTTTTTTTTTTCGGGATTTCCGGGGATGTAAATCAAAGGGAAACACAGTTGCGGTTTTGTTGCGTTTCCCATCATTTTAAATTTTAATTGTAAGGGTTTTGGCCAAGCTTTTGTGTCAAAATTATCTGACTGGAAAAAACAAAAAACCCAGGCCCAAAGTGAAGGGGAAAGTCCCTTTGGGGGGTTTTGTGATGCAAGTGGTCATGTACTTTTTAGGTGGAAGCATTCCCCTGCCCCTGAATCTTTTTTTGTTTTTAACACGCATTAAGTTTTCCAAAATATAATTTTTAAATAGTAACTGAACGCAGTTGACCCAAAGAAAATTTACAATTAAAACATTGCAAGGCATGAAGCAAAACCAAAAATAAAAGGAGGGGGGGGGGGGGGGGGGGAGCTTTAAAGGACTTGTATGGACACCAAGTGAGCTTTGCTATCATGACTTTATTGAATAAATTGAAGATCATAACATGCAGAAGGTCTGAAAAATCTCCACTCTGCTCAGACAATCTGCAGCTGTAGTGGCAGTCAACAACCTCTAATGCCTACATGACCTCAGCCTTTAAACAGTCATTGTCAGCATCACTTGTTGGTTTGATCTTTGATTGTCATGGCTAACTCCCAGTGTCTTGAGTGTACACAAGTTCACTGCTGGGGTTAACACAGAATTTGGAAGAAACTTTATGATTTTTCAAGGACTATTAAGGCCCTCTCTCTCACTTTCAAAGGACCTTCTTTTCAATATTTTGCTGCAGTTAAAAACAATATTCAACACAATGTGTGCAATTTGTATAGAACACTACAAAATAAGTGATCAAGAAACATCTGTCCATCCATCACAACCTTGGGGTTCTCAAAATGTTAATAAGTTTTGGGCTCTGTGAAATCCATTACTTAATAATCATTATGGCAAAGATTTCAAATCTATGTGCTTAGTTTATAAAACAGCTGAGATTCATTGACGTAAACTATGATGACACTCCACACACAAAAAAGGCAGTGAGCAGTATCCTTTTCAGTCAGATCTAGGTCTATCTTCTTATCTACTTACAGTAAGCCTTGCCAGTCAACCAGGTATCTTGGAAATAACATTTCCATGGCATTTTGACTTTCACAGCAGTTATACTAAAATTATCTTCTATTGATTTACCTACACAGTATGTCTTAGAAAGACAAAGGGAGAGAGCAGTCCAGGAAAGGAAAAAAAACAACTCTGAAGGCCGAGACATCCAGCATATACTGAAATTACTTATCAGCGCTGTTCATTAAGTTAGCAAGTTCACAAACTCCTAACTTAAGGATCTATATTTTTTATCAAATCAACAAAGCTTCCGTTTTATTTTTGGTTAAAATTGTTTTTGGTGTCATTTCTTGCCTGCAGAGTGTGAAATGTGCAGTGATGAGAGAACTTTTGAAAGATTATAATCAACTCGATACAATTAGGTAGCGGCAGCTCCTGGCAAATACTGTCATCACAGCTGAAAAATGGCAAATTTCCTGTCTTTTCACTTCCATATTACTCTGCTTCTGTTTTACTGATTAAAAAACACACTATATATACCCCCCCCCCCCCCCCCCCCAAAAAAAAAAAAAAAAAGTTCAATTTTTCTTCTTTTCACTGAGTGCATTCTTATGTCTGTGGCTGGTGTGTCCTAAATACGCAAAGCGTGTGAATGAGGTGTGTGTCCCGCTAAAAAAATGTTAAGTGGCCGCCATTTTCGTGCACACAGACAAGTCTTCAAAGAGACATGACCACTTTGAATCTGATACGTATTTGTGACAGGCAACTATTGTCAATATATAGGGTATCATTGTGTTCAGATTTCATTGTAGAATACCAAGATAGGAAAGAAAATTTTCGCATCTGGCAAATTATCACGAAAAACCGGGGTTTCTTGCAGTACACAAACTCTTGAGTATTTTGAGCGACAGGTTCTTCGGAAATGGTTGTCAAAGTGAAAATCAACCTAGATGACCTATCTGTACTAATTTGGTAAAGGGTTATAACTTAATGTATTCACAGTCTACCGCTCACCAGCAAACCAATAAAAAATGAAATGATCAAATCATGGAAAGTTCATTAACGCAAGGGCAAGGATGAACGAACATCACGAACCGATCTCGTCAAGAATCGGGGATTTTCTTGATTTACACCCTAATAGGGGACGGGATATTTATTTATTTATTTATATTGAGGATAATGGAAGATTCAGCGCTATATATATTCCATACATTATTATTATTATTAATGGAATAAGCACTCATGTGCTTTTTTACATCCAGTCCCCGTGTGTATGCGGTTTTGTAAATTTTGTCATCTGTTCCCACCGGCACACAATGGCCTACTCTTTCGAAAAGCAGGACAGGATTAAACGTGTGCACAAGATGTTCTGCATGAGTTCGCACAAGGGGCTTTGGTTTATAGTCTCATCTGAAGGACTTTTGACATTCAGTTCGATTTTTCTGTCAAACTGGGAAGAAAGGGCGAGGCTGGGAATCGAACCCAGAACCTCATGGTTTACTTGTTGGCAGGCAAACGTCTTAACCATCTTGCCACCTTCCTTCCACCATCCGGCCACCTTAAAGTGGTCAAGCACTCAGCCAAGTTAAGCAGCGTCGAGAGTGGTTACCAGTTGGATGGGTGACCGTTTGCGTGCCCTGGCTTCAGTACAGTTCCTCCAGCTGTAAATGGGTACCTGCCCTCTTTAGGGTCAGAGAAGGTAAAGCAGCGAGGGAGAGGAGATGGGCGCCGCTCTCAATATGCTGGCCCCTTGAGAAGTGAGGTCTCTGAAGCCTTGCTCCCCAACAACCTTATAGGTTATGGGACACCTTTACCTTACACCCTAACGGTAAATTTAATAAATGTTTCAATACAGTTCATCGATATAGTTGTTTACACAAAGTTTGCATAATTGTTTGTGCGATCATTGAAAACAAAGACTTTCAAAGGGGCTATACGATGTCCGACATGTGCAAACCGGAAAGAAGAAAGCGTGGCCAATTTCGTCAGACATTTCCATGAAATTACTTCACAAATTTACAATGATTGCAAAATAGGATAATTTGAATTTATCTCTGTACAACATATCTTTGGGGGGTGGGGGTGGTGGTGGTGGTGGTGGTGGTAAGGTTATACTGTGAAATAGATATCATATCAAACGTTTTGTTGAATGACCAGCCTAACCAAGAGAAGATAATCGAGATCGCTGTGACTCAGTGACTGATTTTCTGAAGCAAATGTCAACCCCACTTTTTTGTTTTGTTTTGACCAGTTAAGACTTTAGTATCATTAATGATGAATTGAAAGTGGGGTTTTTTGTTATTTGCTTTTTTCAGTTTTGCCTTGAGATTTTTTAATAACGCAATCTTTCAATAAATTGTGATCTCAATGACTTTCTTCTCCTGCAACTTGTACAAGGTAGAGTTAAATAAATATCAGCACAGTAATACTCATAGTGAACTTATTATCATTTAAAAAAAAATCATCTCACACAGTACACATTAGTACAGTATCTATCAGCTTAGCCTTCTTTATACCCCCTTTTTTCCATTCATCTACCTTTTCCATTAGTTTGAGGTTGAATGGCTTCAAATATTAAACACACACACACACACATATATATAAATATAAATATATATATATATATATATTATTATTATTACTGTGTGTGTGTGTGTGTGTGTGTGTGTGTGTTACAAAAGATGTTAACACAGTTGTGCTTCAGGTAATTCTTTATTTCTTTATTTACCTTTATAAATCTGTGACACATTTGTAATGCACTCAACACCAGCAGTTCTGGCACCAATGGATTGTAGACTTTGTTGATTTTCTTATGTGTGTCATAGTGTGTCTTATTTTATTTTTTGTCTGTCCATCAAATTTTCTATAAACTTTTTGTTTTTCATGGAATAAAGTCAACTTTTTCTGCTTTGTGGTACTTCATTTTCACGTATTGTCTTTGTGATATTTTATTTATTATTATTTCTTTAAATGCTGACATAGAAATGGAAAACACCTAAACAAGCTGAGGTCCATTTTTCTGGCAACTGGAAAAAGGTACCATACAAAGGTGCCTTTTGCAGATATTTCCAAGCATCTGTTGATTCAGTTATTGGTACTAATGGAAGAGGGTGGGAAGACATTTGGTGAAATAGCCACATTTCTCTGTCAACTCATTTAGCATGCTGAGCTTCCAGGGTTGCAGTGTCTCCTAATTTGAAAGACAATGTACAACACCTACATGATGCATCACAGAGGAAGACATTTTTATTCAAGCTGGGTCCATTTAAGGATATTTGTGCGAAAATGTTGTAACCAGCCAACATGGACATCATCTGGAGACTTATGCACCCCCCTTCATGTTGACTTTTGAAAGCTGTTATTGCTTTTGAAAACAGGTATAGGAAAACATGTAATGATATGTGCCAGTGGTGGGAGCAACAGACAGGAAATTCTGAGGAGGAGGCAGCTTTGTACAGAATGGAGGGAAAAATTATAAATAATTTATTTATTTATTTATACCACTTTAAGTCACGCAGATTTCTCTGCATGAAATTTGGGCTGCTCTCCCTGGGGAGAGCGCATCGCCACAAGAGCAGCGCCACCCTAAGGCATCAAAGCTGGCTTCAACTGCCTACAGAGAAAAAAGGGGGAAAAATCCAAGTAGAATAAATGTAAGCTTCTGTGGCTTTTTCTCCTTCAATTGAGCATTTTTATCATTAGATGGTTGAATAACTTTAGCTGATTCAAGTGATTTGGCACATGCGGCTTCTTGTGCAGTGTCCTCTAGCACTGTAACATAAACTTTACACCAGCCTAGCTCTCTGACATCGGACAAAAGTGAGGGAGCACTGAGCTGCCACATGAACCTGACCTTTTCCTCCTATAATTGGAGTACACAGTATCTCTTTTTTTCCCCCCCTTCAAGATAGAGAAATTATATTTTTTGTAGGTATTATCAGTATTATAAGACCTTTTCCCTTTTTAGTCATGTTTCTCCCAGGGGAGGTTTGACATTGATGAGCCTTCTCCATCTCTCTGTTTTGAGCTTCCTCCTTATTTATGCCCCTTTCTCTAAGATCATCTGCAATACAGGCAGCTCAGGTTTTGCTAGGTCTTCCCTTTGGTCTCTTTCCATTCACTGCGAAGTTCATTGCTCTTTTTATGATGTGGTGGTCTGCTTTCCCTTGAACGTGTCCAAACCAGCGCAGTCTATTGGTACTAGCTACAGACTTCAGTTCATCAACTTTGCACATTCTCCATAGTTCTTCATTTGTGATCCTGTCTTCCCATTTGATCTTTGTCATGTAGCATAGCATTTGGTTTTCACAGTTCTTCAACAAATGTTCGACGGTTTTTGTGAAAACCCACATCTCCGAACCATACAGGAGAACAGGTCTGATGCAGGCCTTGTATATCAGACAGCGTCTCTCTAGTGGGATTTTCTGATTTCTGAGCAGACTTGCCAATTCTTTCCATTTCTTCCAAGCACTCGCAATCCTGGTTCTGACAGCTAATTCAGATTTTGCTTTGCAGCTTATCATCTCTCCCAGGTAGCAGAATTCGTCTACCACTTCTATCTTCCCTTGTTCAAATTCTAGCTCCTTCTTTCCTGCATCGGTATTGTCTTCACCCTTCTCATTCATACAACTGGGGCAGACAAATACTCCGTCCTCCTTCTTCAGACATTTGAGCTTTGAGCATCTTTTGCGACACCAATATTGACATTTGGAGCATTTGATCGAATTGTTCCCTACACCTTTGTGGCAGACACCACACAGGTATTTGCCTTGCTCTCTATGTGTTCTGCGGTCTTTTCCAACTGTCATTGCTTTGGTCTTGTCAACATTTACCTTCATTCCTCTGCGTTCTAATCTCTGTTTCCAATTGCCAAATCTTTGAGTAGCGTCATCACTGTTCTCAGCTACCAGTACTAAGTCATCAGCATACAGCATTTCCCAGATCTCTTCTGGCCTCTCCACTTCCTTGGATATTTCATTCATCACAAGGATAAAGAGCAGAGGGTTCAATGTGGATCCTTGGTGCACTCCTACTTTTATCTCAAAGCTTTCTGATGTCCCAATGATAGTTTTCACTTTTGATCTTGAGTTCTTGTACAAAGTCATAACCTTTGAGATGGTGTGCTCCGGTACATCTTGTTTCCTCAAGGCCCATTGGATTGTCTTTCTGGGTACTCTATCAAAAGCTTTTTCCAGGTCAACAAAGATGTGCATCAAGCTCTTTTTCTTCTCCATATACTTTTCCTGCAGTTGTTTCACAATAAATATTGCATCTATGGTTGATTTGCCAGCCTGGAATCCAAACTGTTTTTCATCAATATTGTACAGGCTCTTCAGTCTTCTTTCCAATACTTTTTCCCAGATCTTCATGCCATGTTCCAGAAGCCTGATTCCTCTGTATTTTCCACATACTAGTGCATCTCCTTTACCCTTGAAAATGGGAAGAGTAATACTGTCTTCCCATTCTTCGGGCATTTTTTCTGTCCGCTGTATCTTCTGACATATTTTCGTAAGTTGTTCTACTACTTCCTCTCCTGCTGCTTGTATCATTTCTGTCACCACTCCTGATGGCCCCATGACTTTTCTCTTTTTCATAGTTCAAATTGCTCTTCTGATTTCATCTTCAGTCACTTCTTGTACAGGTCCTTCAACTTTCTCCACTTCCTCGATTGCATGAGGATTCTCAATATTTAGCAGATCATGAAAGTAATCCTTTGATCTCTGCAGAATATTTTGCTTATCAGTCATATTTGCTGGCTCATTTTTTTTTAACAAATTTTGCTACATTGATGTCTTTCCGTTCTTTTCTCATCTGCCGTGCAATTCGAAACATCTTATGCTGACCTTCAGTTGTATCAAGTCCAACACACCATTCATTCCACGCTTTTTCTTTAGACATTGTATGTTGAAATTTCCATGGGTGTGATTATAGTGCTTTCCACAATGGGTTCTTTCCAAATAAGGCTTCCATATGGTTAAAATGGCCGATAAATGTACTTCCATCTTCAAGCTCGTTCTCAGAATGATATATCAAAATATATGAAATGCATGCAAAGTGATAAATCATTAACTCATTGGAGTCGCAGTGAAATGGATCCAGCCATTTTGTGGTGACGCGTGATTTTGGCTGTATTTGAAAAATTCAGCAGACTTACCCAACATAATAATGACATACACATTATACATCATTGAAAAGTTTATAATGTCTACTTTTGAGATTGTTACACATTTTTTCAATAGATG
This sequence comes from Rapana venosa, assembly GCA_028751875.1. Classification (NCBI taxonomy): domain Eukaryota; kingdom Metazoa; phylum Mollusca; class Gastropoda; order Neogastropoda; family Muricidae; genus Rapana; species Rapana venosa. The sequence continues at coordinate 54,747,886 of CM054144.1, forward strand.
ACTGTATTTATTTTTTTTTATACTAATTTTCAAAATATGTCACTGAATGCTGAAAAATAAAAAGTTTTGAAAATTAGGGCTGGTATCTTAAATGGCCTTAACTATTCATCAACTAGTCCCCTTGAAGCAATGTGATGATTTTGTCACCAAAGTTCCCTGAAGCTGGCTGAATCCATGTGATGTCACTTTTGTAAAACAGATTTTTTTTTTAAAGAATCGTAACACTGGAGTGCCTGAAATCCCAAAGATATCACTTGTTGACATGTCAAACAAAATTGGCCAACAGACAAAAACTAGGCAAGCTTATGGTCAAGGAAAGCAACTGTGTTTAGAAAAATGATTGCCCTACAGGCCAGAGTACTTTCCCTTGAGTTAACCATCACTTTGTGGTTTTTTTTTCAAAATCGTAAGTCTGCCGATTCTTAAGCTTCGGCACGTCACAGTAAAGGAGTTAAGCTAGAGATTAATCATCTGATTAATCATTAAAAAGTCAAAGTGAATTTTTCCCCTTTTCTAAGAATGTTTTCACAAAAACTACAGTTCACCCCATATTTGGCCCCTTGGTGGCCATTTTGAATCTGAAAACATGTAATTGAGGAAAAAGATCAGTAAATGTATTTTATAAATAGCATATACAACCACATTTGACACTTTAAAAATTTCAATATCTATACAGGTTCAAAAGTTATTGATTAAAAATCTTTAAACTTTATTTTGGTCTGTCGCAATACACTTGATTCTCAGCAAAATTAAACCCCAATATTTGAAATATTTGGTCTGGCATAGCCATGGGCAAAATGGACATAGTCTATATGAACATATCTTTTTAAACAATGTAAAAAAGTAACCATAAGATGCTATCTTATCCAACCTGTTGTATCTCAAACGTGGCTTATCGTGCAATTTGTGTAAACTGCCAATCACATGATGAGGCAAATTTAACACAGTATCTCTTTTTCTCTCCCTAGAGAAATGATAATTTTTGTAGGTATTATCAGTATTATAGACATTGTATGTTGAAATTTCCATGGGTGTGATTATAGTACTTTCACAATAGGTTCTTTCCAAATAAGGCTTCCATATGGTTAAATTGGCCGAAAAATTTACTTCCACCTTCAGACACCCATAACTTTTCAAAAAATAGAGATCATAGAGACATAATTCTTTTTTTGTGTGTGTTTATTTTAAAAAGTTCTTTCAAAAATACCATTTTTATGTACACAAATGCTATATAAAATTTTGGCTGCCGCTACCTAGTACAATGCTGCGATAGTTAACTAGTACTATGTCTAAACCACCACGCCACACTGTGATGTTTTTGTTTGTTTGTTTGTTTGTTTTTTTTACACACTGTGACGTTAGCTACTAGCTTTGCAACATAATGTCTGGACTGTTTTGAACTGGGCCTGGGAAAAGCTAAGCTAGAATATAAATTTTCTCTCTTGCAGTGGGCATTACTGCTGACTACTTAGCAATGCTGAAAGAATTGTCTATATATCTCTTGCCTTTTTGCTTGATTCAACAGGACTTGCAAGTACCTTTCAGAAATTAAAAGTACCTGATGATATGTTAAAAGGACCGACTTGTTGAATCAAAGGACAAAAGGCCTTTAAAGTTTAAACCCAAACCACATTCAGAAGGCCTTAGAAGTCCTGACTCTTCTTTTTAGTGGAAGCATCAGGGAGGGGGTAGTCTTGTTGGCACTGGGAGCAGACAAACTATTATTGGCCTTCATACTTGAGACAGTCAATGAAGAACACTGTTCAGGACTTTTGAGGAACAATTTGTAGATCAAAACATGTTTTGTCTTGAACATGTCAAAGTGTATTGTGTGCAATATGCCGACAAATTAAATTCTGGCAAGTTAATATATGTTTATTTGGTCAAGGCTTTTTTTTTTCCAGAACAGAAATTCGTATATTTAGTTTGGCAACCTGGAAAACCCTTTCCATTCAAGTTCATCAATCCAGAACTACTTTCACCTCTGTGTGTGTGTGTGTGTGTGTGTGTGTGTGTGTTGGTTGTTTTTGTTGTTGTTGCTGCTGCTGCTTCAATTTTATGTCTGTTCACTCATAGTGATATTAGACAATGGGAAGGGGAAGGGAGGGGGCATTATGCTGATGTTTGTGTGCAGTGAAATGGATATCTGTTGCTAAATATTGTAGGCAGTAAACAGAAAAAAGCTGAACAATGATAACAACAAATAAATACATACGAAATGCTAATATGTCTTATAATTATAACAAATGTCATATGAGACTGTTCATTAAAGATTTTGTTTTACGAAATACTAAATTAAATTTTTTTTAACATCTTATCCAAGGATTTGTCAGAAACACAAGAAGAATGGTTTTAAACTCTTTAAAACAAAATTGTATTATTTTTGGGGGGTTTTACACTCTTTACATTAAAAAATTATATGAATGCTAGTAATTTTCTCACCACAGAAACATTTTATATTTTTGCTATATTTGGTGATAAAAGCATTCAGTTCTATCCCCCCTAAAATAAAGCGCTAACCTTCCTTGCCATGACAAAACTTGTGTAGATCTCAGAGTGATCAATATCCCTTAAAACATGGACAGTGATTAAAGATCTGTCTGAAAAGTGCTCCTTTGGATGATAAGCTTTTTAGGCCATGCTCCACGCTGCCTCTTCTAGTAAATGATAGCCCTCCTGTAAAGATAATGGAACATGTAGTTCTATAGAAGCCTCTCTTTGCAACAGAAAGTGACAATAACACCCCTTAAAGGTAAAGCATGTATGACATAATTGATCTTTAGTACAACTTTAGACATTTTCTTACAACCTGTGGATTTTAATGCATAGAGTACCAACACAAAGGTTTGAAATATATTCATCAGAAGATCAAGAATATAATTAAGAGCCATTAAAATTGCTATTAGCTCAGCTGTGATTATTGAATGATGTTTACCAACATAACATTTTTCTATTTTAAGTGATGGTATTGTGAAAGCTGAACCTGTTTCTTGATCATCTAGACGTGAACCATCTGTAAAGACTTTTAAATGATGAGAATATTTATGATGAATGTGAGATTGGACTTAAGAGATCATAATATTTTGATTTTCACTCTTTACCACATTAGTATATTTTATATCAAAATTTACTTTGTTCATTTCCCATAAAGGATAAGGTAGAACTTTAGTATGCGTGTCCATGGTATGTCGATTCCAGATTTTTCAAAAAGATCTGAAACATATGTACCATTTGTCTTGAAGATATTTGTTTTGCCCTGTTGGGAAGTTTGATTTCTGATTTTATTTTTACTTCATCTGAAGTGAAACTTTTCATGGTTGTGCTTCTGAGTACACATTTTGCACATGCCAACTGTTGGTATTCATCTAGGGGCAATTCTCCAATTTCATTGCAAGTTCCAAAAGCCACTGCATGAACAGGTACTCCAAAGTAAGTCAGTCTTCAATTTTAAGGTCTTTTCCCTTTGAGTGATACCAGACGACCCTGAAATAGGAGACTGGATAAGAGAGAGGGAGGGAGGGAGAGAGAGAGAGACAGAGACAGAGACAGACAGAGAGAGAGAGCTACACTCTGTGTGTGTGTGTGTGTGTGTGTGTGTGTGTGTGTGTGTGTAATCACAAATGAAAGTGTATTACAGATCAAGAAAAAATAAAACATTTAAAAATCCAAAAAGAACTCCAAGAACTACAGTAAATGCCCTATAGGACTTAATAACAAACCTTTAGCAATGTCCAACGTTAGATTTACATTGTTCAAAACTTCGTCTATGGAATTCTCAGAAAAGGCAGGGAGATGGGGTTTTAACTTCTTACATTTGAGTATGATATGGGTATTTGAAATCTATTCACCACAACAACACTTAATATTCTTGCTGAATTTTGTCATGAATGCATTTAATCTTATCCTGTAAAATAATGCCTTGAGTTGTCTTTCTTTTACAGCATTTGTATGAATAAATATCTGTATTCCAAGGGTAAGCCTATATGCCTTACAGTCCATACTTTGTAACTTTTTAAGTAGGTACTTGGTGCATTGAATAAGACCTTTTGTCCATAAGACAGTTTGAAACGAATAAGGGATGTTGTTAAACATTTCAGATTTAAAGTGCCTTGTCCCCAAAATTGCTTGCTTACCATTTTAAGTAAATTCAAACACTTTCTTGCTTTAGTTAAGATATATTTGATATGTGCATTCCCAGCTAGTTTGAACGTCAGAATGACACCCAAGAATTATATTATGTTTTTATATTGGATAATTTCACCACCAATCCTGAACATTGGTAGCTCATCTGGATGACTACCATTGTTAAAAAGTACTATATGTGTGTGTGTGTGTGGGGGGGGGGGGGGGGGGGGGGGGTTCTTTAGAAGAAGGAAGTCCATTCTCAAAGATATCATTTATGTCAAGTTGTTTTGGGTAATTTTTCTGATGTGATTTATAGCCTGTTTTGATGTTTTTCGCTTCATGTTAAAATTCATTCATATACATATATCGTCTGCATATTGCACTAAAATGACAGCATTTGATAACTTTCTTGGAAGGTTTATAATAAAATATTGAACAAGAACTATTACAGAACCTTGGGGTAAACCCATACAAAGAAACCTGGAACTAGAGTATGGATTATTTACTCTGACCTGTATACTTCTGTTACACAAAAAACCCACCTATTAATATAATGATATATATGCCCAGAAAACCCAAGACTTTTTAGTTTGAGCAAAAATTGAGCGTGCCAAACTTGATCATAGGCCTTTTCAATGACAAAAAATGTTGCTAGAACATTTTTTAGTTGTGCAAATTGGCTTTTAATCTGTGATGAAAGTTTAACCAAATTGTCTATGGGACACATTGGTCTTTATGAAAGCCTGCTTGATTGATTGAGACTATATTATTTCTATGACAGTAATACACCAATAGTTTGTCTATGGCACACTGGTCTTTATGAAAGCCTGCTTGATTGTTTGGGATTATGTTATTTCCATGACAGTAATACACCAAGTGTGTGTGTGCATGTGTGTGCGTGTTGTGCATGCATGGGTATGCACATGTGTATGCACACACAAATTCATGCAAATCTGTGTGCAAATATATGCACACATACCTGGATATATGCCGTGTTAAATGATAGTTGCATTTCAAATAACCAGACAGTTTTTTCATCCATAATACTAATTCAATTTGACAGAAACATACTTCACACTTCTCAGTCAAACAATTCTCAAAATCTTTATCCATAACACCAATTCAATTTGAACATACATTATTCCACTGTGGGGATGCCAGGGCTCCTGTCACTATAAACAGCATCCCCACCTGGAAATTCTGTGCTAGAAAATTTTCTTTCTAGAAAAAAAATCTGTTTCTTTTTCTCCCCCCCCCCCCCTCCCTTTTTTTTTGTTTGGGTGTTGCCTACCCAGCCCATTCTCCTGCCCTTTTTAAGCATAGATTTTTTCATGAAATGTTTCTTATGAACTTTCTAATGAGCTGCCTTGAAGTAAAAAATTGCAAGCTGAGGCCATTGGGCAGACCTGAAGAGTCACAAGCACCAGAGAAGACCTGGCACTATGCATTCTACCCTTTATGAGGAATTGCGGAAAAAGAAGTGTTGATGTAGTTGAAAATGTTCGAAAAATCTTAAAGCATTTTCAAAACCCACCTACCACAATAGTTTCATGATTTCAAATTAAGGAAAAGCTTCAAGCCAATTCATACATATACATCACATCACAAACGCTTTTTTCATAAGGTTACCATGGAAACAGAAATGAAGGAAAAACATTTATGCAATACCTTTCTTCCTCCTTGTTTCAACTTTACAGCAAAATGCCTAAGCATCCATTTGTGTATACGCACACACACACAGACCCCCCCCCCCCCCCCCCCCAAACACAAAAGGTAAAGAAAAATGATTATCAGCATTGTATTGTCCTTTGTGCAGAAAACGCCAGGGTATGAACGGACAGAACTGGAGAAGATGAGGTAGACAGGCAGAGCAGAAGAGGTCTTACCTTGATTATTGGGCTCTGGTAAGTTTTCCCGTGATACTAAATGCATGACTGTTGTTTTCCCCGTAGGCAACTGCAAGGCTGCAAGAGGAGGGGAAAAACACCTTTACAATATATATAGCTGTAAAAAAGAAAACAGAAAGAAATCTTGACTAATATTTCTCAACCACACATTCGTAAAGAACACAGGTATGTGTCACAAACACAAACATGCACAACACGTGTGCACACACACACACTTGAATGAAACAGAAAGGGAAAAAAATGCATCAAAAGTGAAAGAGCAGGCTGAAAGATAGGATATGGAGGCAAAAGAAAAACTACAGAAAAATGCTGTAAGATTTTGTAGTTGATGGAACTTGTCTATTTATTTTTCTTTCTACAGAGGGGTTTTCTTCTTAAAGACAAAAACAGATGTGGAAATTGGAGGGGAGAAGGGGGAGGGGAGGGGGGTGGTGGTGAAGGGGATGCAGAAAGGTAGAGAAAAAAAATACAATGTAAGAGATAACAAGACCTTGCCTAACCCACCACCCTCCTCAATGCAAATGAGTTATTTCCACAACCATTTCTGATATAAAAAAAAACCCCAAACCAACCAAAAATTTAAAAAACATACACACTGCAAAACCACTCAACAGACAGACAGACAGACACACACACACCAGAACAAAGAATAGCTGCCGACATTTACACACAAAGTAGAGAAAGAAGGAAAAAGACCTCATGATTACAGAGAGCTGGCCAGAGATTTTTCACCTTATATCAAACAAGACAACATGCACATATATAACATCTGCCAGACAGAACAAATAAAGCAAACTGCCAGAAAATGAAGACAGAAAAATGTACAGTGATTAGGCCTCAAGACGGCCAGACAACTTTTTCACTGATAATCAATGATGACAGCATAGTGATCAGAAGCACAGTAGACTCACCATCACTCTGTACCACCTGCCTGCAAGTACTTCATCAATCTCTGTATCTCTGTTATTGATTTTGTCATATCTACTGGGCACACACACACATGCACACACACTCACAAACTCTGGCTTTGATTTGTTGCTTTACAAGATTCAGCGCTATATAAATTCCATACATTATTATTATTATTATTATTATTAGTCTTCAGCACAGGAAACACAGCTTTATATTATAGTATTTCTTCTGGCAGAAACAAGCTAACTGGCCAGAATGTCAATCAAAAGGCAAGAGTTTGAATCTCATGTCAAGTGCTTTGCTGGGTGACTTTATCATGGGTTGGTACTTTCTCTTCACATATTTACCAGCCCTAAAAATTCTGTCTAATCGTAGAAACATATTAACTGCCATAAACCTAAAAGGGGAGTACACTGAATCACATACACATGTGATAGTGGCGTGATTAAATATATGTGCATTTTGTTCCACATGAACAAAGCCTCTAGTATTGAATATGAATACAATTGCTTGATTTAATGCAAGCATATAGATGTTACACCAGTGAGATTGACAGTACATAGGAAAGGAAAGCACTACATAGATTATAGGAATGGGGAATGGTATCATCAATAGTTGCACACACAATGCACATCATTTTTCACACTCCTTTCAGTCTTTTTGTTTGTTCTGTTCCTTGGCAAGAGCTCCAAGTTCCACTGATGGCGAGATGTTTGCGTATGTGGCCATTTTTTTCCTGCACTATTAAGGCAGTCACATTCTAACTTTGGGGAATCACAGTTGGGAATTGAGCTCTTCAATTTTGCCAGAGTCAGGAGGTACCTCCTTGGTTTTTCCAATTTTCAACTGTCATGGGTTCTTTTGACAGGCACAAGTCCATAAGCACACCAGTTTGTCTGGTTTAGAGTCTTCTCTAAAAGACTTGACAATGAGTCAGATTTTCCCATCAAACTAGGAAGAAAGGGCAAGGCTGGGAATTAAATCCAGAACCTCATGGTTTACTTATTAGGCAGCTGAGCATCTAAACTGTCCTACCACCTTCCTCCTTTCTAAATCCTATAAATGCTGTGCATCACTATAAATTCCACACGGGTGTAACAGTTTAAATTCTACATACTAGAATTCTAATTACATTCATATCCACATTATATCACGCAGTTTCTTGATACTTAAAACAATTTTTTTAAAATCATTTCTGTGCCTATACTTGCAAATGGTTGTTACTTAAACAACAAAAAGTCGCCCCCCCCCCCCTCCTTCACATTGTAGTATCTACTTTAATGAAAAAGTTGACAAAACAGCAAAATATGGAGCTAAGCATACTAATGTGTCCTGCAGCATAAATGTCCCCTTATCCATAGATGAGGGCTAAAGCATGTTACAAAATGTTAAAAAGAAATGTCAAAATATCGGTTATTCCTGGAATGATGATGTAACCTATGTATTATCTTTTGATAAGATAAAATGCTGTAACTCACATGAATATAGAAATGTTGTATCTCTTATCTACATGTTTAAGCTCAGTGCTTTAAGATTAAAGTTCTCAAAAAAAGCAACATGTATCTGTGGCAAAAATATTACCATTGCTCACATTCTTTTAGAATGCAGATTTGAAATTTTTTTAAACCTGTTTTCACAGTCTGTTGCCTAGAGAAAATTTTTAAAGACATTCCATTAATGAAAGAAATAGTGTTGTGTTTAAGTCACAGTCCTATTATCAGACTGTTATAGTTTAACGAAGTTTTACTAGTTGTACAAATTGCAAAGTTAGTTTTGAAGCTATTATGTTTTCCCCTTCAACTTTCTTGTTTTATTGGTGTTTCTTATAATAAATAATAATAATAATAATAATAATGTATGGAATTTATATAGCGCTGAATCTTGTAAAGCAACAAATCAAAGCGCTCAATGGGGAGGGTGAGAGGTGTTGGTTTATGCAACTGAAACCATTTAGGTAGCACATTCCAACTTCTGGGACGACGTCTAAACATGACACCAGTGTGTATACACACACACACATATATATATCTATATATATATATATATGTACACATATATATACTGCAGGTGGGTAGACCCGAAGAAGAGAAAGCTGACTTCTGGGAAAAACTCGGCGAGAAACTGGCTGAAATACCAGAAAAAGACATTATCGTTGTAACAGGAGATTTGAATGGACACATTGGCAAGGACAGAACTGGATATGAAGATGTTATGGGCAGGTACAACTTTGGAGATCGAAATCAAGAAGGAGAAACAATTCTTCAGCTATGCCAACAGAATAGCTTACGAATCTTGAATACTTTCTTCAAGAAAAAACAAGCTGCAATGGCGACTAACTGTACAGTTATTCCAGGGGAAGAATGCCTCTCACAGCACAGATTGTTGTGCACAGATTTTCAAATAAAAGATTTGATAAGACCAAGGAAGAAAGCAATCGAGAAGAAACTAAAAATTTGGAGGCTCAAAGACAAGAACATAGCCTTGGAATATGAGCAAAAAGTGAGAGAAGACCATGACTGGAACCAATTGAAAGATATCCTCATGGAAGCAGCAAAAGAAACGTGTGGAGAGACCAAAGGAAGAAGACATCGACAGAGAGAAACATGGTGGTGGTGCAATGCAGTGAAAGAAGCAATCCAAGAGAAGAAGAAAGCATTTAGGAAGTGGCAGCAAACAAAGATGCTTGAGGACAGAGAGATATACAGGAGGGAATCAAAAGCAGCCACAAAAGCTGTAGCCCAAGCTAACGAAAAAGCGTGGAATGAATGGTGTGTTGGGACTTGATACAACTGGAGGTCAGCATAAGATGTTTCGAATTGCACGGCAGATGAGGAAAGAACAGAAAGACATCAATGTAGCAAAATTTGTAAAAAATGAGTCTGCAAATATCATGACTGAGAAGCAAAATATTCTGCAGAGATCAAAGGATTACTTTCATGATCTGCTAAATATTGAGAATCCTCATGCAATCGAGGAAGTGGAGAAAGTTAAAGGACCTGTACAAGAAGTGACTGAAGATGAAATCAGAAGAGTAATTCAAACTATGAAAAAGAGAAAAGCCATGGGGCCATCAGGAGTGGTGACAGAAATGATACAAGCAGCAGGAGAAGGAGTAAAACAACTTACGAAAATATGTTAGAAGATACAGCGGACAGAAAAAATGCCCGAAGAATGGGAAGACAGTATTACTCTTCCCATTTTCAAGGGTAAAGGAGATGCACTAGTATGTGGAAAATACAGAGGAATCAGGCTTCTGGAACATGGCATGAAGATCTGGGAAAAAGTATTGGAAAGAAGACTGAAGAGCCTGTACAATATTGATGAAAAACAGTTTGGATTCCAGGCTGGCAAATCAACCATAGATGCAATATTTATTGTGAAACAACTGCAGGAAAAGTATATGGAGAAGAAAAAAAGCTTGACGCACATCTTTGTTGACCTGGTAAAAGCTTTTGATAGAGTACCCAGAAAGGCAATATCCAATGGGCCTTGAGGAAACAAGGTGTACCGGAGCACACCATCTCAATGGTTATGACTTTGTACAAGAACTCAAGATCAAAAGTGAAAACTATAATTGGGACATCAGAAAGCTTTGAGATAAAAGTAGGAGTGCACCAAGGATCCGCATTGAGCCCTCTGCTCTTTATCCTCGTGATGAATGAAATATCCAAGGAAGTGGAGAGGCCAGAAGAAATCTGGGAAATGCTGTATGCTGATGACTTAGTACTGGTAGCTGAGAACAGTGATGACGCTACTCAAAGATTTGGCAATTGGAAACAGAGATTAGAACGCAGAGGAATGAAGGTAAATGTTGACAAGACCAAAGCAATGACAGTTGGAAAAGACTGCAGAACACATAGACAGCAAGGCAAATACCCGTGTGGTGTCTGCCACAAAGGTGTAGGGAACAATTCGATCAAATGCTCCAAATGTCAATATTGGTGTCGCAAAAGATGCTCAAAGCTCAAATGTCTGAAGAAGGAGGACGGAGTATTTGTCTGCCCCAGTTGTATGAATGAGAAGGGTGAAGACAATACCGATGCAGGAAAGAAGGAGCTAGAATTTGAACAAATTCTGCTACCTGGGAGAGATGATGAGCTGCGAAGCAAAATCTGAGTTAGCTGTCAGAACCAGGATTGTGAGTGCTTACAAGAAATGGAAAGAATTGGTAAGTCTGCTCGGAAATCAGAAAATCCCACTTGAGAGACGCAGTCTGATATATAAGGCCTGCATTAGACCCGTTCTCCTGTATGGTTCAAAGACGTGTTTTCACAAAAACTGTTGAACGTTTGTTGAAGAGCTGTGAAAACCGAATGATACGCTACATGACAAAGATCAAATGGGAAGACAGCAGACAGCATGAATAAGATCAAATTCAAACTAAAATGACAAGGGTGACCAGAACAAGCTTCCAGTAATATAGTGGATAAAATTATATAGCTAGCAGTACCACTTTCTTCTGATGAAAATCTCCAGCAGAAATCTCCAGCACAATACAGAGTAAAAGTAGTGAAAAAAGGACAGATTTCACAACCCGTAAATAAAATCACATCATCAAGCTCATATATATACTTGATTAAGGTCACATTCTGAATGAAATTACAAGGATGACTAAGACACTTTTCCAGCAAAATAAGTAAACAATTTTTCTGATAAAATCCCCAGTAAGGTTTAAGAAAATAACATGATTATGATCAAATTCTGACTAAGATCACAAGGATGACCAAGACCAACCATTCTTCTGATAGAAGCCCTAGTAAGGTTTAAGAAAACAACCTGATTATGATCAAATTCTAACTTAAGTCACAAGGCTAACTGAGACCAACTTCCAGTAAAATAATTAAAGCATTCTTCTGATAAAATCCCTAGTAGGGTTTAAGAAAATAACATGATTATGATCACATTCAGACTAAAATGACAAGGTTAACTTAGACCAACTTCCAGTAAAATAATTAAAGCATTCTTCTGAGAAAAATCTGGTAGGGTTTAAGAAAATAACATGATTAAGATCAAATTCAAGCTAAAATGACAAGGATGATCAGAACAAGCTTCCAGTAAAATAGTGGATAAAATTACATATCTATCAATACTACTTTCTACTGATAAAATACCTAGCAGAAATACCCAGCAAAATGCAGAGTAATACGAGTGATTAATTAAATACCCATACACATTCCCACCCACCCATGACCCTCATTTGCCAAAATGCCACAACACACACACACACACACACACACACACACACAACACACACACACACACACACACACACAGGCCCATCCAGGGCAAAATATACTTTAGATAAAATACCCTGTATGATTATCCAGTTTTCCAGGTTAGTATCAATCTTTCTAGTCATTATAGTCAACAAGTGCATTGCTAAATTGCTAAACCAAAATCATGATAATATTAGGGGGGTGAGGGTTATTGGTAAAATATCTCCATATAACCTCAATTGTTGTATTTCTTTCTTTACATGCTAAGGTCCTGTCTTGTATTTAAACCTTGAAAGATGGTTCCCACATTACAAGTCCAGTAAATCTCTCTAACAGTTTCTTTCATCCCTAACTCTCTCTATGGGGATGATTTGCAGGAAATCCCAGAATCAGGGTGAGGTGACGAGCAGACGTGTTTGGCTACATTGCATTTATTTGTTTTGTGTAATTTGACATCTGACTTGTGGTTGGCCCACCTCAGTTTTAGATTTGTAGTGGATCCTACATACCATCGATCAGGATGTTTCTTACATTTTATGATGCATTTGGTGTTTTGCAGGTGATGTTTTGTTTTATGTACCATTTCCTATTATCCCATGGGGAAATAAAGAATGTGGTACTTTTGCTATGTTAGCATGTGTCGTATCTTTTAGCATTACATTAAAAAAATCCCTGTTGGTTCTTAGGCCCTTGGACAAATCTGGTTGGAACTGTGGGCTTACATATCTCCCCCAAATTTTTCCTATGTCTGTCTGCTGCTATGAGCAGCCGTGCCCCGCCCTTTTTCAGGACACCGTTTTAAATATCATGTGCCTAATCAGTGATAAACATAGTTCATCCTACTGGGTAACAGGGGGGAGGAGTGTGGAGAGGAAGGCTGACAGTACCACCAAGGGCACAGATTTTAACATTACAAGGGCAGTGACAGTGGATGTAAACAATTTCTGTAAGGAATGAGAGGACACAGTGTGTGTGTGTGTGTGTGTGTGTGTTGGACACAGAGAGAGAGAGAGAGAGAGAGAGAGAGAGAGAGAGAGAGAGAGAGAGAGAGAGAGAATGTGTGTGTGTGTGTGTGTGTGTGTGCGTGTGTGTGTGTGTGCATGTTCTTCATGTTCGTACTCAAAGCTAAGACACCATTTTATCACTTCTAAGTAACTGTTTTGTTTATACCACTGTGTCGGGGTTGAATCATTCCTGCCTCACAGCTCATCTGACACACAGCACAGCCACCCTATGCTAAGGCGGGCAGTTTAGAGTAAGTGAAGTGGTGTAGCTGTTAGGTCCATGGCAGCTGGCCTTGGGCGGTTCTTTCATTTGGAGGGGGAGGGAGATAAGGGACTAGAAGCACTTGTATGGAGCCATACATGGTGTGTGCTTGTGATTGTGTGTTGAAAGTGGTACATGATGGTGGTATAAATATATAAGCCATTATAATCATTACTCTTCCTCATCATCAACACAACTTAACAATTACTATTTTATTAGTAACACCATCCTTGTCACACCACTACTACTACTACTACAGTAGATTTGTTTAAAACCATCTGAGTTCTTTATCAGAAACCTGACAGAGACTGCTGCATCATCTACAATCATGGACTTTGCAGTAAGGACAGAAAAAAACAACGGTAATAAGGCAAGCAGTCAACAAGTTGATGTCATCATTGCTTCAATTGTGAATGTTGCACATGCTGGCTGTTGACAGACTATACCAACAGAAATGTTACTGCACAGTTTCAATGGAGGGGACAGGCTGATAAGTCTGCTCAACAAAACATAAAAACGAGTCTTCAGACTGCAGGTTCTACTTTCAGTCAAGCAACTCTGTGTCTGTTCTGCCTTAAAGAGAAAAATGGTCACATAAAGGTGAACATGTGGACTACACAGGTCTCATATCAGGGACAACAACAATTTCAAGACAGTGGCTGACACATGTAGCAGCACAAGTGATGAATGGCCAAAGAAAGTTACACTTAAGCTGGAATTTTTGCAGAACTGTTTTGTAAGAGATATTGCTGACCACAATGTCTGTAATTTCCAAACCAGAAAACATAACCTTACAGTATTTTCAGACACTGATTATGAGCCAGCAAGAAAAAAAAATTGAGAAAGCCAGCAGACCAAAAGATGATGTTTTGCTGCATTTCAGGACATTGTTACCTGGAAAACAATGACACTGAACACTTCACTGGTTGTGACCTCGTCAGAATGATGGAAGACACCCTGACCCAGTATAGTGAATCTGACAGTCATGGCTCTGCATATCGTTCAACCTACATGAAGAAAATTCTGCTTAGACATTATAATTATTGTGACAAAGTAACAATCTCAATGAGTCAGAGGGAAAATCAGATGATGTGACTCTAAAGACAGCAGTCTCTGCAATCCTGCTCAAGTTTGAAAGAAGAAATAAAGGCTGACAGTGACTGTGAATCCATTTCCCTGGTAAGAACAGTACTGCTTTAATCAGAGGTAATATTATGTCCGTATGTTGCAAGATGAGTACCATGACTCTAGCTAGTTGCCTAAAGATTTACAGTTCAGTTTTGTGCCCTTGAGTCTTCAGGGATAAGAATACAGACTGAAAACCACATCTATTGTTCAGTGTATCATGTTGGCTACAAAACCAAAAACATGTACTGCTTCACTTCAAATTCATGACTGTACAGATGCACAAAATCTTTAGATCCAGATTTTTGATGAACACACTATACAGGCTTAGATTCTGCTCTTTGTACTCATAAGTACAGAAATTCTATTTCAATGCAGCTGTCAGCTAAGGAAAGAGCCTTTCCCAAATCACAGAAGGAAAAACTTCAGTTTGTAGCAGACACTAAAGACCACAACTCGGGTAGTTTGGATGGGGGTGGCTCTTTTCATTGATGGGGAACAAAACACCACTGAGGGTACCCAGGAAAAGATGTGAACAATAGGGAAGCCAATGCACTTGGGGAAAAGGGTGTGTTAAATCTAGTGCATAAACAAAAGAGTTATCCCAGTGAAAAATATATACTAATGTACATACAGAGAAAATATGCATGGCACAGCACTGTTGACAAAATCTCACTGGATAGATCAGCCTGAACTTCACATAAATGATTCTATTGTGACAAGAAGTATTATTTCTTGGTTTAAGTCTGGTCATGAGACTGTGAGGAAGGAAATTTTTAAAAAGACTATCTGTAGTTCCAGCCTAGGTAATCAGCGAAAGTTATTTTGTAAAATTCTGGAGTAAAAGTCAAGTTTTCTACAAATGCTTATGAAGAAAATAACTTAAGTAACTAAATTATCAAGATATATGATGATAGGGATTTAAAAGAAAACAACAGCCTTTCTTTGCAGATCTGACTGGAACAGCCTGAGCTCTGTGCTTCAAGAGCATTTCTGAAATAGCTGCTGTTGATGATACTGCACATTTTGATACCCTTTAGAAGATATCTTTGCCCCTGAAGTCTCCTCAACCACCAGGGCATGGATTGATGAAAGTATCAAATAATGGCATGCACTCAGGGAAGTCAGGTGTTTTTCCTGCCCATGACTGACATGATTTCTATACACCATGCATCTACTCTACTCTGATCTTCATCTCCAATCAAGTACAACAGTTTGTAGTGGTGCCTGTGGTAGCTTTCCATCAGCCACTGTACATGAAATCCTGGGAAATTGTAAACAGTGAACCCTCTGGCAGTTCCATCACATCTGTTTGTCCTCCAGTTGGGACACTTCCACACTCAGATGAGTTTCCTAGGAACCTTTGGACATATGATGAATAGGTTTGGTCTGCAGGGAGCGTTGGAACATGTGTATGCCACAAAAGTTATTCTTCATATTGTGAGTGGGAAGTCTTACTCCTGTGCTGTTCAAGCACACTTTCTCACGGATGCCGCCTTCAACACCCTCCTCACAGCTCTTGCATACAACATGCCATGGGACGGGATAGCATGGTGGTTAGAGTGATGTATTCGTTATGTGCTGACCCAGGTTCGATCCTCGTTCAAGAGGATTTTTCCTCTGGAGTTAACATCAGTGCCAACTCCAATCTCCCCGAAAGTCCTTTGGACGAGACTATAAACCGAGGCCCCATGTGCAAACACACGCAGAACATCTTGCGCACATGTTAAAACCCGTTCCGCTTTTCGGAAGAGTAGGCTATTGTGTGCCGGTGGGAAAGGATGACAAAATGTACAAAACTGCATACACACGGGGACTGGATGAAAAAAAGCACACCAGTACTTATTCCATTATCCTCGAAATAAAAAACATTTTAAAAAACATCCTGGTTCATCATGATACCCCATCACCAGACTAGATCTAACACAGGACTTAGCCAGTGTGTGTCTTTCATCTTAGTGTTAGTTTTTGAAGTATTTTGCAAGTTTGTACCTCCAGGACAATTTCTTTTTCTGAAAATTTCCTTAAGGACATGCACAAACAGCAGAAACCGCATTCACCCCGTTTAAGTGTATTACCGTGTGTGTGTGTGTGTGTGTGTGTGTAAATCAAAATTTGTTAAAACCATTTGTTGTTGGTAGTATGTTCAAGAATAGATTGAATGCAAGCACTTTGATTTGTTTTTCAAAGATATAGACCTAGCGCTATATATATTATACATATATTATCATTAATGATAATAATAATAATAATAATAATAAACAATACTCAAATCTCAAAGAAATAGTAGTCTTAAGAATTTTCTGTTGTTTATACCATATATGTGACCCGTTTTTATGAAATGAGTCTTAACTTGCACACAGTGAAAAGGAGAGAGGCCCCAAAAGGGAAGGTGCGGTCTACTTTGCCAATTTTGACTTTTCATCAAAAATGGAATCTGTTGTCATTAAATTTCCTATCTATGTACTTGAACAGGTTAGATATGATTCTAAAATGTGGTTTTAAACTGTTTGTTTATCAACCTACCCTACTGCAGTTTTCCCGTTTCGTGGACTGTTATGACCGCGATTTCAGTCTTCCCTTTATCATTACCCCTGACTGGGCCCCACACATGTCGTGTACCTTGGAAAGGCTGTAACCTGTATTTTCCATACCACACAGTCTTTACGTGAAATCTAACCAATCAGAAATACGGTTTTGAGTTATTTAGGCATAAAGAAAAACCTGAAAGCTCGAGAAGAATGACCAATGAGAGTTGAGGAAGCATAGCGCCTGTAGTAACGAACAGGCAGCTTGCCTATGATTGGTTGGGAGGGAGATCGCTGACGATGTTTCTTTTCTATTTTAAGAATGGCCAGAAAACTTTGCCATTTGCAAAGAATAATGGGCATTTTTGCTCATTTCTAGATATCTTCCACTCTGCGAATAGCAGATCAGTAAAAACCATGTGTAATTTTTACCAAATACTCTGATGCATCTTATTCTTCTTCTTTCTTTCTTTCATCTTCCGCTGGTGCCCTTCGGTGTCGCGGGGAGACACAGACGTCTGTCTGCAGCTAGGCGGGAGGCTTGATGTAGTGACAGGTCATGGGCTCGCAGGGTGTCAGCCACGGAGTCGCTCCATCGTCTCCTTGGTCTACCTCTGGCTTTCCAGCCATTGTATTTGGTGGTGTATGCCCATAGGGCTAACCCACGAACTTTGAAGATACGAATGGGACATACTGGGACTGGCCAAAGTCCGTTGGGTCGGATTCGGCGAAGCAACTACAGAGGAGAATCACAAACTATGGTATAGTGGCGACGACTCCAAACACCAACACGGAGTAGGTTTTTTCTTGTCAACAAGAAGAGGACTAACAGTGCATCAGCTGTACCCCCAATTTCAAGCAGACTGATCTCCATGCGTGTTGCAGCAAAACCACACAACATGACCATCAAAAAAGTCTAGGGCACCAACATCAGACTACATGATGAAGCATCGGGGGTTTTCACGAAGATTTGGAGAGCGCCATCAAATCAACTCCAAAAAGGACTTTCTCGTGATCCAGGGCGACTGGAATGCCAAGATCGACCTGACGCTTATGACCAATGGCCAGGGCCCGTAAGGCCGTTTTGGCAGGGACGAAACTAATGATAGAGGTCTCAGACTTGGAATTCGAAAGCAGCCACATCTTACTGTCGCCAACACCTTATACCCCCACAAGACATCAAGAAGAACGACGTGGCACTCACCAAATGGAAAGACACATAACCAATTGACTACATTTTGGCCCCCAAAAACGATTTAAGTCAGCATCAACAAACCCCAGACAAGAAGTTTCCCGGCGCTGATATGTAGTGACCACGACATGTACTCATGACCCTACAGATCAAGCGAAGACCAAGAACCAGAAAGAAATCCCCTTTTTGCGGTTCAACATGGAAAAGCTGAAGGACCCCGAAGTCGCTGAAAATCTTAAAGCTGAGATAGGGCAGATTTGCAGCATTGAATTTCCTCCAAGATGACATCAACAACCTCACTGAGACCTTCACAAACCATTCAGGGACAGCGCTGGAATCCTTGGGAAAGAGGAAAAAGAACCCAACCCGTGGGTTACCAACGACATCCTGGACCTGTGCGACCAACGTAGGAAGCTAAAGCAGTGAAGAACAAAACCCAAAACGGCCGAAGAGTATAGAACAGTCAACAGGTCAATCAAGGAAAAGATGACTGAGGCCATGGGGGAAATGGATGTCAGAAAATGCCCAAGGTTTAGAAGGCAATGGCGAAAGGAACAGCAAAGAGGCGTACCAGACCATCAAGATACTAACCAAGTCCCAGCAGCCAAAGACCTCCGTTATTGAAGACAAAAAGGGGTCAGTCCTTACAGAGAGCGCCACTATCATGAAGAGATGGACAATATTGCAGAGACCCGTACAACTACAAGCTGAAGGGTGATCCGAACAAACTTCACGAGCAGGATCCCAGACCATCAGATCCCGAAAGCCACACAGGTGCTGGAGGAAGAGGTAGAAAAGCAGTAAATCCCTGAAAGGAGGCAAGTCACCAGGGGTTGACAACATCCCGCTGAGCTCATCAAGAACGGAGGCCCAGAGAATGATCAAGGCATTTTAAAAATCATCTGCCCAAAGCATCGGACCAGCAAAGAGTGGCCTGAACAGTGGACCCCAAACCATCATAGTTCCACTTCCAAAGAAGGGAGACCTGAAGGAATGCCAAAATTTCAGAACAATCAGTCTGATAAGCCATCCAACAAAGTTATGCTACGCATTGCCTTGAACAGACTGAAACCACAAGCAGAAGAAATCCTATCAGAAGAACAGGCAGGAATCAGACCCAGGTCGAAGCCCTGTCGAACAGATCTTCAAAATCAGAATGCTCATAGAGAAGCATCTCCAACATCAGCTACAGCTCTACAACAACTTCATTGACTTCAAGAAGGCCTTCGGGTCGAGTGTGGCAAGAAGCTCTGTGACAAGTCATGAGAGACTATAGCTTCGACAGGAACCTGATTCAAGTCATCCAGGCGCTGTATGACACTCCCACCCGTGCAGTCCTCATGGGTGGAGAAATCGGGGATTCTTCCGGACTTCAGTTGGGGTTTGACAAGCTGCCCGCTATCCCCCGTTTTTTCAACGTGTTCCTGGGGAAAATCATGCAGGAGGCCCTCCTTGGCTTTAAGACCACAATCACAATAGGAGGAAGGCCATCTGCAATCTCGATTCGCAGACGATATTGATCTCATGGGCGCAGTGAAGAAGAACTCCAGGGTCCACCACCAGACTGGAAACATCAGCCAATGCCCACGGGATGGGGATCACACAGAAAAGAGCAAAGATCCTGTGAACAGTACCACACCGACCACCTCCCACCGCATCAAGATGAGTGGCGAGACACTAGAGGAGGTGGAAACTTTCAAGTACCTTGGAGCAGTCCATCACCAAAAAAGGGATGAGCACACAAGAGGTGAAAATCAGACTTGCTGTGGCCTCTCCTCCATGACAAGCTGGCGAAAGTGTGGGGAAACCACAACATCAGAACCACACTAAGGTCAGACTCTACAAGGCACTCGTCACATCCATTGCCTTGTACAGCTGTGAAGCATGGGCAAATTTCTGCCGATTTAGAATGTCGCATTCAAGCCTTTGAGATGAAATGCCTCAGGGGGATCCTGAACATCACCTACAGAGACCGCAAAACCAATGACTACGTCTGGCAGCAGATCGAGGCAGGCTGGGAAACAAGAACCATTGCTAGATACAGTCAAACGGAGGAAACGAAGTGGTTTGGCCACACAACAAGGCATAACAGCCTGCCAAAGACAGTCCTGCAGGAATGGTGGAAGGAGCAAGGAGGCAGGGACGACCACGCAAAAGCTGGAAACCAACATCAAGGATGGACCGGCCTCACTGTACAAGCCTCCTGAAAACAGCCCAGGACAGAACCATTTGGCGGTCCACTTGCAGCGTCCATGCGGGTACCCCAACGGTTGTCCCGACCAAGGGATGAGTGAGTGAGTGAGTGATGCCCATAGGGCTGGTTGGTTGGGCGGGATTCTAGTGAGGTGACAAACCACCTGATCCTTTGTTGTTCGATATGGTGGAGAATTGGGGTTAGTCCGACCATGCTCTGATCACCTCATTCTTGATCTTGTCGCGTCTGGCTTGTTGACAGCTTTTCTCAGGCAGCGCATTTCACATGTGACCAATTTCTCTCTAAGGCTTTTGTTTAGGGCCCCATGTCTGACACTGGTTGTGATGTTGGAACGAAGATGGCGTGATGAGTTTTTTTGCCTTGGTGCTCATTGGGATGCTGGAATGTTTAGAAGGGGGCGAGTTGGTAACTGACTGCGTTCGCTTTCCCGGCATCTTGTTTTACTCTTGTCCAATTTTCCATCTTCAGTGAAGAGGCTGCCAAGGTATTTAAATTCTTTGGTCTGTTTCCAGCTGGGGGCCGTTGATGTGAGTCCCGCTTTCCTGGATTTTTGCTGACAGACATAACTTCGTTTTGGTGATACTGATCTTCATGTCATACCTCACGCAGCTTGTGTTGAGTTGGCTGTGTGATCTTGAAGAGCTGCTTTGTTCTGATTCATCAGGGACTGGTCGTCAGCAAAAAATAGTTCGTTCAGGGCCTCAAAATCTGGGTTGGCTTCCTTTGTGATCTGGTCCATGAGATCACAAGAGAAGGGGAGAGAGTACGCAGCCTTGCCTGACCCCTGATGTAACCGGGAACCAGTCGGATGTTCCACTGGCTGTTCGGATTGCGCTCATACTGTTGGCATAGATTGCTCTGATGTTATCAAGCAACTGGCCCTTCACGTCGTACTGCTCCAGGATCTTCCAGAGCTTGTCTCTGTTGACTCGGTCGAAAGCTTTTTCTTGGTCAACGAATACTCGTTGGTGCATCTTATTGTGAAGACAAAAAAAAATCAAACGATCGTGACAAAGGCCCCAAGAAACTTCACGAGTCGACTTGAATTAAATGAACCGCGATCTGTGTGTTAGGGTTCATGGTGAGATGCACGAAGCACTGGTTCCTGTATGCAATGTTAATAAACATGGGTATGCATACAGATCAAAGCACTGTTCAGATAATACTGCGGGAGAATTTTTAGCTTTTTCCCCTTTCAATGGCAGGGCAAAAGGGAAAATCAAAGTATTTAAATTTATTTGACCGGGGTTTTGTTTTTTGGGGGTTTTGTTTTGGGGGGTGTGTTTTTGGTTTGTGGAGTGTTTGTTTTTTTAAATGCTTTTTTTTTTTTTTTAAAAAACTAAATAAATTTTTGTGGTGGGGTTTTTGGAAAAAAATTTTGAAAAAAATAAAAAAATGAAAATTTATTGAGGGTAAAAGATTAGTTTTACAAAACCTTTTTTTTCACCGCCCATGAGTGGTTGTGTTGTGTGTTTGTGTGTGTGTGTGTGTTTGTTTTGTGTGTGTGTGTGTGTTTTTGTGTGGGGTGTGTGTGTGAAATTAACCCAACAAGTACTAATCCAAACAGTACCATTTTGTCGGAAAATTTCAAATTTAAAATGTTTTGACAATAGTTAAAAACTTACATCATTCCCAACAAAGCCCTTGAGTTCTTTTTTTTCAAAACTTTCTCTTTTTATATCAAAACGGTCCCCCTTTGTTTCAGTTGAAGTATTTATCATGTATCCAGGCCTTTTATCAGTTAAAAATACATCTTCTGATCATACCTGGCACATAATACTATCAAAGAGTATATCTTGCAATATCCCTTTTTTAGTACCAATTTTTTGTGTATTACCAAAGTGTAACATCCACATTTTATAAGTTTTAATGTAGATTTACAGGGTTTAGCCAATTGTTATAGTGAAGAAGCAAGCAGTGTATGAGGTATTGTGAAAATTGAGATTTTCACTTGTTAGTGTTTGATCTTTTGACAGAACACTGCTGGCTAACATCTCAAAGCAACCTAGAAATTAGACAATTTGATAACAAAACTGATACTGAGTACTGATTAACTATTAATAATAGTTCATAATGAAAGTGTGCAGAAACAAACTTGTGTGTGTGTGTACTCATATGTGTGGTGTGTGTGTGTGTGTGTGTGTGTGTGTGTTGTGTTTTGTAGTGTGTGTATGTGTGTGTGGTGTGTTTTAGATTCAATACTTTTTGGTTTGACAACAGTGAATAAGCAGTCATGAGCTTCATTCAGTCCCCATGTGCATGGAGCTTTTTAAAATATGTATCCATCCCACCAGATCCCACGCTTCTCTGTGTGTGTGTGTGTGTGTGTGTGTGTGTGTGTGTGTGTTTGTTTGTGTGTGGTGGTTTTTTCTCTCTATTTTTAAAGATCATTTTCTTTCAAGGGTAATAAATAAGTAATCTGTGTGTGTGTGTGTGTACTCTATTGCTTTTTTCTACATGCAGTCTCTGTGTGCATGCAGTATTTTGTCATCTGTTCCCTCTGGATGGTGTCATACTGATAATCTTTTTTTTCCCCTGAGCAATCAAATGCTATTGAGTGTGATTGTGTCCGATTTCACTTGCATGTATTTGTGCATGGATGTATGTGTATGTGTGCGTGTGTGTGGATGAGGGAAGAGAAAGAGCAAAATTAAAGTCAACATTTTATTTCCAGATGACAACATTGAATAAGCAATACATAACATTATTGTTGCCTTTTATAAAGCCATCCATCTAAAAATTTATAAAGCAACAACAAAATCAAATTGAAATGTGTGTGTGAAATGAATACAGACAACCGGGTATGTAGTTATTATTATTTTAAATAATCTATTATAATATTTTAATTCATATGTAACCAAGTATCCTTTATTAGATTCTACATGTTTTCAGCTGACCGAGTTAATATTATTGGAAATATGCTAGTCAGATACTAATAAGTCTCCTCATTAATCCCTGTCCAAGGTTCTTCCACTTCATGTCCTTTTTCGGGGGGGGTAATGAGCTAAATATCACAACGATGACACTCAATATGTACAGTAATTTTTTGTCTGATGCTGTGAAATGGTATGTTTTAACACCATATCAAATTTGGCCATCATCAGTTGAATAGAAGTACCCGTTGCTAAGGTGTTAGTTAGCTAGAGTGGTGAAAAACTTCAAACCCCATTTTCTCAAAATTGAAATCGCTGTGTAAATTCAAATAACAAAACCTTTGCAATTTTTATAGGAAATAAGTATCTTTGGTAGTTTGAAAATAAAACGGTTTTCATTCAAATCCGTTCTTTTTTACTGGGATAAAAACCCCATGTTAACCGAAAAAAGTTCGTTTTTTTTTTTCATTGATCATTTTTAAAATTTTCTGTCGTTTTTTCAAAAAGGAAAGGTTTGAATATTTTTTGGGGTTTTCCGTAAAAAAAGCTGGGGCTCATTTTCGCGAATTTGGAAAAACCAAAAGAAGAACGATCCGATGGTATTCCGACAACAAATTTGTCATATATTTGGCATTTTTCAGTTTTTATTTGAAAAGAGGTGAAATTTTTTTTATTGGGCTAACGCAAAAAAAAGGGGGGATTTTTGGGCGTACTCGTTTCCCGGGGCAAAACCGGCCGTTTTTTGTTTTTTTTGAAAATAAAAACCAGACCTTTTGTAAAAATTTGGGAATTTTTTAATTTTTGGATTTTTAAACCCGAAAACCTTTCAAGTTTAAAATGGTAAGGGGTTTTCTTCGAAAAAGGGAAGGGCAAGGCAGCCAAAAATTGATTTTTTAAATTTTTAGGTTCACTTTTTTAAAAATTTATTAAAAAAAAAATTAAAATTTTCTTTATCGTTTTTTAAAAGTTTATTTAACAAAACCCCGGGGTTTGCGTTATTGTGGTTTGTTAAAAAACAAGCTTAGAAAAACTATTAACATCTTGTCATTTTTCCCCAATTTCAAACCGGAAAAGAAAAACGTTGGATTTCTAGTTTTAAAAAATTTCCTTTCTTTGTTTGAACTTTTCTATAAATTATTTTTTTTTTTACGGGTGAAATGGATTAAACGTTTTGGCCCTGAATTGAAGCCTAACCCAAAGGAAATTAACCCAAGACTGTAGGGTTTTTTTTTTTCCTTTTTTTTTTTTTTTTTTTCCCCCCTTTTTTTTTTTTTTTTTTTTTTTTTTTCTTTATTTTTAATTCTTTTTCCTTTTTGTTTTGTTTTTTTAAATTTTTTTTTTAAATTTTTTTTTTGGGGTTTTTTTTATTTTTTTTTTTTGTTTTTTTTTTTTTTTTTATTTTTGGGGTTTTTTCCATGTTCCCCCAAAACCCTCCCCTTTTTTTTTTTTTTTTTTTTAAAAAAAAAATTTTTTTTTTTTTTTCCTTTTTTTTTTTTTTTTCCCCTTTTTAAAAAAATTTTTTTTCTTTTTTTTTTGGGGGCCCCCTTTTTTTTTTTTTTTTTTTTTTTTTTTTTTTTTTTTAAATCTTTGGGGAAAAAATCGCGGGCACCGGCAATTTAAAACATTGTCACCCAAAGGGTGTTGCAGAGATTTGCAAGCACTGCTGTTTCGTTTTTGGGTACTAAAAAAGGGTGAAAGACTTTTGATAAAAAACAGCCACTTCTCTGTCAATAAATTGGATGTGAGCTTCCAGGAGCAGTTCTTCTGACTAAGTTGAAAAAAAATGTACAAAGGGATAACCAATGGAAAGCATTTTTGCCCAAACCCAGTTCATATGGGACACTGTGTCCATTTAAGATTTTTGTGTGAAAATGTTGTACCAGCCAAATGGCATCATTGGAGACTTAGATCCCCTTCATGGGACTTTGAAAGCTGTTATTGCTTTTTAAAAAAAAGGGCATGGGAAAAAACAATGAAATTTACCAATTGGGAGCAAGCGGGAAATTTGGGGAAAAGAGGCACCCTTTGTACACAACAGGGGAGGAAAAATTACAAATAAGACATAAAAGCTGGCTTCAATGCCACGAGAAAAATTAAAAAAAGATGGAAAAAATTTTTGCTTTTGTGGTCTTTTCCCCTTCAAAAGAGTTTCATATTAGTGGTTGAGTGGTTTGGGATTCAAGGTTTTGGGCTTTTGCGCTCTGCATCCTCGGTCCCTAACACTCACAAATTTTCACCAGCCAGTTCCGATCAGGGTTTCAAAAGTTTGGAGGGACACTAGCCCCAGCCCTGGCATGAACCTGCCCCTCCCCTTTTCCCACCTTAATTAGGTTTTAGTAAAAACTGGTTTCAGAATGAATATCCAACATATGAAATGCTGCAAAGTGAAAATCTTTAAAAAATAGAGTTAAAAATGATTTTTGTTTCTTTTCTAAGCTGTTTTACAAAAACTAATTTTTCAAAAACTTTTCACAAAATTTTCACACTTTTTAAAATTGGGGGCCTTTTTGAATCTGAAAAAAATTATGAAATTGAGGAAAAAATCAAAAAAATGTTTTTTAAATAGCACTACAACCATATTTAACCACCAAATTCCCCAAGTCAATATCTATACAGGTCAAAAGTTTTTAATGAAAATCTACCATTTGTTGTCTGTTTGGTCCATCGCAGGGCTTTTTTAGGGTTTTCAAAAAATTAGACCCCATTTAAAACATTTGTCAGTATACCCCTAAAAAAAAAATTGGGATTCTTCTAGTAGTATTTTTTAAGCAAGAAAAAAATGTACCATAAGATGCTATCTTACCCAAACTGTTGAATTTAAAACATGGCTTATCGGCAATTTGAGAAAACCCGCCAATCCCCGATAGGAAATTTTTAACAAAGTAATTTTTTTACCTTCAAGATAAGGCTGATTCTTTTGTGGGTATTTAGTTTAAGACTTGTTGTGGAAATTTTTATGGGTTATTGTAGTGCTTTCCACAACAAGCCCTTTTCAAAAAAGGCTTCATCATTTAAAAAATGGCTGAAATTTGACCCCCCCATCTTTGAAACCCAGAAACTTTAAAAAAAATAGAGATAGGACAAAATTTTTGTTTTTTGGTTTTTTTAAAAAAAGTTTTTTCAAAAATACCATTTTTATGAAACCCAAATGCTAAAAAATTTTGGGCTGCCGCTACCAGTATAACCAAAAGATAATGAAAATTTTTTTATTTCGAGGAAAAATGAATAAGACCATGGCTTTTTTCACCCAGTCCCCCCCTTAGGGATATTACGTGTTGATTCTGGATTTCAAAAAAAGGGGCCCCAAGGGCCCCTAAAATAAAAAAAAAGGGGCATGCCCCCCTTCCCTCCCCTAAAAAAAAAAAAAAAAAATTAATAAATGGAATTTATATAGGCCTATATTTGCAGAGGAAAAAATTTCAAAGCGTTGCACTCAATCAATTCTTAAAGAAAAAGGACAAGTTTAGCCCATCAAGCCAAATTGCACAAAAGGAAAAACCCCACAAAAAAAGGTCCACACCCGGAAAGGGAAAGGGAATTTGGTTTGTTGAAGGCAGGGAAAAAAAACTATAATAAAAAAATTTTATTAAAAAGCGAGACGGGAAAAAAAAAAACTTTGGGGAGGAAAAAAACCAAAAAACCCCAAAATAGAAAAAGAGCGACGGCGAGGGTGGTTTGGGTTTGAATTGGGTATTCGAAGGGAAAAGGTATTGCCAGAGCGGAGAGAACGAAAAGGGGAGTTCAAGTGAAGAATTCACGGGGTTGGGGGTGTGTTTTGGGGAACTTTGTAACAGGGGTACTGATCTTATATTTTACTCTCTGTGGCCAGGCACCCCGTGGAGAGATTGCAAAGAGGGGTAATAGCTAGATTTTTTCTTTCTGAGGATTAACGGTGCAGGTTTTTTATACGTGAAGGGATTGGATGAGTGCTGGGAGACCAGCCAACGAGATTGCAATAGTCCAAGGGTGAAAAAATGAGAGACCAACAAGTTGGGTGTTGATGGGGACAGGTACTTTTGAAATTTCATAATACGCCCTAATTGTAGTGCAGGATGGCAGGTCTGATGATGAATTTTTGCATAGAGAGTTGTTTTCAATAATGACCCCTTAACCCCAGCAGTGGATAAAAGGGGCTGACATTTCCAAGTTGTATTTAAACTGTTGTGATGGAAGGGAGTTGTGTTTGGTCCACAAGATGGTTTCTGTTTTTTCTGTTTTTGCTTTATTTTTCTGTATCACCATTTTTGGATTTTTGAAAACAGTGGGCCATATTTGTAAAAAAGAGAAGGGAGATTTTAGGAGGTCGCTGCTTGAATCTGAGGTCATCTGCTAAAAAAAGATGGTTGTCTAGGCGGTTTAAATTTAAAAGTTGACAGTGGACAGTTAGAGGGGGAAAAAAAGGGCCCCGAAAATCCCGTGGAACCCCTTCCATCTTGCAGGGACTGATGAATCTGTTTATGTGACTTCTGGAATCGGGCGTAAGGTATGAACTAAAAAGGTAAGGGCCCCGTACCCGTACACCAAAAGTTTTTGAAAACGGGAGAGAAGAATAGAGTGGTCAATAGTGTCAAGGCTGCAATAAGTGAGTAGAGTAGAAAGGGGATTTTTCCCGAGTCAGAAACGGTAGAAGTGGTTTAATGTAATGGGCAAGGGGAGTTTCAGTCATGGTTTACGCGATAGGGAGACTGAAAAAGAGGAAGGAGATGTTGGGAGAAGGTGGTTTTTTGACTGTTTTAGAATCTTTTTCAAGGATTTTGAGATAAAAGGGAGGGTTTGGAAAAAGGTCTATGTTCTTAAATGTTGGGGTAAAGGGCATGCTTTTTGGTAGAGGTGTGATGGCAGTTTTTTGAGCGAAGGGAAAAATTCCAGAACAAGAAAAGTTTAAAATTTTCGTAATAGTGGGGAATAAGTTGTGGCAGGGATGGCAAAAAGGAACGGTAGGGGGGCAAGATCAATTTATTTTATTATAAAAGGGGGCAAAATAGTTTGCTAGGAGTGTGCAGTTTTTTTTGCATTTTTTCAGGAAGAGAAAACAAAACAAACAAGCGATAATTTTCGAAAAAATTAAAAATTCACCTTCAGGTTGCATTAAATTTTGTAAGCATCTGATTAGCAGAGAGAGAGAGAGAGAGGGGGGGGGGGGGAGAGGGAGGGGGGAAGGGGGGGGGAGGGAGGGAGGGAGGGGAGGGAAGAGAGAAGAGAGGGGGAGGGGGAGGGGAGAGAGAGGGGGAGAGAGAGAGAGAGAGAGAGAGGAAATTTTTATTTCTCATTCAAGAATAGACTAAGTTAGCTAAATACAAGTTAAAGCCAATGTCAAAATCTTGTTCCCTCCCCCCCAAAAAAAAAAAAAGAGAGACGACAAAGAGAGAGTGAAGAGAGGAGAGGGAGAAGGGAAAAAGGGGGAGAAGAGGAGAGAGGGAGAGAGAGAAAAGGAGAGATTTTTTAATTTCCCCATTGAGGATAAATCACAGCTAATAAATTAAAGCCAAAATCAAAGTCGCCACCCCCCCCCTCAAAGATCGTACTTGAGAGGGGGGAGAGAGAGAGAGGGGGGTCAAATTTGTATTTCCCCTTCAACACGGCTGTCAAAACAGGAAAAAACCCCCTCTTTAGTTTGCGGCTTGGGACTTTTCGCTCCGTAACCTAAATACCCTCTGCTGCTTCTAGGCACCGCGCGGTCAGGGTCCAAGTCCGCGTCTCGGGTGCCCGCACAATTCCTTTTTTGCTGTCTATTAGGATGGCGAATTTTTATTGAAGGCTTTTTACATTCCCCTGCTGGATGTCTACTTGTTTTTACAGTATCATACTTTAGTGAACAAAACTTTAATACCGCTTTACTTGTTTTTGGGGACGGTTGACAGTATTAGGTTTAAATAATTTTTTAAACATTTTTTTTACAAACACGGGGTTTTTCCAAAAAACGAAAGGGGTATGTTTTGTGTTTTCTTTTCTTCTCTCTCTCTGTGTCTTGTGTGTGTGTGTGTGTAATAATAAGTAAGTTTAAAACCCTAAAATAGGAGACTGAATAAGAGAGAGAGAGGGGGGGGGGGGGGGAGGGGAGAGAGAGAGAGAGGGGGGGGAGGAGAAGAGAGGGGGGGGGGGAGATCTACTTTGGGTGTGTGAGTGTGGGTGGTGGTGCGTGCGCCGCATGCATGCGTGTGGTGTGTTATTGTTTTGTTTTGTGGCGGGGGTTGAGTGTGCGTGCGTGTGCGTTTGCGGGGTGGTGTGCGCACACTGGTGCGGGTGTAGCGTATGTGCCCGTGTATGCATGTGTGAACGTGTGTGTGTGTGTGTGCGTTTGGTGTGGGTGGTGTGTTCGGCCCCGACCACATGTGCCCGGGGCTTCCCGGCTGTGTGTCATTTCAAGTTGTTAGTTTTCTCAAGCACTGGTGGTGCCTTTCTTGTGTTCATGTGGTGGGTCACACCGCAAATGTATGATGGCGTGCGCGCGTTGGTGGATAGGGTATGCTAATTATTTTTTCCATTTTGTGTGTGTGTGTGTATGTTTGTTGCTTTTGTGTGTAGGTGTGTGCGTGCCTCATGTGTGTGTGTTTATTTATTTTGCTTATTTTTTATTTCAAGGATAATGGAATAAGCATTGTGCTTTTTTAAAAAATTTGTTCCCCTGTAATGCAGTTTTTAATTTTTTTCTCCCTTTTTTTGTGTGTGTGTTTTCTTTCGCTTTTTTTTTTGGGGGTTGCTTTGATGTCAAAGTGTAGGCCGTGTGAATTTTTTTTTTTTTTTTTTTACAAAAAAAGGATGAAAGTAGATAAACATTTGATCCAACAAAATTTTTAACGGTCAGAAACTTTTTGAATAGTTCAGAAACATCAGTGAAATAAAAACCTGAGCCCTTTGTGAGGTTTTTTGGCTTTTTAGACAGTATAGGATAGAAAGACATTTGTTTTCTGTGTTTCGGGGTTAAATTATGGGGGGTACTGGAATTGGTTAGAAAAAACCTTCAGCTGTGCAAGGATACCGCTAAAACTGATGAAACAGTAGACTGGTAGTGCTGTAAAAGCTGACCGCGGAGGTTTTTTAAAAGGGAAATCAGAAAACTGAATAATGACGCGGAGACCTCCCCCAACTTCCTCACCCTGCCTTCAGGCGTGGCCGGCGCGGTAGCCGTACCCTTTTTTGTTTGTTTATGGCCCCGTTCGCCAACAGGTTCAAAGAACAGCCCCCCCAAAAGGGTTTTCTGCATCAGAATATTCAATGTTTTTTCTATGTTCATTGTTTTATATATAAATATTTCTTTTTTAGAGAGAGAGAAATTCTGTTTTTTTTTGGGCGTGTTTTTCCTGCACCTTCCGGGGTTTTTTTCATTTTGTTGAATGCTGTCACATCAACCAGTATGAAAAAAAGTACATGGGGTTTGGAGTCAAAAAAAGCTCGTTTAAAGCTATTTTAAAGGTGCTTTTCTTCTTTTTAAAAAAATTCACTGTGCAAGAGGATGTGGAAAAGACAAGGGTAATTTACGGTGAAACACTACAGCTGCAAATGGTGTGCTGCTTTCCTTTTTTCCCTGTTTATTTTTTCCACCCCTGCCAGCTGCCATAGAACTTTGGCTGGGGAAAATAAACGGAGGGTTTTGGGAAACAGTGAGAGAGATAAATCTAGATTTAGATGAAGGTTAAAGCCCAAAGTCAAAATCTTGCTCCCTCACCCCCCCCCCCCCCCCCCCCCCCCCCTTTTAAAAATTTTTTATTTTTGAATACTTGAGAGGGGGAGGGAGAGGGGGGCCCCCTTTTCCCGCCAATTAAGCAGGGCCGACGGGGTTCCCCTGGTTACCTTTGCCGGGTTGGTTTTGTAAGTTCCCCCTTTACCCCCTAAAAGGGGGCCCCGCCCCTTTTTAAGGGAAAAACCGGGGAAAGTGGGGAACCCCCCAAAATTGGGCCCCCAAAATGGGGTTTTTAAAACCCCCTCGCTCCCCCTTTAAATTAAGGAGGGGAACCACCTTCCAAAATTAAGGAGGTAAGGGGGGGGGGGGGGGGGGTTCGGCCAAGTGCAACCGACATTTTTCGGTCAATTGTGTTTTAAGTGACTTTGGATGTCCCCCTTTTAAATGCTGCCTTCCCTTTATGGGAAAGGCCCCCTAAAAACCCCGGAAAATTTGGGGGGGAAATAAAACCTGGTTTAATCAGTTAAAGGGGAAAAAATCCAAAAAAATGGGGGTCATTCCTTTTTTTAAAAAAAATGAAAAAAGTTTTTTTTTTTCCTAAATTTTTTTTTTTACTATGTTTGGGAAAATTCTTTTTAAATTTTAAATTTTGTTTAAAAAATAATTTAAATGGTGGTTTTTAAATTTAATTTTATCCGGGTGAAAACATGCAATATTAGGGGTTGTTTTTTAAAAACAAAAAATGGGATTGGTGAAAATTTTCATTATTGTTTATGGAGGGGAAGAAGGGGGATAAGAAACAAAATGGTAATTTTTTAAAAATTTTATTTTTCCGGAAAAATTGTCAATTTTACTTTTCCCGGCAAATTAAAAGAGGTAATAAGGCATTGTTTTTTGGGTTAAAAACTTGGAATAAAATTTTACCCCTTTGACTTGATGGGCATTGAAAGAAGGGTTTTTTTCAGCCCCTGTAAAACTTTTCTTTCTTGCAGATTTAAGCTTTTTAACCCCGCTGGACCGCCTCTGCTTAAAATTCCCCTTTTTCCCCCTGATCTCTGTTGTACCAATTACGCCACATGTTTCCCCAGTAAAGGCTTCTTGGAAATGACGAAGTAAAAAAGAGGACAACAGAGCAGGACCAGCCTGATTTAGTAGGCGCCTTTAGTAGGTGCGCCTTTAGTAGGTGCGAATCAGAAAATCTTGCCACCCATGGGGTAGCTACCAAGGTAATGACTGCCCTAGAACTGACAAGGATGAACTACAGTTTTTGTGATTGGTGAAAAGTGAGGCGCTTAGCCAATCAGGAGCATCAACTGAGAACTTCCGCGGAAGTAGGGCTTAATTTTAGAGATTATACAAACGGCAGTAGCGATGGCGCACTGTTTGTTAAAAAATGCGCTGTCCAGGATTTTTTTCTGTCCGTTAGGGCGCACTGCCCACATCGTTTTGTGGCAATTTTGCAAAAAATGCGGGAATCCCGCAAGGGCGCACCCTAGAATCAACATTGTATATATATATATCTATCTATCATCATCATCATCATCAGACCCGTGACCTTGGCGGTCGTGGGGGAGACATGAAAGACGATGCTGTGGTAAGCCTCCTCCATCCATCTCGGTCCTCGGCTCTGCGCAGTAGTGCCGAGTCATTCATCCTGGTCCATTCTCTGATGTTGTCCATCCATGACTTGTTCTGTCTTCCCCTCCTTCTGCCACCTTCGAGTGTTCCCTGCAGTACTGTTTTGGGCAGAGTGTTGTGGCGGGTGACGTGGCCGAACCATGTCAGCTTTTTCTCTTGACGATGGTGAGAAGGGGTTCCTGTGGACCTGCCAGCCGTGTTATTTGACTCTTGACAAATTCATTGGTCTTTCGTTCTCTCCAGGATATGCCCAGTAGTTTTCTATGGCATTTTGTTTCGAATGACTGGACTCGCTTTGCTGTTTCAGCAGTCAATGTCCAGGTTTCACTTCCGTACAGCAGGATCGACTGAATTAGGGCTTTGTAGAGCTTTAGTTTGATTGGGAAACTGATCTCTTTACTTTTCCATATGGTGGTGAGTTTTGTCATGGAAGATGTTGCCATGGCTATTCTGACTTTGATTTCTGTCGTCGATCGCCCGTCCTTTGTGAGTGTAGCGCCGAGGTATTTAAAAGCGTCTACCTCCTCCAGTTGTTGGCCGTTCATGTAAATTTTAGCGGTGGCATTGCTCGTGCTGTTCACAAGTACTTTACTTTTCTCCGAGCTCACCTCCATCCCATATGCTCCAGCTCTGTTCTCAAGTCTGGTCGTAAGATCTTGCAGCTCTGTGTTACTTCCGCCCATGAGGTCAATGTCATCGGCAAACCGTAAGTTGTTGAGGGGTCTGCCGCCAATGGATATGGTAGAGTGGAAGTCATGGAGGGTCTCTCTCATAATGTTTTCCAAGAACAGATTGAACAGGACTGGAGATAACAGGCATCCTTGTCGGACCCCAACTGTGGTTTTGAAGTAGTCTCCAACCTGATTGTTCAGAAGGACTGCACTGCTTGCGGTGTTGTATAGTGCTTGAATGGTTTGCACTAGTCCTTCTTCAATGCCAAACATTCTGAGGACCTGCCACAGGCCTTCGTGCCATACTCTGTCAAAAGCCTTCTTGAAGTCGATGAAGTTGTGGAACTATATATATATATTATATAAGAGAGAGAGAGAGAGAGAGAGAGAGAGAGAGAGAGAGAGAGAGAGAGAGAGAGAGAGAGAGTGCGTGCGTGTGTTGGGGTGGAAATTGAACCTAAGACTGTTCGAGATTTTTGTCCACCTGCTGGTAAGAAAGGTAATGATCTGTAGATTTCAGAAAATGTAACAACTCAATATGACCCAATTATACCTTAAGACTCCTTTTGTAAAAATGGGTCACATATCAATTTATATTTGTCTTACTACTGTGTAGAAACAGCTGTCATGGATACAGTCAAAACAAGGAGTCAGGCTTAGAATATGGGTCTCCAAAAATTTAAGGGGTAGGGGTACAAAACAAGCCATATCTCATAAGTTTATTTGGTGATTGCAACTGTTTTTGGTTTAGTATTAGCAGAAAGTGTCATAATGGCTTTCTGTAATGTGAATGTTTTATTTGTGTTGTATGAAACACATAATGAACAAGTAAATTTTTTTTTCCAAATCAGCGAAGAATATCGAAACTATTTTTGTTGAAAAATATGAAAAAGTGATCATTTTCCCGCCTGATTTTGATTTAAAAACATCTATGGCCTTTCAGTGATTGTGTGTAGTTGTTTTAATGATTATTTTGTCACATCACAATAGTTATAAAAGATTATCATAATATTTGTGTCACAAGAAATCAGCGTGGGGGTACCTCATTTGAGATGGAATATCTAATTTGTTGAACCATATATTCTTTTCAATTTTTTGTGATAAAAAAGGGGACCCCTCGCACTCTGACCGCACACATAGCTATGCAAGTCCCCCACCCCTCTGTCTTGTATATATATAGAGCTGCTGGACCATCCCTTTCTTGAAATTGATATTCATGGTGGATATTTTCCACATGGCCTCCTTTCTTTCAACAGATAAAGTTCACTTGCTATCCCGATCGATGACTCGCGACCTAACACAGACAAGGGTAGTAATCGGCATGGAAGAGTTACATCCCTCAACTCTCCTACTACTGTGGGCGGGTTGACCCGCCCGCTTACTACTTGGATCCACAAAGCCGCGGGTGGGTTTGCCCACCAGATACTTGGGAACACCCAGTGTCTCCCTTGTGTGCTATTTATACACCATGGTCTCACATCCCTCATCACTTTAGACATGCGCAATGAGCTCCCAGATAGTGTAGCTGCCGCCACTTGCAATTTTCTCTTCAGTTGATCAATTTTTGTGCTGATTTTTTCGATTTTATGGCAATGTCATCGAGTGACGAGTTTTGGAGGGAGCTGCATCAAGATGGCTACTGCTACAATGAACTTTTGGGAGGATTTTCCGTGAAAATAACTGCAGAATCTGAACTTATGCGGACTGAAATGGACTTAGAAGCTGCACAGAGGATTCAACAGTTGCAGATTGGAATCGATGTGCTGTGTTAATTGGTGATTCAAGTGATGAAGATGACTATGACAGTAGTGTAAACAATGATCCTGCCGAGGGGGGCATGTGACTGTGACTGGCTTAAAATGAAGGAATTTTGTGAAAATTATGGCTCCAGAAAATTGCAAAATGTTAGTGACTCGTGGGTAGTATGATGGTTTTTAAAAAAAAATTGTTCACTGAAGAAGTGCAAAATCAAATTCAAAATAATTGTGACCTGATTTCAATGGCTGTTTGTTCATCAGCCTGTATGCTTGTTTGTGAGTGTGTTTACATGTTATTCTAATATCTGAATATTTTCATTTATTTTGCATGCTTACATGTTTGATTTTATTTTACTTCATCTTTACGATTCTTTACCTCTCGAAATAGTTGTACTTTTTAAATTGCTTTTAAAAACATGCATGGGAAAATACATAATAATAATAATAAATGGAATTTATATAGCGCTGTATCTTGCACATAAATCAAAGCGCTGCACTCAACTCATTCTTACAGTCAATGCAACCAATAGCAAGTAATAGTTCTAACAAGTCCAAATGCATACAGACACACACACATACATACACACACAGGTTATACACTTTGGCAAGGTGATGGAATTTTTGGCTGTTGAAAAGCAGGGATAGCTAAGAAATGAAACATGAGAGGAAATGATATACATGTGCCAGTGGTGGTGACAAGAAATTCTGTGGAAGAGGCAGCCTTGTACACAACAGTGGGGAAAAATTACAAATTACAAATAAGGCATCAAAGCTGGCTTCAACTGCCTACAGAGAAAAATCCGACTGGAATAAATTTTAGCTTCTGTGGTATTTTCTCCTTCAAATGAGTGTTTCATCATTAGCAGGTTGAGTCGCTTTGGCTGATTCAAGAGATTTGGCACATTTGGCTTCTTGCGCTTCTGCATCCTCAGTGTCCCCTAACACTGTAGCATCAAATTTACACCAGCCTAGCTCTCTGACATCAGAGGTTCAAAAGTTTAGTGAGGGAGCACTGAGCTACCCCAGTCCTGACATGAACCTGTCCCTCTCCTTTACCACCTGTAATTGGGCATTTATCAAGCTGGTTCTTGGAATGATATATCACAATATATGAAATGCATGCAAAGTGATTAATCATTAAACATCTGATTAATCATTAAAATATAAGTTAAAATGATTCTTGTTCCTTTTCTAAGCTTGTTTTTACCCAAAAAACTAATGTTTCACAACATTTCTCTTAAATGTTCACCACATAATTTAGCCATTTGGTGGCCATTTTGATTCTGAAAACACATTATGTAACTGATGAAAAAAAAGGAAGTATTTTTAATAGCATAAACAGCCATACTCTACACCACCAAATTCCAAGTCAATATCTATACACTGATACAGGTTCAAAAGTTATTAATGAAAATCAACTCTGTATTTTTGGTCTGTCGCAGGGCATTTGAGGGTTTTCGGTAAAATTAGACCCCAATATTTGAAACATTTGGTCTAGCATAGCCCTAGAAAAATTGGACGTAGTCTATATGAATATATCTTTTAAGCACTGTAAAAAAGTAACCATAAGATGCTATCTTATCCAACCTGTTGGACTTCAAACATGACTTATTGTGCAATTTGAGTAGATCGCCAATCACACGTTGAGGCAATTTTAACAAAGTATATCTTTTTTTCTCTTCAAGATAGAGAGCTGATAATTTTTGTAGGTACTATCAGTATTATAGACATTGCATATGGAAATTTGCATGGGCGTGGTTGTAGTGCTTTTCACAATAGGTCCTTTCCAAATAAGGCATCTATGTGGTTAAAACCGCCGAAAAATGTACCGCCATCTTTAGACACCCATAACTTTAGAAAAAAATAGAGATGGAGACATAATTCTTTTTTTTGGTTGTGTTTGTTTTAAAAAGTTCTTTTCCAAAATACCATTTTAATGTACACAAATGCTGTATAAAGTTTTGGCTGCCACTACCTACTAAAAAAAAAAAAAGCGACATCCACATTCTCAGATGTGTGACATCACATACTGATTGATACTCATGTTCACCCCCACACACCATGCCCCCACCCCCTACACACAACAACCACAAACAATGTAAAATAAACAAATCATCAGAAACTTACCTGCTAAGGTGACATTTCCATGCAAGAAGCGACCCTGATAGATAAGACGCAGTATGTTGGTTGGCGGAAGCTGCTCATCTGACCAGTCTGCAAACATTTTAGGAAGGAAAGAAAGAGCTGTCAGAAGCCATAAAAATCAATAAATACTGTACTTATTCTACTACAACCATTCTGAAAGTAAGCTCTTTATTTACTAAAGCATGCTATCTTGAAATATGTGTGTGTGTGTAATAAATTACTTTTTGGGTTTTATGGTGCCTATTTTCTGCCATTTTAAGTCTATTCACCTTTCTAACTCTATGCAGATCTTAGCTCTTTTTCTCCATATCCATGGTCAGTTACTGGAGTCAGTCCTTTCAGCAGGGGATGGGATAGCCTAGTGGTTGGAGCATTGCCCGGGTTCGAGCCTCCACTGAGGTGTCCA
The DNA here is from genome assembly GCA_028751875.1 of Rapana venosa. Taxonomy (NCBI): domain Eukaryota; kingdom Metazoa; phylum Mollusca; class Gastropoda; order Neogastropoda; family Muricidae; genus Rapana; species Rapana venosa. Next base: position 54,785,483 of record CM054144.1, read on the forward strand.
CTTGAGGGAGATTTTCCCAATGGAGATAACATCAGTGCCCACTCCACTCCCATCCAAAAGTCCATGTGAACGCATGCAGAACATCTTGTGCACACATTAAAACCCATTCCATCTTTTGATAGAGTAGGCCATTGTGTACCAGTAGGAATGGATGACAAAACTTACAAAGACACATGCACACTGGTTTTGTGTACATAGACATCATCCCTGAAGTTGGAATGCAGCTACTTTAACCGTCTTGACTCCGTTATGACCACAGCCGACAGTAACTGCCGCCACTGCTAGATTCCAATACGACTGCAGCTGATGGTTGGTGCTGCCCATGTGGGCAGTACTTCTCCATCACACAGAGATCTTGTGGTTTTCACACAATGTGTCTGAAAATTGATGGGGCGATGTAGGGAATGTTAGAGAGGGTGCCAGTGATAAATTTAGACCACTAACATGCGTGTAGTCGGGATGGAAGGAAGAAAGCACAGCCAGTGACCGTAACACTTTTCAATTGTAGCAACGTTGCAACAACAAAAAAGGCATCTTCTTTGGTAGCGGACGATTCATCTGATTAGCAAGACGATTAAATTAATGTTATTGTCTTGGAAGTCGAAAAATTTGGAAGATAAATGTTAAGCAAGTCCGATATTAAACGCTTATGAGGAAGAGGAGGAAGGAAATGCTGCAGTTAAGGAGAAGAGTGAGCCAGAAAATAACATGCTACAGGGTTTCCGTGTTGTTTTGAATTTGTCATACCTGTGCGGTGACAGTGGTGACAGTCATGTACACTTCTGTACACTTAAACATGAGGTAGATATGAACTGCAGTATAAAGGTCATATATTGATTGAATATGACTTGTTTTCAAAAGTAAAAACCCCAGTTAAACAAAACTTCTGTCTCCTTGAGACATATAAAACAACAGGCGTTATGGGGACATTGTGTGACATATCCTTGAAGAACAATTGCACATAACCATTGGTAAACACATCAGCTAGGAATCAGTTCCTCATTCTACACTAACATGCATGAACTATTATCAAATCCATCCATCTGAAGTCTGTAGCTAGTACCAATAGACTGCGCTGGTTTGGGCACGTTCAACAGAAAGCAGACCACCACATCATAAAAAGAGCAATGAACTTCGTAGTGGATGGAAAGGGAAGACCTAGCAAGACCTGGGCTGCCTGTATTGCAGATGATCTTAGAGAAAGGGGCATAAATAAGGAGGAAGCTCAAAACAGAGAGAGATGGAGAAGGCTCATCAATGTCAAACCTCCCCTGGGAGAAACATGACAAAAAAAGAAGAAGGATTTGCCGTTTTATCGTATATACCATACTTTTTTTTACCTGCGATTGGTGACAAATAAGGTGACAATGACATCTGGTGACCAGACACATAAACTTGCATCTAAATGCAAGTACAAAGACATACCTAGCTTGTGACAAAATTTCAGCTTGATAGCTTGTCATGCACACGCACAATTGTCTTAGGAGTAAATTCAGTCAGTTGGGAGTAGAAAACCTTCAAACAATTCAAAATCTATAAGCAGTTTAGCTCTGCAGAATCCAACAACAAGAAGGTGGGCAAATGGTCGCATATGCAAAGTTTTACCACTGGTTAACTTCTGAGCTCTAGTCTAACAGAAAAACATTTTTTCAGTGATCTATTATTTCATATTTGCAGTGTTGATTCTAGGATTTCAAACTAAGAGGCCCAAGGGCCCCCTAAAAGGAACAAGAAAATGGGGCATTGACCCCCCTTTCATAAAAAAAGGGGACAAGTAGTAAATGCTTACAGTAATAATAATAATAATAAAGAGAGTGTATATAGCGCTATATCTTGCAGAGACAAAAAGCGCTTGCACTCAACTCATTCTTACACAGTCATGCAACCAGTAACAATTAATAGTTCCAACAAGTCCAAATGTGCGTGCATGCACGCAGGCCCTGGCACCCTCAGTACTCTTAGTTTCTATTTTTTCAAGGAAGAGAAACAAAACAGGCAGATACGTAGGAAGAAAAAAATTAAATGAAGTGTTGCAGTTAATCTGTAGTAAGCACTTCTGATACAGGAGAGAGGGAGAGAAAGAGAGGGAGAGAGAGGGAGAGAGAGAGGGAGGGAGAGAGAGAGGGAGGGAGAGAGAGAGAGGAGAGAGAGAGAGGAGAGGAGAGAGAGAGAGAGGGGGGATGTCAAAGTCAAATTTGTATTTCCACAGAATTGGGGAGATAGATCTAGATGAGAAGAGAGGTAAAAGCCTACATCAAAGTTTGTTTTCCTTCTCAAGATGGTAAAAATGCGTGAGTGAGTGAGTGAGTGAGTGAGTGAAAGAGAGAGAGAGAGAGAGAGACAGAAGAGAGAGAGAGAGAGAGAGAGAGAGAGAGAGAGAGAGAGAGAGAGAGAGAGAGAAGAGAGAGAGCATAACTGATGGAAGAGGCAAATTTGTATTTCCACATTCACAGATAGGTCTAGGTCTAGATCTAGATAAGATAAAGCCAATGTCAAAGTCTTGTTTCCCCCACAAGATTGTACATTGAGAGAAGAGACAAGAGAGATACAGAGAGAGAGAGAGAGAGAGAGAGAGAGAGAGAGAGAGAGAGAGAGAGAGAAAAGAGAGAGAGATGGATCAAATTTTTATATATTTTTTAATTTCCACATTCAGACAAATAGACCTAGATAATTAAGTCGTGTTTCTGTTCTCAAGCCAGGGCTACCTGTCTCACCAGATCTACCAGCTCTGAACCTGCTAGGACGCAGCGTCTGCAATCTCCTCAATGATCTCTGTCCCAATCACATCATTAGTTTCTGGAGTACAAGGCCTCTTGGACGATGATGTAAACGATGAGGACAACAGAGCAGGATGAGCCCGCTTTATTATGAAGATGGCTTGTAGATGTGAATCAGACAATCTTGCCGCCCCTGGGGTAGCCTACCCACGCAATGACCACTGGGGAACTGACAAGGACAAACTGAACATCCTGTGATTGGTCAAAAGTGAGATTGGTCAAAAGTGAGGTGCTTAACCAATCAGAAGCATCAAGGAGAACTTAATAAAATAATAATAAATGGAATTTATATAGCGCTGTATCTTGCACAGTGGAAGTCACAAACGGCAGTTGCGATGGCGCACTGTTTGTTCAAACGCGCTATTCATGATTTTTTTGCGGTCGTTATGGTGCACTGCCCACATCATTTTGTGACAATTTTGAAAAAAATGCGGGAATCACACAAGGGCGCACTCTAGAATCAACACTATATTGGTATACTTGATTTAAAAACCAATACACAGGTCTGTCATTGTTAGGGGTACCCCGCCTGCCACAGCATTCTACACCTGCAGACATCACAGCCCTAGGAAGTAAAAGAGTGATGCTGGAAAAATCACCACCGGTTCTTTTTGTCAAATATTCTGTGCAGTTTTTGCACTAATTATACATGGTTACACTTACAGTTGCTCATCTTTGTGTCCTCCATTAACAGAGAGCAATGCAAATATAAAAACCACCCCAGTGCAGCTAATAAGCAGGTGCACTCATTTAATTTATGTGATCAATATTTCACACTTTTAGTGGTGAAGATAAAACACCACAGCCTCAACAGACTACAAAAAGCTACAGTACTTCATAAAACTTTCACAGCCAGTTGACTGCTAAAGACCATACTAGGAATGCAAGTATGAACAAACCAACTTGGAATCAAAATTTAGCCGACCTTATAATACAGGACACGCTCCTCTCACATTAAAATAATGGCAATAGCCAATGCTTAACCTCTTAACTGTTGAGTGGAAGTGCACCCTATATGCCGGGGAATAAAATACTCATGCACCACTTGCTATGTTTCAGGTCCCTCTTACTAAGAAATTCATCATCATCACCAGTCCCGTGACCTTGGCGGTCGTGGAGGAGACACGAAAGACGATGCCGTGGTAAGCCTCCTCTATCCATCTCGGTCCTCGGCTCTGCGCAGTAGTGCCGAGTCATTCATCCTGGTCCATTCTCTGATGTTGTCCATCCATGACTTGTTCTGTCTTCCCCTCTTTCTGCCACCTTCGAGTGTTCCCTGCAGTACTGTTTTTGGCAGAGTGTTGTGGCGGGTGACGTGGCCGAACCATGTCAGCTTTTTCTTCTTGACGATGGTGAGAAGGGGTTCCTGTGGATCTGCCAGCCATGTTATTTGGCTCTTGACAAATTCATTGGTCTTTCGTTCTCTCCAGGATATGCCCAGCAGTTTTCTATGGCATTTTGTTTCAAATGACTGGATTCGCTTTGCTGTTTCAGCAGTCAATGTCCAGGTTTCACTTCCGTACAGCAGGATAGTCTGAATTAGGGCTTTGTAGAGCTTTAAGAAATTACTACATTAATAATCCTGATAGTCTGCCCAATGTCAGTATCTTTATCGTAGATTACTTCGAGGCAAGCTCAAATTAGTTAGCATGATATTTCACTACGAAAATATATTTAAAATGTAAAAATCGACAAAAATACACTTTCTTCATCACCACTGTCATTCTGAGTACCCCTCATCTCAATATCGTCAAACATAGGAGGTAAAGGAGTCCCATAACCTATAAGGTCGTAGGGGAGCGAGGCGTCAGAGACCTCACTTCTCTAGGGCCAGCATATTGAGGGCGGCGCCCATCTCCTCTCCCTCGCTGCTTTACCTTCCCTGACCCTAAAGAGGGCAGGTACCCATTTACAGCTGGGTGAACTGGGGGAACTGTACTGAAGCCAAGGCGCGCGAATGGTCACCCATCCAACTGGTAACCACGCTTGACGCTGCTTAACTTGGCTGGGGGAAAGCGAGTGCTCCGACCACTGAGCTATCCCGTCCCCATCGTCAAACATAAGTCCAGGCAAAATCTCAGTCATTTTTTTAAAAAAAGCACCATCTCCTGAATCATACACGATCGTTCTCATCACTGCCAGGATTATCTAAAGTTTTATTTGCCCCTTTTTCAGCTGTGTAAAGTTATTGATACCTTCATTGAGAAGTGTCAGCCATTTTGAACAAGAACTGCCCAAGCAGTCATGCAAAATAACACAAAATATGAGCTAAAAAACAATTGTTTTTGCCACGGTTTTGCAGCTGGATGTTGCCAAGCAACAGGAGAGTGATTTCTTATAATTTTGGAGTTTTTTCCCTTTAACTGTAGTCAAGGAAGCTGGCTTCTTTACTTTGGTTCGAAACCCCGGAAATTTTCCAGGTTGTAGGCATATAGAGTGCACGTTTAGTCCCGGAAAATTTCCTGGGTGGGGCAGTCTAGTGTTTAACTGTTTTTTCCAATGCTCTTATGATACCTTCTGGCCAGTGGCAGAAGACATGGTCTGTGATTTCTGCTGCAGAGTCACTGGGGCTGAAGAGAAACTCATGGGTTTTCCCACTCACCAGAATCAACCGCAAATTGATCTGCAAACAAAAGTCAGGAATGTAATTGACTCAACTGATCTCAACAAACAGATTTCTTTTTTTATGCATGCACAACCCCAAGCACATGCCCACACACATCACATGACATACTACAACTGTACAAGACTCTTGACATAAAGTATGATAAGATAATCTATCTTGGTGAATCTCGTTCAGACAGAAAGTGAGAAACTGATAAAAGTCAAATCAGTTCTCAAGTTGACTTTTCTTTACTTTCAGTCTCACTGAGAAAAAAACCATAGTCTGCACACAGTACTTCCAAAATAAGTAAAGTTCTACTAGCTTCAAAAGACCTTTTGTTTGAATACACAGAGATCTACTGTCATGCACACTTTTAGATCTCCGTCTCTCACCATGAGCTTGGTCTATAATCAGTATAATGACAGAACTTTCCTATTTCACAAGTTTCAGGCACCCTTGTCTTTTCCTGCACACAATTACTGCTCATTAATTACATGTTTTGATGACATAACCTAGGCAGGCCTCAGCTAATGACTAGAAGAGAGAACCTTCACTTCAAGAATCCACAAGAACTCAGAATCATGATGCAATCTGGCCCACCACAAAACACAAATAAGAGAATTGTTTATCGTGAATGTTATGCACATGGAGATAAATAAACTCAGTTAAAGGCAACGGTTCAAATAATATAATTTCTTCAGAAAACTCATGTTGTTATATCAACTGATATATTGTATACACCCACTAACAATGTAGACAGTCGTGAGAATATAAATATATATACATGAGAGAGAGAGAGAGAGAGAGAGAGAGAGAGAGAGAAGAGAGAAGAGAGAGAGAGAGAGAAGTTGGTTTGAATGCGGGTGTGTCCTTATCACCAAGTAGTGAATGGACATTAAACAAACAAAACAAAACACCCACTAACATTATAGTACTAATAAACATCAAGTGCAAAACAAACAAAGCAAATAAGCTCTTTACATAATTAACATGCATAGTGATCTTCATACACAAAGTATCACTCTCTTTGCAACATGAACATACATGTACATTACTATCAATAGGAAAATTACATCAACAACATAATGTTTTGGTTTAACTTTAAGTCTTGCTTGCATGAATGTGTTAATGCACACACACAGTAACACACACACACACACACACACACACAGATCCACACACCAGAAAACAAGAAAACCCCTAACAGTGAAATAATGATTATACTCTGAAAAGCAATGTACAACATTCCGCTCTTTTTTTCCTCTTTCAGTTTTTGTTTGGTTTTTCTGGCAAATCATGTGACAATGGACAAGTTTCTAACATTAACAACCATATTGCATGCCTTGTGACAACCCTTGTGCTACAAAGAAAAGCTGTACATTGTGTGAGCTATCTCAGCAATGTTTTTCCTAAGGCGTTTGATGCATGCACATCTTATTTCTAGAAGTCTGCATGCATGTCTGCACAATTATCATGATATAACACACACTGATTTGAATCACACACATGTACTCACACATGTGCACGAGCACACGCACACTCACATTACATACTACACAAAAAGTTATATCCTGAGCAATGGCGGCGCTTACAATTAGTCACAAATCAGGAAAATTACAATCCACAACATTCCTCCCCTCCGTTTCTTTTTGCTTTTCATTGTGTATACATGAGCTGTTCTCCACTGTTAGGGTCACCGGGTGGGGTGGGGGTGTCGCCCAGAAAAACATTTAACTAGACTTGAATAAACTATGTTTGAATCATTTATCTTTACTTAATGAATTTCATATATATCAAGGAAACAATGTGAGCAGCCAAGAAACCCAAAACAGAAAATTATGTTTATGAGAAATTTCTGACAAAAATGGCCCCAAAAATGGTGGCCGAAAACTCCTGCTCGCTTCTAAAAGTTAATTACTGCAAAGATTGTAACCCCTAATAAAAAATTCTTCTACAGAAATAAAGATTAAGGATGCATTGAAGTATTCACATGGAAAATTGTTTTTAATTAGTCATCTTGGCAGACAACTGTCCATTTCGGGTAACATACATTACAAGTGGTGTCAGTTCATAACTTTTTTTTTTTTTTGGTGCCTTCTGCCACAAGTTAGCAGATGATAATTGCGTGCAAGTTGGTTAAAAATCAATTATTTATCCAGTAAAAATTAATATCAAAGCTGCATTTTAATAATTCAAACCAAGCATGTACATATATAATCCGAAAAAAAATCTCTTTGGTGTCACAAATGAAAAGCACATAACGTGCAAAATTCAGAAGCATAGCAAAATGTTACCACATGCATCAGCCGGCCATTTTCTGTACCTCATGATGAATTGTGGAATAGTACACAAATCTGTGATGTTTTTGTGTGCTTTTGAAGGGTGAGAATGATGATATATGCAAAAGTGTGTGCGGTGTCACACATCTTCTTGCCTGAAATACGTGTTACACGAGTGTGTGGAATGATCATCTGATGGCAAAATCAGACTATGTTCACTTTTGGTAAATGTTTTTCTCTTAAGTTTGCAAATGATTTGGCAGAAAGTATGTTTACTTATGTTCTAGTGTCAGTATTCCTTGTTCTTTTGAGTTTGATGTTTCGGTCTAGTTGACAAAGTCGAAGAATGTATTGAGATGTGTGTAATTGAAAATCTTTCTTTTTCTTCAACTCTCTACGCTTGTCGCATAGTTGTAGGATGTTAGGTGTGACCCATGGTTTTTTGACTGGTCGGTGTTTGCCAAGAAGCTCACTTGCTGTTTCAGTCACTGCTGTATTGAAACTATTCGTCAGTGTATCTATGTCTGAGTCTATCACAGTGAGTGCTGCAAACTTTCCACCTATCCTTGCTTCGTGAAGAAAAAGAAAAATGAAACAAGGGCAGAACAATATAGGGCAGTCAACAAAAGAATCAGGAAGTCCATGACGGAGGCAAAAGAGAAATGGATCGGTGAACAGTGCCAAGACATTGAAGAGAACATCAAGAAAAACAATAGCAAGAAAGCATATCAGCTGGTGAAAGACATGACTAGCACAAAACAGGGAAAAGGTTTAACAATCCAAAACAAAAATGGAAAGTGTCTCACTGACGACCAGGATATTCTGAACAGATGGACAGAATACTGCTCCGACCTGTATAACTATAGAACCGCAGGAGATCCAGAAGTCCTTAATGTACCCGCAAGCAAGACAGACAGTCACCCTATCCTCCGAGAAGAAGTGGAAACAGCAGTCAGATTGCTGAAAAAGGGAAAGTCAGCAGGGGCTGACAACATTCCAGCTGAGTTGGTTCAAACTGGAGGGGAAGCCATGATCAGCGCCCTACTAAGAATCTGCAACAAGATCTGGCAGACAGGAAAATGGCCAACACCATGGACTCATCATCACCCTCCCCAAGAAAGGAAATCTACAACAATGCCATAATTACCGCACAATCAGCCTCATATGCCACCCAAGCAAGGTCATGCTGCAGATAATATTGAATAGACTGAAGCCACAAGCAGAGACCATCATTGCTGAGGAACAAGCAGGTTTCAGAGCAGGGCGCAGCACAACAGAACAGATATTCAACCTCAGAATACTATGTGAGCGGTACCTTCAACATCAACAAGACATTTACCACGTATTTATATCGATTTTAAGAAGGCATTTGACAGGGTGTGGCATGCAGCTTTGTGGGCAACCATGAATTTGTACTGCATCAATGCAAACCTGATCAGAGTCATCAAACACTGTACAGCGAGGCCACCAGTGCAGTGTACTACAACAACAACATTGGAAAATGGTTTCGAACACAGTTGGAGTAAGGCAGGGCTGTCTACTCTCACCCACTCTTTTCAACATCTTCCTTGAGAGAATCATGGCTGATGCACTGGAACATCATGAAGGATCAGTCAGCATTGGTGGTAGAACGATCACAAACCTCCGCTTCGCAGATGACATTGATGGAATAGCAGGATCCGAAAAAGAGCTTGCCAGCCTAACAGAACACTTGAATAAGGCCTCCAAAACATACGGCATGGAAATCAGTGCAGAGAATACCAAACTGATGACTAATAACACCAACGCATTAGCATCTGATATCAGGGTTAATGACCAGAAGCTGGAAAACAGTTCAAAGCTTCAAGTACCTGGGAGCCATTGTATCAGACCAGGGATCCAAGCCAGAAGTAGTATGCAGGACTGCACAGACAATAACAGCTTTGTCAAAACTAAACACCATCTGGAGAAATAAAATATCTCACTATTACCAAGATCAGACTAATGCGCTCCTTGTCATATCCATATTTCTGTATGCCTGTGAATCATGGACCCTGACTGCAGATTTGGAGACAAGAGTACAGGCGGTGGAGATGAGATGCTTTCGGAGACTCCTTGGCATCTCCTACAAAGACCACATAAGCAACGAAAGCGTGCATAACAGAATCCAGCAAACCATTGGACCCTATGAGAACCTTCTAACCATCGTGAAAAAACGTAAACTTAAATGGTATGGGCATGTCACAAGATCCAAAGGACTTGCAAAGACAGTTTTACAAGGCACTGTCCAAGGAGGAAGAAGAAGAGGCAGACCAAGGAAGAGCTGGGAGGATAACATCAGCGAATGGACAGGCCTAGAGCTCAAGAAAACCCTGAGAAAGGCAGAACAGAGAGAGGAATGGAGGGAACTGGTTGTTGAGTCTTTGAGGGTGCCCCCACGGTCGTCAGACTACGGGACAGATAGATAGATAGATAGTAATTGAAAAGTAGTCACATGAAATAAATGTTTGTTCTCTTATTTCAGTGCTGTCAAATGGTATCCTCTGTTGAACTTTATATTACCTTACATGTTTTGTCATATTCAGTGGTCATACATCAGTCAACTGGTGTCACTCACTCACTCAGTCCCATGTCCCAAAGGACGTAGGGGGGACATGAGAGAAGACGCAACAGAGATCTTTTTCCATGCTTCACGATCCTGTGTAGCTAGTAGAAGGTGTTGCAGGGGTTGGGCGGTCCAGTCTTTGATGTTGTTAACCCATGATTTCTTTTGGCGGCCTCTTCTTCTGTTGCCTTCGAATGTTCCCTGCAAGATGGTTTTTGCTAAGGTGTTGTGTCTTGTGGTGTGACCAAACCACATCAGTTTTCTCATCCTTATGGTGGAGAGCAAAGGTTCTTGGGGGCCCAAACGCTTTTTGATTTCTTCTTTCACATAGCTGTTGGTCTTGTGTTCTTTGTATGATATTTTGAGGAGTCTTCTGTGGCACTTGTTCTCGAATGCTTGGATTCTCCTCTCTAGCTCTGCTGACAGAGTCCATGATTCACAGCCATATAGGAGGATAGATATCACGAGGGATTTGTAGAGGTGGTATTTGGTGCAGAAGCTGATGTTGTTGCTTCTGATGATCCTCTTGAGTCTGGCTAGAGCAGATGTTGCTGTTGCAATTCGAGCTTTCACTTCCTTGTTTGATGTGCTATCTTTTGTTAGGATGGAGCCTAAGTATTTGAATTGGCTCACCTCTTCCAGTATTCTACCCATTCATCTTTATTTCCGTGCTGTCATTACTTGCGCTGTTGACCATGATCTTTGATTTCTCTGTACTGACCTCCATGCCGTATGCGCTCGCTCGATCTGATAGACTATCTGTGAGGTTTTGCAGTTCTTGTTTGCTGCCGCCCATGAGGTCAATGTCATCTGCAAATCTGAGGTTGCAAAGGGGTCTTCCACCAATGGAGATGGAAGTGTGGTGGTTTTGCAGTGTCTCTGTCATGATGTTTTCGAGGAAGAGGTTGAAGAGTACAGGTGAGAGAAGGCAGCCTGACGGACCCCAACCGTGGTCTTGAAGAACTCGCCCATGTGATTGTTCATGAAAACTGCACTTCTTGCGTTCTCGTACAGTGCCTTGATGACTTCAATGAGGCAGTTGTCAATGTTGAAGTGCCTGAGTACTTGCCAGAGGCCGTTATGCCATACCCTGTCAAAGGCCTTTTTGAAGTCTATGAAATTGTGATACAAGTCTTTTTGGTGTTGGAGGTGTTTCTCTTTCAGAATTCTCAGATTGAAAATTTGTTCCATTATGCTGCGTTTTGGTCTAAAGCCGGCTTGTTCTTCTGCCAGTTTTTCCGCTTGGTTTTTCAGTCTGTTGAGGACTACCCACAGCATGATCTTGCTAGGATGGCTTATGAGACTGATGGTTCTGTAGTTCTGGTATTGCTTGAGGTTTCCTTTCTTTGGTAGGGGTATTACAAGAGACTGTGTCCATTCTTCTGTGTCGTGAATCTTCTGACAAAGTTCTGTGAATTGCCTTGCTGTTTCATTCCCTCCGTTTTTTTATGAGTTCTTCTGGGATGTTATCGATTCCAGGGGACTTCCCCTTCTTCAATTGTTTAATAGCTGTGTCTACTTCAAACCTTAGTATTGGTGGGTCTTTATCTTGGTGATTAGGGGGTTTGTCAGAAACTATGTTGGTATCTGGGCGTCATCATCAGTCCTGTGACCTTGGCGGTCGTGGAGGAGACACGAAAGACGATGCTGTGGTAAGCCTCCTCCATCCATCTCGGTCCTCGGCTCAGCGCAGTAGTGCCGAGTCATTCATCCTGGTCCATTCTCTGATGTTGTCCATCCATGACTTGTTCTGTCTACCCCTCTTTCTGCCACCTTCAAGTGTTCCATGCAGTACTGTTTTTGGCAGAGTGTTGTGGCAGGTGATGTGGCCGAACCATGTCAGCTTTTTCTTCTTGACGATGGTGAGAAGGGGTTCCTGTGGACCTGCCAGCCGTGTTATTTGACTCTCGACAAATTCATTGGTCTTTCGTTTCTCTCCAGGATATCCCAGCAGTTTTCTATGGCATTTTGTTTCAAATGACTGGATTCGCTTTGCTGTTTCAGCAGTCAATGTCCAGGTTTCACTTCCGTACAGCAGGATAGTCTGAATTAGGGCTTTGTAGAGCTTTAGTTTGATTGGGAAACTGATCTCTTTACTTTTCCATATGGTGGCGAGTTTTGTCATGGAAGATGTTGCCATGGCTAGTCAGACTTTGATTTCTGTCGTCGATCGCCCGTCCTTTGTGAGTGTAGCGCCAAGGTATTTAAAAGCGTCTACCTCCTCCAGTTGTTGGCCATTCATGTAAATTTTAGCAGTGGCGTTGCTCGTGCTGTTCATAAGTACTTTACTTTTCTCCGAGCTCACCCCCATATATGCTCCCGCTCTGTTTTCAGTTGGTGTAAATCTTGCAAACAAAGCAAATAAGCTTTTACATAATTAACATGCAATTTAACTTCATACCAAAAGTTTTTCACTCTCTTTTGCAACATAAACCCATACATGTAAAATTACCATCAATGGGAAAAATTAACCATCAACACAAAATGTTTGGGGTTTTTAACCCTTTAAGCTTGCTTGCATAAATTGGGTTAATGCAAAACACACAGTAACACACACACACACACAACCCCACAAAATTCCACAACAGAAAAAAAAAAAACCCCAAACCCCATGAAATAATGATTTTACTCTGAAAAGAAATTGTACAACTTCCGCTTTTTTTTTCCTCTTAGTTTTTTTTTGGGTTTTTTGGAAAATCATGTGACAATGGAAAAAGTTTCTAACATTAAAAAACCATATTGATGCCTTGGAAAACCCCTTTGGGGCTACAAAAAAAGCGTACATTGTGGAGTATCTCTTCAATGTTTTTCCAAAGGGCGTTTAAAGCATGCCACATTTTAAATTTCTAGAAAGTCGCCTGCTGTCGCACAATTATAATGATATAACAAAAAAACTAAATTTGAAATAAAAACACAGGGTACCACAAAATGTGCACGGCAAAACCAAACACTCCCATTACATACACACAAAAAGTTATATCCGGGCAATGGCGGCGCTTAAAATTAGTCAAAAATCGGAAAAAATTACAATCCAAAAACCTTCCTCCCCTCCGTTTTTTTTTGCTTTTAATTTGTGTATACATGAGCTGTTCTCCACTTTTAGGGTCACCGGGGGGGTTTGGGGGTTTGTCGCCCAGAAAAACTTTTTAATTAGATTTGAAAAAAACTATTTTAATCTTTAATCTTTACTTAATAAATTTTCATATATATCAAGGAAAAAAATGTAAAGCACCAAAAAACCCCCAAAACAAAAAAAATTAGGGTTTTAGAGAAATTTCTGACAAAAATGGCCCCAAAAAAGGGTTTGGCCAAAAAATTTCCTCTCAGCTTCTAAAATTTAAAATTACTGCAAAGTTTTTAAACCCCAAATAAAAAAATTTCTTCACAGAAAAAAGTTTAAAAGGATGCATTGAAGTTTTTCCATGGAAAATTTTTTTTTTAATTTAAAGTCATCTTGGCAGCAACTGCCCTTTTTGGGTAACATAATTAAAATTTGGTGTCAGTTCTAATTTTTTTTTTTTTTTTTTTTTTTTGGGGGTCCTTCGCCACAAGTTTGGCAGATGATAATTGCGAAAAAAGTTGGAAAAAATCAATTTTTTTAATCCAGTAAAAAATTAATACCCAAGCTTGCTTTTAAAATAATTCAAACCAAGCATGAAAAATTTAAACCGATAAAAAAAAATTTCTTTTTGGTGCCCACAAATGAAAAGCACATAAGGTCAAAATTTCAAACATAGCAAAATTGTAAACCAATGAAACACCCGGCCATTTTCTGTACCCCAGAGAATTGTGGATAGTACATCAAAAATCCTGGGGATGTTTTGTGTGTTTTGAAGGTGAGAATATGATAAAATGAAAAAGTGTGTGCGGGTTGCACACATCTTTTTGGCCTGAAAAATTTGTTACAACGAGGTGGGGAAAATTTGTCATTTTATGGCAAAATCAGCCCTTTGTTCATTTTGGGAAAAGGGGGTTTTTCTCTTAAGTTTGAAAATAAATTTGGCAAAAAGAAAGTTTTTTTTTTTAATGTTCTAGTTCATTTTCCTTTTCTTTTGGGGTTTGATTTTCGGCCCTTGTTGACAAGTCAAAGAATGTATTGAAATGTGTGTAATTGAAAATTTTTTTTTTCTTCAACTCTCAACGCTTGTCGCATAGTTGTGGGATGTTAGGGGGTGCCCCATGGTTTTTTGACGGGTCGGGTTTGCCAAGAAGCTCACTTGCGGTTTCAGTCACTGTGAATTGAAATATTTTTCAGTGTATCTATTCTGAGTCTATCAAGTAGTCTGCAAACTTTTCCACTACCCTTGTTTTCGTGAAGAAAAAAAAAAAATGAAACAAGGAAAGAAAAATATGGGCAGTAACAAAAAATCAGGAAGCCCATGAGGGAAAGGGCAAAAGAGAAATGGATCGGTAAAACAGTGCCAAGACAGTGAAGAGAACATAAAGAAAAAAAATAGCAAAAAAAAGCATATAAGCGGGTGAAAGAAAGGGACTAGCACAAAACAGGGAAAAGTTTAACAACCCAAAAACAAAAAGGGGAAAAGGGCTCACTGAAGACCGGGAAATATTTGAACAGAGGGACAGTTACTGTTTCCGACCTGTAAACTTTTAGAACCCCGGGGGAACCCCAGGGGGCCTTAATGAAACCCGCAAGCAAAGACCCCCCGCCCCCTATCCTCCGAAAAGAAGTGGAAACAGCGTCAAAAGGGCTAAAAAAGGGAAAGCAGAGGGGATGAAAAAAATTTCCACCCTGAGGGGGTTCAAATTTGGGGGGGAACCCTTTAAAACAGCGCCCTACTAAAATCCAAAAAGATCGGGCCCAGACAAGGAAAAGGGCCCAAAACCACATGGACTCAACACACCCCCCCAAGAAAGGGAAAATTTTCAAAAAAGCCAAAATTTTAAACCGCCAATAAACCCTTAAATATGCCCCCCAACCCAAGGCCCATGCTCCCGATAATATTGAATAGACTGAAGCCACAAGAAAGAGCCCATAAATTGCTAAAGGAACGGGCAGGTTTTCAGGCAGGGCGCAGACAACAGAACGTTTATTAAACCCAGAATACTTTTGTAAAGGGGGTTCCCTTCAAAAACAAAAAGAATTTCCCACGTATTTATCGTTTTTAAGAAGGCTTTTGAAGGGTGTGGCATGAAAGCTTTGTGGGCAAACCTGAATTTGTATGCCATTGAAAAACCTGATCAGAGTCATAAAACAGCTGTTCAGCAAAGGCCCCCTTTGCAGGGGTCCCAAAAAACAAAAAAACATTGGAAAGGGTTTTCGAACAACATTTGGGAGTAAGGCAGGGCTTTTACTCTCACCCACTCTTTTAAACCCATCTTCCTTGAGAGAATATGGCGGGATCCCACTGGAAAAAACATGAGGGATCAGTCAGCCTTGGGGGTAAAAACAAATCAAAAAACCCTCCGTTCGCAGATGACATTGAGGGAAATGAAAGGTTTCCAAAAAAAGAGCTTGCCAACCTAACAAAACTTGAAAAAGGCCCCCAAAAACTTTCGGCAGGGAAAAACGGCAGAGAATCCAAACGAAGACAAATAACAAAAAACCCGGCATTACACTGATATCAGGGTTAATGCCCCAGAAGGGGAAAAAAGTTTCAAGCTTCAAAGTACCTGGGACCCATTGTTTCGGGACCGGGGAAATCCAAGCCAGAAGTAGTATGCGGACTGCACAGACAAAAACATTTGGTCAAAACAAAAACACCATCTGGAGAAAAAAAAAAATATTTTACATTTTCCCCAAGATCAAAAAAAATAGCGCTCCCTTGTCTATCAAATTTTCTGTATGCCTGTGAATCATTGGACCCTAAATGCAGATTTGGAGACAAGAGTACGGGCCGGTGGAGATGAGATGTTTTCCCGGAGACCCCTTTGGGCCCATCTCCTAAAAAGCCCACATAAGAAACAAAAACTTTGCAAAACAAACCCAGCAAACCCTTTGGGCCCCCCCTATGAGAACCTTCAAACCCATCGTAAAAAAAAACTAAATTTAAAAAGGTAGGGGGCATGTCACAAAAAACCAAAGGCCCTTGAAAAAGACAGTTTTACAAGGCACTGCCAAGGGGGAAAGGGAAGAAGGGGCCCAGCCAAAAGGAAAAGGCTGGGAGGATAACATCCCCGGAATTTTGGACGGGCCCTAGAGCTCAATTTTGAAAAACCCTGAAAAAAGGAAAAGAACAAGAGAGGGAATGGGGGGGGAAGGGGTTGTTGATTCTTTGGGGGTGCCCCCCCCGGTCGTCGGGCTCGGGACAGATAATAGAAAAGATATTTAATTAAAAAGTAGTCAAAATGAAATAAATTTTGGGTTCTTTAAATTTTCATGCTTTTCAAATGGTACCCTCTGTTTGTTTTTTTTTAAAATTCCCCTTAAAATTTGTTTTGCCCATATTCTTGGCCTTTAATCGTCAAACTGGTGTCACTAATTTTCATTTCAGTCCCCCTTTTTCCCAAAGGAGGGTGGGGGGGACTTTGAGAAAAGACCCCAACAAGATTTTTTTAAAAGTTTTCACGATCCTTTTGTAGCAGTAGAAGGTGGTTGCGGGGTTGGGGGGCCCAGCCCCTTTAAAGTTGTTAACCCATGATTTCTTTTGGCGGCCTCTTCTTCTTTTTCCCTTTTCAAATTTTTTCCCTCAAAAAGGTTTTTTGCTAAGGTGTTGTTCTTGTGGTGTGCCCCAAACCCACATCGTTTTTCATCCTTATGGGGGAGAGCAAAGGTTTTTGGGGGGCCCAAAACGCTTTTTGATTTTTTTTTTCAAATAGCTGTTGGTCTTGTGTTTTTGTATAAATTTTTTGAGGGTCTTCTGTGGCACTTTTTTCCGAATGGCTTGGATTTTTCCCTTTAGCTCTGCTGACAAGGTCCATGATTCCACCCAATTAGGAGGATAGATATCACGGGGTTTGTAAAAAGGGGGGGTATTTGGGTTTTGGGCAGAAGCTGATTTTGTTTGTTTTCTGATGATCCTCTATTCTGGCTAGAGCAGGTTCTGTTGAAATTCGGCTTTCATTTTCCCCTTGTTTGTTTGTGCTATCTTTTGTTAGGATGGAGCCTAAGTTTTTGGAATTGGCCCCCACCCCTCTTCCATTTAATTTCTCCACATCTTTTTTTTCCCCCGTGCGTCATTTACTTGCCTTTTTGACCATGACTTTTGATTTCTCTTACTGACCTCCATGCCGTAGGGCGTCCCCTCGATCGGATAGACTATTTGGGGGTTTTTTGCATTTCTTGTTTGCTGCCGCCCAGGGAGGTCAAGTCATCTGCAAATTGAGGTTAAAAGGGGGTCTTCCCAATGGAGAGGGAAAGTGGGGGGGGGTTTTGCAGTGTCTCTGTCATGATGTTTTCGAGGAAGGGGTTTTGAAAAATAAAAGGTTAAGGAAAGGAACCCTGAGGGGCCCCCAAACCCCGGGGGGTCTTGAAGAACTCCCCCAAGGGTTTTTGTTCATGAAAAACTGCACTTCTTCCCGTTCTCGTACAGTGCCTTGATGATTTTAATTGAGGCATTTTGTAAATTTTAAAAGTGCCTGATTTACCTTGCCAGAGGCCGTTATGCCTTTACCCTGTCAAACCCTTTTGAAGTCAAGAAATTGTAAAAAAAAAGGGAAAAATTTTGGTTTTTGGGGTTTGTTTCTCTTTCAGAATTCTCGGGTTTGAAAATTTTTTCCCATTTTTCTGCGTTTTGGTCAAAAGCCTCTTGTTCTTTGCCATTTTTTCCCCGCGGGGTTTTTCAGTCTTTTGAGGATTCCCACAGCTTTGATCTTGCAGGATGGCTTATGAGACTGAGGGTTTTTCTGTAGTTCTGGTTTTTTGCTTGGGTTTCCCTTTCTTTGGTAGGGGTATTACAAGAGACTGTTTTTCCATTCTTCTGTGTCGGGAAACTTCTGACAAAGGGTTTTGTGAAATTTCCTTGCTGTTTAATTTTCCCCCCGTTTTTTTATGGTTCTTTGGGGTGTTTCGATTCCAGGGGACTTTCCCCTTTTCAAATTTTTTAAAAGCTGGTTACTTCCCAAAAATTAGTATTGGTGGGGCTTTTTCTTGGGATTAGGGGGTTTTGGGCAGAAAAATTTGTTTTCTGGGCTTTATTTTTTTATCCGGGGAAACCTTTGGGGGTGTGGAGGGCACGAAAGACGATGCCTCGTGGTTGCCTCCTCCATCCAATCGGGTTTTTCGGCTTCGCAAATAGTGCCGAGTCATTATCTTGGGCCCTTTTTCCCGAATGTTGTCCATCCTTACTTTTTCTGTCTCCCTCTTTCTGCCCCCTTCCAAATGTTCCCTGAGTACTGTTTTTGGCAGAGTGGTTTTGGGAGGGGTGATGTGGCCGAACCATGCAGCCCTTTTTCCCTTTTTGGAAAGATGGGGAGAAGGGGTTTTCCCGGGGACCTGCCGCCGTGTTATTTGACTTTTCGAAAAAATTTATTGGTCTTTCGTTCCCCCTCCAGTTTTTATGCCGCAGTTTTTTTTTGCATTTTTTTTTCAAAAGACTGGGTTTTGCTTTGGCTGTTTCAGCAGTCAAGTCCAGGTTTCACTTCCGTACGCAGGGGTAGTTTTTGAAATTTTGGGTTTGTAGAGCTTTAGTTTGGGTTGGGAAAAATTTAAACTCTTTAATTTTCCCAAAAGGTTGGGGGAGTTTGTTTTTTCAGGGAAAATGTTGGCCCTGGCCCAGTCAACTTTGATTTCTTTTCGGCGAAAACGCCCCTCCCTTTTTGAGTGGAGCGCCAAAGGTTTTTAAAAGCGTTTTTACCCCCTCCCATTTTTTGGCCATTATGGGAAATTTTAAACCCGTTTTCGTTGCCGTTTCTGTTTTATAATTACTTTACTTTTCTCCGGGGTCACCTCCCTCCCATTTTGCTCCAGCCTTTTTTTTTTCTCCAAATTGGGTTTGTAAGATCTTGCAGCCCCTGTGTTCTTTGCCCCGGGGGTCAATGTCCCCGGGAAACCGCAAGTTTTTTTGAGGGGTCTGCCGCCAATGGAGATGGGTAGGTGGGAAATCATGGAGGGTCCTTTTCATAAGTTTTCCAAGAACGATTTTAAAAGGACTTTAGATAACGGGGAACCTTGCTGGGGGGGGGGGGGGGGGGGGGGGGGGGGGGGGGGGGGGTTTTGGGAAAAAGTAGTCTCCGACCTGATTTTTCAAAGGACGCATGCTTGCCGGTGTTGTTTAGTGCTTGAAGTTTTGCAATAGCCTTCAAGCCAAAAAATTCTGGGGGACTGCCACAGGTTGGCCCTTTCCCGTCGAAAGCCCCCCTTTTAGTCGAAGTTGGGAACCCGGTCTCTCTGAGTTGAAGATGTTTTTTTCCCTCAGGATGTTGGGAGTTTAAAAAATTTTGTTCGAAATTTTGCTCCTGCCCGCCCCCGAAAACCCCGCTTGTTTCCCCTGCAAGGTGTTTTTTCTGCCTTTTTATCATTCCAAAAAAAATTTGGGCAAGATTTTTGCTGGCGTGGCCGATGAGGCGGGTTGTTCTATAGTTTTTGGGAAAAGGGCCTTAAAACCCCTTCTTGGGGAAGGGGGATGAAGGGGTGATTGTGTCCAATCGGTTTGGGCCCCTGTTTTTTTTCTCCCAAATCTTCTGACAGATAGCTGTAACGTGTGTTATGGTTTTGCCACCATGCTTTAGCCCGCTCTGCTGGTATGTTTGGCAGCTCCTGGGGATTTTTTACTGGTAAACTTCGGGGGCTTCTTCCCCCCTTCTTTTTTCGAAAAGGGAATGGCGAGGGTTTCCCTTGTTTTTGCTGCTTCCTCTTCCCATTTGCTCTTTTCAGGTTGGATTGGGAAGTTGTTAATTTTTTGACAATTTCTCAGGCCACCCGTTCCAATTTCGTGGGCTTTCGTTTAGGAGGTTTTTCCAGAGCTGTCTTCAATTTAATGAGATTTGGGTTTTAAGTGGTTTTTGTTTAGTTTTACAGGGGGTCGTAAGGCCTTTTTTTCTGTTGCCCCCCTTTTATGCTTTTTTTGAACTCATCACTTTTAACAAATGATTTCCCCTTTCTTGGGCCCTTTTTTAAAAATTGACTTCAACCCCCAAGATTTTTGGGCCCCCGGAATTCCTTTTTGGGTTGGGAAAACCCGGGTTTGGGTTTCAGTGCTCTTCGTAATTTGCCCGGGTCCAAGATGTTTGGTAGCCATGGCTGGTATTTAAAATTTCCCCTGAACGGGCCGAGTAACCCCTTGGGTGTTTCTCCGGGTGCCCCATTAAAAAATTGTTGGGGGAGGTCATTGATGTTAAAAGCCGCCAAAAAGAAACCGCCCAAACTTTGTTTGGAAGATCTCCCGAAATCTGGAACTTTCATTTGTCCCGTCAAATTTTTTATCCGTGGGTTTTCAGGCTTTTTTTTTCTTTAGGGTTTTTTTTTAATACCAGCGCCCAAGGTCGTTTGGGCGCTGCCCATGTCACTCCAGGGGAAAGGGTTTTTTGTTCTTGGGTCTGTTGGCTGGGTTTTTAAGCGCCGGGGGTAAGATTAAAATTTAATTTTTTGGTTATGGATCTTGGGGCCCTTTGGTGATGCCCGGGTTGGGCCCCCCTTGATGCTTTTGGGGATAGGGTTATTGGGAAAAGGTAAGTCTGGGGGGTGCGGCCAAAAATCCAGCAGACGTTTGTCCCCTGCCATTGGTCTTCCAGTTCCAAATAACCCAACGTTTCCCGCCCATTGGTTTTAAAAAGTCAGGGCCTCTTTGGCGTTAAAATTTCCCCTTTAATGATGATGATGTCCTTTTTTGGGTTTTTCTAATGGGCTCTTCAAGACCCTCGTAAAATTCTTCACTTCTTCATTTTGCATGGTCAGAAAGATGGTGCTTTTGATTAAATATGATGGGGATGTTTTTGGGGTAAGGCCCCACCCCCCCCGGAAGGATGCTGAAATCCCGCTGGAAACCCCGGTGGGACTTGATAAATTAAAACCCCCCCTACTTTTTTTTTCGCCCTAAAAGCCACTCCAAAAGTTGGGGATGTTTCCTTAAGACCCCCCGAAAGATTTGTTGCCTTTCTTCAGCATTGTTCCCCAAAAACCTGTCCATCCCCACTTCTCCTTGTCCAAAAAATGGGCCCATTTTGTAGCGGGTAAGCTAAAACCAAGTTCTTTGAATTTTTTTTTTTGCACTGATAGATTAAAGGGGTTGTTTTCCTTTAACCCCCCGGGGATCGTTCTCAAGGGAGCTTAAATTTAAAGTTTTTAAAATCCAGTATTGGGCTTTGTCACTCACCCGGTTTTTGGTTTATCAAAGGGAAAAACGAAAGGGCGTTTGGTAACCCGGGGGCCTTTTGGGCCGATCCGGGTTTTATATTGGGTTTGCATTTTGCTTCATGTCTTTTCTGTGGGCTTAGGATATTCCTTGGTGGCGCAATTTTCTCCCAAATCTCCCCTATTTTTTTGGGGTTTTTTTTTTTTTGGGGTTTCCTTTCCCCCCCATGCGACAGGTTTTTTACTGGGTTTCCCTGGAATTTCCAGTAGCCGTAAAAAGAACTTATCTGACTGAACCCGACCCAGTCAGTTTTTTACAAACCCTCAAAAGTATTCCCCCCCGCTTTTGGGGGATGGCAATTTCTTTTCCGGTTTTTAAAAAATTTCCTTTTTGTCTTCAAAAAAAAGAGGGTTTTATGCTTCGGGGTGGTTTTAGTTAGCATTTCAGAGTGCGGGAAGCTGTTTTTTTCCTTGGCCTTTTCCAACTTCGAATGCGTTGCATTTTTTATTTTATCCAAAGCTTCTTTGGCTTTCTCTCCCTCTTTTTTTAAATTTTTACTTCATCTTGGGTATCCCTGTAATTTTTTGTTTGGGTTTTGACCCTTGGGAACTTTTTTTTTTTAAAAATCTCTTCCTTTTTTTTGGGCGGGAGGGAAGAACTCTTTGGGCACCCGGGGGTTGTTTTTTTGTTTGCTTCCCTTTTTAAAGTTTTTTTTTGGGTGCCGGGCATTTTTGCACTTCTTTGTTGTTCTAGGGGAGTCCACATCATTGTTGATGGTTGAGTGCGGGTAAACCCTTTCCACCAATTTGGCTTTGGAAAAATCTCAAACCCCTGGGGGGCTTTGAGGTTTTCCAGATCAAATCTTATGCGTGGGTTTTTTGGCTTTTTGTTTTGGGCCCTTTAGAGTTTTTTGGGGTTTTTTTGTGAATTCCCCGTGCCGCCCTTTTGGCCCCTTTTCCCTTTTTTTTCTCCAGTCCAAAATGCCTAGTTTTTCCTGGCCAAGGGGCGGCATCAGGGCCCACCCTTTGCATTCCGCGCCTTCCACAATAAGAAAAGTCTTTTTTTTGGGCGTTTTTTGGGATGACGTTTTCAAGTTGTTTCCCTAGAAATTTTTCCTATCTGGTCATCATCGGAGTTTAGATGTTGGGGCATACCCCTTGGGGTGATGGGGAGGGGTTCTGGGGTTTTTGGGGCCCGAAAACCCGAGATGATCTGCTGGGTTTCTGGTGTGCAAGCTTATTATGCTTGACAAAAATCTCTTTCCTGACAATGAAGCCCCTTAACCCCCCGGTTTATGTAGTTTCTCTTTTCCCCTTAAACCATATCTTGTGGCCGTCTTGCGTGGTTGTTTCTCTGAAGCCAATCCATCTGACTTCCACAAGCCCTAGGATGTCCCATTTATATCTTTTTAGTTCATGTGTGAGTTCCTGTACTCTTCCTGTTTGGTATAGAGTCCTCACATTCCATGTTCCGATGGTTACTCCTTTAGCTGGAAGCTTTAAGTTGGTTCTTCTCCAGCAGCGCACTTGTCACTCCCACCCTGGAGGCTTGCAGTGGTGTAAGAAGAGAAAAAAAAAGTTGGAAGATCATTTGGTAGATATGTGATGTCAAAAGTTTGTACATTTATGAGGTCATAATGCAACCTATGCTACAGTTTGTTTAGTTTTGTTTGTTGTTGTTTTTTTAAACCAGTTTTGTAGATCTGATTGTCACATAGGTAAAATTTCACATTACATAATTCATTTTCAGGTAAAATTTGAGCTTTAGGTAAGGATGTCTTTTCCTTTCTTTGTTTACAAGTGCAAATTGTAATGTTGGTTACATGTGACTCCCAAATCTGGCCTGAAGATATGGTCGTTGTGTAACAGCTAAGTTGTTTTGATTGAATACAAGTTTATGAATGTTGCAAAACTTTACTTTGAATACAATAAACAATTTCTCTGTTCTGTTACCTCACCATCTTGCGATGTAAAACAAATGAAATTATGTAAAACAAATGAAATTCATTGTCTTTATTATTTTTTCATTCCAGTCAATTAACCACTTTTTTCTAATTATATGAACCAATTGATTCTTTGTCTTAATTCTATTGACTTTAAAGTCTTTTTTATTTATATTCTAAATAGTTGATTATGCCCTATTAGTTTATACAGGAAGAAATGAGATTTTTTTTCACGTGACTTTTTCTGTACCATGTGAACATATAAAAATTTTCTTCAGGATCCTTGTCTGTTACTGTTCATGTTCAGATAATCATCAATGATCTTAGTAATCAACATTTCTGAAATAAAATTATTGCTTTACATAAATGATTTGCATTGGGGTTTTTTCCAATTCGGCAATTGTCACGATCAGTGTCACACATAATGCTGTTACCACAAAATATTTAAAGCCCCCTGTCAGAGCAATGTTTTTCACAATATGTTTCCTATCCATGGCTTTTATCTACAAGCTATAACTAATAATGATGAGGTGTCCATTGAATGCTGGTCCAGGATGTCTTCACTGTGTGATATTGTCATCACCCCCTCATAACAAGCATTATTGTGTCACAGTAAATGCAGGTACCTACTCCCATTAATCAAAATTTTGTTGTTGTCTCTTTTGTGTCTAGTGGCTGCTACTGAAAAGTAATTTTAACTTTAATTACATTTTGTTTTAAAATCAGGTTTTCTTTTAAAATTATAGACACTATGGTGTCATAGTGAAATGCTGTCACTTTTCTGGAACATGTAACTTTATTCGCATATTAAAAGATACAAATCACTTGCTGCCATTTTGATGATGTCTAAGAAATCTGGAATCATCTGGCTGTTAAAAAATAACACCAACAGAATAAAGCTTTATCACAAAATTTAGAAATTGAGCAGTCTTCGTGTTTTTGGTCCCAACAGTGAATTACTCACATATATGTGTATACATGTGTGTGTGTTTTAAAGAAAAATATTTTCATCCAATTTCATTAACAGATTAAATTTACATCATTTCAAAGACAAACTGCCTACTATCAGTATCACACATCTCAAAATTGCAGCTCAGCACAAAACTGAATAAGACATTTTAATGACAGATCTTGAACAGGAGACCAAACAAACCCATCACAACTGTGAGCTAATTTAGCTACAGATCCGAGGTCAGCTTCATCTGTTTTTTTATTTTTTTTTTTATAGCAGTGCACTCTCTTTCCCCAGTTGTGCCGCTTGGCAACAGCAGAGCTGGCAGACCTGAGACCAAAGCTAAGTACCTTACTCTTAGTGTCCAGCCAGGGATCAATCAATACAGTAGACTACAATTCAACCAGCAGTAGCTGAGAATGGCTGCTCAGAAACACCCAGAGTAAGAACAGTTGGAAAGGAAGGAGTGTTAGGTTGCTGTCACTAAACAAAATGACTGATTGTCTAGATATGGTATTCCTCTCAGAGTGACTCTGACTGTAACAAAGCCAGCAGCTTTCTGTAGCACAAAGAAAACTGTTCATACAAAAAGCTACCAGACTTTCCCCCTATTAAATAAATGACAGGCTCTTTGCCATCCCAACAAATTTACATTAATAGAAAAAAGGCATCATTCTAGTCTTTACATTCTACACCACTGAAGCTAATATTGTTCTTATGGCAAATGGAGGCAAGTCATTATCCTTTGGATCAATAACCTGAAAACCATTTTTGGCACTTATGCATGCAGACAAAGCCAACTTTACAAAGTAACACTTACAGACTAACACTCGGTCATATTTTGTCATGCTTTTAAATTCAGTGCTACTGTTCGAGCAAGAAAAGGTCTTATAAAATTTCAATTTTAAATGATGTATTCATGAACAGTATGTACATTTGATTTAGTTGCAAATGTAGCAATGACAGACTAACAAAGTTTTTACATGAGCTATATAAATTTGGAAATTATTCCAGGAATAATGCCTTAATGGCCTTTTACTAGTATCAGATAGCCAAGTAATGGTACAGACCTAAGTAATACCCAGATAATGGAAGGATACAGTGGTAAAAACTGTGAGATATAGCAAAAGAAAGTACAGGGTTGGTGATTAAGGAGGGGGGAGGGGGGAATCACAAACAACATTGGATGGTTCAGCAATATAGAAAGGTATACTATTCTTCTTCTTCCTTTTTTGTCATGTTTCTCCCAGGGGAGGTTTGACATTGGTGAGCCTCCTCCATCTCTCTGTTTTGAGCTTCCTCCTTATTCATGCCCCTTTCTCTAAGATACAGGTAGCCCAGGTTTTGCTAGGTCTTCCCTTTGGTCTGTGATTGTGTATGAAATTTTGTTTTTAAGATTTCAAGAAGAATTCATGTATTCCTCCCCCCCCCCCCCCCCCCCCCCCCCCCCCCTTCTCCCCAAACATACATGATACATGACATAACAAAAGTACATGTAAAACTAGAAGTGAGTTAGTGCC
The DNA here is from genome assembly GCA_028751875.1 of Rapana venosa. Taxonomy (NCBI): domain Eukaryota; kingdom Metazoa; phylum Mollusca; class Gastropoda; order Neogastropoda; family Muricidae; genus Rapana; species Rapana venosa. The sequence continues at coordinate 54,811,331 of CM054144.1, forward strand.
TTACATTAAGCACTCTTAGTCTTTTAGATATTGACATGTATCCATTATTCATGGATAGCAAACTCATTAAAACCTCATGTATTACTATTACATTCACTAATTACAATTCAAACAAAACACTTAATAACAACAGATAAGACCACTGGTCAGAAGTCATAATTGTATTGTTATTGTATACCACTTTAACTCAATGGAGTCGCAGTGAAATGAATCCCTCCGTTTTGTGCCGATGCGTGATTTTGGCTATAATTATTTTTAAAATTCAGCAGATTTACCCAACATAATAAAGACATACAAATTATACATTATTTGAAAGTTTATTAATTATGTCTACTTTTGTCATTGTTACAGTTTTTCAATAGATGACTTTTTATTTATTTTTTTTAAATTTCATTTTTTAAATACAAATTTTAAAATGTCACTGAATGCTGAAAAATAAGTTTTGAAAATTAGGGCTGCTTATCTTACATAGCTTGAACTGTTCATCAACTAGTCCCCTTGAAACAATGTGATGATTTTTTTTTTTAATACAAAAGTAACGTTCCCTGGAGTTGGATGAATCCATCTGATGTCACTTTTTGCACAATACAAAATGTGACCCATTTTTACAAAAAGGAGTCTTAAGGTATAATTGGGTCAAATTGAGTTGTTACATTTTCTGAAATCTACAGATTACTACCTGTATGATACATTATTCTACCTATAAAATTGACAAAGTTATGGGTGTTTGAAATGGGTGACACAGCAATTTCACATTCTGAGAAAATCGGGTTTAAAGTTTTTCACCACTCTGGCTAACACACACTTTAGCAACGGGTACTTCTATTCAACTAATGGTGGCCACATGTGACATGGTGTTAAAACATACCATTTCACAGCATCAGACAAAAAATACTGTATATATTGACTGTCATTGTTGTGATATTTAGCTCATACCCCCCCCCCCTCCCCCCCTGAAAATGGGCATGAAGTGGAAGAAGCTTGGACAGAGGTTAATGAGGAGACTTGTTAAGTTGTTAGTATCTGACTAGCATATTTCCAATAAAATTAACTCATGAGGAGACTTGTTAAGTTGTTAGTATCTGACTAGCATATTTCCAATAAAATTAACTCAGTCAGCTGAAAAGATGTAGAATCTAAATAGATAATACTTGGTTACATATACATGGGGGACCTAATGATATGAACACTGAATGGATACACAACCTTAAAGATAATGAAAAATGGTTTATAGCAGGAGACTTTAATGCACATGCTCCTTTTTGGGATAAAGACTGTGAAAAAATATCTCATAATCGCTTTGTAGAAAACATAGTTGATTCCTGCCTGTACTTACTAAATGATGGCAGTGTTACTAGAATCCCAGACATTGCTAGTCACAGAGCATCAGCCTTAGATCTATCGCTTATATCTCCTGCATTAGCTCCAGAATGTGAGTGGTCAACGCACAATGACACCCTTGGCAGCGATCACCTGCCTGTCATTACAACGCTTAGTGGACTAACAGCTTTCTGTGACACTCAGGAAGACAAAATTCCAAAATTTAATTACAAAAAAGCAGACTGGAAGAAGTTTGAAAGCATCCTTGAAACTTACAACACAGACAGCTTTGACACTGACAACATAAACCATTTTTATTCCAGTTTTACTGAGACAATTATTCATGCTGCCACTTTGTCTATCCCCAAAATAAATACCTAAAAACAAATAAAACATCTGGGAAATATCTGTGGACACCAGCATGTGAGGAAGCAGTAAAAACAAACGCTTAATGTATAAAATTTATTTAAAGTTTAAAACATCAGAAAATAATGTAAAACAGAAACAAGCAAAAAATTACTGTAACCTTGTTGTAGCTCAGGCAAAGAGAGAACTTTGGACTTCTTTTGTGCCACTGAAATTTCAAATCATAAAGATCTTAAAAAAGTATGGATAAATATCATGAAATGAAAAAAGGTGTAAGTTTTACCAACTTGTCCATGCAATTGGAGAATAAAGAATTTCCATCAAACATAGAAAAAGCAGAGCTTTGCAGACATTTTTTCTGAATCAATGCGTCTTGAAGGATTGTCACTTAAACGCAGGAACTACAGAACAGATGAAGAAAGTAAAACAGAATGTACTGACCCAGTCTCTGACAACGGTTCGTGCTTTAAAATGCTCCAATATCACTTGACGAAGTAAGAGATGCGTTACTATCTCTTTCTAACAAAAAACATCTGTCGGGTCAGATGAAATTTTCTAATGACATGTTGAAACATTTACCAACAAATTTCATTTATCTACTCCACAAACTCTTCAATAAATGTTGGATCGAGGGAAGGTATGCCAGTAAAGTGGAAGGAGTCCATTGTCATTCCAGTTCATAAACAGGAAAGCCTAAATCTGACAAAACCAGCTACAGACCAATTGCTTTGACCTCTCACACGGGCAAGCTAATGGAAAAAATTTATTCTAAAAAGGCTGATGTATTTCTGCCATAAAAATAAAATAATCCCTGTCAATCAAGCAGGTTTTCAAAAAAATAAATCTGCCATAGATAATTTGGTTAAACTATCAACACAAGTAAAAATGCAGTTTGCAAGAAGAAAGAATGTTCTTGCAACATTTTTTGATATTAGAAAGGCATATGACCAAGTTTGGCATGCTAAATTATTAGGTAAACTAAAGAATATGGGTGTTTCTGGGCACTTGTATTTTTATATCAAAAGTTTTTTTAGCAGACAGAAAAATTCAAGTAAGAGTGGCTAAATCATATTCAAGTGTTAGATCGCTTCATATGGGACTACCCCAAGGTTCTGTGATAGCTCCTATCCTATTTAATATCTTGCTGCATGATCTCCCAATGAATTTATCAAAGGATATTATCTTAGTACAATATGCGGATGATATATGCATGTGGATGAATGTTACTATGAAACGTAATACCCAAAAAGAGCGTTAAATTACATAAAAAGGGTATATTAAAGCCAGCTTGATAACATCGACAATTTTATGCTTGAAAATGGATTTACTTTGTCCACAGAAAAAACTCATGTTGTGCTTTTTAATAATGGCAATAATCCGGAGGAACTACCAAGATTTAAGATTGGGACTGAAATAATTTAATACAAAAATACAATAAAGTTCTTAGGTGTTATTCTAACTTCAAAATAACTTGGAATTCACATATTGAGCACTTATTAACAAAGGCAGGATAAGTGCATAACTTACTGAAGATAATTAGTAAACAGTTCTGGGGACAAGACATATTCAATTTAAAATGTTTAGCTACATCCTTGTTCGTTCGAAATTATCATTACGGACAAGAAATCTTTTTCAGCGCTCCAAAATCTTTACTTAAAAAGCTACAAAGTGTAGACTGCAAAGCTTTCAGCTTGCACTTGGAGTCCGTATCATGCATCAGCTCTGGAAAGTACAATGAAGTTGGTACAAATTTCCTTTGGATATTACCGTCAACTGGCATGTGCAAATATGTTTTTACAAACAGAAAAACTGATAATTTATTTCTGAGGAAGTAGAAGTAAAATCTGAACTACAGTTTCCTAAAAGAGCAAAAAATATATCTTCCTTAATGCCCATTAAACACATATGTGTCTGATTTAGTGGAAATCTAATGCAATCAACACAGAAATGGACAAACGAGAGGCAATATTACCTTTTCCATCGTGGGAGATGAATAGAGCATACTTCGACATAGAGGTAACTAATGCAAAAAAGAATGAGAATCTGAACATTATGGTTTCTGATGTTCGATCCCACATCCATCATAAGTATTTTCATCATTTACAAATTTATACAGATGGATCACATCTGGATAATCAAGAAACAGGTTCAGCTTTTGTTATACCATCTTTAAAAATTGAAAAATCATTCTATGTTGGTAAACATCATTCGATTTTTACGGCGGAATTAGTAGCAGTCTTAATGGCTCTAAATTATGTTCTTGATTTGCCATTGTGTATATTTCAAATCCTTATTTGTGTTGATTCTAAGTCGATATTGTATGCTTTAAAATCCTTGTGGTACAAGAAAACTTCAAATATTGCATTAGAGATTAATCATGTCATACACCTTTTAACCTTAAAGGGCACAAGTGTCACTTTCTCTTGGGTGCCTTCACACAGTGGATTCTTTCCAAATGAGTGGGCTGATAGAGCTGCTAAAAGAGGTGCAAAGCATGAACGGAAATCAGCAACATTGCACGTGCCTTTATCATTACAAGAGGGCTACCACTTATTAGAACAAACATCATGGAATAAGGTCACAGAAACGTATCACCTAAAAGAGAGATTTCTAAACAGATCTGTCATCAAAACTGATAAAGCGAGAGTCGTGAGCCAGCCTAAGGCTTGCTCAAATACTCCACAGCAAGATGATGAATAGTTTGTTTTATAGAATAAAACTTAATGCATTCGTAACCAAATTCAGTAGAAACAGTAAATGTCTATGTGGGGAGAAAATTTCTAATACTCATATAATATTTGAATGTAAGAATACAAAGCTTTTAACCTCAATTTTCTGAAAACTCCCTTAGAAGCATATTCAATAATTTGAATTTGGCATTTGATATTGCAAAAGGTCTCTGGCATAGTCCTATAGGACATTTGTTATAGTTTCATTAACGTTAATCACTTTTTATGTTTTTTGTTTCGGTGATGGGTTTTTTTGTTTTTTTAAATACTTTTTATTGTATCTTTTGCTTTGCACGGTTTCTTTTCATGATAAGACTACTTTTCCCCCCTCGCATTTGTCAGTAGGGCCTCTACAACCACCTCAATTATCATACACCCCTTGTATACATTTTTTTTTCTTTCTCGTCTAATATCACTGAGAGTGAACAGATGTAAAATCGAAGACAACAACAACAACACATACACATACATCCATGCACAAATACATGCATGTGAAATCAGACACAATCACACTCAATAGCATTTGATTGCTCAGAAAAAAAGAAAATAGATTATCAGTATGACACCATCCAGAGGGAACAGATGACAAAATACTGCATGCACACAGAGACTGCATGTAGATAAAAAGCAATAGAGTACCCATTCATTTTCCTTGAATCAAAACATTCAAGGAAATACACACACACACACAGAAAGAGAGAGAGAGAAAAAGAAAGAGAGAGAGAGAGAGAGAGAGAGAGAGAGAGAGAGAGAGAGAGAGAGAGAGAGAGAGAGAGAGACTTCAGATGATTTATTCAGATAGGTCAAAGCCCCTTCTGAAGGGGTGGAACATACAAAAGTGCTAGTATACAGCCATGTGCTGTCAAGTTATCATTGAAAATAAATCATTCAATGAACATTTGTTAAAACTGAAAAATTCACATTAGGCTACTATCCCTTATTCTCTTCAAAGATTTATACAGAAATATTACTAGATTTTTAACAGTTTGCTCAAATGAGATACAAACTTTGGAACTACCTATCATTGGTCAGGCTAGCTCAACTTATGTCATCTGAAAATGAGCAAACTGTTAAAAATCTAGCAGTATTTCTGTATAAATCTTTGAAGAGAATAAAGGGATAGTAGCCTAATGTGAATTTTTCAGTTTTAACAAATGTTCATTGAATGATTTATTTTCAATGATAACTATCTGATACACCACATCTAAATTTTGACAATGCATGTTTAACATACTTATTTCTATCAACGAATACTGTTCAATACACAGTGACATTTTAAATGTTCTGTATAGCAAAAATCGATCACTGTTTTGAATGTGGGTGTACCACTCCTGCCATCTACAATCGACAACTCTCTGTTTAAATGATTTTATAAAAGCTTTTACATTTTGAACTCCTAGATTGTCCCAAACAAATCCAAAGACAAATTGACACAAACATAAACGTACTTTAGATGCCCTAGTATGCTTGCCTTTACAATCCAGTATGTATAACATTTTATAAACTTTGGATGGCAGTCGCCTATCCTCATACGAGTTAACTTAAGCCAATAGCCTATGCATTTTATCATAGAATTTACAAACAATGGATACCTTCCCAGTTCTCCATAGATCAAGTCATATGGAGTGCGCCAGTTTACACCAAGGAATCTCTTTAATGCACATAAATGTAATTTTTCTATTGGTACAACGTTTTCCATTTCCCAGATCTTTGCTCCGTATTGTACAATGGGTTGTACCTGTGTATCAAAGAGTTTTGTAAAGACTTTTACAGAATTAGTTTCAAACTTGTACAAAATACTTAGAATACTCAAAACGGCTTTTTTAGTCCTTGAAGCTAAATCCTGACACATGTAATTAAAGCTAAGTTTAGTTGTCAAATTGACTAAGATATTTGTATGAATTTACAAGTGACTTTTGTGTTACCATACCATTTTTCATGAGCTGCCAAAAATCCTCCTTTTCGAAAAACCATTATGTTACTCTTATTCATATTTACTTTTAATTGGACATCTCTAGCAGCAGTACACAAGTAGTTCAGTTGTGTTTGCAACCTCACTACAGTTTCAGATAATAAAACAACATCATCAGCAAAAAGTAATAAAAATAATTCTTCCAAACAATTAGAGAAAAATACACCATGTTTGCCATTGTTAATTATATTCTGAGCTACACCATGTTTGCCATTGTTAATTATATTCTGAGCTAGCTCATTAATAAAAAATAAAAAAAATAGCACAGGGCTGCAGACATCTCCCCGTTTAACGCCTGTTGTACAATATATATAATCACTGAATTTTGCTTCCCATCTGACCTTTGCTTTGACTACATCATACATACTTTTAATACAACAAAACAATTTACCTGTTACTCCATTTTCCCTTAATATTGGCCACAATAGTTTTCTTGAAATTGAATCGAACGCTTTTTCAAAATCGATGAAAGCCACGTATAATTTTCGATTATATGCAAATTGGTTTTCTATAACTGTTAACAAAGTAAAAATATGATTGACTGTAGAATGATCTTTTTTAAAGCCTGCTTGGTGTTCTCCTGTAATATCATTGAATTCTATCCATTCTTGCAGTCTGCTGTTTATAATGGAGCTATACACTTTCCCACTATGTTAGACAAAGAAATCCCTCAATAGTTATTAGTTTCATTAACATTACCTTTCTTGTACAACACCAACAGCAACAAAACAGACTCTGTCCAACATTCTGGATAGACTCCCCTTTCAAACAAATTATTAAACAATTTCGTAAAAAAAGTCTACTGCAACATCGCCTGAGTACTTCAACATTTCTGCAATAATTTGATCTGGACCTGCAGCTTTTTTACTCTTAACCCTAGTGGCGCGGTTCCCGGAATATTCCGGGAAAGGCGGGTCTAGGCTGTGTGGCGGATCCCGGAATATTCCGGGATGACGTGGGTGGTCATAGTTGAAAGCTTACTTTCGCTTTCAAAGGTCAGCCAATGAATGTTAAGGCCGTTTGTAGGCCGCAGAATAGGGGTGACAGGTCGTTATGAACACACATCAAGCAACGAAGAATTGATGGTTAAAGTGTATTTAATTTTTTTTTCAGACCAGCAGATCGTTCAACAAAAATGAGCGCAGCTGTTTGCACTAGAATTTTCAAGCGTTTTTTCAGCTTTTACAAAATTGACAGCGATGAGGAGTTTAGAGCTGGCATTGGTGAAATAAAAATGAGATAGACGATGAGGTAAGGATTGTGGAATTTTTGAAAACTTGTACAAATCGATCGCGATCGGACTGAATCGAGCGGTGCTAGTTTTGCTGTGGACTTTTTCGCACTGCGATTTCGACGTCACAGATTGTTTACTTATTTTGACGCAAAGAGGCTTCGAATTAACGTGTTGATCCATTTATCGCTTATAGCTGCTGAGTACTTCTTGCAAATGAAATCAACGCGATCTTGTAAATTTGTAAAGAAAGCCACTAATTTCGACATTCCGCCATGACGGTCGCGAAATGGCTTCGATCCTGCGCTGAACTTTCGAGTAAATTGGTGACGTAAAGCGTACAAACTCCTTTTTTTGAAAACCAATGCATGAATAGTGTTTCCTGATCAATGACATTTAATCACCGCAGAACTTTGCGTTATCGTGTTAATAATGATTCCGGTGCCCTGACAGTGGAACATGACGGAATCTGCGAACTGAGTTTTTAGTTTATTTAACATTTCTTTCTTGTACATAATCAAACAGCAAACATTAAACAGATTAGTACTCATTTGGATAACTCTCCTTTCAGGATCAATATTAAACATTAATCGTTTTAATATCAATATCAGGGTTGTTTGAGCCACCATGCTCGCAAACAATGCTAGCTCATTAATTTCAGCCAATAGAAGTGAGGCTTGTTGCTGCATATTCAGCGCTACTAGGGTTAAGCTTTCTAATGGCAGTACTGATTTCTTCCTTTGAGATAGGACGATTTAACCCTCTTGTCCCCGATCCGGCCGCAGCCGACAGTAACGGTGGCTGCTGCTAGATGCCAATATGACCGCAACCGACAGTTGGTGCTGCCCATGTGGGCAGTACTTTTCCATCACACACAGATCTCGTGGTTTTCACACTATGTGTCTGAAAATTGGTGGGGCGATGCAGGGAGGGTGTCAGAGGGTGCCAGTGATAAAATTAGACCACTAACATGCGTGTAGTGGGGAGGGAAGGAAGAAATAACAGCCAGCCACCGGAACCCTTTTCACTGGTGCAGCGAGGCGAAAAAAAATGGCGTTTTCTTTAGTAGCAGACGATTCATCTGATTAGCGTTATTGTCTTGGACGTAGAAACATTTGAACGAGAATTGGTAAGTGAGTCCGATATTAAACGCTTACGAGGAAGAGGAGGAAGGAAATGCTGCAGTTAGGGAGAAGAGTGAGCCTGAAAATAATGTGCTACAGGGCACATTCCTGACCTGTGCTACACACACCGACTGTGGAGAAATTTGACCTCCCGGCCGGTCCGCGGCATAGACACCTGAAAACGATGCCTTTTGACTGTTTTCTCATTATTACCACACTTTTGCTTTGAAACTGCAATGGCAGAAATGAACAGATATGCCAATAATGAAAATAGCAAGAAGGAAAATAAAATAGGTCTCCGGTCTGCCAAGGTTGGACAGGTGAGAGCAATGGGTACACCCCCCACCCCCCCCCCCCCCCCCCCCCCCCCACCACACACTCCATAATTTGTGCTTTTGTGATGTGATGTGACCCTGTGCCACCACTACAACTACTTTAGAGACTACCAACATTAAAATTTTGTAGGGTTACAGAAGTTCTGTATTGTTTCGAATTTGTCACACCTGTGCTGTGACACTTGTGACAGTGTGACAGTCATGTACAATAATACACTTCTGTACACTTAACAAACATGTGGTAGCACACGCAGATATGAAGTGCAGTATAAAGGTCACATGTTGATTGAATATGACTTGTTTTCAAAAGAAAAAATAGTTAAACAAAACTTCTGTATCCTCGAGACATACCATAAAACAACAGGTGCTATGGGGACATTGTGTGACACATCCTTGAAGTACTATTGCACATAACTATTGGTAAACACATCAGCTAGGTATCACTTCCTTATTCGACACTAACATGCTTGAACTATTGTCAAATCCATGCAGGATTTGCTGTTTTATCACATATACCATATTTTTACCTGTGATTGGTGACAAATAAGGTGACAATGACAAGACATCTGGTGACCATCACATAAACTTGCGCCTAAATGCAAGTACAAAGACATACCTAGCTTGTGACAAAATTTCAGCTTGATAGCTTGTCATGCACACACACAATTGTCTTAGGAGTAAAGTAAGTCAGATGGAGGTAGAAAACCTTCAAAGAATTCAAAATCTACAGGCAGTTTAGCTCTGTAGAATCCAACAACAAGAGGGTTAAAGCATGATTTATATCTGTGAGATCTGTGATACCACTATCCCTATCTCTTCTACCAAATTCTGGATCTAAGGTCTGATTTGCATTTCTTTGATCAGAACAACCTGCCATTTCTTCATTAATGACATCTTTTTCAAGAATACTTTTAAAATGAATGAACCAGTTCTCAAATGATATATCATTCTGAGGTCGAGTTTCCGGACAGTTTATGGACAGTTTGCCACAAGTCTTTCTGATTGTCAGAAGATTCTATCAACTTGTCCAGCAGTCTGTTGTTAAACAATCTTTTCTTTTCAAACAATAAATGCTTATATTCTCTTCTGGCTTGGCAGAAAATGTAATCATCTTTATCTTTAGTTTTAAGGAATTTTCTTAAATGTTTGCAGACATTTGTTCTTGCATCTTTAGTCTTGATCAAACCATTCCCTTTTGTTTCGATCTACATATATTTTGCGTTTCATGCACTCTACTTGTTTTCTCAGAATATCGTTAAACATCTCTAGAGCTGCATCTACGTCACTTTCGATTAGCTAAGCAGCTTCTTTACACTGTTGCTGAGTTTCAAAACTGTTGATGTTAGCAATAACATTTTCAGTCTGTTCTAATTTCCAATCAAACTTTTCAATGAATGAATCTTTGCATTTTTCTGAGTATGTACACAACAAGGAAGAAGCCATTTCAAAACAGAATTCTAGTGGAAAATGATCTGATTCTATTCTCCCCTGTACATGCAATGTACACTTGTTTTGAATCAAATTATAAAAGTCTGTCGATATCATGTAATAGTCAACCACACTGTTACCAGTTTCAGACACATATGTACATCTTCCATCAGGGTCACCTTTACAAAACCCATTTAAAATGCATAGACTTAAACTACTGCACATGTTTTACAAAGATTTTCCGTATGTGTTCAGTGTTTCATCTTCAGAAGAACGGGTGATCTCATCACATGACAACACACTTCTATCTGCAAAATCATACACTGTTTCCTCTGCATCACCGAGAACACAGTTAGCAGTTCGACCATTCATGTCACCAGATATAAGCATATATATGTCACCCAGAGATGAAATATTGTCAACAAGGCATTCCTCAAGAGTACTTACGCCGTTTCTAAAGTTTAACAAAGTGTAATAGGGTGAATTTTCTGGATGTACATATGCGCACACAAATAATACATCTTTATCAACATTAAACAAATTTTTGCTGAACACAAAGGATAAATACTGTCCACAATCACAAGGGAGATTACATACTTACAGCATCAAATCATTTTTAATGAGACAGATTACTCCTCCTGAACATCGACCTCGAGCTGATAATTTCACTGCTGGCTTAACAAACACCGTGTAACTGTTAAACAAAGTAGTCTTCAACTCTTCAAAAGTTTCTACTAAACAGATAACATCAAAACCTGAAATGTATGCTACACAGTCTGATTCATTTAATTTAGAAATGCCACAAATGTTCCAGTGAAGAAAAGAAATCTGCCTGTTATTATTTGAGCAGTCTTTTGGTGAATGTTCTTCATTTTCGACATTATCCAGCAAGGAAATGTTAGAATGAGCACTACGCATACTGCAATTATTTTAATTGTTTAGCTCCTCAAACCTCACATTGTTTGTGCTATTATACAATGAGGTCTCAACATAATTTTCAGTAAACAAAAATTCATCAGACACATCGGACCTCACCTCGCTTGCTACGTCATACAAAAAAGCATCAGCATCATATGAAGAAACATTTTCCTCTAACATACCAAGTCTCACTTCGCTCAAGTCCCCATACATCAAAGCATCACCATCATACACATTATTATCAGACATATCATACCACACTTCACTTTCATCGTCGTACAATAGACCATCAGCATCATCACCATCATTAGTAAGAGCAAAATCCTGAGACATACTTGTATCCACAAACAAATCAGTCCTTACTTCACTTGCATCTTCATATAATACAGTATCAACCTTTTCATTAATACTACTTTTAATACCAAACACATCAAACCACATTTCATGTGCATCATTATACAAGGTATCAACATTTTCAGCAAAAGAAGTATTATTTGAATTATTGTCCTTCAATGATTCCTGATCATAAACACACAAATTTGGTGCACAAGCACTCACTTCACCACTGTCAACACACTCCGGTACAGCAGCATGATTGCTAAGGTCGCATTGGGTCAAGTTACCCTCTTCCACATGAACACTTGCCCAGCTGGTTTTTTCTCCACAGTTTTCACGTGCACGAATGCCCTGTCATCGCCTGCCACTGGATTTCTGTCTGGAGTTTTCTTGTCTTTGCTACCATGTGAAAAAGGGTGGGTGGACAATTTGAGTGGTGGCTGTTTTCCATCATGACAGGGCTGACCAAATTGCTAGGCTGCCTCATGGAGCTGGTCATTGTCCAAGACATACTTTTTCCCTTCGATCAGCAGGTGGTCAAAGACCATAACGGCCTTCTTCCCTTCCTTTCTTGCTGCTTTCAGGAATGGAGTCAGTTTTCTGTGGACTTTTTGCAACGTGTGCGAGAAGTCCGCACACGTTGCGAAAAGTCCTCCCCCAGGAAGATGTTGCCTTGAAGTTTCTGTTTGGCCTTCAGGATTCTCTCCTTGTCCCTGTTGAAGGTGCACTTGGCCATCATGATGCACTCTGTCAAAAGACACATCTCCTCCACCTGCAGTTTGTCCTTGACCAGGCTGCGCAAGGAGTCTTCACAGTCCTTCCAGCTTTTGTTGTTTTTCTTCGGGAGGCCATAGACAAGGACGTTATTTCTTCTTGATCGGCTTTCCAAATCGTCCATTTTCCTTTCCAGAGCCTCCACCCTTTCCTGGAGGTCTTTCTTTGCATTTCGTAGCTGGCCGTTTTCTTTCTTGAGGGTGGATATTTCTTCTCTGAGCCCCGCTACCTCTTCTAAAAACCAGAGAAAGAAGCACGGAAGTCCGTCATGTCCTTTTGCATATTGTCAAATTTGCTGTCCATGTTTTCAAACTTGGCATTCAAATTGCCCAACGTGGCCATCATGTCCTTCAAAGCAAGGTCTGTTTCTCCACCCACACCCACACTTGCCTGTTTTGATGCCTGGGCGCCCTCTTCAGCCAACAAGCTGCTTCCACTGCTTCTGCGACTGGAACTCGTACTTGTCAGATGTGCCTGTCTTGATGATTTCGGAGGAGGCCCCAGGTTCAACTCAATGTCCCCACACCTGTATAGGAGGGTGGCAAAATACAGGTAGGAGAGGAGCACGCCTATCACTACACCGCCTTGTATGTTGACAATTTTCAATGTCCGCAGTCTCATGGCTACCTTTTTTTTTTTAAGGACGACCCATGAAGGCCAAAAATACTGGTATAAATCCACCACAGACTGCCCTGAAACTCAGTGGTACCGCTGGCATGGTCCTTAACTGTAGACTGTGCACTTCTCAAGGCACAACAGTCTTTAACCTACACAATTTTGCAAAATTTGACAGACCTTGTATACTGCGTCCACTTGGGTTTGAATTTTTGTTCATCCCCGAGAGAGAGAGAGAGAGAGAGAGAGAGAGAGAGAGAGAGAGAGAGAGAGAGAGAGAGATTACTTATTCATTAGCTTTGAAAGAAAATGATCTTTAAAAATAGAGAAGAAAAACCACACACACACACACACAGAAAAGTGTAAACCATTGTGTGTTGGTGGGAATGGATGACATATTTAAAAAAAAGCTCCATGCACATGGGGACTGAATTGAAGCTCATGACTGCTTATTCACTGTTGTCAAAACAAGAAGTATTGAATCTAAAAGTAAAACACACACACACACACAGCCTGTTTCTGCAGATTTTCATTATGAACTATTATCAGTACCCAGTATCAGTTTTGTTCTCAAATTGTATAATTTCTAGGTTGCTTTGAGATGTTAGCCAGCAGTGTTCTGTCAAAAGATCAAACACTAACAAGTGAAATACAATTTCCACAATTTACCTCACACACTGCTTGCTTCTTCACTATGACAATTATTGGCTAAACCCTGTAAATCTATATTAACTTATAAAATGTGGATGTTGCACTTCGGTAATACACACAAAAAAAATAGATACTAAAAAATAATGCAAAGATATATACTCTTTGATAGTATGTAATGTGCCAGGTATGATCAGAAGATGTATTTTTAACTGTGAGGCCTGGATTCATGATAAATACTTCAAGTTCAACTGAAACAAAGTGACAGTTATGACATAAATAACTCACTTTGTTGTAATGATGTAAGTATTAAATATAGTCAAACATTTTACTTTGAAATGCACAAAAAAGTACTGTTTGGAATAGTAGTTAGTATGATTACACACACACACACACACACACACACACACACACACACACACAGGCAGGATGAAAAGAAAGTTGTGTAAAGTTAATCTTTTACCCTCAATAAAGATCACTTTGACTTGATCATTTTCACACACACACACACTAATTTATTCAGGTTAACAACAACAACAACAACAGCACACACACACACAACACAACACACACACAAACACAACAGTCAAGTAAGTGTTAAAACAGCTCCCACATTTTCTGCACTGACACAGCTGAAATGCTAACACAACAGTCTCCCCAGTAGTATCATCTGAAAACAGTCTAGATCTGCAGCTTTGATCTGTATGCATACCCATGTTTATTAACATTGCATCAACCATCACTTTTATGCAGATGACTCTCAGATTCTTAGCAGCGATACTCCTGAAAATCTGCCTCCTCTCTTGATTAATATGTCCTACTGCCTTCAAGATATCCAAAATTGGATGATACAGAACAAGCTACAGTTAAATGCAGATAAAACCGAAGCCATGCTTGTAGGGACCAAACACAAACTCTCTTCCATCACAACAGCTTCAATAGAATTCGGCAATATGTCTGTCCCTCTAGCCACTGCTGTGAAATATCTAGGGGTCATTATCGACAACACACTCTCCATGCAAAAGTTCATCAACCAAACTTATCAGTCGTGCTACTATCAATTACGGCGCATCAGTGCAGTTCGAAAGTACCTGTCCACTGATGCAACATCCAAACTAGTCACGTCCCTCATTCTCTCACGACTGGATTATTGCAATTCTCTTCTGGCCGGTCTCCCAGCTTCACCTATCCACTCCCTTCAACGTATACAAAACTCTGCAGCTCGACTAGTCCTCAGAAAGAAAAAATCTGAGCACATTACTCCTCTCTTGCTATCTCTCCACTGGCTGCCTGTCCACAGAGAGTAAACTATAAGATCAGTACCCTCTGTTACAAATGCCTCCACAAAACTGCACCTTCCTACCTCTGTGAATGTCTTCATCTGTACACTCCTTCTCGTTCCCTCCGCTCTGCTGCAGATACCTTGTGCTTAAGAACACCTAGATTCAACCAATCCACCGTTGGCCGTCGCTCTTTCTCTGTTTCTGGTCCATTGATCTGGAATGACCTCCCTCTCTCCCTCCGCCAAAAGCCTTCTTATGAAGCTTTTAAATCCGGCCTCAAGACTCATTTATTTCAAACCTAAGATTCTCCTCTCTTGTTCCATCTCATTTGTGTCCCTGCCCTCAACAGACAAACCCCCACCACCCTGCCGAAGTGTATAACCTTTATGTGTGTGGGTGTGTGCGTGTGAATGTATACATTTGAATTTGTAAAAACTATTGATTGTAACTGGCTGCATGTGAATGAGTGAGATGAACGAAAGCGCTATGATTTGGGTTTTTTTCAAGATATGGCGCTATATAAATTTCATGTATTTATTATTTATTTATTTATTTCATACAGGAACCAGTGCTTCGTGCATATCACCTTGAACCCTAATACACAGATCGCGGTTCATTTCATTCAAGTCGACTTGCGAAGTTTCTTGGGGCCTTTGTCACGATCGTTTGATTTTTTGCTTCACTATAAGATGCAGTAGAGTATTTGGTAAAAAATACATGTGGTTTTTACTGATCTGCTATTTGCAGAGTGGAAGTTCAGCTAGAAATGAGCAAAAATGCTCATTATTCTTTGCAAATGGCGAAGTTTTCCAGCCATGCGGTTCTTAAAATAGAAAAGAAACGTCGCTGGTGATCCCCCTCCCAACCAATCATAGCCGAGCTGCCTGTTCGTTACCACAGGCAGTATGCATCCTCAACTCTCATTGGTCGATCTTCTCGAGCTTTCATGTTTTTGTTTATGCCTAAATAACTCAAAACAGTATTTCTGATTGGTTAGATTTGACTTAAAGACTGTGTGAAATGGAAAATACAGGTCACAACCTTTCAAATGGTATATGACATGTGTGGGGCCCTGTCAGGGGTAATGATAAAGGGATGACTGAAATCGCGGTCATTACAATCAACGAAACTTGAAAACTGCAGTAGGGTAGGCCGATAAAAACAGTTTAAAAACACATTTTAAAATCGTATCTAACCTTTTCAAGTACATAGATAGGACATTGAATGGCTACAGATTCCATTTTTGATGAAAAGTCAAAATTGGCAAAGTGGACCACACCTTTCCTTTTTTTGGCCTCTCTCCTTTTCACTGCCTGCGAGTTAAGACTCATTTTGTAAAAACGGGTCACAATTATATAAAAAATTAAAAAAAAACACTGGAGAGCCCCCAAACCCAAAGAATACGCTTGTCAACGTGTCAAAGAAAAATAGCCAATTTGTCATTGGTTGTATGACTGTAAGATTAGGTCGAATGCATGCACTTTGATTTGTCTTTGCAAGATATAGCGCTATATAAGTTCCATTTATTATTATCATTATTATTAACATGCTCAAACTAGGCAGGCTTATGGTCAATGGAAGCAACTGTGTTTAGAAAATTAATTGCCCAACAAGCCAGCATACTTTCACTAAAGTTGAATGTTGCTTAGTGTATTAAAAAACAAACAAACCCCAATGTAATTCCTCTGAATCTTAAGCTTCGGCATGTCACAGTGAAGGGGAAGGGCGCTGAATCTTAAGATTCGGCACCACCTCGCTAAGTCACGGCAGAGTTATATGCTGGCTGCTCTCCCCAGGGAGAGAATGTTGCCACAAGAGCAGTGCCACCCATTTTTTTCCCTTTTCTACCTTTCCTATGTGCGTATGTTTTCCTATCAGAGTGGTTTTCTACATAATTTTGCCAAAGACAACTCTCTTGCTGCTGTGTGTTACTTTATTATTATTTTTCAAAATAATTCTTTTTGTTTTATTTCGAGGATAATGGATTAAGCACTCATGTGCTTTTTTACATTCAGTCCCTGTGTGTATGCAGTTGTGTAAATTTTGTCATCCTTTCCCATCAGTACACAATAGCCTATCTTCCGAAAAGCGGAATGGGTTTTAACACGTGTGCAAGATGTTCTGCGTGCATTAGCCCACGGGACCTCAGTTGACAGTCTCATCCGAGGGACTTTTGGGGGGAGTGGAGTCGGCACTGATGTTAACTCCAGAGGAAAATTCCTCTTGAACAAGATTCAAACCCAAGTCAGCAGATCATGAGCGTAATGCACATTACTCTAACCACAAGGCTATCCCGTCCCCACTTTAACATGTGCTAAATGTGTGTTACACATGGGACTCTGGTTTATCGTCTCATCAAGAAGACTACCACTCACAGTCTAGTGGATGGTAGAAAAGTTTCAGGCCCAAAGGTCCACCAAAGGTGAGAATTTTGTGTACATCAAACTGCTTTTGTTCATCATTAAAAAAAGCTGCATTCCACCTTCAGAGATAAAAAAAAATTATATATATATAATATATAAATACTGAAAGACAACTGGACCATACAGCCTCCTCTCTTTAGTGTTCGAAGGCCTTCTGAAATCATGCTGAATGAAAATGTCTGGAGACAAGCAAAACTCTTTACTGATTGATTTTTAATTTAAAAAAATCAAACTGACAAAACTGTTCACACATTGCTAACTAAAAATTCAAGTAAAAAAAAAAAATCAATCTATTCACAGCTCTTACTCCTCTGATTGTCTGGAACTCTAGTGAAAGAACTGGGTTATTGCAATGTTCACTAAACAACTTTCTAAATTTCTCTCGAGTTTCACTTTCAAATCAAAGATGAAAACTGAAAAAAATATTTATACCAAAAACTTCTGTACTGCTATTTGCTCATGGGAAAAAGGAAACCCCTTCTTTGCAGTTTTTATACAATCACAACATCTCTAGAGATCTTCACTCCTAAAAACCATTATCACTATACTTGCCCCACTGACACTGTCATAAATACCTGACTGGCATAATCATATAATATATTATGTCTTTCTTTGCAACTATGCAAGTTTCCAGGCTGTGTTATTTATAAAGTAAAAACAGCAATACCTATAGCAGAACAAAGGACCATTAAAAAAAAAAAAATCAAATAACTGATCTCCAAATCCAAGACCACCACACAGATCTATCAGACACAAATCTTTGGAGACTTTTGTTTTGGGTTTTTTGGTTGTTTTTTTTAAACATGGTGATGACTCCATCACAATATTGAATTAGTTTTCATTTATTAATTTACTTTATAAATTAATGAGGCAATGAAAAATCTGTATCATTACATCCAAACTGGACAACATTTTCATTTCGTGAACTTCCCATTATCATCTGGAACATACTTCAAATCTAACACTAACCAAAAAAAAAAAAGTATTAATAATACTAGTAACAGGCACTTGACTCTTGTCTCAAGCTGTCTCAGCAGGAACTATAATGTAATTGGCAGTCATGACTGTTTTATTCCTGGAAACTTGATTTTGTGGGGAGCTGGCATTTATTACCCATTCACCACAGGTGATAGGAACAAGAAAGGTCAAGAAAAGTATTTGTTCAAGAAGCAATTCAAGTGAAGATCAACAGACTCTGCTTGTAGATATCAGAACAACACTTTCCAATCCAGAGTCTTGTGACAATTCTTGTCACCAACCACTCCACCACCGATCTCTTTGAAACTAGTTTCAACTTGGGAATTATTGATGGTGTTGTTAGGTGTTCCTCTGTTTAACATCATGGAGGTCTCTGTCTCATACATCACCTCTGAGAATCCCTGTGAGAAAATTGGAAATAAAACTAAGAATAATAATAATTCTTAACTGGTGTGCACCTGTGCATGCCTATGCATGTGTGTGTGTGTGTTTGTGTGTATGTGTGTGTGTATGTGTGTGAGAGTTTGACAATGGAGCTCTTTACAGTCTTTTACTTAGAAAATTTTACAGATTGATATAATACCATGATAAACATGCTATCGTCATGGTGAGCAAAAATGGTCAAGTATGCAGAATCTCACCATTAGACTGATAAGTGTACCTCAGAGCTTTACCCGAGAAACAACAAAATAAGAGAGAGAGAGAGAGAGAGAGAGAGAGAGAGAGAGAGAGAGAGAGAGAGAGAGAGAGAGAGAGAGAGATTTATATTAAATATACTGTATTCTAGTGCACTGAACAACATCACTATCAGTCCCATTGTCAAGATTAATGGTAAAGCCATTCAGATCAAGGTGAGATAGGTTACTTACTAAAAGTTACTTGCTAACAAAAAGATTGTCAAAACAAAATCAAGCAAATGACATCAGTTTTTTCATAACAATTAACATGGAATGGCAGGTGCTTACAAGTTACATGTTACAATAACTTGAATAAGTCTGGTTTCATCTATAATTCTATATCTGTCCATATTTCATACATTTAAATTTTATCTTGTGTTAATTTAACACAACAACAGCTTTTTAACTTTCAACTATACCTTGGGATCAGGAGTTTAATTAAATTTATGATAATAATTTGAGATAAGATCAATGGAAATGGGTCACATCACTTGGTACAAATTTATTTACTGTATAGTGTTTTTTCTAATTATGATACTGTAATCTCTATTGTTTTGCTTCATCCACCATAAATAGTCATACAAATGTCTGTGTTAACTGGTGTTGTGCTCAGTCACAGGAGAGATCTAGATATATAATAATAATAATAATTAAAAAATGGAATTTACATAGCACTATATCTTGCAGAGACAAATCAAAGCACTTGCACTCAACTCATTCTTACACAGTCATAAAACCAGTAACAAGTAATAGTTCCATCAAGTCCAAATGTGCACGCACGCATGCACGCACGCATGCACACATACACACACACACACCGAGGTCACACACCCTGGCAGGGCAATAGAATCTTGGCTGTTGAAGGCAGGGAAAAACTATGAGATGAAGCAGGAGAGGAAAATCTTAGGTTTGAAATAAATATGTCTTGAGACTGGATTTAAAAGTGTCATAAGAAGGCTTTTGGCGGAGAGAGAGAGGGAGATCATTCCACATCAATGGACCAGAAATTGAGAAAGAGCGACGGCCGATGGTGGATTGGTTGAATCTAGGTATTCGTAAGGACAAGGTATCTGCAGCAGAGCGGAGGGAACGAGAAGGAGTGTACAAGTGAAGACATTCACAGAGGTAGGAGGGTGCTGTTTTTGTGGAGACATTTGTAACAGAGGGTACTGATCTTATAGTTTACTCTCTGTGGCACAGGCAGCCAGTGGAGAGATTGCAAGAGAGGGGTAATATGCTCAGATTTTTTCTTTCTGAGGATTAGTCGAGCTGCAGAGTTTTGTATACGTTGAAAGGATTGGATTGATGATGCTGGCAGACCAGCCAACAGAGAATTGCAATAGTCCAGACGTGAAAGAATAAGAGACGCAACATGTTTGGATGTTGCATCTGTGGACAGGTACTTTCGAATTGCACTAATACGCCGTAATTGATACTATGATAGTAGCAGGACTGGCAGGTCTGGGTGATGAATTTTTGTATACAGAGTGTGTTGTCAATAATGACCCCTAGATACTTCACAGCAGTGGAAAAAGGGACTGATGCGTTGCCAAGTTGTATTGAAGCTGTTGTGATGGAAGAGAGTTTGTGTTTGGTCCCTACAAGCATGGTTTCTGTTTTATCTGCATTTAGCTGTAATTTGTTCTGTATCATCCAATTTTGGATATTTTGAAAGCAGTGGGCCATATTTGTAAAGAGAGAAGGCAGATTTTCAGGAGTGTCGCTGCTTAGAATCTGAGAGTCATCTGCATAAAAACGATGGTTGATCTGACGGCGGTTAATTATATGTGACAGTGGAGCAGTGTAGAGGGTGAAAAGAACAGGGCCCAGAACAGATCCCTGTGGAACTCCACATTCCAATCTGGCAGGTACTGACTGAATCTTGTTTACTGTGACTGTCTGGAATCGGTCAGTAAGGTATGAACTAAACCAGGTAAGGGCTGTACCAGTAACACCAAAGAGAGAAGAATAGAGTGGTCAATAGTGTCAAAGGCTGCAGATAAGTCGAGTAGAGTAAGAAAAGATATTTTCCCCGAGTCAGAAGCGAGTAGAAGTGTGTTTAAGGTGTGGGCAAGGGTAGTTTCAGTGCTGTGGTTGACGTGATAGGCAGACTGAAACGCAGGAAGGAGACTGTTGGAGAGAAGATGGTGGTTTTAGAACTACTTTTTCAAGGACTTTTAGAGATAAAAGGTAGGTTGGAAACAGGTCTATAGTTCTTCAGAATGTTGGGGTCAAGGTCATGCTTTTTGAGTAGAGGTGTGACTATAGCAGTTTTTAGAGCTGAAGGAACATTTCCAGAGACAAGAGATAAGTTTACTATTTTCGTAATAGTGGGAATAAGTTGGGGCAGGCACTGTGCAAAAAGAGAAGCAGGTATGGAGTCAAGATCACATGATTTTATAGTCATTCCTTTCAGAATTATCTCGATTTCTTTCTCACTTGCGGGATGAAAGGAAAGGAGAAGAGTGCCAGAGAATTGGGGATCAGAAGTTGCAGGATAGAAAGGAGTCTGATCCAAACTGGAGTGAATGTTGCGGACTTTGTCAGAGAAGAATGCAGAAAAATATAGAAGGAAGTTCAGAGTGGTTGTGAATAGAAGGCAGAGGACTAGCCTTCTCAGATCCAAGAAACATGGATGTGAGGGAAGAGATTTCATAGACGTGGCATCAAAGAACTTGAGAAGAGTAATACTTTGTTTTTGCTGAATGAATTAAGGTTTTAACTTTGTTGATTTGTTTACACACGGCTGCTCAAAACAGGAAAAACCAGACTCTTTAGTTTGCGGCTGGCACTTTCGCTCCGTAACCTAAATACCATCTGGCTGCTATCTAGGCACCGCGCGGTCAGGGGTCCAAGTCCAGCGTCTCGCGGTGCCAGCACACATTCCTTCTTTGCTGTCTATTAGCGACTGGGCGAATTTTTATTTGAAAGGCTTATTTATCATTCGCTGCTGGATGTCCTACTTGATTTGTACAGTACTCATACTTTAGTGAACAAAACTTTAATACCTGCTTTACTTGTTTGTGGTGACGGTTGTACAGCTAATTAGGTTAACTAATTTTAAACATTTTTTTTACAAACACGGTGTTTCCCAAGAAACGAAGGGCTGAGTGTTTGTGTGTTTTCTCTCTCTCTCTCTGTGTGTGTGTGTGTGTATGTGTGTGTGTGTAAGTAAGTCTTCAGACAACCCTAAATAGGAGACTGCATAAGAGAGAGAGAGAGAGGGGGGAGGAGAGAGAGAGAGAGAGGGGGGGGGGGGGAGAGATCTACTTTGTGTGAGTGTGTGTGTGTGTGTGCGTGCGTCCCTGCATGCATGCGTGTGCATGTGTGTTATTGTGTGTGTGTGTTCGCGAAACACGTGGGGTGCGTGCGTGCGTGGGCGCGCGCGTGTGCGTTTGCGCGTGGTGTGTGTTCGCGCACACGTGTGTGCGTGCGTGTATGCGTATGTGCCCGTGTATGCATGTGTGAACGTGTGTGTGTGTTTGTGTGATCGGCCACAGCACCTACATGTGCCAGGTGCTTCCTGGCTGTGTGTCAGTTTCAAGTTGTTAGTTTTCTCAAGCACATGTGTGCTGTGCGCATCTTCTTGTAGTTACATGTGTGTGGTGTGCACACGCGCACATGTATGAGTGTGCGTGCACGCGTATGTGTGAGTATAGGGTATGCGTATATGTATTTATGCCATTTTGTGTGTGTGTATGTTTGTCTGCTTGTGTGTGTATGTGTGTGTGTGCACGTGCGCTCATGTGTGTGTGTGTTTATTTATTTTGCTTATTCTTTTATTTCAAGGATAATGGAATAAGCACTCATGTGCTTTTTTAAAAATCTAGTTCCCGTGTATATGCAGTTTTGTAAATTTTGTCATCCGTTTTGTGTGTGTGTGTGTGTGTTTTCTTTCCGCTTTTTTTTGGGTGTTGCTTTGATGTCAAAGTGTAGGCCTGTGAGCAATTTGTTTTTTGTTTTTTTACACAACACAGGACTGATAAGTAGATAAACATTTGATCACAACAATTTCTTAACAGGATCAGAAAATGCTTTTTGAATAGTATCAGAAACATCAGTGAAATAAAAACCTGAGCCATTTGTGAGGTATCTTGGCTTGATGACAGTATAGGATACTGACAAGACATTTGTTTTCTACTGTGTTCTCGGGGTTATAATTATGAGCTGTACTGGAATTGGTTCATGAACAAACCTTCAGCTGTAGCAAGGATACCACTAAAAGCTGATGAAACAGTAGACTGTGCACGTGCTGTAACGCCTGACCAGCAGGAGTGTTTATAGAGAAGTCAGAAAGCTGACACTAATGACTGCGGCAGACTCTCTCCCCACACTCTCCATCACCCTGCCTCTCATGGCGCTGGCGCGCGCGGTAGCCGCTACGGTGTGTTTATTTATGGCCTCGTTCTGCCAACAGGTTCAAATTCCGCAGCCCCCCCAAAAGGTTAGTCTGCGTGCAGACATATTCAATGTTTTCTCTATGTTCATTGTTTATATAATATAAATATATGCTTTTTTAGAGAGAGAGTTAGAAATGTCTGTTTTTTGTGATTGTGTTTCTTCCTGCACCTCTCCTGTTTATCTTCATGTCTGTTTGAACTGCTGTCACATCAACCAGTATGAAAGAAAGTACATGGAGTTTGGAGTCAAAAGAAAGCGTTTAAAGCTCATTTTAAAGAGTGCTTTGCTTGTCATTTTTAAACAATTCACTGTGCAAGAGGATGTGTGAAAGACACAAGGGTAATTTACGGCTGAACACGGCTACAGCTGCAAGCGGCTAGTGCTGCCTTTCCTTTTGCCCTGTTTATTTATATCCACGCCCTGCCAGCTGCCAGTCATGAACTTTGGCTGGGAAACTAAACGGAGGGTTTGAGAAGCAGTGTACAAAGAAGCTGTTTGTTTATTTCGGTTTTTGTTTTTCGCCATTGCCGCTCTAGTTGCCGGCGTTTGCGTTTTGCGACCAGGATGTCACGGCTGTACCATGGTGCACATGGCCTATCAGGCAGGAGATGGTCAGTAGGAGGAGCATGTTCATCAAGGAGTTGGCTGAGGACGGTATTGTAGTGCTTAGAAGGGTCAGAATGGTCAGGGGTTTGCGATAGGCATTCAACAGCTTGGGAAAGGAAAGTTTGAATATCTATGGCCTTGAAGTTGCAACGGGTAATGCACTTCTTGTTTCTGATAGGCCTTGCAATGTTGAGAAAGAAAAGAATGGCAGAATGATCGGAGAGCAGTTCATCAGTGACAGATACAGACTGAGGTGTGACTAAACCTTGGGAAACATCGGTAATAAGCCAGTCTAAAATGTGGCCTGATCTGTGTGTTGGTTCGTTTACCAGCTGGGAAAGAGAGTGATTTGACAAAGAAAGAATATATGGGTTGTTCTCAGAAACATGTGTGCCATAGGAATAACTCAGTTGGACGACCTGAATTGTTGTTTTGTTTGTGGATGATTGGGATGCTTGTTACATTTGGGTGGTGTTTGTATTGAAGAAATAAAATTTAAAAAGAAAAATGCAGTTATATTATTTTCATTGTAAATTGAGCATTTATTATAAAAAGTATCACACAAACAAAATGGCGGATTTGTGACAAGAAGAAACACACTGTAAACTGAATGTTTTTAAGATCCTTTAACAAGTGTTTTTCTTAACAAAAACAGCATCTAACATCTCTTCAGATATTTGTTTATCTTTGCAATAATAACATTCTTAGTTGCAGGTTGAAGTTTATTATATAGGGGCATATATAATTTCCATTACGGTTGCTATGCTTGGTTTCCAGTTTCAGGCCTATTGTAATGTTTCAAGCACAAAAATGTTCAGCATTCTAGGGAATGCTTTCCTGCAAAAAGTAATGGAGAAGACACTGTATGATACTAGGAACAATTGGTGCTGAAGAACTGCGGTTCCTTTCCTCTTTAAAGCCATCGCCAATCACAAACACGGCATCGTTTCCACTTCTGATGGTAGCAACTGTACAACGTAAACACTGTATGAACTCCTAGACAAAGGTCACTTGACCGAGATTCCAAGTCAGAGCACTTCTCCTTCACCGGAAACATCCGTGGAATGCAGATTTTTCCTGCGTTATATATAATTCTATGAGTGGGTTCTAGACTCTGGTTTCTTTGTCTTCCTCATCTGCGGAAATGTATCAACTGTAAGACAAAATCCAGCTACACTTTATTTTATAAAGACAGGACACTTACAGGGGTAGAAAATGTCATCAGAAGACAAACACTTTGATTAAAGAAAGCAAATGTTCCTCTGTGGGGTGAAATTTTACAGCGTAATCTTAATAAAATAGATCTGGTTGTGAACAGTGTGTTGGTTGCATCAAGAGATGAAAGTGCGATAGTTTCCGGAGCCGACCATTCAGGATTTTAGGAGTTTTTATTATTTTCATGCATCACTGATGTTTTTCGTTTCTTCATGTATGTAATAACTAAATAACTGTGTGTGTTAAATACTGAATTTGATTTTCAAACTTTTAACAGTGTGAGACAGGTTACAAGAGTGATGGGTGACCCATGGATCAATGCCAGTGATCAATACACTTTTTGCAATTGATATGTATAAATAACAGTTAAATGAGTACACTTGTTTAATTTTTCTAGGAATTGTTTTATTTTCAGCTGTTTTATTCTTGACTCATATTTGCCATGTACATAGTAGATTTCTCAGTATTTTGTAGAGTTGGTTTCCACATCTCAACTGTAACAGACACCACAATGAAAAAAAGGTATCACTATCACAGTATCAGTGGTTTGATTTCAAATCCTTTGTATTTCTTAACTGTTATTATTCTGGTGTCAATTATGTTCATTTTGACTCATGTTTGCGATGTCTATGGTTGGTTTCAAGTTGATTTGTAGGCTTAGATTCCACGTCACAACTGTAACGGACTCCATGTCACAACTGTAACATTTTGTTTTCATTACATAATCAAATGCAATAAACAGTATATTATTCTGAACAGCTACAGTGTGCCTCTTGTGAGCAAGGATAAGAAGTACTTCATGCCTGACTTGAGCTGTATATTTAATAATTATGGAGACATGAGAATGTGAAGTTGCCGTGAGCATGGAGGACTAATGTGGATTTTGAAAACTGCAGAAAAAAGCACATACATGATCAATTTGACAGTTCTTGTCATATGGAAACCTTTTCTTCCTTGGTTTACAAGTAATTTATACCAGGTTTTAGAAAGCATGCTGTTTTTAAAGACCTCAAAGCTCTTTTTTTGGATTCCATGTCACAACCATAACACAGTAAAAAATTATTTTTTTTAATCATCTATTACAAGATGAATTGACTGATCATCTTTTCCATTTTAGAAAATGATGTATATTGAAATGCTGTACTGTGTGATATAAAGATATGTATGTAGAATGAAATTAATTTTGGGGTCTCTATGTCGGAGAAATAGCACGTTTTTGAGAACAATCTATATTGTATATACCACTGTTATCAGTGTCATCACAGGAAGTGCAGTGCAGGGGGGTGGCAGTTGGGTGGGCTTGGAGTACTCCAGTTAGAACAATGACTGAGCAAGACAAGTTGGTTTCTCTTCGATAAGATGATAAACCAAAGTTAATCAACTTAATGCAGTTTACATGATATTTTATGCATGGTAAAGAACTTTCTCAAAAAGAGATCTTCCTGGCAAGTCTGCAGAAAAAAATGACAAACAGGAACACCCATTACATTACACACATGCACCTGGTTTGACACTGCCGAGAATGCTTTTAAGTTTAAGTTAGTAAGTAGTAAGGCATGTCTTATAATTTAAGAAATTAAGTGTCTATCTATAAGGAAAAGGAGACTCAGTTTTTCTGTAATATAAGCTACATGAGTCTGAACAGTGAATATGAAATAAGCAGGGCAACATAAACATATTTTGACCTTCAAACATTGTTACTTAATGTTAGCTTTCAGTTTCATGTAATTAATCAATATTGAATATCTTCGCAACTTCAGAGTACATTTTAAAAAATCAAATCAGCCTTTACACAGAATCGCTTTGGAGGGAAAGTAATTATAACCAGGACCATTTTAAAATCTTGATTAAAACAATAAAAGGCTCCATAACAATAAGACTAATTTGAGAGTTGGTTCTCCACTGTTGGGGTCACTGGGGAGAGGGAGGCCACCCAGAAAAAACATGTAACTACACTTAAATAAACTATGTTTTAATCATCTATCTTCATTTAATGAATTTCATATTATATATCAAGGAAACAGTGTGAGAAGCCAAGAGACCCAAAACAGAAAATTTTGTATATGAGTGAGAAATTTCTGACAAAAATGGCCTAAAAATGGCTGCCCAAAACACAAATGCTTACCCCTGCTTACTTCTAAAGTTCATTACTGCAAAGATTATAACCCCTAATCAAAAATTCTTATGCAGAACTGAAGAATAAGCATACATTGAAGTATTCACATGCAAAACTGGTGTTTTTAATGAGTCATCTTGGCAGAATTTCGGGTCACATACATTACAAGCGGTGTCAAAGTTCATAACTTTTTTTTTTTTGCCTTCTCCCATACGTTAGCAGATAATAACTGCATGCAAGGTGGTTAAAAATGGATTATTTATCCAGAGAAAATTAATATCAAGCTGCATTTTAATAATTCAAACCAAGCATGTACATGTAATCCGAAAAAATCCATTTGGTGTCACAGATGAAATGCACATAACGTGCAAAATTCAAAAGCATAGCAAAATTTTATCACACACACCAGCCAGCCATTTTCTGTACCTCATGATGAATTGTGGAATAGTAATCATATCTGTGATGTTTTGTGTGCTTTTGGAGGATGAAAATGACATACAAAATGTGTGCAGTGTCACACATCTTTTTGCCTGAAATGCATGTTATGCGAGTGTGTGGCATGATCATCTGATGGCAAAATCAGGCTTATAATTTATATTCACTTTTGGTAAACGTTTTTCTCTAAGTTTGCAAATAATTTGACAGAAAGTATGTTTACATGTATAACGATATGTTCTAGTGTCAGTATTCTTTGTTCTTCCGAGTTTGATGTTTTGGTCTGGTTGATGAAATCGAAGAATGTAATGAGATATGTATAATTGAAAAGTAGTCACATCATACATGAAATAAACATTTGTTCTCATTTCAGTCACATGGCATCCTCTGTTGAACTTTTACATTATCTTATAAACATGTTTTGTCATATTCAGTGGTCATGCATCAGTCAACTGATGTAAGAAGAGAAAAAAAAAAAGTTGGAAAATTGTTTGGTAATTTCCCGCCATTCAGTCTGTGATGTCAAGAGTTTGTTCATTTATGAGGTCATAATGGAACCTCTACAGTTTACCTCTACCTCAACCTAATACAGTTTCTCTTGGGTTTAAAAAAAAAATTTAAACCAGTTTTGTAGATCTGATTGTCACATAGGCAAAATTTCACATTACATATTTAATTTTCAGGTGAAATTTCTGATTTACTTAAGGATATATTTTCCCTTTGTTTACAAGTACAAATTGTGATGTTGGTTACATGTGACCCCCAAATCTAGACTGAAGATATGATCACTGTGTAATTGATATAATGTTTTGATTGAATACAAGCTTATGTATGTTGCAAAACTTTACTTATAATATATACAATATTGTATTGTATTGTGTGTTAGTCCGTCGTTTTCAACGATCGGAAATTGGGCAGAAATTTGATTATAGTGGAGATCCCTTGCCCACAGTACATCCCCACTCTCTTGGCCAAGTGGGCATAAGGACAGTCAGCGTTGGAGATGTTCTCCAAAGGCCAACTAGCCCCCAGGGCTGCAGCACATAAGGACTGCAAGTCAAGCAGTCAGAGAGTCATAGTCGATCACTAAAGACTAAGCTGTAAAGTGGAATTCCATGAGTGGAAAAGCCACTTGTCATACAGCCTCTCACTTTGCTGTTGCCCCCAGCGTCAATGGTTTAATCACGAACTGTGATAAACCCCAGGCGCTGACGCAAACTATAAAGATTGTCTATATTCCAGTAACTTCACAATCTTGCAATACATAAAACAAATGAAATTCATTGTCTTTATTAATTTTTTCTGAATGCCAGTCATTTAACCACCTTTTCATACTTAAATGAAGTAATTACTTCTTTGTCTTAATTCTATTGACTTAAAAGTCTTTTTTATTTATACTACTAGTTAGTTGACCATGTCTTCGTTTATATACAGGAAGATATGATTTTTTTTCCATTATTTTTATGTGACTTTTTTTGTACCATGTAGAAATACACGAACAAATGATAATTTTCTTCAGGATCCTTGTCTGTTTAGTGTTACTGTTCATGTTCAGATAATCATAATAATCTTAGTAATCAACATTTCTGAAATAAAATTGTTTTACATAAATAATTTGTGTGTTTTTCCAAAATGTCATGATTGGTGTCATACATAATGCTGTTACCACAAAATATTTAAAGCCCCCCTCTCAGAGCTGTGTTTTGCACAATCTGTTTCCCATTCCATGGCTTTAATCTACAACTAATAATGCTGAGGTGTCTATTGATTGCTTGTCCATGTCTTCACTGTATATTATCATCACCCCCTTGTAACTCGCATTATGGTGTCACACTAAATGCAGGTACCTACTCCCATAACCATAATTTAAAAATATTTTTTTGTCTCTTTTGTGTCTAATGGCTGCTACTGATGAGTAACTTTAACTTTAATTGCAGTTTGTTTCAAAAACAGGTTTTCTTTTAAAATTATTTAAATCATACAATTTATAGACTATCGCCTATGGTGTCACAATGAAATGCTGTCACTTTTCCGGAACATGTAACTTTGTTCATATAAGATATGAACCACTTGCTGCCGTTTTGATAATGTCTAAAAGTCTTTAATCATTTGGCTGTTAAAAAATAACAGAATAAACTTATAAAGCCTTTATCATAAAATTTAGCAATTAAGCCATTTTCTTGTTTTTTTTTGTCCCAACAGGGGAGAATTAAGAGCAAACACAGTCACAATGACCAATGGACTCTGCTGACAACAAATGAACAATATTTTCTGGTAATTTGCAATGGCTGTACTAGTAGTGTATACTATTACTAAGTGAGTAAGTCTGAAGTAACTTGAATTGAAAATTTCAATTGTCAACAAAGTAGGACTCATGGTAATATGATACACCATAGTAAGAGTATAGGCCTAAACTTTAAGTCTTTCTTGGAAGAAATGGTACATATATCTTATGTTTAAATTGTATGTGTACTAGTATGTGGACCATGTGCAACTTCATGAGTGAGCCGAGTGTGAGCACAGTTGAGTATGCGCATACGTGTGTGCGTGTTCGTACACGACATAATTACTTATATATCAAGCCTACATTTTTGGCAGAGGTATGGGTGTGAGGAGTAATTTAATTATTCAAGAGAGTGGTTTATTTCATATTATCATTATTGTCTCTCATGACACATCCAGTTACTTCAGTCCATTACCTCTGAACTTGATAAGTGATTACAGTTGTTAGGCCTAGTTCTTTTGTGTAAAATATGAGTAAATTCATGACTGAATGTTCTTGACTGCTGTCTCCACACTCAAATTATCACAGGCCCGTTTAAGCAAATGACAGTGGATGGCATCCAAACAGAAACCTATTTTCATGGAGTAATGGACTCCTTGATAACTCAATGATAGAACACAATGAATTATCTATCTTTAGACATTCAATCTTATCAGTTCTCATTAACAGCTGTACACATAACCCCCCCCCCCCCCCCCCCTTGCTAAACAATTTGTCGTTCAAAAAAACCTTGGTTCTAAATTGTGTTAGTAATACTAATAGCTCAAACTGAAGGCTGCAAATTTTTGTCAACTACAAGTATAATCAACACTGAAGACAGCAAGTGCTACATAAATCACCTTGTCACCAGGGATATGACGACTGGCCATTTTATAGAGATACTTGATAGCTTCCAGCAATGTGTTGACGACTCTCAGGACACCTGTCAGCAATACTGCATAATGTCAGCAAACTGAAATGGCAAAAGCCAACACCTGTGACAGACAAAACCCGACGTTCTTGTTTACTGCTGTCTGCTTTTGTGTCAGCTGAGGCTACGCCTTACGATGTTTTCCTCGGCTCAGTTTCACGGCAGAAGAGTTCCATGATAAAAGATGTAACCGACATTTAAAAACAAAACAAACTAGGCAGCAAATCACAAGTAAGCACCGCTGCAGGCGTAGCCTCTCAGCTAGCTTATCAACTTGCAAACTGCAAATAAATGACTGCCTGATCAGCCTGAGAAGGCTATGGCGATGGGCAAGGCTTGATGGGAGATCGTGACGTCAGAAGAAAATAACACTTCCTCAGTTTTGCTAAACTTCCGGTAGGCTAGGCCAGACAGACACAAGTTTTGGTATTCGACAGAAGTGATTGTTTGTATTAAAATGCTTGACAGTGACAGTTCCTGCGAATCCTGAAATAGTTTATGTAATAGGGTTAGGTAAGTGTGTCATTGTTGTTGTTATCTGATCTTTTGTTAGATAAAACATACTTGGGAGTTACTCAGTTAGGCCTATATACGAGTATACCACACAGTGTTGAATGGCAGAATTTACACAATTCAGTTGACCGTTTCACAAAGCTCTAGAGCTAGATAACATTGTCCCAGGCATGTGCATCATACTCTTCTCAGGTTGCATTTTATATACAATTAAAAGGCCACATTCAGTCCATTGATATTAACTTCTACGAGTACTTAATTAAGAAGTGTGTTGCACTGTGTGGCAGTTTCAGGGGGTGTAAATTATAATACGCGTTTTTCTTAAGTTTTCTTGATCCACAAGTGCCAAGCTCAACATACTAGGCCTGTACAGTATATACATATACGTGTGCATTTTAGTTACTATTAAGGGGATTCTATAAACTCAGTGATTGAGGACATGTATCTAATTTCTAAAGCTAAGAAGAGAACATTAGTCATTAGCAGTTTACTGTTTAGTGGTTGCCCAATGAAGTTTAGTAAGACAGGTTGGAGTGAGTGATACAATTTCATGAAAATTATAGTCAGACTTGATATTCTAAATCATTTACAAAATTCTAGAGAAGTTGTACTTGTACGCTTTTTCAGTCATTGGGTTTACACAGCAATGTAACCCATCTGTTGGAAAATGTGAAGGAGAAAACCAAATGGTTGACCTGATAGATATATTGTGATCTCTCTCTCTCTCTCTCTCTCTCTCTCTCTCTCTCTCTCTCTTCTCTCTCCTCTCTCTCTCTCTCTCTCTCTCAAGTGTTGATGGGGTTAATGTTGATGTAGTTGATGAAAATGGTGATGATTATTTCAGATGGGGAAGACGAGAATATATATGTATGTGTGTGTGTGTGTGTGTGGTGAGTGTGTGGTGTGTGTGCACGCGCGCGTGTTTTGGAAAAATAGAAATGAAAAACTTTTTTTTCTTTTATTATTTATCTATTTATTTTTGAAACTAATGAAAGGACAATGATAATGTGGATGTTAAGGAAGATGATGGCGAGGATGATAGAAATGGTGATGTTGATGTAGATACTGAAGGTGACGATGGTGGTGATGGTAACTTTGACGTGGTTGTTGAAGGTGATAGTGGTGGCGGTAACTATGATGGAGATGCCAAAGATGAAGATGATGACAATGATGTATATATATATATTTTGAAGATGACGATGGAAACAATTATGAACTTAATGAAGATGATGATAATGACCATGATGCAGAGATTGAAGATGATAATCGTGACGGTAATGACTATACAGTTGAAGAAGATGGTAATAGCGTAGATGATGAAGATGATGATGTTGATAATGATGATGTAGAGGAGGAAAGTAATGATGGTTATGTTGATATACTTGCTGCAGCTGCTGTTATAGGCAATGAAGATGCTCATGGTGATGATTATGTAAATGCTGAAGATGATGATGGGAGTAATTCTTTTTGCTTACAGAATTGAAAATGTGAAATGGATATAAATGTGGTTTTTTTGCAATGCCTTCCTCCCCCCTCCCCCAAACATGTTTTGTATAGTGGCCCAAGGCCGAAGTACAATAAAACTTTTCAGTGTTCAGTCTCTCTCTCTCTCTCTCTCTCTCTCTCTCTCTCTCTCTCTCTCTCTCTCTCTCTCTCTCTCTCTCTCTCTCTCTCTCTTTTCATGCCTTTTCTCTTGTCTAGTTCAATAGGTTTTATCATGGATGTTGCTTTTACTTAATAAGATTATTGTTGTTAGTGATGGAATTAATAGTACTATTATAATTGCTACTGTTTTGCTTTCATAGTTCTGTTGACTGTTGTTTATACTATAGGTTTTTGTTTTTTGTGTTATGTGACCTTTTTTGTAGGGCTTTTTACTTACAAGTATAATTGTTTTTTGTTATTATTTTTCTGTTTGTTTATTCGTGTTTTCCCCTTCCTCCTTGATACTCCCCCCTGACCTTTCCATCAATTTTTTGTTTGTTACTGTTGCGATGTTGCTGTCAGTGGTGATGGGTAATTATCGGTATTATACAAGTATTTTTTTCCATCAATTTTTTGTTTGTTACTGTTGTGATGTTGCTGTCAGTGGTGATGGGTGATTATCATTATTATACAAGTATCCCTTTTATTTTAGGGCATCCTCTGTGACTACATTTTCCATTCCATGTACTATGTAGGCTATACAGACCTGCCTACCTGTACAATTTTTCTGTATTTTTATGATTTTTTTACCTCAAATACGAAAATACAAATTTACTGATAAAAATACGATTTTGACAACCATGAAAAAAAAGAGTAAAACTACAGCAAAGAGTTTGTCTTTAACTTAAACTTTAAGGGATGTAACTCTTCCATGCTGATTATTTCCCTTTGTGTTAGATCGTTAGTCATCACTAGATAGTGTGGACCAGCAGAAGCAGGGTGGTAAAGAGGGATGATAGGAAAAGGGGGTATTGGGTGGGGAACTTTCAGTTTCACTGCTGTATGTGCCCTCAGAGTAGAGTGGAATGGGCCCGTTCCCCCTTTTTATCTTGATATTTTAAACCTTACTGCAGTTGTCATTACCATGTCAGGCACTGTTTACATTAAGAAGCAGTAGGTGACCAACCTCTCCTTCTTTCTCATGGACAGCTCCCTCTCTCTCTTTCTCTCTCTCTCTCTCTCTGTCTCTCTCTCTCTGTTTTGGCAAATGTTGTTCAACAACATCATTGTCAATATGACTCGAAGGAACATCATAGAGTTTTTTAGGTGTATGAGTCTGTGAATGTTAACAAACTACTTTTACTTACTTACTTAGGCCCATCACTCCCCCTGGAGCATAGGCTGCCGACAACAGTCCGCCAGAGTCCTCTGTCCTGGGCTATTCTCTCCAGCTGTCTCCAGGTATATCCCATCTTCTTGGTTTCTCCCTCAAGGTCACGTCGCCAGGTGTTTCTTGGCCTTTCTCTTTTTTGTTTTCCCTGGGGGTTCCATGATAGTGCCTGCCTTGTGATGTTTCTGGCTGGCTTTCTCAGGGTGTGCCCGATCCATCCCCATCTCCTGCGCCGGATTTTATTCTCGGCTGGCAGCTGGTTGGTATGTTGCCACAGGTCTGCGTTGCTGATGGTGTCGGGCCAGTGGATCTGGAGGATTCGTCTCAGGCAGCTGTTGATGAAGGTCTGCACTTTCTTGATGGTGGTCTTTGTTGTCTTCCACGTCTCCGCTCCATACAGTAGGACTGACTTGATGTTGGAGTTGAACAGCCTGATCTTTGTGCGGGTCGACACCACCTTGGAGCTCCAGATGTTCTTCAGCTGCAAGTACGCTGCCCTCGCCTTGCCAATTCTTGCTCTGACGTCTGCGTCTGTGCCGCCCTGCATGTTAATGATGCTACCCAGGTATGTGAATGTCTCCACTTCTTCCAGCTCCTTCCCATTTAGTGTGTCTGAGTCCTCACTCGCTGCGTTGATCTTGAGAATCTTGGTTTTGCCTTCATGGATCTTGAGACCAACTTGTAATGAGGTGGCTGCTAGTTCTGTAGTCTTGTCCTGCATCTGTTGGCGGTTGTGGGAAAGCAGGGCCAGGTCGTCTGCAAAGTCGAGATCATCCAGCTGGTCCCACAGTGTCCACTGGATTCTATTTCTTCTGTATGCTGTTGATGTCTTCATGGTCCAATCGATTGCCAGGAGGAAGAGGAAAGATGACAGGAGACAGCCTTGTCTGACTCCAGTCTTCACCTCAAAGCTGTTTGTGAGTTGTCCTCCATGGACCACCCGGGAGGTCACTCCTCTTCCCAAATCTTCCCAAAGAGAGGGTACAGCATCTCTACCGTGGTCTCCAGGTCTGCCTTGAGTGCTTCTTCTGGGATGTTGTCTGGTCCTGCTGCCTTGCCATTTCTCAGCATTTTGATGGCTTTCCTAATCTCCTCCCTGGTTGGTTGCTCGCAGTTGATGTCTAGGTCTCTATCAGCAGGGTTGATGTCCGGGGGGTTTGAAGGGATAGATCTGTTCAGGAGTTCCTCAAAGTGCTCTGCCCATCTGTTCAGTTGTCCCTCTGTTCCCAGCATGGTGTTTCCTTTCTTGTCTTTGACTGGTCGCTCAGGCCTGCTGTACTTCCCTGAGAGTTTCTTAGTGGTGTCATACAGCAGCTTCATGTTGTTGCTGGCTGCTGCTTCCTTGGCTTCCTCTGCCAGGCTGTCGATGTACTTGCGCTTGTCTGTTCTTGCGCTCCTCTTGACTTCTCTGTTGGCTTCTGTGAAGTCTGCTTGTGCCTTGGCCTTTGCTGCTCTTGTCCGGCTGTTGTTTACTGCTGCTTTCTTCTGCTTTCTCTTCTCAGTCTTGCCCATTGTGACTGCCAATATCCATTCCTTCTGTTGGTGTCTCTTGGGGCCCACTACTTCCTGACAGGTTGACGTCAGTGTCTCTTTCACTTTCTTCCAATGGCTCTCGATGTCGGTCTCTTCTTCAAGCAGTTCTTGTAGTACTTGGTACTTGTTGGTGAGGGACAGCTTGAATTCTTCATTTATCTTTGTGTCTTTCAGCAGGCTGGTGTTGAACTTCTGCCTCTTTGTTGTTGCTTCCATCCAGTTCTTCTTTAGCTTTAGCTTCAGCCTGGCTACCAAAAGGTGGTGGTCAGATGCAACGTCTGCTCCTCTTTTCTCCCTTACATCCTGTAGAGATCTCCTGAATTTCTTGGCCATGCAGATATGGTCGATCTGGTTCTCAGTCACATGATTTGGTGATACCCAGGTGGCCTTATATACTCGTCTGTGGGGGAAAATGCTGCCACCGATTACCAGATTGTTGATAGCACAGAAGTCTGCAAATCTCTTGCCATTCTCATTCATCTCTCCTAATCCGTGTCTTCCCATCACTTCCTCGCATCCCGTGTTGTCTTGTCCGATCTTGGCATTGAAATCACCCATGAGGATGTTTATATCTTTTGCTGGGTACTTGGCTATGACGTTCTGCAGTCTGTCATAGAATTGATCTTTGGCTTCTTCATCGCCGTCATTAGTTGGTGCATAACACTGGATGATGTTCATCTTGATCTTCTTCTTCTTAGTCCTGAAGGATGCTGCGTGATTCTTGATCCGTGTGCTTCCCATCCTATCAGGGCTCGCTGTGCAGGTCTTGACAACATGAGCGCTACGCCTTCTGTGTGTGGAGCGTTGTCTTCTTCTTGGTCAGAATAAAGCAGCATCTCTCCAGTGAGCAGTCTCCTTTGTCCTGACTGTGTCCAACAGGTCTCACTGATGCCAAGCAATGTGAGGTTGCAGCTTTTCATCTCTTCTGCTACTTGTGTTGTTTTTCCCATCTCATACATGGTCCTCACATTCCATGTTCCGATGTTGATGGTCCTGGTCGATAAAAGGGGGGTCAGCCTTGTGGCTTCTGTAGACTCACGGCTTTCACCACATGGCGTCATACATCCTCTTGGCGAGGACCCTTCCTCTCCCAGGGCAGTAATCTCTTGGTTCATTGTTGGCGTTTCTGTAGCAAGCTTTGTTTTCACGGGGTGGGGTTGCTAGCCCCTCGCCCAACCCTCCTCCTTTCTCATCCGGGCTTGGGACCGGCCATGGCAGAGTTAAACTACTTTTGTCATGTCATTATTCCTTCAAGCTCCATAAAGTTTATATGTTATATAATCATTTTGTTTATGATGATGATGGTGATGATGATTGTGATGATGATACTGATAGTGGTGATGTTTATTGGATTATTATGATTCATTTTGCATATATTTTTGTCTGTTTACTTTCTTTCTTTCTTTTCGAGGGCTGGATGTAAAAAAGTCTTGTACTTATTCTATTGCCCTCAGAAAATAAAATTTTGTTGTCATTATTGTTATCGTTATCTCTCTCTCTCTCTGTCACACACACATATGTATTCGCTCACTCACTTACTCACTCCTCTCTCTCACACACACACACATTTAGTGATTTACACACACACACATACTCACTCACTCACTCTCTCACTCTCTCTCTGTTTTCTTTTGTCTGTCTGTCTGTCTGTCTCTTTCACACTCACTCACTCTCTTTCTCTTTCTCTGTCTCTCTCACACACATACTCACTGTTTCTCTCTGTCTCTGTCTCTCTCTATCACACACACTCTCTCTGTGTGTCAAACACACACTCACTCACACACACACGGACAGAGTAAACACTCTCTCTCTCTCTCTCTCTCTCTCTCTCTCCTCTCTCTCCTCTCTCTCTCTCTCTCTCTCTCTCTCTCTCTCTCTCTCTCTCTCTCTCTCTCGTCTTTCCTCACAGAAAATGTATAAAATTACAAACACTGTCACTGCCTTTGTAATTTCAAAATCTGTGCCCTTAGTGGTAACTGTCAGCTGTCCTCCCTCTTCTGTCTTAATAATAATAATAATAATAATAATAATAATAATAATGTATGGAATTTGTATAGTGGTGAATCTTGCAAAGGAACAAATCAAAGCGCTTACATTCAAATCATTCACACTTATGCAATCATTCATGAATACCATTAAAAAAATATCAATATCACACACACACACACATGCACACACAGTAATATGCGTATACACAGTGACGGAGATGGAGGTGGTTCACTACCCATCTCCACCCCCCTCCCCTTGTTGTGTTAACCAGTGGGATGAAACTTTGCTATTCTAATCACTGATGTTGGAATACAGTGTCCTTAATAAAGGATAAAAATAACACTCACAGAGCTCTAAACTTATTTAGAATTTGAGAAGCAAGAGATACTATGAATAGACTTAGTTTCAGATTGTAGCATTCTATGCTAATTCAGTAATTGGATACTTTGAGTCAAATACCATTTTGAGATTAATTGCCGGAAAAGATCTGTTTGGCACATTGTACATGATTTTGTACACACCTTTCTCTCTCTCTCTCTCTCTCTCTCTCTCTCTCTCTCTCTCTCTCTCCTCTCTCTCTCTCTCTCTCTCTCTCTCTCTCTCTCTCTCCCCCCCCCTCTCCCCGCCCCCCCTCTCTCTCTCTCTGTAAATTCATACACTGCCTGCACAAGATATTGGTTTAAATTATTAGAAATGAATAATGAACGGCTACCATAGAAACTGTATCAAATGCTGTTGCAACTAGACAACTCCGGAAAACAGTGCTGGGTTTCGAAAAGAAGAGAAATCCTATGCTTAACTGGATTTCACATTGTTTGGTTTAAGCAGCGTGTTGAGGATGGGACGTGAAAAAGTTTCTAAGCATATTTAAACACTAAAACAGAGAATCATTGATGTTCATTCAAGAATGTTCAGGAACTGATACAAGCAGCAGGAGAGGAAGGAGTAAAACAACTTACGAAAATATGTCAGAAGATACAGCGGACAGAACAAATGCCCGAAGAATGGGAAGAAAGTATTACTGTTCCCATTTTCAAGGGTAAAGGAGATGCACTAGTATGTGGAAAATACAGAGGAATCAGGCTTCTGGAACATGGCATGAAGATCTGGGAAAAAGTATTGGAAAGAAGACTGAAGAGCCTGTGCAATATTGATGAAAAACAGTTTGGATTCCAGGCTGGCAAATCAACCATAGATGCAATATTTATTTTGAAACAACTGCAGGAAAAGTATATGGAGAAGAAAGAGCTTGTCGCACATCTTTGTCGACCTGGACAAAGCTTTTGATAGAATACCCAGAAAGGCAATCCAATGGGCCTTGAGGAAACAATCAATGGTTGTGACTTTGTACAAGAACTCCAGATCAAAAGTGAAAACTATAATTGGGACGTCAGAAAGCTTTGAGATAAAAGTAGGAGTGCACCAAGGATCCGCATTGAGCCCTCTGCTCTTTATCCTCATGATGATTGAAATATCCAAGGAAGTGGAGAGGCCAGAAGAGATCTGGGAACTGCTGTGTGCTGATGACTTAGTATTGGTAGCTGAGAACAGTGATGACGCTACTCAAAGATTTGGCAATTGGAAACAAGAGATTAGAACGCAGAAGAATGAAGGTAAATGTTGACAAGACCAAAGCAATGACAGTTGGAAAAGACTGCAGAACACATAGAGAGCAAGGCAAATACCTGTGTGGTGTCTGCCACAAAGGTGTAGGGAACAATTCGATCAAATGCTCCAAATGTCAATATTGGTGTCACAAAAGATGCTCAAAGCTCAAAAGTCTGAAGAAGGAGGACGGAGTATGTGTCTGCCCCAGTTGTATGAATAAGAAGGTGAAGACAATACTGATGCAGGAAAGGAGGAGCTAGAATTTGGACAAGGGAAGATCTTTAGAAGTGGTAGACGAATTCTGCTACCTGGGAGAGATGAGCTGCGAAGCAAAATCTGAGTTAGCTGTCAGAACCAGGATTGTGAGTGCTTGGAAGAAATGGAAAGAATTGGCAAGTCTTCTTGAAAATCAGAAAATCCCACTGGAGAGACGCTGTCTGATATATAAGGCCTGCATCAGACCTGTTCTCCTGTATGGCTCGGAGACGTGGCTTTTCACAAAAACCGTCAAACGTTTGTTGAAGAGCTGTGAAAACCAAATGCTATGGTACATGACAGAGATCAAATGGGAAGACAGGATCACAAATGAAGAATTATGGAGAATGTGCAAAGTTGATGATCTGAAGTCTGTAGCTAGTACCAATATACCGCTGGTTTGGGCACATTCAACGGAAAGCAGACCACCACATCATAAAAAGAAGGAAGGTGGCAGGATGGTTAAGATGTTCGCCTGCCAACAAGTAAACCGTGAGGTTGTGGGTTCGATTCCCAGCCTTGTCCTTTCTTCCCAGTTTGACAAAAAAATTGAACTGAATGTCTAAGTCTGTCGGATGAGACTATAAACCGAGGCCCCGTGTTTGAACGCACGCAGAACATCTTGCGCACACGTGAAATCCTGTTCCGCTGTTTGAAAGTGTAGGCCATTGTGTGCCGGTGGGAACAGATGACAAAATTGACTGGATGTAAAAGGGTACATGAGTGCTTATTCCATTATCCTCGATATACAAGAATAAATAGATACATAAAATAAATAAGAGCAATGAACTTTGTAGTGGATGGAAAGAGACCAAAGGGAAGACCTAGCAAGACCTGGGCTGCCTGTATTGCAGATGATCTTAGAGAAAGGGGCATAAATAAGGAGGAAGCTCAAAAAACAGAGAGAGAAGGAGAAGGCTCATCAATGTCTAGCCTCCCCTGGGAGAAACATGACAAAAAGGAAGAAGAAGAAGAAGGTCAGGAACTGTGAGAGATCGTGATAGATATCAACGGTATATCATTTAAGACTATTTTCAAAAAAGAAAGTTATGTTCTAGATATGGAAAATTATTGTTTTCGTGCAATTAAGGTTTAATGTACTCCCACTTAATAACAGTGTACATCGCTATAGTGTATCTGTTCATGATAAATTATGTCCATTTTGTAAAAACCAGATCGAAAATGAAAAACATTTTGTGTTTATTTGTGCTATGTATGAAGATTTAAGGGTCAAATTTCTAAAAGAGTCAAAAGATCTTCCTCTGCACATGTTACTTAGAGCCACTGATCCTATCCACAGATACAGTTTATCTAAATTAGTAAATATGTGTTTCATGCAAGGAATAGGCAGAAGAAAATACTTTAACTGAAGTCTACAAGGTAATCAATCCTATAGGCTATGGTGTACATCTGTTAAAACACTTAAACATGTTCACCTTTGTTTATATCACATATTATCAAGAATTCGTGGTATAACATGATCTTGTTTTTCTGTATCTCCCC
Source organism: Rapana venosa (assembly GCA_028751875.1). Classification (NCBI taxonomy): domain Eukaryota; kingdom Metazoa; phylum Mollusca; class Gastropoda; order Neogastropoda; family Muricidae; genus Rapana; species Rapana venosa. Next base: position 54,852,671 of record CM054144.1, read on the forward strand.
GTTTTATACTAATGTCTCTGATTCTGATCATTATAGTAAATGGGAAATTTAAACTGTGGATCCTGAAAATTTGAACTGTAGTAGGTATGAGATGTATATCTATCTATCTATCTGTCTATCTATCTATTTATCTATCTAGATAGATAGATAGATATATCTATAATTATATAATATAAAATTGTCACTTAACCAATGATTGTAGAATATAGATAGGTGCTGTTATATCAGATATTTTCCTATTTCCTTTTCTATATATATTGTATTGTGGCCTAAGGCCGATGTGCAATTAAATCGTTTCAGAGTTCTCTCTGTCTCTCTTATTCATTTTTGTTTGTTTTGTTTTCACCCCACCTCCCCCTTTCTTTTCACCCCTCTCTCCATTAGCAATGCTTGTTTTATTTTCGTTTGTCATCTGACATCTGTCTCTTTCACTGTCCTTCCCTTTGCCAATCTTTGTCAGATAGGTTCTCAATCTGTTTTTGTTTCTCACTCCCCCCCCCCTCCCATTCTTCTCATTTTGTTGTTTCTTTAAGTCAGCATCCTGACACTCCTAGTACAGTAGTAGTATCCCCACTCACTCACTCCCTCACTCACTCTCTCTCACACATACACACACTCTCTCTCTCTCTCATACAAATTAAAGATGGCAAGTTTTCTGAAAACACACACTTCTTCATGAAAGCATAGCGCTGCCAAGGAATCAAAGTCATAATTAGAGCAATCAAATAAATGATGTTTATAAAGAAAAAATCCAGATCAAGAAGGATTGCAATACTATTTTTGCTATCAAAATACTATTTTTGGCCTGTCCAAATACTATTTTTCATTTACTGGGGTAGGCAGGTCTGGGCTGTATCTCGGTGCAGTGTTCTACCCAGCACTCCATCTGTTGTTCTGTCTTGAATCACCTCCCCAGTAGCTGATTTCAAAGGGGCAGTTTTCTTTTGTGTTGGGTCCAGTGCCTGTTTAATACCCGCATACATTGCCTTGGATGTTGCCTGTGTCAGCTGCGATCTGAATCTTGGAGGAGAGCTGATGCCAAAAGTTGTTTGCGCTTTGTTGTGGCACACTGCTGGACTTTGATGTGAGCAGCACGGATAACCTGAAGGCTCTGCTTGCTGGGATGGGGGTTTTTATGCTGTCAAGGCCTTTCTCTTGGCCTTGATTACTGGTGTCATTCCTTCTGAGTGGGCTTCGAACCAGTCAGCATTTCTTCTGAGTGGGCTTCGAACCAATCAGCTGACTTGCTGGTTTTTTGCCAAAGGTGGACACAGTGGCATTGTAGACAGCATCACTGAAGTGTTCCCATCTGTCTTGGGCATTTTCACTGAGTGGGCCAGGGAGAGTATCCTCCAATACATACTCATATTCTTCCACTTCAGCTTGATCACATGTTATGCTGGTGTTGATGCATGTTTTACCCTCCTTTCTTGTGCAGTGTAGTTTTTTGCACAGAGCTTCACATTTCTGTACACCAAAGAATGGTCAGTGTTACAATCCGTGCTCTGGTAGCTGCGAGTGATCTTAATGCTGGAAAGGTTGACACATCTGGTGAGGATCAGGTCGAGCTGATGCCAGTGTTTGGATCACGGGTGTCTCCAGGAGACTCGATGCTGAAGCTTTGTGTTGAAAAAGGTGTTACTGACGCATAACCCATGGTGACAGCAAAGCTCCAGAGTCCAGCAGGCATTGACCATTATCGTTCATTTTCCCTGTACTGAAGTGACTCAAGCAGGTCGGCCAGGAGTTGTAGTCAGCATTTACTGTGGCATTGAAATCCCCGGCAATGAACAGTATGTCAGTAGTTCTTTGTGAGAAATTCTCCTTATAGCAGCACCAAGGTCGTCATAAAACTTGTCTTTTGCTTCTGCTGTGGATGGCAAAGTTGGTGCATAGGCACTGATTAGACTGACTGGTCCTGAGGATGTTTGGAGATGGAGAGATAGTTCCTTCTTTAGTTCTTTCTTCCTTCCTTAGTTCCTGTTCCTTCTGCTGGTGGAATTATGGATCCTAGTGAGCTGTTTCTAACTGCAAATCCCATGCCATGTTCTCTGATGTGGTCTGATGGTTTTCCCTGCCCAAACAGGGTGAAGTCTCTCTCCCTCAGATCCTGTTTTGGGGAGCCTGGTTTCTTGAAGGGCGACGATGTCCATTTGCAGTCTGCTCAGTTCTCTGTCGATGACAGCTGTCATGCAAGCATCATTTACTTCCTGCAGCTCATCAGAAAAGCCCGGTCTCATTGTTCTTACATTCCATGTCACGCAGTGTTGATTTCTAGGTGCGCCCTTGTGGGATTCCCGCATTTTTCTCAAATTGCGCAAAATGATGTGGGCAGTGTGCCCTACCAGACGCCAAAAAATCCCAGACAGCGCGTTTTGGAACAAACAGTGCACCATTGCAACTGCCGTTTTTATAATCTCTAAAATTATACTTCTGCCGAAGTTCTCTTATGATGCTTCTGGTTCATGATGTGCCCAATTTCTCAATTTGTCTGGTACATAGTTGTCGATCCGCTTGTCAGTTTTCACCCTAAACCCCAGGCACCTAGTGAGGCTAATGGACCGTGGCAGGGCAGCACCTTACTGGCTTGGGGCTGCCCAGCTGCCTAATGAGATGCAATGACCTCTCCCACCATGGAAGCAGCCCCTGGTGTCTGACTCTACACCGGTATGCAAACTTGTAACTGGTAGACTGTTGCTTCCTGTGTTGTGTTGATGCTGCAAAGCTGGAGTGACCTCTCCAGAGTGTAAAGTCTGGGTGAGTAAGTATGTAGGGCAAGCTGTTACCCATGCAGCAGACCCCTCCTCTCCACGTTGCTGAAATGATCCATTAGAAAGGCAGTCGCTGATATACATGGTTCCAGTGCCATCGCAGGAGTTGCCAGAAAGTTGCTGTATAAGTCTCAGACTGCCTCGGGGATTCCAACTCCCGATTTTTCCTCAAGCCTTTCCTGTGAATAGGTATGGCCGCAAGGCAGTGGAGGTTTGAAATCAGAGTTTTTTCTTCTCCTAGATGAACTGTCTTCCCAGACTGATGAGCTCCATTTACCCATATGCCACAGGTTTATATGGTTACCATTTGCAGAGGATACTTCTGACCTGACCCTGTGACTATTACGTAATACTGATCTCTCTCTCTCTCTCTCTCTCTCTCTCTCTATATATATATATATATATGAGTTTTTCTGCACTGTTGGGGTCACTGAGAAAAACATTTAACTACACATTTATTTATTTATTCTTTTATATTGAGGATAATGGAAAAAGCACTCATGTGCTTTTTTAAAATTTACATATAGTCCCCTTGTGTATGCGGTTTTTTAAATTATGTCATCTGTTCCCACTGGCACACAATGGCCTACTCTTACGAAAAGCGGAACAGGATTTCACATGTGCGCAAGATGTTCTGCGTGCGTTCGCACACGGGGCCTCAGTTTATAGTCATATCCAAAGGATATGTGTGTGTGTGTGAAACAATGTGAGCAGCCAAGAGACCCAAAACAAATTATGTTTATGAGAGAGAAATTTCTGACAAAAATGGCCTAAAAATGGCTGCTGTAAACAGGAATGCTTACCCCTGCTCACTTCTAAAGTTCATTACTGCAAAGATTGTAACCCTTAATCAAAAATTCTTATACAGAACTAAAGATTAAGGATGCAATGAAGTATTCACATGGAAAACTGGTGTTTTTAATCAGTTATCTTGGCAGACAATGACTGTCAATTTCGGGTAACATACATTACAAGCAGTGTCACAGTTCATAACTGACTTTTTTCCTTATGCCACAAGTTAGCAGATGATAATTGCGTGCTTCTTCTTTCTTCTTTCATCTGCCGCTGGTGCCTTTCGGCGTCACGGGGAGACACAGACGTCTGTCTGCAGCAAGGCGGGAGGCTTGATGTAGTGATAGGTCATGGGCTCGCAGGGTGTCAGCCACGGAGTCGCTCCATCGTCTCCTTGGTCTACCTCTCCATTGTGTTTGGTGATGTATGCCCGTAGGGCTGGTTGGTTGGGCGGCATTCTAGTGAGGTGACCAAACCACCTGATCCTTTGTTGTTCGATATGGTGGAGAATCGGTGTTAGTTCGACTATGTCTCTGATCACCTCATTCTTGATCTTGTCGCGTCTGGTCTTGTTGACAGCTTTTCTAAGGCAGCGCATTTCACATGTGACCAATTTTCTCTCTAAGGCTTTTGTTAGGGCCCATATCTGACACTGGTATGTGAATTTTGGAATGAAGATGGCGTTGATGAGTTTTGCCTTGGTGCTCATTGGGATGCTGGGATGTTTTAGAAGGGGGGCGAGTTGGTAACTGACTGCGTTCGCTTTCTGGCATCTTGTTTCTATCTCTCGGTCCAATGTTCCATCTTCAGTGAAGAGGCTGCCAAGGTATTTAAATTCTTTGGTCTGTTTCAGCTGGGTGCCGTTGATGTTGATGTCCAGCTTTCCTGGATTTCTGCTGACAGACATAACTTCTGTTTTGGTGATACTGATCTTCATGTCGTACCTCTCGCAGCTTGTGTTGAGTTGGTCTGTGTGTTCTTGAAGAGCTGCTTTGTTCTGGTTCATCAAGGACTGGTTGTCAGCAAATAATAGTTCGTTCAGGGCCTCAAGATCTGGGTTGGCTTGCTTTGTAATCTGGTCCATGTAGATCACGAAGAGAAGGGGAGAGAGTACACAGCCTTGCCTGACCCCTGATGTAACCGGGAACCAGTCGGAGTTCCACTGGCTGTTCGGACTGCGCTCATACTGTTGGCATAGATTGCTCTGATGTTATCAAGCAACTGCCCCTTCACGACGTACTGCTCCAGGATCTTCCAGAGCTTGTCTCTGTTGACTCGGTCGAAAGCTTTTTCTTGATCAACGAATACTGTATGCAGGTCTTGGTTGTATTCGATGGCTCTTTCACACAGCTGTCGGAGTGCGAAAATGGCATCTGTGCACCCTCTTCCTTTCCGAAAGCCAAACTGGGCATTGCTCAGTAGGTGTTCTGCTTTGGCTCTTGTGCGCTGTTCCAGAATCTTTGCATACATTTTCCTTACATGGCTGAGAAGTGAAATGCCTCTGTAATTGCGTGCAAGTTGGTTAAAAATTGATTATTTATCCAGTATAAATTGATATCAAGCTGCACATTTTAATAATTCAAACCAAGCATATACATGTAATCCAAAAAAATCTGGTGTCACAAATGAAATGCATGTAATGTGCAAAATTCAAAAGCATAGCAAAATTTTATCACACACATCAGCCAGCCATTTATTGTACCTCGTGATGAATTGTGGGATGGTACACATATCTGTGATGTTTTTGTGTGCTTTTGAAGGGTGAGAAGGAAGAAGTATGGATCAGTGGTCTAGAGGTAACGCGCCTGTCTAGAATGCGAAAAGTGCGGGTCAGAAGTGTGTGGTAGTTCGAATTCTGTTTGGGCCCGAAACTTCTCCCTCATCCATTAGACCATGAGTGGTGGTCTGGGCGCTAGTCTTTTGGATGAGATGATAAACCGAGGTCCCGTGTGTTACACAAAATTATTCATCATCATCAGTCCCGTGACCTTGGCGGTCGTGGAGGAGACACGAAAGACGATGCCGTGGTAAGCCTCCTCCATCCATCTCGGTCCTCGGCTCTGCGCAGTAGTGCCGAGTCATTCATCCTGGTCCATTCTCTGATGTTGTCCATCCATGACTTGTTCTGTCTTCCCCTCTTTCTGCCACCTTCGAGTGTTCCCTGCAGTACTGTTTTTGGCAGAGTGTTGTGGCGGGTGACGTGGCCGAACCATGTCAGCTTTTTCTTGACGATGGTGAGAAGGGGTTCCTGTGGACCTGCCGGCCGTGTTATTTGACTCTTGACAAATTCATTGGTCTTTCGTTCTCTCCAGGATATGCCCAGCAGTTTTCTATGGCATTTTGTTTCAAATGACTGGATTCGCTTTGCTGTTTCAGCAGTCAATGTCCAGGTTTCACTTCCGTACTGCAGGATAGTCTGAATTAGGGCTTTGTAGAGCTTTAGTTTGATTGGGAAACTGATCTCTTTACTTTTCCATATGGTGGTGAGTTTTGTCATGGAAGATGTTGCCATGGCTAGTCTGACTTTGATTTCTGTCGTCGATCGCCCGTCCTTTGTGAGTGTAGCGCCAAGGTATTTAAAAGCGTCTACCTCCTCCAGTTGCTGGCCGTTCATGTAAATTTTAGCAGTGGCGTTGCTCGTGCTGTTCACAAGTACTTTACTTTTCTCCGAGCTCACCTCCATCCCATATGCTCCAGCTCTGTTCTCAAGTCTGGTCGTAAGATCTTGCAGCTCTGTGTTACTTCCGCCCATGAGGTCAATGTCATCGGCAAACCGCAAGTTGTTGAGGGGTCTGCCGCCAATGGAGATGGTAGAGTGGAAGTCATGGAGGGTCTCTCTCATAATGTTTTCCAAGAACAGATTAAACAGGACTGGAGATAACAGGCATCCTTGTCGGACCCCAACTGTGGTTTTGAAGTAGTCTCCGACCTGATTGTTCAGAAGGACTACTGTGCTTGCGGTGTTGTATAGTGCTTGAATGGTTTGCACTAGTCCTTCTTCAATGCCAAACATTCTGAGGACCTGCCACAGGCCTTCGTGCCATACTCTGTCGAAAGCCTTCTTGAAGTCGATGAAGTTGTGGAACAGGTCTCTCTGATGTTGAAGATGTTTTTCCATCAGGATGTGGCAGTTAAAAATCTGTTCAATTGTGCTCCTGCCTGCCCAGAACCCAGCTTGTTCCTCTACAAGGTGTTCTTCTGCCTCCTTCTTTAGTCGATTCAAAATAACTTTGAGCATGATCTTGCTGGCGTGGCTGATGAGGCTGATTGTTCTATAGTTTTGGCATTGGCATAAATTCCCCTTCTTGGGCAGGGGTATGATGAGTGATTGTGTCCATTCTGTTGGCCACTGTTTTGTCTCCCAAATCTTCTGACAGATAGCTGTAACATGTGTGATGACTGTTTCACCACCATGCTTGAGCAGCTCTGCTGGTATGTTGTCTGCTCCTGGGGACTTTCCTACTGGTAAACTGCGGGTGGCTTCTTCCACTTCTTCCCTCAGTATAGGTAATGGTGAGGGTACCCTTGATGTTGCTGTTTCGTCTTCTATTATGCTCTTGTCAGGTTGGATTGGGTAGTTGTATAGTTATTGACAATACTCAGACCACCTGCTCAATGCAGCTGAGCTTTCCGTGAGGAGGTTTCCGGAGCTGTCTTCAATGACTGATGATTTGATTTGAAGTGGTTTTGTGAGTTTCTTCAGGGTGTCGTATGCCTTTTTACTGTTGCCCACTTTCATGCTTTTTTCGATCTCATCACATTGATCACTGATCCACTTCTCTCTGGCCTTTAACATTGACTTCTTCACAAGATTGTTGGCCTCCCGGTATTCTTTAGGGTTGGAAGACCTGGTTGGTTTCAGTGCTCTTTTTGTATCGCAGAGGTCCAAGATGTCATTGGTAGTCCATGGCTGGTGTTTATTCCTCTGACGACCGAGTACCTCCTCTGCTGTTTCTCGGACTGCCTCATTTAAGTTGTTGATGAGGTCATTGATGTCATTGTCCAGGAGGGTTAATGCCGCAAAATGTCCGCCAAGCTTAGCTTGGAAGATCTCCTCGACATCTGGATCTTTCAGTTTGTCCACGTCAAATTTGATACGTGGGTTTGCGGGCTGTTTGTTTTTCTTCAGTTTCATTTTGAATACCAGCAGCACAATTATTAAGTGCACGTAAAAGAACCCACGGAAACAAGAGAGTTGTCCCTGGCAAAATTGTTAGAAAAAAGCCACTCTGATAGGGAAACAAATACAAGTTGCAGACCAAAAAGAAAAAAAGACAAAAAAAAGGGTGGCGCTGCTCTTGTGACGACGTGCTCTTCCCGGGGAGAGCAGCCCGAATTTCACGCAAAGAAATCTTGTGACTTAAAGTGGTATAAATGAAAATGAAATGAAATATATATTCATCTTTGGGTTTAGGGTGGGTTTTTTTAACCAGTTTTGTATATCTGATTGTCAGATAGGCAAAATTTCACATTACATAATAATTTTCAGGTGAAATTTGAGCTTTAGATCTATAAGGATATCTTTTTCCTTCGTTTGTTTACAAGTGCAAATTGTAATGTTGGTTACATGTGACCCCCAAATCTGGACTGAAGATATAGTCATTGTGTTACTGTTATGTTTTTTGATTGAATACAAGTTTATGTGTATTGCAAAGCTTTACTTATAAATGCAATAAACATTTTTTCTATTCTAGTTACCTCACCATCTTGTGAAACGTAAAACAAATGAAATTCATTCTTTCTTAATTTTTAAAAAAATTCTAGTCAGTTAACCACCTTTTTATAATTATATGAACTAATTGCTTCTTTGTCTTAATTCTATTGACTTTTAAGTCTTTTTGAATTTTATTTATAATTCTAGTTAGTTATGCAGGAAGAAATTAGATGTTTTTTCTCTTTTCATGTGACTGTTTTTCTGTATCATGTACATGAACACATGAACATTTTCTTCAGGATCCTTGTCTGTTACTGTTCATGTTCAGATAATCATCATGATCTTAGTAATCAATATTTCTGAAATACGATTGTTTTACATCAATGATTTGCTTTGGGTTTTTTCCAATTGTCATGATTGGTGTTAAACGTAATGCTGCTACCACAAAATATTTAAAGCCCCCTGATAGAACTGTGTTTGCACGATCTGTTTTTTCATTCCATGGTTTTAATCTACAAGCAATATCTAATAATGCTGAGGTGTTTATTGAATGCTTGTCCAGGATGTCTTCACTGTGTAATATTGTCATCACCCCTGGTAACATGCATTACAATGTCAATCTAAATGCAGGTACCAACTCCCATAATTTAAAAATATTTTTTGTCTTTTGTGTCTAGTGGTTGCTACTGATAAGTTCTGTCTACCTGTCCATCAGTCTTTCTCAGTTTCTGTGTCTCTGTCCCTTTGAGTCTTTCTAGACCCCCCCCCCCTCTCCTCTCTCTGTGTCTCTGTCTCTCTCTCTCGCTCTGTGTCTCTATCTCTGTTATGTCTTCTATCACCACAGCAGAAGGTATAGTCTGCTCCACTATGTAGTGGACTTAGCCACTATGTTGTGGATTGGTGTCTCTGTCTCTTTGAGTCTTTCTTGTCCCCCCCCCCCCTTCTGGCTTCTCTCTCTCTGTCCCTAACTCTGTAAGTGGGTAAAACTAACTGGGTAACTAACATCCGCATATGTATATGTGAACTGGGGCTGGGATATGCATGGATATTTCAGGGGGTAAGTGATGAAAAAATATTTGTGCACACTCTTCGCCAACGGCTAGTAGACTGCAGATGACAAAGTTGGGAAACTCATATTCAATCTAGTAGTAGATTTGATATATACAGAATTCATAGCTCAACACATATTTTGAAGAAATATCTGTCAATTACTGTGGACAGACATTTACGATTTATTTTAACCAATGTTCATGTCTATCGCTACCGACGTACGAATGAAGCTGATTTGTTGTGTCCACTGTGCAAAGTGTCAACTGAAGATGAAGTTCACTTTGTTTTAATTTGCCCTTTCTTTTATAATCTGAGAGTAAAGTTTATCCCACCAAAGTTCTATAGGAAGCCTTGATTATTTCGGTTTTCTTTATTAATGACATCAAATAACGAACATATTGTGCGTAATTTAGCGTTGTACTTATATAAAGCTTTCCAGTTACGAGAAACACTATTGTCATGAATTTTCCTATGTTATCATATCATTGAAACATGCAATGTTTTTCTTTTACATGTCGTTCTTTTCACACCACACTTTTACTCCCTTTCATATGGGGCTATGGCCTTAATGATTAAACTGTCTGAAGTCTGAAGTCTCTAACTCTGTAATGTCCTCTATCTCCATAGCAGAAGGTAAAGTCTGCTCCATTTACTACTTAGCCACTATGTTGTGGATTGGAACAGCTAAGGGTGTCTATGCAAAAAAGCCTGGCTGAGCATGCCAAGTTATACTGTGAGTGATGTTTACCCACTTCACAGAAGCTTTTAACCCTCTTGTTGTTGAATTCTACAGAGCTAAACTGCCTGTAGATTTTGAATTCTTTGAAGGTTTTCTACCTCCATCTGACTTACTTTACTCCTAAGACAATTGTGTGTGTGCATGACAAGTTATCAAGCTGAAATTTTGTCACAAGCTAGGTATGTCTTTGTACTTGCATTTAGGCACAAGTTTATGTTTCTGGTCACCAGATGTCTTGTCACTGTCACCTTATTTGTCACCAATCACAGGTAAAAATATGGTATATATGATAAAACAGCAAATCCTGCATGGATTTGACAATAGTTCAAGCATGTTAGTGTCAAATAAGGAAGTGATACCCAGCTGATGTGTTTACCAATAGTTATGTGCAATAGTACTTCAAGGATGTGTCACACAATGTCCCCATAGCACCTGTTGTTTTATGGTATGTCTTGAGAAGACAAGTTTTGTTTAACTATTTTTTTCTTTTGAAAACAAGTCATATTCAATCAACATGTGACCTTGATACTGCAGTTCATATCTGTGTGTGCTACCACATGTTTGTTAAGTGTACAGAAGTGTATTATTGTACATGACTGTCACACTGTCACCAGTGTCACAGCACAGGTGTGACAAAATCAAAACAACACAGAACTTCTGTAACCTTACAAAATTTTAATGTTGGTAGTCTCTACAGTAGTCGTAGTGGTGGCACAGGGTCACATCACATCACAAAAAGCAAAACTTATGGATGTTTGGGGGGTGTACCCATTGCTCTCACCTGTCGAACCTTGGCAGACCGGAGACCTATTTTATTTTCCTTCTTGCTATTTTCGTTATCGGCATATCTGTTCGTTTCTACCATTGCAGTTTCAAAGCAAAAGTGTGGTAATCATGCAGTCAAAAGGCATCACATTTTCAGGCGTCTATGCCGCGGACCGGCCGGGAGGTCAAATTTCTCCACAGTCGTGTGTGTAGCACAGGTCAGGAATGTGCTGTGTAGCACGTTATTTTCTGGCTCATTCTTCTCCCTAACTGCAGCATTTCCTTCCTCCTCTTCCTGGTAAGCGTTTAATATCGGACTCACTTAACCATTCTCGTTCAAATGTTTCTACTTTCAAGACAATAACATTCAATTAATCGTCTCACTAATCAGATGAATCATCTGCTAACAAAGAAAACGCCATATTTTTTCACCACGCTGCAACGATTGAAAAGCGTTCCCATCGCTGGCTGTTATTTCTTCCTTCCCTCCCCACTACACGCATGTTAGTGGTCTAAATTTACCACTAGCACCCTCTGACACCCTCCCTGCATGGCCCCACCAATTTTCAGACACATAGTGTGAAAACCACGAGATCTAGCGGGGGCCTCCGTTACTGTCGGCTGCGGCCGGATCGGGGACAAGAGGGTTAAGTGCACTTATGGTGTGGTCTGAATTGTCTTGTAATTTCTGTTCAGATTGTGCTCTGACAATTGGGCAGTGTTTATGATATACATAGTGTCACTGTCAGTGGAAAAATGTACCTTTGTAAAATTAGCCACATTACCTACTAGATTATTAACCAGCAATTTATAAATTCTCTGTGTAAAATTTGATAAACACACAAGTTGGTCTTTGATGAAGTGTATATCTCATTCTCAGTGAACAGATCGTGTAAGGTAAATCTACAAGTAATACATCCTCAGTAACTATGAAAGTTCTTTTTCATGTGTTTCAGTGGTCTGGAGGTAACATTTCTATAAATTTAGAAAGTAAGAAGTCTCATGTTTAAATCTTGTATGAAGCTCAGCATTTCCCCAATCCACAGAGTGGTGGTTCTTTCAAATAACTTCAGTGAGATGATCAGTTGTGGGCTATTGTACAGCATCATTTAGTGCATGCAACTGGCAAAATTATGTCAACATTTTGTTTAAAGAAAAGGGAATATCATTTTCAAGGGGAAAACTAAGAAAAGGAACCTCATTTTCAAGGGGAAAACTATGATCTTATACAAAGTTTACATGGAGAAAAAAGAAATGGTAATGCTGTTCTGTGATGACCAGCTGTCTCCAAGAAGAGTAATCTGAATTTTCTGCAGAGAAATTTTCCATGACCATGAAGTAAAATCAATGCTATTACAAGGCAATGACCAGAAAAATTCTACTTGAGTACATCGGTAAAAAGTTATGTAACCTCAGTTACAGGCAAGTTACTCTTGTAAAGTTTCCTGTAATTTCTGTAAATGTTTTTGGATCACCTGTACTGTCATTGTCTGTTACAAGTACTGGCCTGTGTAATTTAATTGCCTTAAAAAATTAGAATAAAAGTTAACATAAAGTATAAATATTCAATCTGAAATTTTTCCTGTACACTTGAACAATCTTTTCTTTATTTTACATTTCCTCCTTTGCTTTTAACAATGCTTAATCCTGTTGATATCTGTGTATAACAATTTCCCCCCTGTCTGTACACAATCTTAATCCATGTAATATCAGTTGTATTTTTTTAAAGGCTGTTGTTTCCTTCCAAGTGTTTTTTTTCAAGTTTTTTTTTGCTGTTTTTTTCTTTATTTTTATAGATCATTTTGCTATTTTATAAATTCTATACAGTGTGAGACTGAGAGTGGAAGGGTGGTGTTGTGTGACAGGTTTGGCAGCAATGTCGGTGATACTGACCGTGACTGACACACAAAATGAGGAACCTCCAGATTCCGACGCTGCCTTCAACCTGAATGGATGCCATGATCAGTAAGTTGATTGTCTACTTTTGTTGTTGTTGTTGTTGTTTGTTCATGAACCTAAGATCTTTTCAGCTTGTATTTCAAAAGAAAGAAAAAAGAATAAAGGAAAAGAGGAGACTTCCTCAGTCAGACACAGACAGATCCACTCACACACACACACACGCACACGCACACACACACACACACACACAACACACACACACACACACACACACACACACACTACTCTCTCTCTTTCTCTCTTTCTGTCTCCATCTGTGTCTGTGTGTGTGTGTCTCTCTCTCACACACACACATACACACACACGCACGCATGCACTCAGTTGAACTTTATCCACTCCTGACTTTATGGGTGTGATTTTTAGAGTGTTGCTCAAATTATCTGACCAGCATTGCTCCAAATACTTGATGAACACTGCTGGTGTGTGTATCTCTTGGGCACAGTTGATGCCAGGATATATTGTAACATGATGCATAGAATACAGCCCTGTCAAGTTATCTTAAAGCACATGCTCTTCCATAGCAGCAGCATTCCATAATTCACATAACTCTTAATCATCATGTAATAAAAAATTAAAATAGGGAAAAATGCCCCTGATTTGGTGGCCCCAGCTGCTCTCGTCTCATGGTGACCACAGTTTCAGTTTCCCCATGGCCATATTTTAGCTCAGAACTGGCATCACTGGATGCCACCAAAGTGACTCAGCAGCAGTGTAGGGTTTCTCTGGTAGGTGGCCCCATGGAAGCGTGACATTGATGGGCTCCCTGTCATTTTCTGACCCTGAGGATGCAACATAATGAATCTGGGTATGGCTGGGGTGGATAGATTCAAATGAGCAGCATAGGAACAGCAGGACAGGAACATTACAGAAGATGAGACAGCAACCCCCCCCCAAAAAAAAAAAAAAAAAAACCCACAAAAAAACCCAGAAGGGGGAAAAAAGTTGTTCTTGGCATTTAGAGGTCCAGAGATTATGAATGTCTTGCACGTGCCCCAGTTTGATGTGATGAGTGGGTAATCTTGTCAGTTTACTTAAAGTCACTCACACTACTCAACTGAGGAAATGTTGTAAACATTGCTTTTATTTAACAACAGTTACTTTATCAACCCTAGTTTTCTAAACTCCTCTTGTCAGTGACTGCAGTCCTCATTCAACCAGAAGACAATGACACATTGTGCTATTTTCAGCTGTACAGCTCTAGACACTGCTGTTGACTTTTTTTTTGGTTAAAAAAGAAACACATCTTGGCAGTGCTAGTGATGAACAAGGTAAAATCCATTAACCTTGATTATTTCTCCCAGATATAAAAACAAAAGAACAAACAAAAAGAAAAGAAAACAAAAACATGTAAACTCTTCAAACATTTGTTTCAGCCTTCATGGTGCTTTGTGCTTCTTGTCAATGATTTCTGCTGTCAACTTCTCTAATCTATTTTGGCACCCTTCTTCTTGAACTGGTGCAGGTGTCTGACAACCCACATCAACTCTTGTCACTGTGACGTGTCTCTTTTGTCTGTGCTGTATCATCCTAAGCACAGTATTACTGTTCAACACCAACCAGCTTTTACACACTCAGTGCTTTCAAGAATTCTAAGACTTATCATCAAAGTATACTGTATAATATTTTGACATTTGGAGGCTTCGGTATGCAGGCTGAGTTATCAAGCTTCCCTGACGTCTGTTTTTCTTCCTGACAGAGGACCTAGGACATCTACCAGGATATGACTGTGCCCATTCACCAGGAAGCTTGCTTTTTATTTATTTATTTTATTTTATTCTTTTATATCGAGGATAATGGAATAAGCACTTATGTGCTTTTTTACATCCAGTCCCCGTGTGTATGCGGATTTGTGAATTCTGTCATGTTTCCACAGCACACAATGGCCTACTCTTACGAAAAGCGGAACAGGGTTTAACGTGTGTGCTTCATTGACTATGTCCTGTCCAGGGCAGATGGCAGGAGCTCACTCATGTACACATGCGAACACTCATGCTTACAAGTATACACAATGGCACAAACACACAATACATACTTGAGCAAACATGATCTCTCACACAGACACACACAGACACTCTCACACACACACACACACGTGTGCACACTCACACACACGCACGTGCGCACACACACACACACACACACATCAGTACAAATGTCATATTCCACACATGGGCACACACACACACACATCTGCACTGACACAGTTAAACACACACTGACAAGCACCACCCCCCCCCCCCCCCAAACACGCACATGCATACACATGAAATCCTTCCCCCCACCTCTACTCACACAGAGGAAGAAGCTTTCTAGATGTGTAGTTTCCACCGTCTCTATTTGAAGTCAAGTCACAATATGCATTTGCTTAATTAGTCTGAAAATGAAATATCAGTGATGGAGTCTCATTTGTTGATGGTGGGGAAAAAATAGCGGTTAGACTAGTGGATTGGTGTCAATGTCAGTTTGAAGGGATTGGCCGAAAGATTCATTATTGATCAACACAGAGAGAGATAACGATAACGAAATTTTATTGCCGTTAAGCTGAGAAGCACATATAGCAGCAAAGCATTGCAGCACAACGCAATTACATGACATGGAAACCACGGCATTGATCTTCATAATGTCCAGCCAATCACGAAACTCTTAACTGTCCAGATTTGTTACGACATTCCGAGCCTTTCTTGTGCCAAGTCTCTGTCACACACACACTGTCAGCCAAGGTAAAACTGCAGGAGATCACGAAGAGTCGCTAAATCCCGTGAAGCACTTGCTAAGGTTTCCCTGTATGGTGTGTCCTGGATTCGCTTCCCTTTCCGCAAACTGGCGACCTGACACGTTCCTCTTTTAACATGTTTTTGTCTTGCTGTTTGACAAACCAGTACACACACTCTGCATCAGTGTCTGATTTGCATACGTATTGGATCACAATGTCATCAGACTCGCATGTCACAAAATCTTTACCATCTGAATGATGGAGGACAGTTTTTCTGAAGTGTTTATTTCTGTTGCCGTCTCTCAGTCTTTTCTGGACGGATCTGTCAGTCAGAGTAGCAACGTATCGTGTAACAATCCGTGTGTCAAATCCACCAACAATATTATCAATCCTCAATTGATAGTCCACATCAGGCTGCACAACACACACATCGGCACCACAGTCAGACACACCTGGGGATTCCATATCAACCGATGATGGCAACACAACTGATGTTTTCTTGCTGCTATCGCGTGTGTGTACAGTTGGCATGTCTATTTCATGTGTATCTGCACATACTGCACTCGACTGTTCTACACCACTGTCAGGCAGACACGAGGCACTGAAGACACAGACACTGTCACACACAACACCTGCCTGCTTCTCTGTATGTTTTTTGGAATGCTCCTGGTCGCAGCGAATTTGGGAGAAAGGTTTTTTCCTGTAGTATTGCACTTGCCTGTTGCGATTCACTGTGGGATCTGCCATATTTGTTGACGCTGCTGTGTCAGCTGGCTTCAGTCACGAGACGAAAACCACATTGTCCCCCTCCCCTGCCACCTTCCAGCTGGAGACTGCATTATCAGTCAGCAGGGTGCTTAAGGTTTTCTCCTTAGTCACTGGAAGTCCAGTAACTGGCATTTTCAGAAAAGTTTTTCTGCAGCTCTGGAAAAGTACGCCCTGTTGGAGGGAGGGAGGGAGGGAGAGAGAGAGAGAGAGAGAGAGAGAGAGAGAGAGAGAGAGAGAGAGAGAGAGAGAGTGAGTGAGTGTTAAGATTATTTTGAAACCTTGTTGTAGATAGTTAAGATTATTTTGAAACCTTGTTGTTGCAAATTGCAAATACCTTATTTTTGTATAAACTAACTCCGAAAAGAAGAGCAAGCATGACAGATAGTCATGAATGGGGAAATATTGAGTACTTTGCACTGTAGTTGCAGATGCTAAGGATTCATTTCATTTGAACTACTCCTGAAAGCCCCTCCGGGATTGTAGGGGCACTGCAGTGACGAACATTGCACCAGTTGGCTCCATTTGTGGCAGTTGTGGGCAAGTGCCTGGGTTGTGGAGAAGCTCTTCTTGGCCCATTCAGTGATATTATCTGCCCATTTCTTCTTCGGCCTCTTCTATTCCCCTGCACTGTTCCTTGCAGTATGGTCTTGTAGAGAGTATCTGATCTTGTCACATGCCCATACCATCTGAGCTTCCTTTTCTTGACTGTGGTCAGCAGGTCTTCGTAGTACTTTACTTGTTGGGTGATGGTTTGTCGGACTTCTTTGGTGGTAATGTGGTCCGTGTATGAAATGCCAAGGAGTCATCTGAGGCATCTCATCTCCAAAGCCTGGATCCTCCTTTGTAGATGTGTGCATGCAGTAGCTTGACCTTTCCAGATGGTCTTGAGCTTCACCATTGCTGCTACTGTTTGTGCAGCTCTTGCAAGGATTTTGGTCTTTGAACCTTCTTCAGTAATAGTAGCTCCAAGGTGCTTCAAGTGATCTACAACCTCAAGTTCTTTTCCACTGACTGTGATCCTGTTATGATTGGCTGGGCACTATTTGTCATAAGTTTTGTCTTCTTGGCACTGATCTCCATGCTGTATCTGGAGGATGTTCGTCCAGGTGGTACACTAAGGTTGGCTAGTTCCTGTTTGTTTCCTGCCAGTCCGTTGATGTCATCAGCAAACCTGAGGTTGGTGATTGTCCACCCTCCAATACTGACTGTGCCAGTGTGATCTTCTAAGGCATCAGTCATTATGCACTCAAGGAAGATATTGAACAGTGTCGGCGATAGGAGACAGCCTTGACAGACTCCCACAGATTAAGAAAAACATGAGCTAAGGATTACAAGCACAATATAACCTGAATAAGGGAGATCCTGGTAATTCAGTTCAACGAGATTGATTAAAAGTACTGTATTGTGGTACTAATCAGAATTATTGTTATGATCATAGTCTCAACTGATTTGTTTAAAGTTGGTGTGTTAGATATAGTGGCAACATTTTTTCTATATTTCTGTATTCTTATTCTTTTTCACATCCCATTTTTCTCTTTCCTTATGCTGTACTCTTTTGCATAACTGCCATGTTTTAACTGTAATAATATTTCTTATTCTCATGGTTGGCCATGGCATTGAAATGAGGAATGACAATAGAGTTGGTTTTAAACCCTGCTCTAATCTGCATATAGTTGCACAGTTTTCATGGGAGATTTAGAAAAGCTATGAGGTGACATCTCCCATATATAGCCTCTGCGGTCCGCCCGGTCAGTTGGGCTATAGTGTAAGTAACAAGATTGGATAGGATTGCTGAAGGGAAGTTGTGTGTGTGTGCTTATTTATTTTTATTTATTATTTATTAATTTTATTCTTTTATTTCAAGGATATTGGAATAAGCACTCATGTGCTTTTTTACATCCAGTCCCTGTGTGTATGCCATTTGTGTGTGTGTGATTCAGATTCAGATTACTTTATTTTCATTTAAGTCATGTAGACTTATTTGACACAACGAAAACATCAGTTATAATTATCTCTTTGGATAAAAACGATGTACCTTAAAAACATGTTGCATTCTACTTCTCTTTTTCTCTTTTTTCAAAACACTCATACACATAGCTGATGAAATGTGCATGATATATATCAACTGTGATTATATCACTTAATTTATGTACATGGTTTTTGCGTTCTTTGGTTTTGATTTTTAATAACAAATTATTTCTGAGTTAATCATGTAAGATACACTCATTGAGTAAATGAAATTCATCTTCTATTTTGTTACAGTATCTATGGTTTCTGTCCTCTCTGGTTATATTTTGGTGCCTCCCTTTCTCTTTCATGAAATTGTGACAGCTTGTGCGAAATTAACAATACGTTTTCTTATGGGTTTTGTTTTCATAGTTTTTTAAATATGTTACCAGACTGTATTCTTTGGCAGCATAATCATAAAATTTTAGTTTTGCAAACTCTTTCTTCTGGTAGATCCCAAATGTTTTATCGTTTTAAAATTTTTTATCTATTCTTTTATATCGAGGATAATGGAATAAGCACTCATGTGCTTTTTTTACATCTAGTCCCTGTGTGTATGCGGTTTTGTAAATTTTGTCATCTTTTTCCACCGGCACACAATGGCCTACTCTTCCGAAAAGTGGAACAGGATTTAACGTGTGCGCAAGATGTTCTGCATGCGTTCAAACACGGGGCCTCGGTTTATAGTCTCATCTGAAGGACTTTGACATTCAGTTCGATTTTTTTGTCAGACTGGGAAGAAAGGGCGAGGCTGGGAATCGAACCCAGAACCTCACGGTTAACTTGTTGGCAGGCGAACGTCTTAACCATCCTGCCACCTTCCTTCCTATATATGTTATATTATACATGTCCTCAAGCTTTCTTTGAACAGCATAACTCACCAATGAACATAAAGAGTGCTTTGGTTCTTCCAGACATGTTTGAATCCAATTGTGTACATAATATTTTTCACTGTGTTGATTGATTTATTGTATGTATTCGTCTGATACAAATAATCATAAATTCATATACTGTTCTAATATAAGAGTTTGGTTTTGATTCTGTCAAATGAATCAAAAAGGATATTATCTGGCATATGTTTTAAGGATCAGTGGAAATCTTCCTAATTCACCCAAAGTGGGTAGTACTAATGCTTAAAAAAATTTTTTTTTAATAAACTCCTAGTATTTTTTTACAAAAGTTTACATGAAACTTCTCATACAAAAACTGATTTGATAAGCATGCCTTGAACAGTTTATTAATATGAAATTCTCTCTCCCCATTAAAACAAAAAGGAAACCCAAACTTCTGCTCCATAGGTTAAAATAGGGGTTATCAACGAGTCAAATGCTTTAAATGTCTTTAGATTTTGTCCATGAACTGCTCTTTTAAAGGCGTATATTGCTTTGTTGCTTTGTTTTACTAAATGTTCTTGTGTTGCTTGATATTTCCCATTCTGATGAAAAATGACACCTAGATATTTGTATGTTTCTACGGGGGACGGGATGGCTCAGTGGTCGGAGCACTCGCTTTCCCCCAGCCAAGTTAAGCAGCGTCGAGCTTGGTTACCACTTGGATGGGTGACCGTTTGCGCGCCTTGGCTTCAGTACAGTTCCCCCAGTTCACCCAGCTGTAAATGGGTACCTGCCCTCTTTAGGGTCAGGGAAGGTAAAGCAGCGAGGGAGAGGAGATGGGCGCCGCCCTCAATATGCTGGCCCTAGAGAAGTGAGGTCTCTGACGCCTCGCTCCCCTACGACCTTATAGGTTATGGGACTCCTTTACCTTTACCTTACCTACTGTTTCAATTGGAAGACCACACAGGCACAGTCAGCATTGGAGGGCGAACAATCACCAACCTCAGGTTTGCCGATGACATTGACGGTCTGGCAGGAAATGAAGAGGAACTGGCCAACCTAGTGAAGCAACTGGACGAAATATCCTCACGATACGGCATGGAAATCAGCGCCGAGAAAACCAAGCTCATGTCAAACAGTGCCCAGCCAATCACCACCAAGATCACTCTCAGCAGAAAAGAACTGGAGACAGTTGACCATTTCAAGTACCTTGGAGCCATCATAAGTGAGGAGGGATCGAAGACCGAAATCCTAGCAAGAGTGGCACAAACAGCAGCAGCAATGGCAAGACTGAAGACCATATGGAGAGACAGAAACATCCCTCTCGGAACCAAGGTAAAGTTACTAAACGCGCTAGTCACCTCAATCATGCTTTACGCATGTAAGGCATGGACACTGAACGCAGACCTACAAAGGAGGATCCAAGCAGTAGAAATGAGATGCCTCAGAAGGCTCCTTGGCATCTCATACAAGGACCATGTCACCAACAATGAAGTCCGCAGAATGATCACTCAACAAGTGTGGGACTATGAAGACCTGACCACGGCGAAAAAGAGGAAACTCAGATGGTATGGGCACGTAACATGCTCAGAAGGACTTGCAAAGACCATCCTGCAAGGAACAGTCCAGGGGAAGAGAAGACGGGGCAGACAGAAGAGAAAGTGGGCCGACGACATCCGTGATTGGACAGGGGAGGACTTCAGTGTCACCCAGGCACTTGCCCACGACCGCGCTAAGTGGAGCCAGCTGGTCCACCGTTCGTCCACCATGCAGCGCCCCTACGACCCTGGCGGGTTACGGGACCATTGAACAGTGAACTGTTTCAATTACATTCTCTACACATTTGAAATGAATAAGAATTTTAGGAGGTGATCTCGTAAAGACTAGTACCTTTGTTTTTGTTTTGTTTATCTTTAAACCCCAATTAGAACAGTATTTTTGCAGTTTATTCAGTTTAGTTTGAAGACCTATTTTGGTTGTTGATAGTAATGGATCGGTGGTCTAGAGGTAACGCGCCTGTCTAGAAAGCGAAAAGTCAGGGTCAGAAGTGTGCGGTGGTTCATACCCCATTTGGACCCGAAACTTTCCCCCCATCCATTAGACCATGAGTGGTGGTCTGGGCGCTAGTCTTTCGGATGAGACGATAAACCGAGGTCCCTGTGTGCTACACATAATTATATAGCACATGTAAAAGAACCCACGGCAACAAGAGAGTTGTCCCTGGCAAAATTCTGTAGAAAAAAGGCACTCCGATAGGGAAACAAATACAGTTGCAGACAGGAAAAAGAAGAAAAAAAAGGGTGGCGCTGCTCTTGTGGCAACGCGCTCTCCCCTGGAAGAGCAGCCCGAATTTCACGGAGAGAAATCTGTTGTGACTTAAAGTGGTATGAAATGAAATGAAATGAAATGAAATGAAATAATGCAAGGTCATCAGCATAGAGTAAACAAGGAAAATTTTCTGTCTTTTGCGGTTATATATGGCGAATCTTTCTCATCAATATATTGAACTATATCATTGACATATACATTAAATAATGTAGAACTTAATGTATTTCCCTGATGTACCCCTTTTTTGACTATGATTTCATCTTTGTGTTTGCCTCATATTTTTGTAAATATTGTTGCATTGGAATACATGTTTTTAATGACATTAAAAGTTTTGCCTGTTATTCCTATTTTGTTTAACTTTGTAAGAAGACCCTCGTGCCACACATTAACAAACGCTTTCTGAAAATCTACAAAGCAGCAATAAAGTCTTTTAGTTTTTCCTTTCAGTACTCTATCTATTAAGTTGTTAAGGAGGAAGATATGGTCCCTTGTTCTGCATGCTTTTCGGAAACAAGCTTGTTCTCTGACAATACTATTGTTATTTTCTAAATATTCAGAAATTCTATGATTCAGTATTTGACAAAAAAGTTTTCCAATGGTGTTTTTCAACTTTCTTCTTCTGTAGTTTTCTGGATTGTATATGCATCCGCTTTTATAGATTGGGACATTTAGTCCTACTTTCCAGTCACAGGGATATATACCTGTTTCTAATACTAAGTTGAAAATATTCCGCATTGTCTCTATAACATTAGATTTGATCGTTTTGTTTGTAATTCCATCTTTTCCAGGTGATTTTTTATTTTTCAGCCTTTTGCTCGTTTTTGTAATGTTGTCCATTGTAATTTGCTTATGTAGGAGGGGGTTATTAGATACTTTTAATTCATTGAACATGCTTTGTACTTGCTTTTTGCAGTCTGGATCTATTTGCGGTTCAGTCCATTTACTGCTACTAATATGATTATGATGCTTTAGTTTAATCCATCATCTTCACTTTCTTTTAATTTTTGTAAAGTTTTCCACAATATACTCGGATCTTTGTCAATGGCATCATGTAACTATGATACCACTGAATTTTTGAGGATTTTTTTTTTTTTATTGAAGTATTATACTGTTTTTTTTTCTTAAAGTATTTTCTCGAAGTTCAGGTTTATACGGAGTTCTATTTATTGCATTTAGTAAAGACTTTACTTCTTTTCTTGTACTGTTACATTCTGAGTCAAACCATTTTTTATTGTGTTTTATTCTTCTTACAGGTTTTGACTTTCTGGTCTTCAAGCTTAATTGTGCCACTTTGATAAAGATATCAGACAGTTGCTTGGAACATTAATTTGCTACGTTTGTTGAATCAGGCTGCTTGGTACTTTGTTTTAATTCTGTATTTGTTTGAGTTTTTATTTGTGTTATGTGTGATTGTATTGATGGACTACCAATGAAATCTTGGACCTCTGCGATACAAAAAGAGCACTGAAACCAACCAGGTCTTCCAACCCTAAAGAATACCGGGAGGCCAACAATCTTGTGAAGAAGTCAATGTCAAAGGCCAGAGAGAAGTGGATCAGTGATCAATGTGATGAGATCGAAAAAAGCATGAAAGTGGGCAACAGTAAAAAGGCATACGACACCCTGAAGAAACTCACAAAACCACTTCAAACCAAATCATCAGTCATTGAAGACAGCTCCGGAAACCTCCTCACGGAAAGCTCAGCTGCATTGAACAGGTGGTCTGAGTATTGTCAAGAACTATACAACTACCCAATACAACCTGACAAGAGCATAATAGAAGAGAAAACAGCTACATCAAGAGCACCCTCGCCATTACCTATACTGAGGGAAGAAGTGGAAGAAACCATCGGCAGCTTACCAGTAGGAAAGTCCCCAGGAGCAGACAACATACCAGCAGAGCTGCTCAAGCATGGTGGCGAAACAGTCATCACACATGTTACAGCTATCTGTCAGAAGATTTGGGAGACAAAACAGTGGCCAACAGAATGGACACAATCGCTCATCATACCCCTGCCCAAGAAGGGGAATTTACGCCAATGCCAAAACTATAGAACAATCAGCCTCATCAGCCACGCCAGCAAGATCATGCTCAAAGTTATTTTGAATCGACTAAAGAAGGAGGCAGAAGAACACCTTGCAGAGAACAAGCTGGGTTCAGGGCAGGCAGGAGCACAATCGAACAGATTTTTAACTGCCACATCCTGATGGAAAAACATCTTCAACATCAGAGAGACCTGTTCCACAACTTCATCGACTTCAAGAAGGCTTTCGACAGAGTATGGCACGAAGGCCTGTGGCAGGTCCTCAGAATGTTTGGCATTGAAGAAGGACTAGTGCAAACCATTCAAGCACTATACAACACCACAAGCAGTGCAGTCCTTCTGAACAATCAGGTCAGAGACTACTTCAAAACCACAGTTGGGGTCCGACAAGGATGCCTGTTATCTCCAGTCCTTTTTAATCTGTTCTTGGAAAACATTATGAGAGAGACCCTCCATGACTTCCACTCTACCATCTCCATTGGCGGCAGACCCCTCAACAACTTGCGGTTTGCCGATGACATTGACCTCATGGGCAAACACAGAGCTGCAAGATCTTACGACCAGACTTGAGAACAGAGCTGGAGCATATGGGATGGAGGTGAGCTCGGAGAAAAGTAAAGTACTTGTGAACAGCACGAGCAACGCCACTGCTAAAATTTACATGAACGGCCAACAACTGGAGGAGGTAGACGCTTTTAAATACCTTGGCGCTTACACTCACAAAGGACGGGCGATCGACGACAGAAATCAAAGTCAGACTAGCCATGGCAACATCTTCCATGACAAAACTCACCACCATATGGAAAAGTAAAGAGATCAGTTTCCCAATCAAACTAAAGCTCTACAAAGCCCTAATTCAGACTATCCTGCTGTACGGAAGTGAAACCTGGACATTGCTGAAACAGCAAAGCGAATCCAGTCATTTGAAACAAAATGCCATAGAAAACTGCTGGGCATATCCTGGAGAGAACGAAAGACCAATGAATTTGTCAAGAGTCAAATAACACGGCTGGCAGGTCCACAGGAACCCCTTCTCACCATCGTCAAGAAGAAAAAGCTGACATGGTTCGGCCACATCACCCGCCACAACACTCTGCCAAAAACAGTACTGCAGGGAACACTCGAAGGTGGCAGAAAGAGGGGAAGACAGAACAAGTCATGGATGGACAACATCAGAGAATGGACCAGGATGAATGACTCGGCACTACTGCGCAGAGCCGAGGACCGAGATGGATGGAGGAGGCTTACCACGGCATCGTCTTTCGTGTCTCCCCCACGACCGCCAAGGTCACGGGTCTGATGATGATGATGATGATTGATGGTAGTAGAAGTGCCTTTTGAAATTGTTCTTTTGAATTTTTATCCCATACAAAACATGTTTGTTGTGGTAAATCTTTAGTAATATACTCTGCCTGTGTGTCTCTTATTATTTTGATAGACTTCTGCTAACGTGTTTTGTCTATATCTGGTATCTATCTATCTATCTAAATCAAGTGGACAATGATCAGAATATTCCATTAAATCTGTAACTTTCATATGCTTCACCTCTTTCATAAATGATTTTGAACAAATGAAATAATCCACAACACTACAACCTTGAGGTTGAAAGCATGTAAATCTACCCTGTAAATCTCCTAATGTTCGGCCATTCGATATATACAATTGATTGTCTGTACAAATATTAGCTAATAGTCTACCATATTTTTGTACAGTTCTATCCATTGAGTACCTTTGAAAACATTGGTCATATTCATTTTCTTCAGGTAAATTGTAGTAACTTGGTTTTGGATCTGTTTCTAAAAAAATCAGCCAGTCTTCCTGATTGTGCATGCAGGTCTCTGCACAGTATTATCTGACCTCTTTGAGATAAACTTTCTATGTCTTGTTCTAAATTTTCCCATATTTTCTGTGTATGAACTTTTCCAAAAGAAGAAAATTGGGGTGGAATCTATGCACATCCTATGAAAATATTCTTTTTTGATGATCTTAATGAGTTTTGCTGCATCATTTGTATCCACACAATATCTGAACAATTTTGCGGTAAAAATATTCTACTTTTTTGATAATCTTCCTGAATGAAAACTGAAATACCTCCTGAAGCGCTGACAGATCTATTTCTCTTTGGTCTGCAATAGTGCACAGACATATATCCAGGTAGAGTTATGTGTTTCTTGTAAATTTATTACATCATATAATGTCAGCATGTCTTTTATGTGTACGTGACTATGTCATTTAGTTTGTTTACGTTAATTCCATCCACTTTTCCATAGATACTTCTAATATTCCATGATAATATTCTCATTTTTTACTCATTTGTTAAATATCATTGTGAACACAGAGATCTTTTCAATGTGGTAAACAAAATATGTGCATATCATTTTAATGAATTGTAATTGTTTCTTTTCCATTTTAACATCTCTTCCTATTGAAATGCTTTTCATTCTTATCATTGTTTAGCTATCTATGATACCAAACAACAACAACAACAACAACAAACTATATTATCATTAACACTTACATCATCATCATTTTACATTAAGTGTGTATACATATTTTAACTATTAACTAATGAACTTGACAAGCCTGATTTTGTACCTCCGTTGTATCCGATTAAACAAAATTAAATATAATAAATGATAGCATGTGTTCAGTAGACTTAAATGGGACAGACTTCCTTTGGGTTAATACCATTGCATGAGACTGGCGTGTGTGTGTGTGGACTTGTTTATTCTATACAAGCATGTAGATCCACTTATGCCATAGAAAGCGTACAGGGCTGAGTACCTTAGATCAACAATTGAAATCAAATAAAGATTTTTTTTTTAAATGATGTAGTTTCTAGTCATCTTCACATGGCATTGTTGTAATTTGTATCTGGTACTCAAGTGGTGTGTGTGTATGTGTGTGTTTGAATGCGTGTGCGTGCATGTTGCGCACGCTTTTGTGTGTGCGTGCATGTGTTTGTGAGTGGGTACGTGAGTGTGGGTAGGTTGTGTATGTGTGTGCAAGTGTGTGTATCATGAGGGCAGGTGCATGTATGTGGATTGGAAGGGGGAGGGGGGGGGTGGTTGTCTCTATTTGTATGTTTCTTATTATGTGTATGTACATGATATATATATATTATATATATATATATATATATATATATATATATATATATATATATATCTGTTATCTTAATATCAGTATGTGCCAGTCTTTGATTACACATTTCATTTTGCATTTCTCCAGTCATGGTGTTGACATGGTCTCCAGTTTTGTCTCTGTCTATGTAGATGGTAAACTTGTGGTCTCCAGGTCAGTTCATCTTCCTCCTTTCTTTTTTCTTGGTTGCATTTCCAGTACCACTGTCTTTGTCTGTTGTTCTCAGTCTTGTAGTGCCATCTGTTGCTTGTCCAGTCCTTCACACCACCTTCGCATTCACCTCTCCATTTTCGTTGGTTCCTTTCTTGTTGACGGTGTCTGTAGTGACTGTTGCCCCATCTGTCAGTCCATGGTCGTGATGTCTGGTTATTCCCATGTCTTCTGTCTCCATACTGTATGCGTCTTCTCCATTGTCATATGTTTCCATCCCAAGCAGTGTATCTTTGATGTGTTGCATTTCTTGTCCCATTCTGGTGAAATGGCTCATCGCTCACATTTTGTTTTTGGTCTATCCAATTCTTATTGTCATCTTCTGATTGTTGTTCATCATAGTATCTGTCTGCATTGTTCGATTGAATTATTTGAATGTCATTTGGTCATTTCTCTTTCAGGTAATGTCTCTGTCTTTCTCAGTTTCTGTCTGCCATCCAACTTCTCTATTTTGTATTTCAAATTTCTTGCCGAATTTAGTCTTGGTTTCTATTTTTTGACTGTCCATCATGCGTGCAGGTGTCATCCTAAACTGCCTGCTAGTATTCCGCTACTTCATACTGAGGGATGGGTGGTGTCCCGGAACATGGCTCTGTTTTGGGGGTTCAGGGTGTGGTCTATGAACGAAATATTGTCAAGTTGGAACAATTTGCCATACACAAAAGCGTTGAATATTTTTCTTTTGGCTTCAAGTTCTTTTTCGGTTGTAGAAATGGTCTGGCTGATAAATATCTGTGTGTCTTTGAAGTCCTCATTGTTTTTGACGATCTGTATCATTTTCTGACTTGCTGTTTCTGCTGTTTTGTTCTTTAAGTTGTTCAAACCACAGTGAATCAGTATTACTTCAGGGGTTGACTTGATTTTTTCTATTTTTTTCACAATCACTTATTGTATATGTATTTTTCTTCTTGATGGCAAGTCTGTATGAGTTTCCTAGTCGCTCAGCGTCAATACCATTCAGTACAGAGTCATGCAACATCAGAACATATGGAAGACTGCCTGAAGTCATGTTTTCATTGACATTATTATCATCGAATTCTTCTTCTTCAGTACTTGAGTTCAGAGTACCATCGTCATCTGTAATACAATTCAAATCTTCTCATTTTGTCTTGTCATCACGTAGATCTAGTAGAGGGAGGCTGTTTTCTGGAACTGTCATCGGTGTACTTTCCGTCAAAGTTGCTCTGGGTTTCTCGTTGTTCTCAATCTTTTTCGTGCTGTCTTGTTTTGATTTTTGTCTGAGGGCTTTCTTTTAAGTTCTTTGCTTTCTTTTTTGACTGTTGTTACTTTTCGGCGTCATGTTTGCTGATGGTTTATGTAGTTCTTTTTTAGAGACTGCAACATTGATATTTTGAGGTTCTGAGTAGAACCATGGCCTGTACTGCTCTTTCAACTCATTGAATGATGCGTACATGTGCTCTGCTAATATGCTCGTTAAATTACACGTTAGATCCTGTTCCGCTTTTCATAAGAGTAGGCCATTGTGTGCCGGTGGGAGCAGATGACAAAATTTACAAAACCACATACATATGGGGACTGGGTGTAAAAAAGCACATAAGTGCTTATTCCATTATCCTCGATATAAAAGAATAAAATTAAAATTAAAAAATGCTCACTGCCTTTTCTAGGTTACAAACCATCGCCTTTAGTTCTGTGACTTTGGCTTCAAAGATCATTTTGTCATCATTTGTGTATGACTTTTTTTTTGGATGAGTGATGTCATTTCTTGGTTTGCCACATTTATCAGTTCTGCCTGTCTATCAATTTCTTCTAATACTTGCTCAGACCCAAATTTTGCCTCAGCACAGAGCTGGCATGTATAAATTCTTGAAGATTTTAGGAATATACAAATCTGATATTTAGGGAGTGAGGTACAGGCCCAATAAATTACACTCACTGCTCTTTAAGGTTCGTCCTTCAAATCGTCTGCTACATGTGCATGTCTGTTCATTCGCCGTCGGTACGTGTTTTCTGTCAGTTTCTGTGTGCTGTCACATTCTTCATCACTTCTGCATTCATCATCATCATCTTCTTTGTTTTTGTCACTTTCGTCTTTACTATAACCATACACTGACTGACACCAGATTGCTTCATTGCTTCTATTGCTTTTTCTAGGCTGTCAACTTTTGTGGGGTGCTCCCTAGTAGCCTAAAACAGATTCACTTGCCTCATTCCAAGTCATGAAGATTCCAACTCTTCTTCCTTTAGTCACTGCATAGAATTTTGTGTCACATCCCTTCTTTTTTCGTGACATTTCAACCACAATCACCAGATCTCTGTGTTCAGTAGAAATCTTTTAACATCTGTTAGTCGCCATCATGACCGGAAGTGTGTGTGTGTGTGTGTTAGTGTGTGTGCAGGAGGGGGGGTGGTGGTGAAGGGGATTATGTGTGTGTGAGATAGGGAGAGTGAGTGTGAGTGTGTGACTAACATGAGCGGGTGGATGTGGGTGAATGTCTGTGCCTGTATGTGTGCCTGTGTGTTTGCATTTGTGTATACTGTGTGTGCATACATGTGTGTCTGATACTGTATGTGTAATTGGGCAACCCTGTTTGTGTAATGGGGAGAGAAAAAGAGGGGGAGGAGGATATGTATACTATTACTTTTATGCATACATGTGTATGCATGTGATTTGGAGAGACAGTTTGGAAAGGAGGAGGGGGGGAACTTGCAAAGATTGAGAGGGGAACAGGTAGAGGCAGATTCATTTTTATATGATAACCTAGTGAACTATTTATTCAGTATTGACTGTAGTTTGTAAATTTCCTCATTAACTGCATCTTTCTTTGATTTGTTCACAGGAGTGAAGAAGATGATGAAGAAAATGCACGTGAGGCCGAGCTGGTCGTGTTTGATGGCACCACACAGGGCTTAGGTAAGGTTATATCATTTTGCTATTGATATTGAATTGATGGCTACAATATGTTTTTCTTGAATGAAATAATGAAAAGAAAAATAAACAAACTGATCCTCTTCTAATGCTACAGTTAGTTTGTCATTTTGGATATTATAAAATTGTCTTCTTTTAATTAGGTAGCGGCAGCCCCCGGTGAATACTGTCATCACTGCTGAAAAGTGGCAAATTTTCGGTCTTTTCACTTTCTCATTACTATGCTTCTGTTTTACTGATTAAAAAACACTGTATATCCAAAAAAAGTTAAATTCTTCTTTTCATTGAGTGCATTTTTATTTCTGTGGCTGGTGTGTTGTAAATACGCAAAGCGTGTGAATGAGGTGTGTGTTCTGCTAAAAAACGCTGCGCGGCCGCCATTTTTGCACACAGGGACAAATCTTCAAAGAGACATGACCACTTTGAATCCGATGCATATTCGCGACAGACAACTATCGTCACTATATTTGGTATCATTGTGTTCAGGTTTCATTAGATCTCCAACGGCGAACTCCGAAGAACCTGTAGCTTAAAATAGCCAATACTCAAGGTGACAATCAAACTAGGCGACCTATATGTACTAATTTGGTAAAGGGTTAATGTATTCATAGGCTGTCGTTCACCTGCAAACCAATAAAAGCGAAGTGTTCAAATTGCGGAAAGTTCATTGACGAACGGACGTCGCGAACCGATCTTGTCAAGGAACGACAAATTTTTTCGATTTACAGGGCAAATTTCATAAATGTTTCAATATAGATCATCGATAAAACAGTTTATTTATACATAGATCGTGTGGTTTGCGTAATTATTCGTGCGATCGTTGAAAACGAAGACTTTGAAAAGGGCTATTACGATCGTTGTCGATCTTCTGACAAGTGCAAACCGGAAAGAAGAAAGCACGCCCGATTTCGTCAGATATTTCCACAAAATCACTTCACAAATTTACGATGATTGAAAAATAAGTTTGAACATTTCTCTATACAATTTATTTTTTGGGTAAGGTTATATGGTGAAATAGTGATCGTATTTAACGTTTTGCTGAATGACCAGCCTAACCAAGAGAAGATAATCCGAGATCGCCGTGACTCAGTGATTTCGTGAAGCGAACGTCGTCCCATTTTTGTTTTTTGTTTTGACCAATTCACACTTTAGTATCTTTTATGGTGAATTGAAAGTGGAGTTTTGTTTATTTTCTTTGTTTAGTTGTTCCTTGGGATTTTTGAGTTACACAATCTTTCCATAAATTAATGTGATATTAATTAATTTCTTCTCCTGCAACTTGTACAAGGCTGAGTTACATGTCAGTGCAGTAATACTCAATAGTGAGCTTATTATTATCTTTTGTATTATTAATATTACCATACACAATACATATTAGTACAGTGTCTATTAGCCAAGCATTCCTTTTTTCTCTCTCTTTCCCATTATTTTGGGGTTGATCGGCTTCCAGGACTAGTGTAATAACACGCGCACATGCACAAAATTTACACAACTGCATACACACAGGGATTGGATGAAAAAAAGCAAATTGGTACTTACTCCATTATCCTCGAAACAAAAGAATAAAATAAAAAAATGAAATACACACACACACACACACACACACACATATATATATATATATATATATATGTAAAATAAGTTAACACAAATGTGCTTCTGGTAAATAATTCTTTATTTCACCAGCCGCCATGGTGCTGTGGTTAGCGCCTTGGGTTACGGACTGGAAGGTCACGGGTTTGATTCCCATAAGAGTCAAGGGATTTTTCGGACTCCAGACAGCTTCTACCCAGAGTGAGTGTGCTGTGGGCTCAGTGGGAAGACTGGGACCACACAGTTGAGCTTCATCCACTTAACGGATGTGAGTTTGAGAGTGTTGCTCAAATTACCTGACCAACACTGCAAGTGTCTGTATCTCTTGGGCCCGGTTGACGCCGGGATATATTATGATAGTAAGTAGGTAGCGGCAGTCCCCGGCGAATACCGTCATCATCATCATCATCTTTTCTCCTTCAAAAGAGTGTCTCATCATAAGCAGGTTGAGTGGCTTTAGCTGATTCAAGTGATTTGGCACATGAGGCTTCCTGCACTTCTGCAGCCTCAGTGTCCTCTAGCACAGTAGCATCAAATTTACACCAGCCTAGCTCTTTGACATCAGAGGTTCACAAGTTTAGTGAGGGAGCACTGAGCTGCCCCAGTCCTAGCATGAACCTGTCCCTCTCCTTTACCACCTGTAATGGGGCATTAGCCAAGCTGGTTCTTGGAATGATGTGTCACAACATATGAAATGCATGCAAAGTGATTAATCATTAAAATAGGGATTAATCATCTGATTAATCATTAAAATATGAGTTAAAATGATTTTTGTTCCTTTTCTAAGCATGTTTTCACAAAAACTAATGTTTAATAACATTTCGCTTAAATGCTCACCACATATTTAGCCACTTGGCGGCCATTTTGAATCTGAAACACATTATGTAATTGAAAAAAAATCAGTAAATGAATTTTTTAATAGCATATACAACCATATTTTACACCACCAAATTCCAAGTCAATATCTATACAGGTTCCAAAGTTATTAATGAAAATCTACCATGTACTGTATTTTTGGTCCATTGCAGGGCATTTTAAGGTTTTCAGCAAAATTAGAGCCCAATATTTGAAACATTTGGTCTAGTATAGCCCTAGAAAAAAATTGGACATAATCTATTTATGCATATTTTTTAAGCAATGTAAAAAAGTAGTCTTAAGATGTTATCTTATCCAACCTGTTGGACCTCAAACATGGCTTATCATGCAATTTGAGTAAACCGCCAATCACACGATGAGGCAATTTTAACAAAGTATATCTTCTTTCCCCTTCAAGATAGAGAGCTGATAATTTTTGTAGGTATTATTAGTATTATAGACATTGTATATGGATATTTGCATGGGTGGGATTGTAGTGCTTTCCACAATAAGTCCTTTCCAAATAAGGCTTCCATACAGTTAACCCTTTCCCATTTTTACCCGCCATAGCCCGCCGCTGCCCGCTCGCCCGCATATATTTATACCCGCCGCAGCCTGCCTGACTACATTTCAGCCTAGTGGGGAATTTCCCTCATGCACTAAGCTCTACCTAGTACACGCACACCATGAATGAACATTCCACTGAGGTCAGCATAAACTAAGGAAGGAATGGGCACCAAAGTCAGTGCTACACAGCCTCCCGTTCACAAGAAATTGGCCAGTTACTGGCTTCGTCTTTCCCACGCTTTCTTGTAGCTAAAAATGGCAGCAAAGATTGAGGATACAGTTTGGGGAGAATATACTGATGTGGAAATTGAAGCTATTTTGGCTCAAGTGGAACAGTTCAAAAGAGAATTAAATGTTGAATCCGATGTTGAAGTAGATGTAGAAGAAGGAGATGAAATAGGAGAAGGTAGTGAGTCAGAAAGTGATGCTGAGGATAACATTCCATTGGCTTCATAGCAGACGACATGGCGCAGCGCACAAGTGCCTTGCACAGTGCAAGACTTCACGCTGCCGACTGGACCGGCACAAACTCTCCCACTGAATGCCAAGCCCTTAGATTACTTTGGTTTTTTTGTGCCCCAACATTTTCTTCAAACTATAGCAGATGAAACTAACAATTATGCCAGGCAAAAGATCACCGCGAAAGGCTTAGTCATACATCCATTATGGACAGAAACAACACCTGAGGAAATTAGGGCTTACCTGTCAGTTTTGATCATGATGGGGATCAAGCATTTGCCAAGGCTTCATCTCTACTGGTCTACTGATTTGAGATTTTCTGAGTCATGGATAAGTAATATTATGGAAAACCAGATTTCTCAAAATTAATCAGTATTTTCACCTGAGAAACACGCCAACACACCTGGACGCGACACTGGGCTGTGACACCTGCATTATGACAGCCATGTAACTGGCTATTGGTGAAGGACACACTAGTGTTTTTGTGAATGGTAGGCGTGAGCATATATTTGTAAATAATGTATATATGCGCATTAGTCAACAGTGTTTTCACTATGTTTGAATACTTTCCACTCAGAAAATGTAGATTTGGTGACAGTAATTTTGTGACAAGTGTGAATGGTGGATACGATGGAGGACACATTCAGGCAGGACCACACTTTTTATTTTTTTAATCACATAGGTATATTGTGCATGTTAGAGGGTAGTTGTAGACTAACAGCATGATGTCACAGCAATGTTACCTTTATTTGGTGACAAAGAGGGGACAGCAGCACGACACATGTAGGTAGGACACACATCTTGGGGTGCAGAACAAAGTATGACATCATATGAATACTTTGGCCAAATATGAATGCTCTGCGAACAATGGTAACTATACAGCACTATGTGTACTTGAAGTACCTTATTCTCTTAAAAAAACTGCGTGAATTTTTGAATACTACAGAGAGTTTCTCTGTAAGATATGCGAATGGTAAAGGGTTAAAATGGCTGAAAAATGTACTGCCATTTTTAGACACCCATAACTTTTGAAAAAATAGAGATGGAGACATAATTCTTTTTTGTTGTGTTTGTCTCAAAAAGTTCTTGTAAAAAATACCATTTTTATATACACAAATGCTATATAAAATTTTGGCTGCCGCTACCTATTTTAATTAATGATTTACTGACCGGTTGTATTTGCCAATATTCACATATGATTTTGCAGTCTTTACAAGCATGTTATCTGGCTAATATATTACAGAAAGAGTGACTGACCTTCCAGAATATTTGATTTGTCTTTGCAAGATATTGCGCTTTATAAGTTCCATTTATTATTATTATTATTATTATTTGTGATGTGAAGAGGACATGTTTTTCAAATCAGGGCAGCCTTAGAAGCCCAGACAGAATCTCTGGTGTTGTGTGCAACATTGCCATCTTCATTGGTATTGAAAATTAAATTTGATTGATTGATATTTTCAAATCTAGAAGTATCTTGATATTGGCAAATTAGATTGATAAGGAAATGAAAACATAAAAATTAACATGATAAGTGCAATGCTGATGGCTGTAGTAACAATCTGGTCAAAAATTTAAAATCTGGTATCAGGCTGTTGAGAATGTAAACAGCAAAACCTTGAAGTCAGCAGGTCTGTGTCTATTTAGATGATGGTTTGTGACATAAACAGTGTTGATTCTAGAGTGTGCCCTTGCAGGATTCCCGCATTTTTTTCAAAATTGCCGCAAAACGATGTGGGCAGTGTGGGCACAAAAAAAATCATGAATAGCACGTGTTTGAACAAACAGTGCACCATTGCAACTGCCGTTCATATTATCTCTAAAATTAAGTGCTACATTATTATTATTATTATTTTTATTTTTTTTTTATTATTATTATTATTATTGTTACTTCCACTGAAGTTCTCTGTTGATGCTTCTGATTGGCTAAGCACCTCACTTTTGACCAATCACAGAAACTGTAGTTCGTCCATGTCAGTTCCTGCTGCTGTCATTATGTTGATAGGGTACCCCAGGGGCAGCAAGATTTTCTGATTCTGATTTTTGACTACAAGCCATCTTCATAATAAAGCGGGCTCATCCTGCTCTGTTGTCCTCTTCATTTACATCATCGTCCAAGAGGCCTTGTACTCCAGAAACAAGTGATGTGATTGGGACAGAGATCGTTGAGATTGCAGGCGCTGCGTCCCAGCAAGTTTGGAACTGGTAGATCTGGGAGACAAGTAGCCCTGGCTTGAGAACAGTGATCATGGCATGCGGTAGGCTATCCGCTGTGATTCAAACATGGAAAGAACAATGCCTTCACTAAAGGAGGAAGCGCTCATTGTACCATCTAGAGGAGAGAAAAAACCCCTTTGATATTGGCTTTTACCCCTCTTCTTATCTAGATCTATATCTTGCCAGCGCAGTGGAAATACAAAGTTGACTTTGACACCCCCCCTCCCTCCCTCTCTTTCTCTTTCACCCCTCTCCCCTCCACCCACTCTCTCTCTCTCTCTCTCTCTCTCTCTCTCTCTCTCTCTCTCTCTCTCTCTCTCTCCTCTCTCTCTCTCTCTCTCTCTCTCTCTCTCTTGGGGGCTGCGGTTGATCTCCCTTGAAGGTAGGCAGGAAAATTATTTTGCTGTGAAGTAATTTGTCAAAAATACTTATTCATCCAACACCATGCCTGTTGTCGGTCTTCCCACAACGTTGGAAGTCACTTGGGATGCCCTGCTCCAAGAACAGCACCTCACTTCTTGGAAAATAAGTGGAAGTGGCGACAGCATAGTCATATTATGATTGAAAGCCAGTCCAGCCAGCAACAGAAACAGCAACTTGGTGCAACAACACACCCCTGTCATCTCTCACAGCTACCACAGGAAGCCTCCCAGTCAGACTGACAGAGACAAAAGGACAGAGGAGAGGAGAAGGACAGCACAGAGGCAAGAACAGGAGGCAAGTGAAAGTGTGATGCCAGAAGAACATTTACCATGTTTATTTGTGCCCACACCTTCTACAAGCTGTGCTGTGTTACACACTGACACACCCCCTTCTGCCAGCAACACACTGTCGCAAGAATGTGCACTTGAAATCCCTCATTCTTCAAGTGCTGTCAAAGAGTCAAAGAACAAAAAGCATGCTGACGTGCAACATGACATTGACCTTGCCGATGTGTTTACAGCAGAACCTTTGGACTGTGACAATCCTTTGGCGAAAGTTCAGGCAGTTGGAACTAGATCCAACGTCATCAGGGACTATGTAGCTGAACTGACTGATAGATTCTTGCAGAGGAGGCTTAGGGACACGCATAGGAACCAAGATTTTTGTAAGGTGTTCACTAGTAAACGGCATCCAGACACGTTGGTTTGTGAAACTGACAATCTTGTTTTTCGTTTTCAATGGACTGCTAATCACACACCCCCAGATTTGTTTTGGTTCGTGAAGAAGAACACCAGGCTGATGGCCAATGAGGAATCCTTTGTCTATCAGAAGCTGAAGCTGTGGTGCCCTGTTGACCGGGAGAAACTGAAAGTTCGAATCAGTGCCGGACTTGATGTGATGCATGTAATAGTGGACGCAGTTTGATTCTTGCTTGGATAGCCTCTGTGTGTGTGCGTGCGTGCATGCGTGTGTGTGTACGTACGTGCATGTGTGTGCAAGCATGTACGTGTGTGTATGTATGAGTGCGTGTGTATCTGTGTGTGTGTGTGTGTGCGCGCATACGTGTGTGTGTTTAAATATGTGGATAAGCATGTGTGTATAGGTATGTGTGTATATGTGTGTGTATGAACGTGTGTGTAAGTGTGAGTGTGGTATGTATGTGTGTGCGTGTGTATGTACGCGTGTGTGTGTGTGAGAGAGAGAGAGAGAATAGCTGTAGGCTACATGCCACCTAGATTGTCAAGAGTCTGTCACATGTTAGCCATGTAAAATTGCACATGCCATAAAAAGAAAACCTAGGAAGAAGAGACATTGTGACATTGTTTTCTTGTCATAGACCAGTTTATTGTAAAAAGTTGATTTTGAATTTGTACAGTTTTGCGGAAACTCCTCCACCTTGACAATTCCTTATGATAAAAGGATTTGAATCTCTACTGTAACCATGTTCTGGAATCCATGACATGATGACTATTTGGGCTGAAATTTGTTGTGTTCTCAGTATTTGATATTATGCGTTTTGTGCCCAGCCCCCCTCCCACTGTCCCTTGCTTATCACAATGTACCTTTGTCATTCTCTCTCTCTCTCTCTCTCTCTCTCTCTCTCTCTCTCTCTCTCTCTCTCTCTCTCTCTCTCTCTCTCTCTCTCTCTCTCTCTCTCTCTCTCTCTGTCTGTCTGTCTGTCTCTCTGTCTCTGTGTCATGAGTGCTTACTGCAGATTAACTGCAACACTTAAGGTGAATATTTAGTCCTTTCTGCCTAGTATCTGCCTGTTTGTTTTGTTTCTTTTCCTTGAAAAGTAGCAGAGACTATTATATTAGTATACTAGTATTGAGGGTACTGTAAGCAAATACTACTTGTTCCCTTTTTTTCATTTTAGGGGGCCCTTGGACCCCCTTATTTGAAATCCTAAAATCAACACTGCATAGATAAAAACTGTTTTGTACACTGCCTGTTCAGTCATTATTTTGTTTTGTTTCATTGTGTACATTTGTGCACCTGCTTGCATGCGTTGTTCCTCAACTACAGCTCAGAAGTTCACCAGTGGTGAGATTTTGCGTATGAAACCATTTGCCCACCATTAAGGTAGCCACATTCCTCCTCCAGGGATATCTAAATGCGACACCAGTGTGCATGCCCTTTTGAGATATTTCTAAAAAAAATTAAATGTCATTATTGATATGTTTGTGAAACCTTGTGGATACATACATGTGCATTCAGGGCTGAAGATCTGTGGAGGCTGTAGCGTGGACGGGACACAGGACGATGGCATTTTCATTAAGCGAGTGTTGCCTGGTGGCTTGGCTGACATTCAAGGTGCGTGATTCTGGTAGTTTTGCTGTTGAATTGATTTTCAAAGCCTGAGTTAAGGTGTTCAGTTTGTACATGTACTTAGTTTCATGCTTACATATGGCAGATTGTCTTTCTGTGTTGTGAACTTCAGCCTGTGTTTTAAAAAAAAAATTATTGTTTTATTTTGAGGATAGTAATAATAATAATAATACATGGAATTTATATAGCGCTATATCTTGCACCA
The DNA here is from genome assembly GCA_028751875.1 of Rapana venosa. Classification (NCBI taxonomy): domain Eukaryota; kingdom Metazoa; phylum Mollusca; class Gastropoda; order Neogastropoda; family Muricidae; genus Rapana; species Rapana venosa. Next base: position 54,890,986 of record CM054144.1, read on the forward strand.
AAACAAATCAAAGTGCTTTCATTCATCCTACTCATTCACATGCATCCAGTTACAATTTATAGGGGTTTTTTTTAAAGTTCAAATGTATACACACACACACACGTACCACACACACACGCACATGCACACACACACATAAAGGTTTACTCTCCGGCAGGGTGATGGGGTTTGGGCTGTTGAGGGCAGGGACAAAAATGAAATGGAACAAGAGTGGAGAATCTTAGCTTTGAAATAAATGTGTCTTGAGGCCGGATTTAAAAGCGTCATAAGAAGGCTTTTGGCGAAGGGAGAGAGGGAAGTCATTCCAGATCAGTGGACCAGAAACAGAGAAAGTGACGGCCAATGGTGGACTGGTTGAATACTGGTTGAATCTAGGTATTCTTAAGCACAAGGTATCTGCAGCAGAGCGGAGGGAACGAGAAGGAGTGTACAGGTGAAGACATTCACAGAGGTAGGAAGGTGCTGATTTCTTGAGGCATTTGTAACAGAGGGTACTGATCTTATAGTTTACTCTCTGTGGCACAGGCAACCAGTGGAGAGATCGCAAGAGAGGAGTAATGTGCTCAGATTTTTTCTTTCTGAGGACTAGGCGAGCTGCAGAGTTTTATATACATTGAAGGGAGTGGATAGATGATGCTGGCAGACCAGCCAGAAGAGAATTGCAATAGTCCAGACGTGAGAGAATGAGAGATGTGACAAGTTTGGATGTTGCATCAGTGGACAGGTACTCTTGAACTGCACTGATGCGCCGCAATTGATAGTAGCACAACTGGCAGGTTTGGGTGATGAATTTTTGCATGGAGAGTGTGTTGTCTATAACGACCCCTAGATATTTCACAGCAGTAGATAGAGGGACAGACGTATTGCCGAATTCTATTGAAGCTGTTGTGATGGAAGAGAGTTTGTGTTTGGTCCCTACAAGCATGGCTTTGGTATTATCTGCATTTAGCTGTAACTTGTTCTGTATCATCCAATTTTAGATATCTTGAAGGCAGTAGAATATATTCATCAAGAGAGAGGGCAGATTTTCAGGAGTATCACTGCTAAGAATTTGAGAGTCATCTGCATAAAAATGATGGTTGATCTGATGACGATTTATTATGTGTGAAAGAGGAGCAGTGTAGAGAGTGAAAAGAACAGGGCTGAGAACTGATCCCTGTGGGACTCCACATTCCAGTTTGGCAGGTGTTGATTGAATCTTGTTTACTGCAACTGTGTGGAATCGGTCTGTAAGGTTTGAACTGAACCAGGTGAGGGCTGTGCCTTTAATACCAAAAGTTTTTTTGAGACAGGAGAGAAGAATTGAATGGTCTATAGTGTTGAAGGCTGCAGATAAGTCGAGAAGAGTGAGAAGGGAGATTTTTCCTGAGTCAGACACATATAGAAGCGTGTTTAAAGTGTGGACTAGGGTGGTTTCGGTGCTGTGGTTGGTGTGATAGGCAGGCAGAAAAGGGGCAAGGAGACTGTTTGAAGATGGCTGTTGAGTTGTATCAGAACAACTTTTTCAAGGACTTATAGAGATGAACGGTAGGTTGGATACAGGTCTATAATTCTTCAGAGTGTTAGGATCGAGGTTGTGCTTTTTGAGTAGAGGTGTAACTATTGCAGTTTTGAGAGCTGTTGGAAACATTCCTGAAAGAAGTGATGAGTTTACTATTTTTGTGATAGTGGGTATAAGCTGTGGAAGGCACTGACTGAAATGAGAAGCAGGTATAGGATCAAGATCACATGATTTTATGATAATGGAATAAGCACTATTGTGCTTTTTTTACATCCAGACCCTGTGTGTATACAATTTTGTAAATTTTGTCATCTGTTCCTGCCGCCACACAATGGCCTACTCTTCCGAAAAGCGGAACAGGTTTTAACATGTGCGCAAGATATTCTCTGTGTTCACATATTGGACCTTGGTTTATAGTCTCATCTGAAGGACAAAAATAGGATTGCCAACAGCACCCGGTGTTCCCAGGCAGTCACCCATCCAAGTACTAACTGGGCTTGATGCTGCTTTACTTCGGTGACCAGACGAGAACCTGTGCTTTCAGCATGGTATGGCCTACATTAAGAAAAAGGCCATTCATGTGTGTGTGTGTGTGTGTGTGTGTGTGTGCCTGTAAGCTTGTAAGCCTGTGTGTGTGTTTGTGTCAGTGCATTTGTGCATGCATTCAGCATGCAAGTATGGGTGTGCAGATGTGTGTGTGTGTGAATGAGAGAGAGAGCATGTGGTGTGCTTGCTTATTTGTGTTTGTGTATTAGCAATGATATTGGTGTATTTACATCATGCATTTGATTGGATTATGATGAGCCTGGGAATGTTTTATTAAAAATTGAAACAGCTGTACAAATTCCAGCATTAGGGTACTCCTGTTTGTGAGCGTGGAAGTGCCAGCCTATACAAGTGTATGACAGTACTTAAAGCAACTAGATCAGGACACACATCTGACATAATAATTTTTGACAAGAGTGCATTGGCATCAAATTGTTATTCAAACTAGTTTTGTTTAGCTGTCAGATGTTGTCCCTGTTTTTTCCTGGAGAACAGACAGCTGTTGACAGCAGTTGTTGTTACAGACAGCAGTTGTTGTTGTTGTTACAGACAGCAGTTGTTGTTACAGACAGCAGTTGTTGTTGTTACAAACAGCAGTAGTTGTTGTTACAGACAGCTGTAGTTGTTGTTACAGACAGCCGTAGTTGTTGTTACAGACAGTAGTTGTTGTTACAGACAGCCGTAGTTGTTGTTACAGACAGCAGTTGTTGTTAAAAACAGTATTTGTTGTTGTTACAGACAGCAGTTGTTGTTGTTACAGACAGTATTTGTTGTTGTTACAGACAGCAGTTGTTGTTACAGACAGTATTTGTTGTTGTTACAGACAGTATTTGTTGTTGTTACAGACGGTATTTGTTGTTGTTACAGACAGCAGTTGTTCTTACAGACAGCAATAGTTGTTGTTACAGATAGCACTTGTTGTTACAGACAACAGATAGCAGTTTTTGTTACAGACAGCTGTCTTTCTTAATAATAATAATACATGGAATTTATATAGCGCCATATCTTGCAAAAAACAAATCAAAGCGCTTACAGACAGACAGCGGTTATTGTTGCTACAGACAGCGGTTGTTGTCGCAGCAGTTGTTAGACGTTGTAGTTACAGACAGCAGTTGTTGTTGTTACAGACAGCAGTTGTTGTTACAGACAGCAGTTGTTGTTGTTACAGACAGCAGTTGTCGTTACAGACAGCAGTTGCCGTCGTTACAGACAGCAGTTGTCGTTACAGACAGCAATTGTTGTTACAGACAGCAATTGTTGTTACAGACAGCAGTTGTCGTTGTTACAGACAGCAGTTGTCGTCGTTACAGACAGCAATTGTTGTTACAGACAGCAGTCATTACAGACAGCAGTCGTTGTTACAGACAGCACTTGTTGTTACAGGCAGCAGTTGTTGTTACAGACAGCAGTCATTACAGACAGCAGTTGTTGTTACAGACAGCACTTGTTGTTACAGACAGCAGTTGTTGTTACAGACAGCAGTTGTCGTTGTTACAGACATCAGTCATTATAGGCAGCAGTCGTTGTTACAGACAGCACTTGTTGTTACAGGCAGCAGTTGTTGTTATAGACAGCAGCTTTGTTTTTTAATATATTACAAAAAGCAGTTTTGTTTTTATTACAGACAGCAGTCGTTACACAGACAGCAGTTTGTTTAAAAAAAATCATTTATTACAGAGAGCAGTTGTTTTATTACAGACAGCAGTCATTACAAACAGCAATTGTTTTTATTACAGACAACAGTTGTCGTTACAGACAGTTTTTGTGGAGAAAACTTTTTAAAGAAATACAGACAGCAGTTTGTTTGTTTGGCAGGGTTTTTTTGGTTATTATTACAGATAGCCGTCATTGTTACAGACAGCAGTTTTAATTTTTAAAATTTTATTTATTACAGACAACAGTTGTTGTTACAGACAGCAGTTGTTACAGGCAGCAGTTTGTTTAAAATTACAGACAGCAGTTTTGTTTTTATTACAGACAGAAGTCGTCATTACACAGACAGCAGTTGTTGTTTTTTAAATCATTTATTACAAACAACAGTTGTTTTAAAAAAATTACAGACAGCAGTTGTTTTTACAAACAGCAGTTGTTTTTTTATTAGAGACAGCAGCCATTACAGACAGTTTTGAACAAAACTTTGTAAAAAATTACAGATAGCAGTTTGTTTATTTGGGTTTTTTGGGGGGTTATTATTACAGATAGCCGTTGTTGTTATAGACAGCAGTTGTTTTTATTACACACAGCAGTTGGTTGGTTTTTGTTTTGTTGTGTTTCTTTTACAGACAGCAGTTGTTGTTACACATAGCAGTTGTTGTTACACATAGCAGTTGTTACAGACAGCAGTAGTTGTTAAAAACAGCAGTTGCTGATGCAGACAGGTGTTGTTGATGCAGACAGCAGTTGTTGTTGGTAGAGACAGTAGCAGTTGTTGTTACAGCAGACAGCAGTTGTTGTTACAGACTGCAGTTGTTGTTGGTACAGACAGCAGTTGTTGGTACAGACAGCAGTTGTTGTTGGTACAGACAGCAGTTGTTGGTACAGACAGCAGTTGTTGTTGGTACAGACAGTACTTGTTGTTGGTACAGACAGCAGTTGTTGTTGGTACAGACAGCAGTTGTTGGTACAGACAGCAGTTGTTGGTACAGACAGCAGCTGTTGGTACAGACAGCAGTTGTTGTTGGTACAGACAGTACTTGTTGTTGGTACAGACAGCAGTTGTTGGTACAGACAGCAGTTGTTGGTACAGACAGCAGGTGTTGGTACAGACAGCAGTTGTTGTTGGTACGGACAGCAGTTGTTGTTGGTACGGACAGCAGTTGTTGTTACAGACAGCAGTTGTTGTTGGTACAGACAGCAGTTGTTGGTACAGACAGCAGTTGTTGGTACAGACAGCAGATGTTACAGACAGCAGTTGTTGTTGGTACAGACAGCAGTTGTTGGTACAGACAGCAGTTGTTGTTGGTACAGACAGCAGTTGTTGTTGGTACAGACAGCAGTTGTTGTTGGTACAGACAGCAGTTGTTGTTGGTACAGACAGCAGTTGTTGCTGGTACAGACAGTACTTGTTGTTGGTACAGACAGCAGTTGTTGCTGGTACAGACAGCAGTTGTTGTTGGTACAGACAGCAGTTGTTGTTGGTACAGACAGTACTTGTTGCTGGTACAGACAGCAGTTGTTGCTGGTACAGACAGCAGTTGTTGCTGGTACAGACAGCAGTTGTTGCTGGTACAGACAGCAGTTGTTGTTGGTACAGACAGTACTTGTTGTTGGTACAGACAGCAGTTGTTGCTGGTACAGACAGTACTTGTTGTTGGTACAGACAGCAGTTGTTGTTGGTACAGACAGCAGTTGTTGCTGGTACAGACAGTAGTGGTTGTTGGTACAGACAGCAGTTGTTGTTGGTACAGACAGAAGTAGTTGTTGTTATGGACAGCAGTTGTTGTTACAGACAGCAGTTGTTGGTACAGGCAATAGTTGTTACAGACAGCAGTTGCTGTTTTTACAGACAGCACTTGTTTTTATAGACAACACTTGTAGCACATTGTTGTTACAGACAGAAGTTGTTGTTACAGACAGCAGTTGTTGGTGTTGTTGCAGACAGTAGTTGTTGTTACAGACAGCAGTCATTGTTGTTACAGACAGCAGTCATCATCGTTGTTACAGACAGCAGTCGTTGTTACAGACAGCAGTTGTTGGTACAGACAGCAGTTGTCATTGGTACAGACAGCAGTGTTGTTGTTGCAGTCAGCAGTGTTGTTGTTGCTGACAGCATTTGTTGTTGCTGACAGCAGTTGTTGTTGTTATAGACAGCAGTTGTTGTTATAGACAGCAGTTGTTGTTATTACAGACAGTAGTCATTGTTAAAGACAGCAGTTGTTACAGACAGCAGGTGTTGCTGTTACAGACAGCAGGTGTTGTTCTTACAGACAGCAGGTGTTGTTGTTCTTACAGACAGCAGGTAATGTTTTTTCAGAGAGCAGTTGTTACAGACAGCAGTTGTTGTTGTTACAGACAGCAGTTGTTTCAGACAGCAGTTGTTGTTGTTACAGACAGCAGTTGTTGTTCTTACAGACAGCAGGTAATGTTTTTTTGAGACAGCAGTTGTTGTTACAGACAGCTGTTGTTTCAGACAGCAGTAGTTGTTACAGACAGCAGTTGTTTCAGACAGCAGTTGTTGTTGTTGACAGCAGTTGTTGTTACAGACAGCAGTTGTTGTTGCAGACAGCAGTTGCTGTTAAAGAACAGCAATTGTTACAGACAGCAGTTGCTGTTACAGACAGCAGTTGCTGTTACAGACAACAGTTGTTGTTACAGACAGCATTTGTTGTTGTTGGTACAAAGAACAGTTGTTGTTACAGACAGCAGCAGTTTTTACAGACAGCAGTTGTTGTTATTAGTCACAGCAGTTGTCGTTACAGACAGCAGTTGTTGTTGATACAAAGAACAGTTGTTATTACAGACAGCAGTTGCCGTTGTTACAAACATCAGTCGTTACAGGCAGCAGTTGTGATTACAGACAGCAGTCGTTGTTGGTACAGATGGCAGTAGTTGTTGTTGTTACAGACAGCAGTAGTTGTTGTTGTTACAGACAGCAGTTGTTGGTGGTGCAGACAGCAATTGTTGGTACAGTCAGCAGTTGTTGGTACAGACAGCAATTGTTCTTGGTGGTGCAGACAGCAATTGTTGGTACAGACAGCAATTGTTGTTGGTGGTGCAGACAGCAATTGTTGGTACAGACAGCAGATGTTGGTACAGACAGCAATTGTTGGTACAGACAGCAGTTGTTGGTACAGACAGCAGTTGTTGGTACAGACAGCAGCTGTTGGTACAGACAGCAGTTGTTGGTACAGACAGCAGCTGTTGGTACAGACAGCAGTTGTTGGTACAGACAGCAGTTGTTGTTGTTGGTACAGACAGCAGTTGTTGGTACAGACAGCAGTTGTTGGTACAGACAGCAGCTGTTGGTACAGACAGCAGTTGTTGTTACAGACAGCAGTTGTTGTTGTTGGTACAGACAGCAGTTGTTGGCACAGACAGCAGTTGTTGGCACAGACAGCAGTTGTTGGCACAGACAGCAGTGGTTGGTGGTGTAGACAGCAGTTGTTGGTACAGACAGCAGTTGTTGGTGGTGTAGACAGCAGTTGTTGGTACAGACAGCAGTTGTTGGTGGTGTAGACAGCAGTTGTTGGTACAGACAGCAGTTGTTGGTGGTGTAGACAGCAGTTGTTGGTACAGACAGCAGTTGTTGGTGGTGTAGACAGCAGTTGTTGGTACAGACAGCAGTTGTTGGTGGTGTAGACAGCAGTTGTTGGTACAGACAGCAGTTGTTGGTACAGACAGCAGTTGTTGGCACAGACAGCAGTTGTTGGCACAGACAGCAGTTGTTGTTGGTACAGACAGCAGTTGTTGTTGGTACAGACAGCAGTTGTTGGTACAGACAGCAGTTGTTGGCACAGACAGCAGTTGTTGTTGGCACAGACAGCAGTTGTTGTTGGTACAGACAGCAGTTGTTGGTACAGACAGCAGTTGTTGGTACAGACAGCAGTTGTTGGTACAGACAGCAGTTGTTGGCACAGACAGCAGTTGTTGGTACAGCAGCAGTTGTTGGCACAGACAGCAGTTGTTGCAGACAGCAGTGTTGGTACAGACAGCAGTTGTTGGCAGACAGCAGTTGTTGGTACAGACAGCAGTTGTTGGTACAGACAGCAGTTGTTGGTACAGACAGCAGTTGTTGGTACAGACAGCAGTTGTTGGTACAGACAGCAGTTGTTGGCACAGACAGCAGTTGTTGGTACAGACAGCAGTTGTTGGCACAGACAGCAGTTGTTGGTACAGACAGCAGTTGTTTGGTACAGACAGCAGTTGTTGGTACAGACAGCAGTTGTTGGTACAGACAGCAGTGTTGTGTAAGACAGCAGTTGTTGGCACAGACAGCAGTTGTTGGTACAGCAGCGTGTTGGTACAGACAGCAGTTGTTGGCACAGACAGCAGTTGTTGTACAGCAGCAGTTGTTGTGTAGTACAGACAGCAGTTGTTGACAGACAGCAGTTGTTGGTACAGACAGCAGTGTTGTTGGTTCAGACAGCAGTTGTTGTACAGACAGCAGTTGTTGTACAGACAGCAGTTTGTTTTGCAGACACAGTTGTTTGTAAGACAGCGATGTTACAGACAACATTGGTCAGACAGCAGAGTTGTTGTTTCAGACAGCATTGTATTGTTACTGGAAGATACTTTGGTACAGACAGCAGTTGTATGTTGTTTCAGACATGCTCTGTGCAGTCAGCTAGTGGTTAAGACTTACTTCAGATCCCAGATATAATGTTGTTTACATCTTGTGTGTCTGTGAGACTTAAGTATATTTTATGATTCCGGTGTAGCTTCAATGCCCTCCAGGACTATCCTGTGTGTATACCTTCGAGACAATTGCATCTCAGAATCCATGTTTAATGTTGTGTAAGTATAACATCTTGGTTCCTGGTTGGAATGTATATGTGTGGATAAGTGTCTCCAAAATGCCTCAGTGAACTGGACTCTAGCTGTACAGTGGTTAAAAACCTTGCTTGCTACATACAGGATCAGAATGATGTGAGTCTCAACATGTCAAAGTTCAGAATAGTTTGTGGTAGCATTAATTACATCATACTGGGATTTTATGATCTATGGTGCAGCTTCATGGTGCATAGCCCTCACTAAAATCTATTGTGAATTTTGAGGTCTATACTGTAATAAAAATCAATGTTCTTATAAAGATGCAACGCAACATGAGAAGGACATAAGAGTTCAAAGTGTATTTGTAGTGAAAGAAGTAGAACTTTGCATAATGCATGTCTGGAATGCGGTTTTAATCATGTAGGCAAAGATGTAGTTGAAGTGCCTCTACTACAAATTATTTCCTGGTGCAATAATTTGGTTTATGAATAATTTGGAAAGAAATGACTGGTGTTTTGGAGGGCCAGCAGAGACACACCCAGGGAGGAAGGGAAGAGAGAAATATAAAGATGGTGGGGGGTTGTGGAGGGGTGGTGAGAAAATGGGGGTGAAGGGGATTTTTTGACCAACTGAGGTTAAGTTAACCTACTTGATTGTGATTTTAGTTTTGCACCGCTGTGTAATATTTGCTTTGTTTTATTATTTGTGTGTTGTTTTGTCATATAAGCTTTGTCAAATTAGGCTGTGAACATGATTTACAGGAGGTTTAGAAGAGGGGGATCTCATATTAGATGTGAACGGACAGAGTATGGATGGCATCACATATGACAGGTATGTATGTTTTTGTGTAAGCATCATCATTACCCTGCCATTGTTGTTGATCACATAGTTAAAATGACAGGTTGCTTAGCAACATTGAAATTACAGGTACACGGTTGCAATATTTATTTTGTTTGAAATGACAGGTACACAGTTTGTTTGAAATTACAGGTACACAGTTGCAATATTTGTTGTCATCTCGACTTGGTTTTCGTCACAAAGTTACCCTCGGGTTTTCTGAAGAGAAACTCTTCTTAGAAACTGTGAAGAATGTAAACAGAAGAACTGTGAAATGGACAAAACATGCCATTCGGTTTAGGAACACTTGTGCTGTTGTTGTTTTTTTAACATGTGGTAAATACAGTGTCACATTATCACCTGTCGGCATCACCAAGTTTGGTGTTCAGTGTCGCATACATTAACAGAAAAAGAAAGAGAACAACAGTCATCACCAAGTTTGGCGTTCAGTGTCACATACAGAAACAGAAAAAACAACAACAGTGATGTTAAAACACCATTCAGGAAACTGTCTTGCTGTAAAATCCTGAACCTGTGATAAAAGTGCATGTTGTTTTCGTGTTTTTGGTTTATGATTTCATGTGAAGGACTTTTGCACCTTTACAATACCACTCCAGATCGAGTGAAATATCGGGCACTCTCATAAAGCTTTTTCCTCTTAATGGTGAAAGCCAGGCTTCAGAATGCAAATTGATTCCCCATCAAGAACTCACTAGTTTTCACACTGTTTTCTTTTCCTCATTGTTTAAAATTGGCAAAACTGATCGGAATCCTTACCCATTCCAGTCTTGGGGCTTTTGTGTGTTGCTTCTGGTGGTGGTGAAAAATCGATAGTAGAGTTGACACCATTTCCTGTTTTTTTGTGTGTGGTGTTTTTGCTTTATCATTAGCAGAACTGATTGGGATTGGCTCCTTCCCCAGCCCCTCCCACTCTTGTGGGTTGGGTTGGTTGGTTGTTTGATCTGTTTTTGGTGGTGGTATTAAGAGCCAAATAACACGGCTGGCAGGTCCACAGGAACTCCTTCTCACCATCGTCAAGAAGAAAAAGCTGACATGGTTCGGCCACATCACCCGCCACAACACTCTGCCAAAAACAGTACTGCAGGGAACACTCGAAGGTGGCAGAAAGAGGGGAAGACAGAACAAGTCATGGATGGACAACATCAGAGAATGGACCAGGATGAATGACTCGGCACTACTGCGCAGAGCCGAGGACCGAGATGGATGGAGGAGGCTTACCACGGCATCATCTTTCGTGTCTCCTCCACGACCGCCAAGGTCACGGGACTGATGATGATGATGATTTTTAAGAGATCAAACAAGGATTGAGAAGGAGATGGATAGATTGTGATATGGGAACTTGTTTATCCGTTGCATTCAACGATGACATCCAAAACAGCAAAGGAGGCAGCTGCTGTTTGGAAATTAGGTAGAAATTTGATTATAGTGGAGGTGCCTTGCCCACAGCACACTCCCACTCTCTTAGCCAAGAGGGCATACAAACAGTCAGCATTGGAGATGTTCTCCAAAGGCCAACTAGCCCTGGGGGACTGCAGCACATAGGACTGTGCAAGTCAAGCCTCCTACTCCTAGTCAGAGAGTCATAGTTGATCACTAAAGACTAAACTGTAAAGTGGAATTCCATGAGTGGGAAAGCCACTGGTCATACAGCCTCTCACTTTGCTGTTACCCCCAGCGTCAGTGGTTTAATCAAGAACTGTGATAAAGCCCAGGCACTGAACTGGAATGACTGTTTTGAAGTTGTTCCTTAAGCGTAACTTTTTTAGACTTTTGATCCCATTGTCCATGGCAACTGAGATACTAGAAATGCTGTTCCTCACATTTTGTGACTTGAATGTTTCTGCCTCTATATGGCCTCTGTAGTCAGCAGGGCTATAAACAACAAGATTGGATAGGATTGAACCAGTTTCAAATACATTTGTAGGATATGAGGTTGTTAAAAGAAGCCATGTATTTTTTTTTTTTAGCTGTTGACTTTTCTGTTTAAAAAAAAGAGCTTAGAATCCAATTTGTAACTTTTATGTGACTTACAAAATACTGGACTTTTTTTTAAACTGTTGGATGTTTTCTTTTACTGTTTATGTGAAAATCATTATCTTGGCTTGGATTTCTTCTCAGCACACACACACACATATGTACAAAGATAACACATACACATGTACACACACACACACACACACACACACACACACACACACATGCTGTAGATAGAGGTTAGAGGTGACAAATGTTTAGTTTGTTGGTCTGTCTTTTTTTGGTGGTTTTTTTTTTTTTTTTTTACTTTTGCTGGCTGTGTCTTTGTGTTATGATCATTCTTTTCTTTTTTCTTGGAGGTAGTCATTGTCTGTTTATCACACTCTTGTGTTCCTATCATCCCCAGCCTCACTTTCAGTCCTACTATACCACATTTTATTGTATTTATCCCTCTGAGTGTGCTGTTAAACCTCTTCTCCTGGTGCTCTGCTATAGCTGTCTGTAACTACAGTACTTACCACTACTACTACTACTACTGCTACTGCTACTACTTTTAGTATTGCTGCTGCTATTTTCTGCTATTACTACTACTACTACTACTACTACTACTACTATTATAGCTGCTGCTACTGGTACTACTATTTCGACTACTACTACTACTTTTAGTATTGCTGCTGCTATTACTACTACTACCACTACAACTGCTACTACTGTTTCTGCTGCTGCTCCTGCTGCTGCTGCTGCTGCTATTACTAGTGCTGCAGCTGCTGTACGACTACTACTACTGCTGCTATTGCTACTACTACTACTGTTTCTGCTACTACTACTACTACTGCTGCTGCTTCTTCTGCTGATGCTGCTGCAACAGCCACCACCTCCTACCACCACTGCTCACAACTTGTAGTGCTGTTGCTGTTGCTACTCTCCTCCTCCTCCATCTTCTCACCTACTGGAACAACTTTTTACCGCTGCTGTGCCTCTTCTATAGCTTCTTCAACTATGTGACGATGACTATATCTACTTTATCTGTCTGTGCTGCTTTTAAAGGTGCTTGTATATTGAATTTCAGGGCGTTGTCAATACTGCGGCAAGCTTCTGCATCAAACCATGTTGAAATGGTCATCACAAGGGATGAAGAGGCCAGGTGAGTAAGACAGGCAGCGGAACAGGTTGGGGTGCCATTATGTTGGGTGGTTCACAGACTTCTCAGGAACAGGTTGGGGTGCCATTATGTTGGGTGGTTCACAGACTTCTCAGGAACAGGTTGGGGTGCCATTATGTTGGGTGGTTCACAGACTTCTCAGGAACAGGTTGGGGTGCCATTATGTTGGGTGGTCCACAGGCTTCCCAGAATCATGCTGCAACACACCAAAACAAATTAAACAGAATATGGGAATATTGTTGTCACAGAAGTATTTGAAAGCTGAAGGCAAAGATGTCATTTTTTGGCCATACTTGTACTTCATTGTAGGCATATAAAGCAAAGAGTGTTCCATGTTGTCATTCAACACAAAACAGGTTCTGTAAACTTGCATAGCAATCTTCATGCTTGGAAATCTTTATCTGTAACATGTGCCTATCAACAGTAGAATAGTTTGCGCTTTTTTCTGTATTTGTTAAATTGGGGGGGGGGGGGGGGGGGGATAGCCTAGTGATTTAGAGTGTTGTGCTTGTGGTCAAATGGCCCAGGATTGAGTCACCATGGAGGCACCCATTTTAGGGGATTTTATCCTGTAGTTGATATCAGTACTGACTCCACCACCCCAAATGTCTTTCAGATAATAAACCAATAAACCAACGCCCCATGTGTGAATGCACACAGAGCATCTTACACACACACACATTGAAAACTTATTCCACCTTTCTAAAGAGTCTGCCATTTTGTGCCAGTAGGAATGGATGACATAACCATCCCCCAACCTTGCCCTTTCTTCCCAGTTTGATGAAAAAAATCAATCTGAATGTCAAAGTCCTTTGGAAGAGATTATAAACCAAAGCCCCATGTTTGAACTCATGCAGAACATCTTGGGTACACGTTAACCCTTTACCATTTGCATTTCTTACAGAGAAACTCTCTGTAGTATTCGAAAATTTACTCAGTTTTTTTTAAGAGAATAAGGTACCTCAAGTACACATAGTGCTGTACAGTTACCATTGTTCGCAGAGCAGTCATATTTGGCCAAAGTATTCATATGATGTCATACTTTGTACTGCACCCCTAGATGTGTGTCCTACCTACATGTGTTGTGCTTCTGTCCCCTCTTTGTCACCAAATACAGGTAACATTGCAGTGACATCATGCTGTTAGTGTACAACTACCCTCTAACATGCGCAATATACTATGTGATTTAAAAAAAAAAAGTGTGGTCCTGCCTGAATGTGTTCTCCATCGCATCCACCGTCATGGTAATGCAATCGAACATTCACACTTGTCACAAAATTACTGTCACCAAGTCTACATTTTCTGAGTGGAAAGTATTCAAACATATTGAAAACGACATTGACTAATGCGCATATATACATTATTTACAAATATATGCTCATGCCTACTATTTACAAAGACACTAGTTTGTCCTTCACCAATAGCCAGTTACATGGCTGTCATAATGCAGGTGTCACAGCCCAGTGTCGCGTCCAGGTGTGTTGGCGTGTTTCGGAGGTGAAAATACTGATTAATTTTGAGAAATTTGGTTTTCGTCATAATATTACTGATCCATGACTCAGAAAATCTCAAATCAGTAGACCAGTAGAGATGAAGCCTTGGCAAACGCTTGATCCCCATCATGATCAAAACTGACAGGTAAGCCCTAATTTCCTCAGGTGTTGTTTCTGTCCATAATGGATCTATGACTAAGCCTTTTGTGGTGATCTTTTGCCTGGCATAATTGTTAGTTTCATCTGTTACAATTTGAAAAAAACGTTGGGGCACAAACAAAACAAAGTAATGTAAGGGCTTGGCATTCACTGGGAGAGTTTGTGCTGGCCCAGTCGGCAGTGTGAAGTCTTGCACTGTGCAAGGCACTTGTGCGCTGCGCCATGTCGTCTGCTATGAAGCCAACGGAATGTTATCCTCAGCATCACTTTCCGACTCACTACCTTCTCCTATTTCATCTCTTTCTTCTACATCTACTTCAACATGGGATTCAATATTTTATTCTCTTTCGAACTGTTCCACTTGAGCCAAAATAGCTTCAATTTCCACATCAGTATAATCCTCCCAAATCGTATGCTCAATCTTTGCTGCCATTTTTAGCTACAAGAAAGCGTGGGAAAGACAAAGCCAGTCACTGGCCAATTTCTTGTGAACGGGAGGCTGTGTAGCACTGAATTTGGTGCCTATTCCTTCCTTAGTTTATGCTGACCTCAGTGGAATGTTCATTCATAGTGTGCGTGTACTAGGTAGAGCTTAGTGCATGAGGGAAATTGCCCACTAGGCTGAAATGATGTCCGGCGGGCTACGGCGGGTAAAAATGGGAAAGGGTTAAAAATCTGTTCCGCCTTTTGGAAGAGTAGGCCTTTTTGTGCCAGTAGGAAAGGATGACAAATTAAAAAAAAAGACCCTCATGCACACAGGTGTCATGTTTAGACACTATCCCCAAAGTTGAAATGCAGCTATATAAATGGTTAGGGAGGAAAGATAGTCCCATATGCAAGAATCTCACCATTTGTGAGCCTCGGAGTTCAAAGAATGGAAACCCCCCCAAAAAAAAAACCCAACCTAACTCTATCCCCGAAGTAGGAATGCAGCTGCCTTAATCGTAGATAAAAATGGTTGCATATGTAAAACCTCACCATTGGTGAACCTTGGAGTTCTAGCTAGGGAAAGAAAGAAAATGTGTCCCCAGCATGAGGCAAAGGTGTGGACTGCATAAACGCTTTCTACATAAATGCAGTGTCAGTATATGTATGTATGCATGTATCACACACACACACACACACACACACACACACACACACACACACACACATACACACACACACACACATACATATATATATATATAGAGAGAGGCAGGGTAGGGAAAGAGTGGAACATGCAATTCTAGCAACAGCAATTCATAGCAACATGTGAACAGCAACCAGGCAAAAGAAGACAGGGGAAGACAGCGGCTTGTTGTTGTCACCTTTTTATTCAGCCCTCAAGTAAATGTGCTGGTACAGGAGTGGATGGTCCCTTTAGCCACCCTGACCACCCCTCCATATATACACACTGCGCGGACTAGTCAGCTCCACGAAGCTGTGAATGAATCGGTCGATGTGGCCCAATATGGAGGACATTTTGTTTTCTCATGCAGCTTCAACAGTGATTACTTTGCTGGCCATGCAACGAAACTAGACATAAAATATATCAAAATAAACTAGGAAACTCAAGCATTAAGATGCATGATTGCATTTTGCACAACAGTCATTTTGATGCAAACTATGGGCAATTAAAACCTCTGACTAGATACACTTTTAACAGCCTCACGCTATAACTTTCGGTAATAAAACATTAACAGTTCACCAAGACTAAATACCCTATGACTAGAAAAAGAAGGATATGAACCACAGTTTGTATACATATACATATTAACCAGAGATGTCCATGAGAGGAGATATTCATAATTAAATAGCGATGTGAAAACACAATCCCTCATCTACTGTGCATCCAGCCAGGCTTTCTAAGCCGTTGGCAGGACCGAAAGGATAAATAATCTCTAATACTACAAAGTGTCCATACTAACATCTTCCAATCTTATATGCATTCATATCGAAACCCAAAATATACAGTAGATTTTTACTTTTATGTCTGCATTTGATAAAACTTAGTTGATGATTCAAACTTGTTTACAACAAAGAACGACCGTTAGACTACTATGATTCAAACGGCATCATACACCTTACAATCTATTACTACTTAATATGAGTGATGTTTTATTTATCTAAATAAAGTTTATTCTACATGTTCTTCAATCCCACAGTGCGATTTATTAAAGATTCTGTTGCATAGGAATTAGAACTGCTTTTCTAGTGGTAAGATCAGGGTACCTATGTACCTGTACCGACATGACACAATAGGTGAAAAATATTAATTTACAACGAAAATAGATCACTCAGGCCATACTATTGAATTACTGAAAAATCATTAAGATATTTCATGTAAACAACATTAAAAGTGACATAAACAAAATAGACAAGATATAAACTAATTTGTTCTGTCAGAATATTGGAAAACAAACATATTTAGATAATATTCTAAATATAAAAATACAAGTATATAATATGCTTAAGAACAACAGTAGTTTTTGTATAGAACTGAGAAAATTCATATATTTTGACCACACACAATATCGGTTTCACTTATTTAACCAAAAACAAGTGTAGCCGCGCTTTCACACACAGAGCAACACAAATGCACCCGGCTACATATACATATATACATACAGGTGCACCCTTGCGGGATTCCCACTTTTGTTCTAAATTGCCACTAAACGATGTGGGCCTGGCAGTGCGCCCTAACGGTAATGTGTACACCCCCGACACATCCACAATTTGTGCTTTCTGTGATGTGATGTGTGTCTGTGCCATCACTACGACTACTTTAGAGACTACCAAGATAAAAAATTTGTAGGATTACACAAGTTCTGTGTTGTTTTGTATTTGTCACACTTGTGCAGTGACATTAATGTACAGTAATACATTTCTGTACACTTAAACATGTGGTAGCACATGCAGATATGAACTGCAGTGTAAAGGTCATATATTGATTGAATATGACTTGTTTTCACAAGAAAAAGAAGTTAAACAAAACTCAGTCTCCTCGAGACATATATGATAAAACAACAGGTGTTATAGGGACATTGAGTGACACATCCTTGAGGTACAATTGCACATACCCATTGGTAAACACATCAGCCAGGCATCAGTTCCTTATTCGACACTAACATGCATGAACTGTTGTCATATTCATGCATGTTTAGCTGTTTTATTGTATACACTATACTTTTACCTGTGATTGGTGACAAATAAGTTGACAATGCCAAAGACATTTCATTTATTAATTTATTTTAATTTTATTTTTTATATCAAGGATAATGGAATAAGCACTCATGTGCTTTGTTACATCCAGTCCCTGTGTGTATGCAGTTTTGTAAATTCTGTCATCTGTTCCCACCGGCACACAATGGCCTACTCTTACGAAAAGCGGAACAGGATTTAATGTGTGCGCAAGAAGTTCTGCGTGCGTTCGCACATGGGACCTCGGTTTATAGTCTCATCCAAAGGACTTTTGGGGAGAGTGGAGTCGGCACTGATGTTAACTCCAGAGGAAAATATCCCCTTGGACGGGAATCAAACCCGGGTTGTCAGATAGTGAATGCAATGTTCTAACCACTAGGCTATCCCATCCCCCCCATCTGGTGACCAGACATATAAACTTGCTCTAAATGCAAGTACAAGGACATATCTAGCTTGTGACAAAATTTCAGCTTGATAGCTTGTCATGCATACACACAATTGTCTTGGAAGTAAAGTAAGTCAGTTGGGGGCAGAAAACCTTCAAAGAATTCAAAATCTACAGGAAGTTTAGCTCTGTAGAATCCAACAACAAGAGGGTTAAAGCATCATGCAAAAACACTGCCAGGAGGCTGTACCAGATGAAAATCTTCAGAAAGACTTCCATCAGTTAGGTGACTCTTTCTCTCTCTCTCTCTCAAGAAATTTCTCGGTGTATCAGTAAAAACACCTAATAATCTTGTATATGGAGAAACGAACCGATACCCATTGCAAATTGTTACAGCTGTAAGGTGTATTCGTTTTGGTTGAAATTGACTCGGATGGAACAACATAGACTTCCTCGTAAAGCTTATAAAATGTTATATCTGTTAGATGAAAAGGGCAAGTCAAACTGGGTTACTAAAGTTAAAAGAAAGTTATACGAGAACGGTTTTGGATATGTGTGGCTCAATCAAGGTGTTGAAAAGCACTCTTTGTTCTTACGACTTTTTCAGGAAAGACTAATTGAATGTCAGTGGCAAGACTGGCATTCACACATTGAAAATAGTAGCAGATATGAAATGTATAGTCTGATCAATCCATCACATTGTATCCCTTTATATTTAACAATGAAAATGGATAGGCATTTGAAAAGAATATTAACCAAATTTAGATTTGGTATCTCAGAATTGAACACGCATCATTTCTATTATAGACATGTAAACGAGAGAGCTTTGATTTGTCCTCTTTGTGATAGTTCTATTGAAGACGAAATACATTTTCTATTCACTTGTTCACAACTTACGGAATTAAGAGAGCAGTTTATACCTCGAAAGTTCTTACGTCAACCATGTCTCCATAGGTTAATCATGCTCATTACGTCTGGAAATGAAGTTACTACAAAACAGTTAGCTCTTTTTCTATATAAAGCATTTAGACTGCGGGACTCCCTTATTAATTCTTGAAAAATTATCGTGTTTTGCTAATGTTTTGTGAATTGATTGTATATGTGAATATTACTTGTATGATAGTGTGTGCTTTGTGTTTTTCCCCTTCAAATGTGGCCAAGGCCTTTTGAATAAACCATTCGCATTCGCATTCTCTCTCTCTCTCTCTCCTCTCTCTCTCTCTCTCTCTCTCTCTCTCGCTCTCACTCACTCACTCACTCACTCCACTCTTTCAATGTATGATCTGTGGGGCTGGGGTGGGAACAAGACTTTGACATTGGTTTTAACCTATCATCTAAATTTAGATCTGTCTCCCTGAATGTGGAAATACAAATTTGACCCCCCTCCCCCTCCCCCCTCTCTCTCTCTCTCACACGCAGAACATCTTGTGCACACGTTAAATCCTGTTCCGCTTTTCGTAAGAGTAGGCCATTGTGTGCCGGTAGGAACAGATGATAGAATTAACCAAACCGCATACACACGGGGACTAGATGTAAAAAAACACATAAGTGCTTATTCCATTATCCTCGATATAAAAGAATAAATATCAACATCTATCTCCCCCCTTCCTCTCTCTCTCTGTCTGAATGTATGATCGGGGGTGGGGGGACTTTGATATTGGTTTTTTGCCTTTCTCCATCCATCTCTCTCTCTCTCTCTCTCTCTCTCTCTCTCTCTCTCTCTCTCTCTCTCTCTCTCTCTCTTAAACTGTGGGAATATATAATTTACTTTGACCTCTCTCTCTCTCTCTCATTGTACCATCTAGGGGGGACATGTCCATGTTTAACTGGTCTTGTTTATTCATTCCATTGGTTAACTTTTGTGGTCTTTCGTTGATTTCTTGATTTTTCAATAATTGAATGACAGTTTGAGTATTCATTTCATTGCTATTTTGATATTATCTTGTTTATTAATTCATTGATTTATTCATGTTTGTTTCACTTTTTTCTCCATGAAGGCCTGTGTAAGGAAGCCTCTGGCTTACCCAATTACCCTCATTAAAATATTCGAGTTCTCTCTGTCTGTCTGTCTCTCTCACTCTCCTGTGTCACGAGAGCTTACTTCAGATTAACTGCAACACTTATTGTGAATATTTAATCCTTTCTGCCCAGTCTCTGCTGGTTTCTCTTCCATGAAAAAATAGAAACTGAGTACTGAGGGTACTATAAGCAAATACTACTTGTCCCCTTTTTTATGAAGGGGAGGGGGGAATGCCCCTTTTTTCATTTTAGGGGGCCCTTGGGCCCATTTTTTTCAATCCTAGAATCAACACTGTATATATATTATATATATATATATATCCATCTCAATGGTCATGACTTTGTACAAGAACTCCAGATCAAAATTGAAAACTATAATTGGGACGTCAGAAAGCTTTGAGATATAAGTAGGAGTGCACCAAGGATCTGCATTGAGCCCTCTGCTCTTTTTCCTCGTGATGGATGAAATATCCAAGGAAGTGGAGAGGCCAGAAGAGATCTGGGAACTGCTGTGTGCTGATGACTTAGTACTGGTAGCTGAGAACAGTGATGACGCTACTCAAAGATTTGGCAATTGGAAACAGAGATTAGAACGCAGAGGAATGAAGGTAAATGTTGACAAGACCAAAGCAATGACAGTTGGAAAAGACCGCAGGACACATAGAGAGCAAGGCAAATACCCGTGTGGTGTCTGCCACAAAGGTGTAGGAAACAATTCGATCAAATGCTCCAAATGTCAATATTGGTGTCACAAATGATCTGAAGTCTGTAGCTAGTACCAATAGACTGCGCTGGTTTGGGCATGTTCAATGGAAAGCAGACCACCACATCATAAAAAGAGCAATGAACTAAAGGGAAGACCTAGCAAACCTGGGCTTAGAGAAAGGGGCATAAATAAGGAGGAAGCTCAAAACAGAGAGAGATGGAGAAGGCTCATCAATGTCAATCCTCCCCTGGGAGAAACATGACAAAAAAGGAAGAAGAAGAAGAAAAGATGCTCAAAGCTCAAAAGTCTGAAGAAGGAGGACAGAGTATTTGTCTGCCCCAGTTGTATGAATAAGAAGGGTGAAGACAATACCGATGCAGGAAAGGAGGAGCTAGAATTTGAAGAAGGGAAGATAGAAGTGGTAGATGAATTCTGCTACCTGGGAGAGATGATGAGCTGCGAAGAAAAATCTGAGTTAGCTGTCAGAAACAGGATTGCGAGTGCTTGGAAGAAATGGAAAGAATTGGTAAGTCTGCTCAGAAATCAGAAAATCCCACTGAAGAGATGCTGTCTGATATATAAGGCCTGCATCAGACCTGTTCTCCTGTATGGCTCAGAGACGTGGGTTTTCACAAAAAACGTTTCATGTTTATTGAAGAGCTGTGAAAACCAAATGCTACACTACATGACAAAGATCAAATGGGAAGACAGGATCATGAATGAAGAACTATGGAGAATGTGCAAAATGATGATCTAAAGTCTGTAGCTAGTACCAATAGGCTGCGCTGGTTTGGGCACGTTCAACGGAAAGCAGACCACCACATCATAAAAAGAGCAGTGAACTTCATAGTGGATGGAAAGAGACCAAAGGGAAGACCTAGCAAAACCTGTGCTGCCTGTATTGCAGATGATCTTAGAGAAAGGGGAATAAATAAGGAGAAAGCTCAAAACAGAGAGAGATGGAGAAGGCTCATCAATGTCAAACCTCCCCTGGGAGAAACATGACAAAAAAAGGAAGAAGAAGATTATATATATATATATATATATATATATATATATATATATTATATATATATATAATCAATATATATATATATATAGATAGATATATATGTATGTATATATAAGGTGTGTGGTGGGGGGGGGGGGGGGGAATTCGGGGGATGGGGTGATGAATTACATGATTTTTCCTGGTTTGCAAATGAGGTGTAATAAAATTGTGTTTTTAAGTGTTGATTGTTAACCTCTTAACTGCCTAGTGCAAGTGCACCCTATATGCCGGGGAATAAAATTCTTATGTACCACTGTTATGTTCTTATCCCTCTTACTCAGAAACTACTACATGAATATTCCTGATAGTCTACCCAATGACAGTATATATATCGTAGATTACTTCGAGGCAAGCTCAAATTAGTTAGCATGATATTTCACTGCGAAAATATATTTAAAATGTAAAAAATCGACAACAAATACACTTTCTTTATCACCATTGTCATTCTGAGTACCTCCCATCCCAATAACATCAAACATAAGTCCAGGCCAAATCTCATTCATTGTTGTTTAAATACACTATTTCCTGAATCATACACGATTGTTTTCATCACTGTTAGGTAAATCTACAATTTTATTTGCCACTTTTACAGCTGTGTAAAGTTATTGATGCCTTCAACAAGAAGTGTCAGCCATTTTGAACAAGAACTTCCCAAGCAGTCATGCATAAAAACACAAAATACAAGCTAAAAAACGATCGTTTTTGCCATGGTTTTTGCAGCTGGATGTTGCCAAGCAACAGGAGAGTGATCTCCACTAATTTTGGAGTTCTTTCCCTTTAACAGTAGTCAAGGAAGCTGGCTTGTTTACTTCGGTTCGACACCCCGGAAATTTTCCGGGTTGTAGGCGTATAGGGTGCACGTTTAGCCCCGGAAAATTTCCGGGCTGGGGCAGTCTAGTGGTTAATGGGGCTTTTTTTCATTGTTGTCTTTAATATAAATTTTCTGTGTGTGTGTGTGATGTGTGTGCTCTCAAGACTTTTTCACAGAGAGAGAGAGAGTGTGTTTGTGTGCGTATGTGCTGGCTGGGATGATCTTGCGTGTGTGTGTCTGTGTACACTTACGTGTATGCTTTGGTTTGAATATTGCACATGAACCTTTTCTTCTTTAATGATAGAGAGGCTTTTCAAGAGCTGATGTCTGGGATTGTATCATCGACACAGATGAATGAACAGAACCAAGACTCTTATCCCTGCAAACCCACCATGAATGGAGGCCAGTTTATGAATGCAGGTATTATATGGAATTTTTTGTGTGTGAGCGTGTGTGTGTTGATGACTGATGTGTCTTTGTGGAAAGTTTTTGACAATGCACAAGGTTGCATGTGGAGGAAGTACATTTGGTGTAACCTTTGTACACTCTGTTCATGTGCATATTTACACACACACACACACACACACACACACACACACACACACACACACACACACACACACACACACACACATACTCTGTATTATTGACACTGTGCACATCTGACACAGTAATCTTTCCTTTGATTTCAGACACACTTGAGGAATTCCAGTCCCATGTGGAGGACTACTACAAGGTACCGTAAAAGAGCAGACATGTAGGGTTAAAATTAGTGTAGTCATATTTGAAACAAATTGACTTAACCCAGGAAAGAGACTTTAAAACTTTGTCTTAGGTCAAGAAACAGACTATTTTTACTGATTGCATCTTTCAAGCTATAAAAAGGCAGAAAGAAAAGTCTACATCATTGGTTTGCTCTGTTCTCTTGAGACCTGCCAGTCGTGCTACTATAAATTATGACATATTAGTACAATTTGAAAGTACCTGTCCACAGACACAACATCCAAACTTGTTGCATCTCTCATTCTTTCATGTCTGGACTATTGCAATTCTCTTTTGGCATCATCTGTCCACTCCCTTCAACATATACAAAACTCTGCAGCTTGACTAGTCCTCAGAAAGAAAAAAATCTGAGCACATTACCCCTCTCTTGTGATCTCTCCACTGGCTGCCTGTGCGACAAATAATAAACTGTAAGAGCAGTACACTCTGTTACATATGTCTCCACAAAACAGCACCCTCCTACCTCTGTGAATGTCTTCACTCGTACACCACTCCTTCTAGTTCCCTCCACTCTGCTGCAGATGCCTTGTGCTTACGAATACTTAGATTCAACCAATCCCACCATCGCCATCGCTCTTTCTCTATTTCTGGTCCATCGACCTGGAATGACCTCCCTCTCTCTCTCACCAAAAGCCTCAAGACATTTATTTCAAACCTAAGATTTTCATCTCATAGCTGTCCCTGCTTTCAACAGCCAAAATCCCATCACCCTGCCCAAGTGTATAATGTGTGTGTGTGTGTGTGTGTGTGTGTGTGTGCGTGCATTGGGACATGTTAGAACTATTAATTGTTATTGGTTGCATGATTGTGTAAGATTGAGTTGAGTACAAGTGCTTTGATTTGTTTGTGCAAGATATTGCACTATATAAATTCCATTTATTATTATTATTATAGAACTACTAAAAATTTTTTCTCAGTTTGTGATCCATACAGGAAATGCATGATTCAGTGTGTTTTAAGATGGATAAGCAAAAGTTCTAAGTGCAAACACATGCACATGTTCTGAGTGCGAAAACACGCAGAACATGTTGCACACGAAACCTGTTCCACTTTTCAGAAGAGTAGGTCATTGCATGCCAGTAGGAACAGATAAGAAATTGTTTGAAAAACACATGTGCACTGGTGTGTGTTGAGACATCATCCCGGAAGTTGGAATATGGTTACCTTTAATGAGGGCAAAAACAGTCGCATACACAAAATCTCATTGCTGATGACCCACAGAGCTCTAGCTGAGGAACATAAAAATAAAAATCCCTGATACATCTGTTGTCAGGAATCAAAATCTCACATCACAATCATATCAAAAAGTTTCTGCTAAAGTTCAGACTGACTGATTCCTCAATGTCAGTTTTAGTTTCAGATTTCCAAAGGAGATGTGAATTGTGTGTGGAATATTCCTTTACACTGTTCTGCATATGCTAAGAAGCCTGTGCAGCTAATTTAGTGATTGGCTGTGATTGTTGGTTGACTTTTATTTTTCTTATAAACTATAATTATAGTTTAGTATGTTCAAAGATTGTTTCTTTGTTGAATGTCAGAAGGAGGCCAATGATAGGACAGGAAATAAGTGGTAGCATAATCAGTAAATGAATGAATGAATTTAGGAATAAATAAAGAAATGTAAGGACTGATTGAATGAACTTACAAGTTTTAGAATGCATAAAACTCTTCACAAAGTGTTTCACACAGTTCTTTGTATGTTGTGTGTGTGTACATGTGTGTGCATGTGTACGTGCATGTGTGTGATTGCAGCAGACAGTAGGTCTTCGGTCAGATCGCCCAAACAATGAAAATGGTAAGGATGTTTGTAGTACAAAGCACTGGAAGGTGAGTTTATGACTGTGTGTAAAACAATAGATGTAACCAGCAATTTTAATTTCTCCTTTCTCCACTCTGTTTTGAGTGGATTCACAACCTCTGGCTGAGTGTTCAGGGGATTATTGTCATCAGACTGGCATGGAATGAATGATTGTTCCACTGATAAGTGAAACATCATGTCTCTGGGTATATCATGAGCTTAGGGTGGGACTGCCTGGGAGGGACTAAGACTCCATGCTTAACTTTTTGTTGACTTGTCATTTGTTGTAGCAATTTTGCTAAAAGTCATGTCAGTGTAGCTTCTTTCAGATCATTGTATAGGTAAGCAGTCACAGTGCAGTTTTTGCTCAGTTCTGATTTGCTTGGAAAGAGCTTTGTTGCTGGATCTTTTCCTGATGACAGGAAAAGTGCACAGGTGTCACACACACACACGCACGCGCGCGCGCGCGCACGCACGCACGCACGCACGCACACACACACACACACACACAGGGTTTATAAACTTATCTGTATTTCTGTTGAACTCATAGTTTTACATAAGCAGTGTGTATTACAAACCATATAGTTGCAAACCTTATGCTATTTGATCATGTGACATTCTTGTTCGGGATTTAGTTTATGTCTGTTGTGATTGCTGTCTGACTATTAGTGGATTCAGCTGAGAACCACTGCCCATTTGCCCATTTCATTGTGGCTGGTTTGATACTGAATCTATTTGGTTTGTAGGCTTCTAATGTGTTTCTTTATTAATTTCATTTTGGATTTTATTTTTAAAAAGTTTTTCGTATTACAAACACATTATGATTTCATAATCTATCTGCATTGTACTGTCATTTCACCACTGTTGTCAGATCCATCTCCTCGGGGTCACTTTGAAGACTTGAGCAGCAGCCACCACAGTTCAGCCTCCAGTTGTCACAGCGAAGTGGCCAGGCACCTCTCTTTAGCCAGCCCTCAGCCTTCAGACCACCAGGGGGAGCTGCATGAGGGCAAGGCGAGGTCGCTGAACTCCGTTCTGTCGCACAGCTTCCCTATGGCTGTCAGCTCCGTCAGCCCAAGTTGTCGCTTTCCTGTTGCTAAGCTGGAGGCGGTGAGTAGATGTGTGTGTGTGTGCATTTGTGTGCATGTGTGCGTATGTGTGTGTGTGTGTGTGTTTGTGTGTGTGTCCTTCATTTGACTTAAAAGCCTAAAGACACACTTATTTCCTACCTAAGATCTTCCTCCATCATTACACTTCACATTTGTATGTACTTTCAATTAGCCTCCTCTATCTCCATCACCTTGCTTTAGTGAGTTACTCTGTGTGTGTGCGTGCATGTTTGTGTGTGTATAAACTAAAAATCTGTTAACCCTAGTAGCATGGTTCCGGAACATTCCAAAAACAACTGGCCTAAGCTATGTGGTGGATCCCAGAATATTCCGGGATGACGTAGGTGATCTTAACTGAAAGCTCACTTTCGCTTTCAAAGGTTTTCCAATGAATGTTAAGGCCATTGTAGGGCCGCAGAAAGGGGTGAAGGTCATTCAACACACACAAGCAACGAAGATTCTGATTGGTTTAGTTTGGGGTTTTTTCTGACCAGTTGAGATTGTCTTCAGGAAAAATGGTGGCCAGTGTTTGCCTAGAATTTCTTCAAGCATTTTGTGAGCTTTTTTTACGATATTGACATCGAGAAGGAGTTTTAGAGGCTGGATTTGGTTGAATTAAATAATGAGAGAGATGATGAGGTAAGGATTGTGGAATATTTTTTGAAAAACTTGGTAAAACTCGATCGCGAACTGACCGAATGGAGCAGCACCAGTTTTGCTGGATGGATTTCTTCGCTAGGCGGCGATTTTGACATCACAGATTGTTTTACTTTATTTTGACGCAATGAGGCTTCGAAATAATTGTTGTCGAGTAAAATTGATTTTGCTGCTGAGTACTTTGAATCACATGAAATCAAGCTATCATCGTATTTTTGTCATAGAAAATCACCACTTCGTACATTCCGTCATGACAGTTGCGATGGCGTCGATCCTTTAACTGGACTTTTTTGAGTATTTGATGACCAATAAAGTGACACAAACTCCTTACTTTTTCAAAACTAATGTCAAGAGATATCATTTACCTAATCATGACATTTTTGCACCGCAAGAACTTTGCTTATCGTGTTAAAATTGATCCAGGGCCCTGACAGTACAACAGTGATCGGTAGTGTACACGCGATTAAAAAACTTTTTTTTTACATAATCATAAACACTACATGCTGTTATGAAATTACACTCATTTGAAAGCTTGTTATCTAATCTTTCCAGTGAATTATAGCTTTACACACTTAATTCAGATTTACATATCAATATCAAGGGTTGTTTGGGCCCACCCTGCTTCAAAACAATATTAGCCAATGTTAATTCAGCCAGCAAGCACTGAGCCAACTGCCGTCTATTCAGCACTACCAGGCTTAATCTTATTTGTGAACGGTCACATGTGTGTGAATGATTTGAATGCAAGCACTTTAAAAATTCCATTATTATTATCATTATTATTATTGTTGCTATTGCTGTTATTATTGGTTTATTAGTAGTAGTAGTATTAATATTATTATTGTGTGTCTGTGTGTGTGAGAGACAGACAGACAGACAGAGACAGTGTTGATTATGGGCTTCGCCCTTGCAGGATTTTGATTTGCCCAAAATTCCCGAAATATGTTTTGGGCAGGCCCCCTTCGGTGCAAAAAACCCTTCATAGCGCTTTTTTGCCTTTTTAAATCTCTAAAATTAAGCGCTTTTCCGCTAAATTTCTCTTTTTAGTTTTCGATCTTCCAAGAAACCTTGACTCCAGAAAAAGGAATTTTGGGAAATTTGAGGGGAAATTTCGACTCGCACCCCAGCAGGTTCATTTATTTATTTATATTTATTCATACCACTTTAAGTCACGAGATTTCTCTGCGTGAAATTCAGGCTGCTCTCCCCCAGGAGAGCACGTCGCCACAAGAGCAGAGACACCCTTTTTTTTTTTTTTTGGTCTGCCAACTGAAATTTCTTTCCCTATCAGAAATTTTTGGCTTTTTCTAAGAATTTAGGGTCGAAAGGGAAACTTCTTTTGCCGGGGGTTCCTTTACGTGCGCGCATAATTTTCTGTAACACCGGACTGGTTATCGCCAATCGAAGATAGCGCCCAACACAATGTCTAATGGGGGGGGTTTCGGGCCCAGACGGGATACGAACCACGCACACTTCCGACCCGGACTTTTCGCTTTCTAGACAGGCGCGTTACCTCTAGACCACCGATCCACGGAGCTGGTAGAGCTGGCTAGACAAGTAGCCATGGCTTGAGAACAGTGAACATGTATCAAACATGAAAGGATGATGCTTTAATTACAGAACAGCACTTAAAGTATCACACAAAGACACTGTACCATATGAAAATCTTCAGAAAGACTTCCATCATTTAGGTGACTCTCTCTCTCTCTCTCTCACTTTTTCAGTGTACTAGGTTAACTATTATCTAAATCCATCTATCTCTCTGAATGTGGAAATACAAAATTGACCTCTCTCTCTCAGTGTATGATCTTGGGGTGGGGGGTGGGGGGGAGACTTTTTTTGTGGCCTCAGTTGCATGCAGGTCACGGAGCACCATCTTTTGGGTGTTTCTTTTCTCCCTTTTTTTTTCTTCTCTTTTATCATTTTTTAAATCTTCATTGGCCAAAAAAACCCCAAAACCCAAACAAAAAAACCCCTACCTCCCCCCCCCCCCCCCCCAAACTTATTTTGGGTGTCTTTTTCTTTGATAGAAAGATGTCTTTTTTTATCTTTTCTTTTTTACATGAACCATCCTTTCTCTCTTATCTTACCTACTGTCTGGAGCAATAACTGCCCCAGTGTGAACTGCTGCCTGTGTTCTATTAATATTCAGCTGCAGTGAACATTCGCTTGGGTTTATAGTTGCCCTAGTGAGTGCTGTTGCCTGCATTTCTAAACATGTTGAGGAGTGGTTTACATCTGACTGGGTTTAGTTTTTGCTCTAGTGTATGTGTGGTAATGTTAACTTTCCATTCTTTCATCCATTTTCACACTCATCATAATAATTTGTCATGCCCCTTCCTTAGTTCCCTGAGGAACATAGATTTTTTCCTTTTCTTTTTCTTTCTGACTCTAGACTCTCCCATTTTTTTCCATCTGGTCACTATTGTGCTGACCCCTTTAATAAAACCTTTTGCCCTCACCATGCATCCTGTGCATATTACTATAAATAAAGGTGGCTCTTTTATCATTTGCGTCTTTCAAATTTAAATTCTCGATAAAAAATAACCTGAAGAGGCAAAGCAGATTCAGTTTTGTTAAAAGATACTTATGCACATTTTTGCAATCAAAATTAGGTAGTTGATGCATTTATAGTTTTTCTGTGAAATGTTAGCATCTTTCACGCCAAATAATTAATCCGTCTCTGATAGTTTTAGACAAATGTCAACTTTCAAGTAAATCAAGTCTTCAAGAAAATTCAAAAGATCTTTGACCACTGGGCACTCAGAAAAAATGTTCGATATAGTCAGTGGTATCTTTTTAAAATTCTTTTAATATTGAGGATAATGGAATAAGCACTTATGTGCTTTTTTTTCCATCCAGTCCCGGTTTTGTAAATTCTGTCATCTGTTCCCACCAGCACACAATGGCCTACTCTTACGAAAAACGGAACAGGATTTAACGTGTGCGCAAGATCCCGACAATAACAGTTATTGTTTTCTTTTACTTTCAGTTTACATAGAATGATGTTTGTTGGGTATATATTGTGCAGAATCTTCCAGTGTAGAACTCTTAATCTTGTTTCTTTTGTGGCTTCCTTCGCTCTTGTCCATGCTGATTTATCTAAACTGTATTCCAATTTTCACTGCCAGAAACAGACGACCCATGGGACCTCTGTTTCATGCTTTGTGAGAAGTATGTTCCTAATGCAATTAGGTTTAGTGTTGTATTGAGCCACACCACTTGTCTCGCTGTCCTCTTCTCTGTCCCCTCTGTTAATCCATTGGATCCAACGCTTGGGGATAGAGCTAAAAAAGATTGTACTCCTGTATTGTGTTGGCTTTATTTTGACGTATGACATTGTGTAATTCCTGTAATGATAGTAATCTGCTGTCTTGATAATGAACTATAGTTTTAATCTGTTCAATTCCTTGTTTCTGCCAATTTGGAAAAAATAGTATTTCTGTACGTTATTGGGGCGTTATTAAACAGCATCTGATTCTGAAATGCAGTGTTCGTTACATCATCCAGTTTTTTTAAGTGATTTGTTTTCTAAGAAAGTTTTGATAATGTTTTTCTAGAATTCATTATCAATTCTGTGTAGTCCCTTTACTTGACTTGTTTTGCAGTTTATATGAAAAACTTTATTATTTTGTGCAAGTTTTCCAAGATGCCATCGTGGTATTGTACTCCAATTATGTTGGTCTGTAGTTTCAGCTAATTTCCCAACCCATTGTAAGTTTATACATTTCTGAAAAGTAATCATGTTTGTCAAGTTGACCTCCCTGGTCGTATTCCGCTTCTAATACTTTTCTTTTCACTTTTTCGAAAGCCTTCCTATTGTTGTATTTTTTCTGCAAAAGAAATTTGTATAAGCAGGAATTTATTTTTATTAGTACCTAATCTGGAAGACTGATGGCCTGCTTTACATACACAAACTAACTAATCAAGAATGTTTTTATAATAACCATTTTTCCTTGTATACAGAGATCTCTTTTACTCCACTGTTTAGTCATTTTTTTCATGTGATCAATTCTGTGCAACCAGCCATTTGATCTGTTTTGAACCACATTCCTAATATTTTTATGCTATTTTCTACTCAAATTGGGATTTGTTCTGTTTCATGCTGGTGGCCTACTTTTAGCGCTTTTGTTTTTGCTAAATTCATCTTAACACATTTCTTCCTGTGGCACGAGTCCCTTGTGAGTTACTCATTGTTTACAAGAGACTGCAGAACGAGGGACTCGTGTCCTGAACATTACTTTCGTTTTTGGTGAATAGTTTCAGTTAACCCTGCTAACTTCCTTTTATATGAAGTAAGATTACTCTTGGTTCTTTCAGCAGTAACACCTTGAAATTTACTTGGTCTGGAGAATGAGATTGCTCAGTTTTATGTGGGACGAAAAGGATTAAGACCTGAAAAGCCTTCGAAACGTTTGATTATTTCTATGGATTTTTAATATCTCTTTTTTATTTCATAACATTGTATCATCAGCCATTTGTTTGATCTTAAGATTGACTGTCTGATTTCCAGCTAGTGTTGGCAACTTAATGCCTTCTGTTGTGTTGTGCCATCAGTTCTACAGCAAGAATGAATACCAAGGGAGATAAGGGACATCCCTGTCTAATGCGGCACAACATGGTAAATGGTTCATAAAGCCATCCTCCATAGTTTATACTGCTTGAACTATTATGGTTTAATATATATAACCACTTCATGGGTGAAAGTAGTTCTGGATTGTTCTGGATTGATGAACTTAAAGGAAAGGGTCTTCCAGATTGGTGTTCTCAATTTCTGGATTGCTGTTCTTCCAAAAAACAAAAAAAAATCAAGCAAATATCGGATAACTGTACATTAACTCGCCAGAATATCGTTGGTAGGCATATTGCTCATGATACATTTTGAAATTGCGTCAAAACATGTTTCGATCTACAAATTGTTCCTCAAAAGTCCCAAATAGTGTTTTTCACTGACTGTCAAGTATGAAGGCTTTGATTTCTTTTTGCAAGATATAGCACTATATAAATTCCATTTATTATTATTAAGTCCATTGCTAGTTTGTCTGCTGCGAGCGCGCGTGTGTTTTGGAAAAAATGAAAATGAAAAAAGATTTTTTTTCTTTTTATTATTTATCTATTTATTTTTGAAAGGACGATGATGATGTAGATGTTTAGGAGGAGGATGGTGATGATGATGGAAATGTTGAAGGTGATGTTGATATAGATGCTGAGGGTGACGACGGTGGTGATGGTAACGATGGCGTGGTTGTTGAAGGTGATAGTGGTGGCGGTAACTATGATGGAGATGTCAAAGATGGAGATGATGACAATGATGTATATATTGAAGATAACAATGGAAACGATGATGAAGATGATGATTATGACCATGATGCAGAGATTAAAGATGATAATCGTGACGAAAATGACTATACAGTTGTAGAAGATGGTGATAGCGTAGATGATGAAGATGATGATGTTGATAATGATGATGTAGAAGATGAAAGTAATGATGGTTATGTTGATATACTGGCTGCAGATGCTGCTATAGGTAATGAAGATACTGATGGTGATGATTATGTAAATGCTGAAGTTGATGATGGGGATGATGATGACTAGAAGATATTGGGAGTAATCCTGTATGCTTGCAGACTTGAAAATGGGAAATGGATATAAACGTTTTTTGCTGTCTTCCTCCCCCCTTCCCCAAACATGTTTTGTATAGTGGCCCAAGGCCGAAGTACAACAAAACCTTTTCAGTGTTCTCTCTCTCTCTCTCTTCTCTCTCTCTCTCTCTCTCTCTCTCTCTCTCTTCTCTCTCTCTCTCTCTCTCTCTCTCTCTCTCTCTCTCTCTCTCTCTTCTCTCTCTCTCTCTCTCTCTCTCTCTTTCTCTCTCTCTCTTTCTCTCTCTCTCTCTCTCTCTTTCTCTTCTCTCTCTTCTCTCTCTCTCTCTCTCTCTCTCTCTCTCTCTCTCTCTCTCTCCTCTCTCTCTCTCTCTCTCTCTTTCTCTCAGGGCTGTATCCAGCTCTCGAATTAACAGGCAAGCAAGCAAGAAAACTGCAGTTAGATCCAACAGTCAAGGCAACATCATGGATTCTTTTAAAAAGGCAGTCTGTAAATCAGGCAAAGGACAAAAACAAGCCTCAACAGTCAATGTCCCAACATAAAAAGAAGGGTGCTTCAGGCACCAGAAAATAGGGATTCGGCCGGGCCTTATCTGATAGTGAGTCCTCAAGAACAGCGAGACAGTCCATATCATGTCAAAATGAATCTGAGGTACAAAATGTAAATAATAGTTCATTTAAATTTTTAAGTTATAATGTAAATGGTCTCTTGCCAAAACTAGAGAATGTTGACTTCATTAACTTACTTACTTTACATGATTTTGTGTGTCTAACTGAAACATTTGTTGAGGTGATTTGTTAATATTGATTGCCTTTAAGTGCTTACAGATAACTTCTTCATTAACAATGACACTATTCTCAAAAACTAGGGATTGCTTCAGGTCATTTATTTCATCTGAGAAATCATGCTTTTCAAAGCGAGTAAAAAATGTGTTTAAATGGTCTGGTAAGTTGTTATCACATACTCCCTGCAAACTGATCATTGACCTATGTTGGACACCTACCATGTTTACTGCAGACATATTTTTGATACCCTGCCATGCAGCACGAAAATTGTTCCCTGCAAACTTGTCTTCTATCTTATTTTTACATATACGTCTGGCCTGTGCAACAGCAGATTTGACTTCTTTACTTACTTCCTTCTTTTGTTGTTCTGTGCCAGTGTAAAATACTACTTTCTTTTTGTTTAAAACATGTTTCAGATCCTTTGTAACCCAAGGCTTGTTATTGGGGTAAATGGTTATCGCCTTATTTGGAATGACACAAATAACACAAAATGAAATATAAGAACAAATAACATCAGTGAGCTCATTCAGATCTGAACACATGTTATAAAACATATCCCAGTCAGTGCAATCAAAGCAGCCTTGCAGACTAGCTATACTATCAGCAGTCCTTTTTTTTGGTCCTGACTATGGGCTGAGAGCGCTGAAACACTGACTGGTACATGGGTGCAAGAAGAACACAGTTGTGGTCGGATGATCCCAGGGGAGGCAAAGGCAACGATCTATGGGCGCCTGCTACAGTTCTATAACACAAGTCTAGGGTATTATTTCTTCGTGTAGGCAGGTCACATACTGTTCATAGCTCTTCAGCAGTTTACTAAGGGAACAGCTATTGAAATCACCCAGGAGAAACTTAGGGATATCAGGGGATATAGAATCGAGCACGCTGAGGTGATCTAATATATTGTGATGGTGTGGTAAGTAGATTACCTCCCATGCGATCAGAGCGACGTGTTCCTATTTTGGGACACACCTGCAAATTGTGCAGCTCTCTGTTTCCTTGGGTGGTGGTTGAAAACTACCTGTTGCATACACTTTGCCTTTGTGGTAAAATGTAATATTTATGCAGCCTCTTTCTTAGAGGCCACATCCTCCCTATTCATACTGTGCTGTCGTATCCGAGAAGTTGTGCAGAGTCGTGGCAGATCAAATATCTCCACTCTGTTACAAATTGGTGCTGAGAGCAGGATTGTGAAAGAACTTTGAGCCTACTGGCTGTAGCATCAAATATGCTAGTCAGTGGCTCACGATTGTACCTCGGGACGTGGTACAGTTGAGCGGGGGTGGATGTGATGGTGTGGTAAGTAGATTACCTCCCATGCAATCAGAGCGATGTGTTCCTATTTTGGGACACACCTGCAAATTGTGCAGCGCTCTGTTTCCTTGGGTGGTGGTTGAAAACTACCTGTTGCATACTTTTTACCTTCGCGGTAAAATGTAGTAGTTATGCAGCCTCTTTCTTAGGGGCCATATCCTCCCTGTTGTAGTGTGCTGTCGTAGATGTAAACCAAAGTAAAAAATAGTTGCGGGAATTCCCGTGGTAAGTAGAAAGGCCGGAGTGAAATAGACAGCAGTTCAGTGTCCTCCACGGATAGCATTGTTCTAATTTTAACATCACGACACCAACGCTCATTGATGTAGAAGCACAAACCTCCGCCCTGTTCCTTCCCTGTTGCGTGTGGGGTCTCTGTCAAGCCTAATGATTAGATTGCAGATTAACTGCAACACTTAAGGTGAATATTTAATCCTTTCTGCCTAGTATCTGCCTGTTTGTTTTGTTTCTCTTGAAAAAATAGCAGAAACTAAGAGTGCTGAGGGTACTATAAGCAAATACTACTTGTCCCCTTTTTTATGAGGGGGAGGGGGGCAATGCCCCCTTTTTTTCATTTTAGGTGGGCTTTGGCCCCTTTTTTGAAATCCTAGAATCAACGCTGAGAGAGAGAGAGAGGGAGAGAGAGAGCATATATGTTGTTAGAAGCATATAATGATGCAAGGTTATCTGTAATTACAAAGTGCATTATGTAAAATGCATTATATGTTGTACATTACAGGGCAGAGCCATCTGTACATAAACCATGGACCATCTGTACTGAATCGTGAAGCAACTGAATATGTTACAAATCAGCTGTGGAAAAAGACAAGATCATTATTGATGTTGTGTTTCAGACTTTGCAGAGCCTGGGTTTTGTCATCTCCACACAGAAGCACATAGAGCTGCTGAAAAACATTCCCCTTGATGCTCAGGGCTTGACAACCTTTAATGGTGCGTCTGTTTCTCTTTTTCATGTTTGCTTGCATGTGTATATTCTTTAAAGACTCGCCTCTATGAGTATGTGGTGTGTTTTCTCTTTTATGTGCTATATGTTTATCTTATGAGTCTTAAAAAAGAAACAAAAAAGAAAACAAAAACTGACCATAAGAACATGACAGATATCAGCAAGTGTTTTCAGTTTGAGAATTTGAATCCTGCCAGTTGTACATTTGAAGTAATTGATAATATGGGTGGACATTTTTTTAAAATCCCTTTGCTATTTATGCATTTGTTTTTTTGTTTTTTTTTAAAACAGATTTTATACAAGCTGTGCGACAAGTGTTCCAGAGTGAACTACAGACAAGAAGCAACAGTCAGTGCAGTACGCCACTACTGCCCTCCGAGTCTCCAACTCCCTTGTCACCTTCACAGGTGAGATGAGATAAAATAGTATTGTGTGCTTGGGACTTTTTGTTGTTGCTTCTTTTGTGTCCTTTTTAGCTGCCTTGTGGCCAGGTCCAAGTAGTCTTTGACTGCAGCTGATCATACCTAGGAGTGGCAGTTTAGTATTTTATTGTATGTCAGATAAATAATTTTTGGGGTCATCATTTAACCCTCTTGTTGTTGGATTCTACAGAGCTAAACTGCCTGTAGATTTTGAATTCTTTGAAGGTTTTCTACCCCCAACTGGCTTACTTTACTCCTAAGACAATTGTGTGTGTGCATGACAAGCTATCAAGCTGAAATTTTGTCACAAGCTAGGTATGTCTTTGTACTTGCATTTAGGTGCAAGTTTATGTGTCTGGTCACCAGATGTCTTGTCATTGTCGCCTTATTTGTCACCAATCACAGGTAAAAGTATGGTATATATGATAAAACAGCAAATCCTGCATGGATTTGACAATAGTTCAAGCATGTTAGTGTCGAATAAGGAACTGATACCCAGCTGATGTGTTTACCAATAGTTATGTGGAATAGTACTTCAAGGATTTGTCACACAATGTCCCCATAGCAACTGTTGTTTTATGGTATGTCTTGAGGAGACAGAAGTTTTGTTTAACTATTTTTTCTTTTGAAAACAAGTCATATTCAATCAACATGTGACCTTTATACTGCAGTTCATATCTGCGTGTGCTACCACATGTTTGTTAATTGAGTCCGATATTAAACGCTAACGAGGAAGAGGAGGAAGGAAATGCTACAGTTAGGGAAAAGAGTGAGCCTGAAAATAACGTGCTACACGGCACATTCCTGACCTGTGCTACACAGGCGAACTGTGGAGAAATTTTACCTCCTGGCCAGTCCACGGCATAGACTTCTGAAAACAATGCCTTTTGACTGTTTTCTCATTATTGCCACACTTTTGCTTTGAAACTGCAATGGCAGAAACGAACAGATATGCCAATAACAAAAATGGCAAGAAGGAAAATAAAATAGGTCTCCCGTCTGCCAAGGTTCGCCAGGTGAGAGCAATGGGTACACCCCCCCATACATCCATGATTTGTGCTTTTTGTGATGTGATGTGACCCTGTGCCACCACTAGGACTACCAACATTAAAATTTTGTTGGGTTACAGAAGTTCTGTGTTGTTTTGAATTTGTCACACCTGTGCTGTGACACTGGTGACAGTGTGACAGTCATGTACAATAATACACTTCAGACAATGGAGAATGCGCCGTGGGTCAGTCAGTCAGTGGGGAACTGCAGTGCCGACTGTGGCTGTAGAGCCCAATCCTGGAGCGGCAGATCCTGTTGCAGGTATTGCATGTGAAGACGGAGTTGTCTGATGGTGCTGACTCCGCTCTCCGATGTCTGCGTACTCGTCTGTCTCCCCACTGCTCCTCCCTCTTCTGCTCTGCTGTCTTGATGGCCGACCTGGTAGTGGCTTGCCAACTGCTGCAGTCTGCTGCCAGTGCCTCAAGGCCTGCTGGTGCAATGCCACCTGCCTTCAGGTCCCGCTTGCACACATCTTTGTATCGAAGCATTGGCCTTCCTGTTGGTCTGGAGCCGGTGGCAAGCTCACCGTACAGAATGTCTTTAGGCAGTCTGCCGTCATGCATGCGGGTGACATGGCCAAGCCAGCGCACACATCTCTTGGTGAGCAGGGCAAACATGCTGAGCCCTTTCCAGGATCTCTTTGTTGGGAACATGGTCCTGCCATGTGACGCCAAGGATCCTTCTGAGGCAGCGTTGGTGGAAGGTGTTGAGCCTGCGTTCTTGTCGGGCGTATAGAGTCCAGCTCTGGCTATCGTACAGTAATGTGCTCAGCACGCAGGCTTGATACACTAGGGTCTTTGTCTTGATGGTGAGCATGGAGTTCTCCCATCGGTGGTCTAGAGGTAACGCGCCTGTCTAGAAAGCGAAAAGTCCTGGTTCGTACCCCGTCTGGGCCCGAAGCTTTTCCCCCATCCATTAGACCATGAGTGGTGGTCTGGGCGCTAGTCTTTCGGATGAGACGATAAACCGAGGTCCCGTGTGTTACAGAAAATTATGCAGCGCACGAAAAAGAACCCACGGCAACAAGAGAGTTGTCCCTGGCAAAATTCTTAGAAAAAAGCCACTCTGATAGGGAAAGAAATACAGTTGCAGACCAAAAAAAAAAAAAAAAAAAAAGGGTGGCGCTGCTCTTGTGGCGACGTGCTCTCCCCGGGGAGAGCACCCCGAATTTCACGCAGAGAAATCTCGTGACTTAAAGTGGTATAAATAAATAAATAAAATAAATAAATACTCTCTTTGACAGACGAGCCATTGCTGCTGATGCCTTGCCAATTCTGGAGTTTAGCTCAGTGTCCAGGCTGAGGCTACTGGAGATGGCAGAGCCAAGGTACGTGAAGTTTTCCATGACGTCGAGGGGGCTGTCGCCGATGAAGATGGAAGGGGTGGAGCTGACATTTTGGCCCAGGATGTTCATCTTTTTGATGCTGATCGTCAAGCCGAACTCAGTGCAGGCATGCGCAAAGCAGGTGATGAGTTCTTGGAGGGCAGCCTCAGTGTGTGCTGTCAAGGCGGCGTCATCGGCGAACAGCATCTCACGTATGAGGACTTTGCGTACCTTTGTCTTTGCATGAAGGCGCGCGAGGTTGAACAGGCTGCCATCGCTTCTGGTGTGCAGGTAGACCCCGTCTTCAGATTGTCTAAAGGCGTAGCGCAGCATCAGCGAGAACAGGATGCCGAATAGCATCGGAGCGAGGACACAGCCTTGCTTAACTCCACTCTTGATGGGAAAAGGGTCCAAGGAGGAGCCATCGTGCTGGACGGTGCCTTTCATATTCTCAGGAGCTTGGGAGGACATCCAATTCTCTGCAGGAGTGTGAACAGTCCTGCCCTGCTGACCAAGTCGAACGCCTTAGTCAGATCAATGAAGGCGACACTTCTCTTGCAGCTGTCTCAGGGAGAATATCATGTCAATCGTTGATCTCTCAGCTCGAAAGCCGCACTGTGCCTCAGGGTATACACGCTCTGCGAGAGACTGCAGTTGGTTCAGTATGACGCGGGTGAAAGTCTTCCCGACAATGCTTAGGAGGGATATGCCACGGTAGTTGTTACAATCGCTATGATCGCCTTTATTCTGTACAGTGTGATGATATTGGCATTGCACATGTCTTGAAGCACGGTCACTTCCTCCCAGCACTGTAGCAGCAGTTCGTGGAGATGCTTGAGGAGGCTGCTCTGTTTGCCCACTTTGATGATCTCAGGAGGGATGCCATCGCTTCCTGGGGCTTTGCCGCTTGCTAGTGAGTCAACGGCCTTGCTGAGCTCCTCAATGGTGGGTGAATCATCAAGCTCTTGCATGACTGGCAGGGGGCTTCTGTTTTCCACTGCTGTGTCTGTCACAATGGTCTCCCTCGAGTAAAGCTCTTGATAATGCTCTGCCCATCTCTCCATTTGCTTCGAGCGGTCAGTGATGATTTTGCCAGTGGTTGACTTCAGAGGGGCGGTCTTGATTGTGCATGGGCCGAAGGCCTACATAAGAAACGAAAAAGAGAACGAAAGGAGGTAGGCAGGCTGGCTGGCTGGATTTGTACATACATATTGATATGTTTTGACATATCATTGTACTACATCTAGTTTTAAAAATTAGTGTATACTTCATATCTGTGCTGATTGTGTGAGATTTTTGTATGACGTGACCCCTCCCCCCCAACCCCCCCCCCCAAAAAAAAAAAAAAACCAACCCCAAAACACTCTCCCCCCCTCCCCCCACCTAAAAAAAAAGAAAAAAAGAGAAGAAAACACTCCAAACCCCAAAACAACAGTGATAAACAGCTAAAAAAACCTTTAATGACTCG
Source organism: Rapana venosa (assembly GCA_028751875.1). Taxonomy (NCBI): domain Eukaryota; kingdom Metazoa; phylum Mollusca; class Gastropoda; order Neogastropoda; family Muricidae; genus Rapana; species Rapana venosa. The sequence goes on from CM054144.1 coordinate 54,930,535, forward strand.
TAATTGTACAACTTTATCAAAAGGAGCTTTTGAGATGGCTGCATTGCTAATGCCACCATTATTAGCATTAGCAATTTAGCCATTTCAAAAGCTCCTTCTGACAAAGTAGTACAAAGTGGTGGCATTATGTTGAGCTCCTACTGATGACAGTGGTGATGGAGACAGATGAGTTGAGTTGACATTGCTAAGTAGTCAGTATCTGTATTTTATACTTCTTTCTTCTGTTTTAAATTTTATATCAGATTCGCTCTTTTAAGATTTGTTCAACAGGGGAAAAGTGTGCAGCTTATAGTTTTCTACCTCCTCAGTATAAAAACTGCACACAGATTAGGTATTGTAGTGTGGAAACAAATGAGGTTGGGTTTGTTTGGTCCTTGATTGCCAGCAACTTTTCCACAAGATTTTGATTTTCATTAAATACTGCATGACTGTTAGGATCCGATGTTACACACACACGCACGCACGCACGCACACACGGTATTTCTTTCAAAAACAGTCTTGCATGGTTCTTTGTAAGCGTGTGTATGCATGCTTTCAGAGCAATGGACATTTTGATGGAGACAGCTTTTTGCAGCAGGAAAATGAATTTCTGCGCAAACAGGTGGAGTCCTTGAAGGTGAGTGTCAATCACTTCAGTTGAAATTGAAGCTCTGGTTCATGAATTTGAATGAAAACTAAAGTATTAGTCCAGCTGCCAATGCAGGAATATTGGCCAAACCCTGCAAATGAAAGTGACGGGCTGAATTTTGGCATACACATACTTTGGACCCCCCTCTATAATATTGGCATGGGAAACATCATATTGGCCAATTGTTTCCCATTTATTTTGATGATAAAAGATAAATGATCTAATTTTCAAAGACCACAAAAACTGTAACGCATCTTTACTTGTTCATTTTCTTATTTTTGAGGCAGTTCTTAATTGTACATAGTTTCTTTGTGGTAACAAAAATGATTGCAAGAATACACACAGCAATGATGGATACTAGATTTTTTTGCATAATCTATCAAACATAAACATTTGAAAAAAAAGAATATCTCTTTGTTTATCTAACACAAATGCATGGCTCCAGGATTTCACTTTATGTTTTAAAATGTATGGAACTGATGTATATCTTCATTCACACACACACACATGCATGTGCACGCATGCACACACACATGCACACACATGCTCTGTGATCTAGTGGTCTAGAGGTAACGCGCCTGTCCAGAATGCAAAAAGTCCGGGTCGTAAGTGTGCGGTGGTTCAAATCCCGTCTGGGCCCGAAACTTTTCCCCCATCCATTAGACCATGAGTGGTGGTCTGGGCGCTAGTCTTTCGGATGAGACGATTAACCGAGGTCCCGTGTGTTACACAAAATTATTCAGCGCACGTAAAAGAACCCACAGCAACAAGAGAGTTGTCCCTGGCAAAATTCTTTTAAAATCTCGTGACTTAAAGTGGTATAAATGAAAATGAAACAAATGAAATGAAATGCACATGTGCGCTGTGACAGTGTGATGATGACATTCACTGATTTGGTTGACCAGGATTTGTAGAAAGAGGAGAACAACACTTGACCAATTCACTAGTGGCAACAGCAGCAGTAGCAGCAACAACAACAAAAACAACAACAACAACAGACACACATACACACTCGTGCACACATGTACACACACACACACACACACACACACACATATGGGATAGCCAGTTGGATAGAGTGATGTATTCGTGACCTGCTGACCCGGGTTCGATTCTTGTTCAAGAGGATTTTTCCAGTGCCAACTCCACTCTTCCCAAAAGTCTTTCAGATGAGACAATAAACTGAGGTCCAGTGTGCAAACGCATACAGAACATCTTGCACACATGTTAAAACCCGTTCCACTTTTCGGAAGAGTAGACCATTGTGTGCTGGTGGGAACGGATGGCAACATTTACAAAAAAACTGCATACACACGGGGAATGGATGAAGAAAAGCACATGAGTGCTTATTCCATTATCCTCGAAATAAAGAATACAATAACATTGAAACACACACAATCACTTGAAAGTGTTCACAGAGGGCACACACACACACACACACACACACACACACACACACAACAACACACACACACACACACACACACACACACACACACACACAACACACACACACACACCTGGACTTGCAGGAAAAAGGAAAGTACTGTCATGTGCTCTGATCCCTACTGCAGTCATCGCATCCACCCTATGTACACAAGGCCATACACTGCAAACTGGCTTTGAAGCATGACAGCATACATTCTCCACAGGCAGCTTACAGCTACAGGGGATCAGTTCTTCACATGCTTCCTCTCCCTATGGCAGTGTAGTCCACACAGGTCTCCCTCCATCCATGATCCTGTTCTTTCTGCCAACCCATAGTCCAGGGCAAGGAAGGTCTGGTGCTTTCACCAAACAGTCCCCATAATGATGTGACCACTTTGGTAAACAGCTCATAGGGTATGCTGCTGAAGCACACTGAAAATAAATGGAATGTGCCCCAGCTGCTGTTTTCCTATTGTGCACATCCTTTTCCTGGTGCCATCCACACTATGCAATCCACTGGTCCTGTCATACAACAGAACGTTAAAAAACCTCCATCATTGAGCCAGGTATGGGCAGGGTAGCTGGTTGTTCCATCATGAGCAGGAGGGCATCAGTCACTTGTGGCTATGCAGCCCATGTATTTCACACCCTAGTCTTTCCTTTTCCAGAGGACACACAGTCACTCCCTGTCAATGCATAGAGGGCTGGCAAGGCTTTGGAGTACTTTGGACCAAACCGAGTAGCAGTTGTGTGGGATGTTAGGCATCTAAAGTATTTCCCAACTCTAAGAGTTCATGAACTGCAGTTAACTGGACACAGGCAACAGCAAGTGCAACTACGTCAGTATCCATTGTCCTAATGAAGACTTTATGCAAGGCCTCTGTGATAAGTCATCCACATGTAGTGTTAGGTAAGTCTCTGCTTCCACTACAAGGTTCTATTCTTATGGTGTCTTTGCTGGATGAGCACAGTGTTTTCTTGGCGCTTGTACATATAAGGGTCTTGTCATGGACTTGTGCTTTGTCCAAATGAGTCTCTGTGAGGAACCTGAACAGTTCATTTATGTTCTCATTTACGTATAGAAAATGTTGCCAGTTTCCTGGAATCTGTGCTGAAGCCATAACCCTTCTTTGAGCACCAGAACCTGGCTTTTTTTCCATGTAGCAGACTTCAAGCTGTCAGCCCTAATGGCTATAGACATCAAAAGCAATGAACACCCATGATACTGAATCAAGTTGGCACATAATGTATGGAAAGACAGATGGCATCCACATATGCCTGAAAGGTAGTTGTCAGCTTTGGTGATGGCATTTAGATGAGAGCAACACCATCAACAAGCTTGGCGTCTACGTGTGGAGCACTGTCAGGAATAAGGACAAGTACTATTTCATGAAGGATATTTTGTGCAAAGTCAGAGGGAGTCTTTAACTAGACAGTTCTGCTTTCAGTAACATCATCCAATACATCAACAGGAATGGATGTAAAGTTGTCAGCAACTGCAACAAAGTTGACAGCAACTGCAGCAGGGATCTCATCAGAAAGTGAAGCTGAACAAGTATTAGCAAGTGGTGTTTCTGGGCCTGAAGACAAGAGGTGCCCCTGATCTAAACTGACCAAGTGCAGGTCAAGTAAAGTCAAGTCAAGTCAAAAACACTTTAATCATCCCATGGAGGACAGTTAGGAAACTGACAGGCACACTGATACGAATCATAATCTTGAAAGACACAAGAAGGCTACATTTCATATTGTATAAACATTCCAAACTTCAAACAAAACATATCACAAACACACACACATGCATGCACGCACGCATGCACACACACACACACACACAAAGAAACTCTCAAACTCAAATGATTTAATTGCATAGAGTACATCCATTGAGATAAAAAAAAAAATTTTTCAAAACAGACCAACAAAATTTGACAAAGTACAAACGTCTGTGTTATCTCATACTCCACTGCCTCCACTATGATTAATGAGACTACACACACACTTACATAATACTAGCCATAAATACATTTTCTTATGTATCTGCACATGCGCCAACACACATGCATGCATGCACACACACAAGCACACACAGATAAAGAAAGAAAGAAAGAGAGTTCCCATTTTTAGACTGACAAGATAGGTAAAAAATGAAGACACCATTTTTAGATTGACAAGATAGGTACAATATGAAACACTGCAGTAACACCCCCCCCCCCCCCCACCTCCCCACCCCACACAAGAGTTCCTATTTTTAGATTGACAAGATAGGTAAAATTTGAAACACTGCAGTAACATGCACGCACACCCCCCCCCTCCACCACAGCACGCAAATCCAATATCACTCAGTCAAGAGTGCTAAATCTAGTGCGCCCCTTCCATTTACCTAGTCCAAGTGTAGTCAGTTCCTGCTATAATTAGCTTCAGCTGGACTGGGATGGGATGGAATGGATAGCAGCTGAGAGTGGGGGGAACTGACAGTTGTGCCACATACACACACACACACACACACACAGGTGAAGGCTATGTACTGGTAGCCATTTTTTTTTTAATACACCAAGTGATTTTAAACTCAAGGAAAAGTACTCTGGCCTGTAGGGCAATCATTTTTCTAAACACAGTTACTTTCCTTGACCATAAGCTTGCCTAGTTTGTATCTTTTGGCGTTATTTTGTTTGACATGTCAACAAGTGATATCTTTGGGATTTCAGGACTGTCCAGTGTTATGATCCTTTAAAAAAAAAAATCTGTTGTACAAAAAGTGACATCAGATAGATTCAGCCAACTTCAGGGAACTTAACTTTGGTGAAAAATCATCACATTGTTTGAAGGGGACTAGTTGATGAACAGTTCAAGCCATGTAAGATATGCAGCCGTAATTTTCAAAACTTTTTATTTTTCAGCATTCAGTGACATATTTTGAAAATTTATTTTAAAAATAAATACAGTCATCTATTGAAAAACTGTGAAACAATCTCAAAAGTAGTCATTATAAACTTTTCAATAATGTATAATGTGTATGTCATTATTATATTGGGTAAGTCTGCTGAATTTTTAAAATATAGCCAAAATTATGTGTCACCACAAAATGGCGGGGTCCATTTCACTGCGACTCCATTGAGTTAAGACATTAAATAAATTTAACATAATTATCTTCCTGAGCACACAGACATTTAAGATCAACAAGATGTTCTGTACTGACTTTAATGGCGATAACATCCGTAATCTGTTCAGAAATTTAATGTTGTTGTTGTTGTTGTGCGTTCCCCAGCTTTACACCCTGGGGGTCACCCAAAACATGCACTCTGACTCACTCATCCCACCTGGGAATCACTGTGAGATAGGAAGTACACCGGGTGAGAAGTTTGCGTGTACGACTATTTTCAAGTACCTCGCCACATAGGCAGCCATACTCTGACTTCAGAGGATTTTTTCTCCTATAAAGGAGAGTGCAGGTTGTTATGTTAAGAGCTTGTCATGGCTGAAGGCAATCTCAACACAACATTTTAAACATAACAACATTTTAATGTAGGCCTTAGCAATTAGCTGACATCAATAACCTGACACAGCTTTTGGCCTGGGCCAAAGAAATTTAATGAATCAAGTGCTTGCACACAAAAACAAAGAAAGAAAGAAAAATAGATTGTTAGATAGATAGACAGGCAGGCAGGCAGGCAGGCAGGCAGGCAGGCAAAGTAGACAGACAGACAGGCAGACAAACACATATTGATTGATTGATAATATTTATTCCCAGGGTAACAGAAAGTATTGACATACTATTTTTCATCAGGCCCTTGCCCTGAGAGGGGACTATCTTTAATAATCACAACTAATAAACATAAAGAACAGGGTTTTTTTTTATATGAAAGAGAGTAAGTGAGAGAGAGAGAGAGAGTATGTCAATCTAAATCTGGCATCAACAAATCAAATCAGTGAGAAAGCTGATATACAAAAAAAATATAAAAAGACCAAAACTGGAACAACAAAAACAGAGAGAGAGAGAGAGAGAGAGAGAGAGAGAGAGAGAGAGAGAGAGAGAGAGAGAGAGAGAGATGTTTTGATCCTAATGGTTCACCATACTTACGCACTGGGTTATCTAACACATAAGTGGCTGTGCCGACATTCACACAAACAAGACAACAGTAGATGACTGAAAGTCACTGGGACAAGTACAACATCCACTGCTAGAGTTACAAATACTGTTTACAAAAATCTAATTCAATAAAGGTGAATTGGTGCAATTGATTAAAACAACATTACAAGAAGGAAACAGGATGGAAGGGGGAGAAGGAGGCTGGTAGGGGGCAGGGTAGAGGGGATGGCTGATTAAATCAGTCAGTCAGTTAGATCTAGGTCATGCTTTGCTGCCCTAGTGTTGTGTAAGAAGAGTAAATCAGCGTATATCTACAAAGTTTCTGATCCTAAAATGTAGTCAGACATTATTTAAATGAAATTGGATGGTCAAAATTACGCATAATGTAGTGTATGCTTACTTTCAGTTGTGGTATTCATTACTAGATCTAATCCTACTTGCACCTCTAGCATCGCCATTTGCATGAAGTCTGCTATGGAGCTCACACAAAAGTGGTTACCCAGTTAGGCGTCTTCAATTTAAAGTAATTTGAAGTTTTACTGGTTATTTCTATGCTTTTATGACAAACTGGGTTCAGATTTTTTAACACATATATTCAATCCATGATAAAAGAACAGAGATGGTAAAAAATTAGTACAAAGTTAACGTCATGAAGTTCTTTTAAGCTAGGGGGGAAGTGGAAAAATGAAACACCGCCCACACTGTGTGCGTCAGAGGTTATGGCTCAGTGGCTTCTGGGTAGGTCAGCAGCAGGGGGAAAACCAGACTTATCTATGGCAAACCAAAAGTGTCAAAGCTGTCCAGTTCCAGGAGTGTTGCGTAACTTAATTGTTTACCATGTCTCCCAGGGGACACAGAGGCATTGTTTCCCACATGAATATTGTTCACAGTGGTCATAAGTATATGTATGCAAACTGGCTTCTCGTCACTCTCTAAGACACCTAGAAAACACTTGGCAGCTCTGCTATATTCATTAAAACTTATAAACATTTTTTCCCTTTATAGTATTTTCCATAAAAATATTTCTTGTAGTATGATGTTTAGTTAGCCTTTTTGTGTGTTCAGGTTAGAGTTGTGTGTTCAGGTTAGAGTATGATAAAAAAAATACTTTTTTCCATAAAAGACTCACTGGCAGGTAGAGATAATATTAATTTTGGTTGGGAAATTTTATTAAAATATAGTTATTTCTAAATCTTTTTCTCAATTTGTATTTTTGGTTGGTTTTATATTTGATTTATTTACTTAGAATTTTCTTTCTTGTTTTTTCTTTGTTTTTTAATATTTGAAACATCTTTTGCAGGGCAAACTAATTAGTCTCCTGCAAGGAAACAAATTAGTATTATCATTATTTTATTTTATTTTTTTCCTACAAAGAGAATGAAAACCATGAAACAGTAGCATGATACAAACTTTGAAATGATGGAAACTTGAAGCAGGGATGTTGAAGTATCAAACAAATTTTTGGGGTTAAAGGCATGTAATCTCAAGAGAGAGATGTTAGGACACCATGCTATGTGACATTAGGACTCTGCACTTGAGAGTTATTGACCAAATACCTCTGTATGGGCTGGTTGTGTGACAAAGCCTGGGTCCTTTTCAGATTTTGAATTTGTGTGTGTGGTGAGAACTTTTTGTGTCCCCCAGTCTTTCTTTAGCCATCATTGATGTGTGTGCGTGCATGCATGTGTTTGTGTGCATGTGTGAGTGCGTGCATGCATGTGTGTGTGTGTGTGTGTGTGCGTGCGTGTATGTGTGTGTGTGTGTGTGTCTTGTTTTGTTTTAGGAGGAACTGAAGGAAAACAGACTGCTGTGTCAGAAAGCTGAAGAACAGCTGCTGAGTTTGAGAAAGGTAATACTGAGAACTCCATGTTCTTTTCTGCTATGGTTTTATTTTTCTTCATTTTATTTAACATTTTCCTTATTTGGCATTCTTATTTTCTTGTTGAATTTCTAGAGTACATGTTAAACTCTAAATTGTTTTTTGGTTTTTCAATTTTTTGTTTTTTAGCAAGAACAATGCAGCAGTGTTTGAATACTTTGTCAATGTGCTCAAAATGTTTAACTCAACGCCCGCGCAATCGCCCTTACCAGCCACTAAAAATAGGCAAACCGCAAAACGCGTGCTTACTATGGGCATGGCCATTGTTGTTTACATAAACGTGACTCTCGCAAGAGTGAGACTATCGTTTCCGCGAGATTCCCGCCTTTCTTGCATACTTTGTTGCAGTGCAATTGAGCAAGGAGCGACCGAGATACGATTTTTTGAAGTTGGATGAAAATGAGTGGGGTGAAAATGATTTCTACCAGTGAATTGTTGCGAATGTTGTACGAGGACACCGACAGCGAGGAGGAGTTTGCTGGCTTTAGAGCAGAAGATTTAGTAAAAGTGGATTGAGGGGAGGTGGAGAGTGATCTAGACATTGACTTCGAGGCTATGGCTGCGGACTTAGACAATGACAGTGACGGTGACAGTGATTGTCAAGGTGAGTCAAGTGTTGATCACTTGCCGAATCTTCCGACGTCGGACTGGACTGAAGTTCTTGGGGATGTTTCCGACAAGGAATTCAATGAATTTGTTGGGGTTTCGCATGATCTGCCTGTTGATGAGGACCCCTTCGACCATTTTTCGTTGTTTTTCACGGCGGAAATGTACCGGAACTTCGCTGACCAGACTAACTTGTATGCGACACAAATACAAGAAGACAAAAACAAGACGGACCCAAGATGGCAGCCGGTCACAGCTGACGACATCAGGCTTTACCTGGCGATCAATATCATGATGGGTATTCATATTTTACCCAGATTGAACAAGTATTGGTCTACGGATGATAAGCTGAACGTTCCCTGCATTTCAAACTTGATGTCTAGAACTAGGTTTGAGAAGATTGGACAATATTTTCACCTGAATGACCAGACTAAATGTCAACCTAGAGGTCATGCAGACTATGATCCACTCTTCAAAGTTCGGCAGTTCTGGATATTTTCAAACAGAAATGTGGGGAATATTATCAGCCTGGACGTGCCATTAGTATTGATGAAGCTATGGTGAAGTTTAGTGGCCGGCTTTACTTCAAACAATACATGAAGTCCAAGCCTACGCCTTGGGGAATAAAAGTGTGGTGCAGTGCTGACCCTACCTCTGGCTACCTGTTGGACTTTGATGACTACACAGGCAAGTCATCCACACCTATTCAAGGTTAGTGCTTTGTTATTTTTTTCTTTTATTTCCATATATATTTTCATTGTTAAATATTTGTTATATAGAGATGGGAGGGACTGAAGGTAAGAAATTTTAAACCATTTTAAAAAATCATATTTCTGTTATATTCAACACACACACACACACACACACACACACGCACACACACACACACACACACACACACAGAAGAAAAGTGAGTGTGGAGTATAACGTATGTTTATTACAGAAATTCCTTACCATTGTGAAACGGGTTCGGACCAAGGCAAGTATATAAAATTAAAAAAACCACACTCACAGAGCTTTGTTCTTCATGCATTTTCTCATGCTGCAACTCTCCCTCTCTGTCAACAAAACCAAAGTAAAACAAAACCCAACACTGATGTAATATGAGTTTAATAATAATAATGTATGGAATCTATATAAATTCCATACATTATTATTATTATTAATATGAGTTTACTCAGTGTATTCATTTTATTACAGGAGGACTTGGGCACCATGTCGTAATGAAGGTGGGCAAGAACTACCTGGGGAAGGGGCACCACTTTTATTACGACAACTTCTTCACGTCGGTTGCCTTGGCTGATGACCTACTGGCCAGGAAAACACGGTCCTGTGGCACTGTGTGGATGAACCGCAGAGGCTGGCCAGAAGACCTGAAAGTCAAGGCATCTGGCGGGGGGAGGAGGAGAGGGGAGGTCAAGTTCTGGCAGCAGGGGTCCAAGGTGGCTACACTGTGGCAGGACAAGCGCCCCATCGCTGTCCTCTCCACCAACAGCAACCCAAAGATGGGGACAGCCCTTCGCCAGACAGGCAGAGGTGAGTAAACATGCTAGTCATCTAAATATCAGTATCATTGTTACTGCTAAATGCAGATAAAACCAAAGCCATACACAAATTGTCTTCCATCACAAATGCTTCAATAGAATTCGGCAATACATCTGTCCATCTAGCCACTGCTGTGAAATATCTAGGGGTCTTTATCGACAACACAATCTCCATGCAAAAATTCATCACCCAAACCTGCCAGTCATGCTACTATAAATTACAGCGTATTAGTGCAGTTCGAAAGTACCTGTCCACTGATGCAACATCCAAACTAATCACGTTTCTCATTCTCTCACGTCTGGATTATTGCAATTCTCTTCTGGCTGGTCTGCCATCATCATCTATCCACTCTCTTCAAAGTATACAAAACTCTGCCGCCCGACTAGTCCTCAGAAAGAAAAAATCTGAGCACGTTACTCCTCTCTTGCGATCTCTCCACTGGCTGCCTGTGTCACAGAGAGTAAACTATAAGGTCAGTACCCTCTGTTACAAATGTCTTCACAAAACAGCACCTTCCTACCTCTGTGAATGTCTTCACCTGTACACTCCTTCTTGATCACTCCGCTCTGCTGCAGATACCTTGTGCTTACGAATACCTAGATTCAACCAATCCACAGTCGGCTGTCGCTCTTTCCCTATTTCTGGTCCAGTGATCTGGAATGACCTCCCTCTCTCCCTCCGCCAAAATCCTACTTTTGACACTTTTAAATCCAGCCTCAAAGCACATTTATTTCAAATCTAAGACTTTCCCCTCTTGTTTCATCTCATTTCTGTTCTTACCCTCAATAGCGGAAACCTCCACCAGCTTGCCAAAGTACACAACCTCTGTCTGCGCGCACGTACGCGCGCGCGCGTGTGTGTGTGTGTGTGCCTGTGTGCGCATGTGTGTTTACATTTCAATTTGTAAAAACTATTAATTGAAACTTGTTGCATGTGTGTGAGTAGGATGAATGCAAGCGCTTTGATTTGTTTTTGCAAGACATAGCGCTATACAGATTCCATTTATTATTATTATTATTTATCATTGCAGTCTCCAGCTGAGGGGAAACGCTTATCTACACTTGAAGTACTTGCTGTGGCAGTAAGGTACGTCAGATTAAAATTTTTTTATTGTAAACATTTACATGCTTCTAGCCTTAGTTTGTACCAATAAAACACAAAAACATAAACTGTTTTGGGGCAAGAGGCTCAAACTTTGCTTTGTTTGCAGGTCGACGAAAACACGTGCCAGCACCAGAGCCCATTGTGAACTACAACGAGAACATGGGTGGGGTGGATCTTCATGACCAGCACCAGGCCTACTTACTCTGTGGGACGATCTTGCAGGAAATGGTGGAGATACCTGTTCTGGTTTTTTGTCCAGAGCAGCCTGATCAACACCTTCATCATTTTCTGCAAAACCAACTCTCCCAAGCCCAGGTCCCGGAAGCGTCAGGATCCGCTCTATTTCAGGCTGGCCGTGTTCGATGGACTGATAGAAAATGCCGTCTACAAAAAGCGGCCACCCCCCATGCAGCCTAGTGCAACAGGATGGGCTATGGCTGAGCCTACTCAGCACCCACTGGCCCGCATGCCAGGGCGCAAGAAGAGCTGCATCCAGTGCCTGAAGGCGGGGAGACGACAGCCAAGAGGCCACTGCAGCAAGGAAACTGTGTGGGGGTGCACAACCTGCCAGGCCCACCTTTGCAAAGGCCATTGCTTTGCACAGTTCCATGCTGAACTGTCGCCATACACTGCAGGGGGGTCTCCTCTGCCTTGTACATACATGTTTAGTTATTCTGGTGTATTCTATTGTATAATTTTGGCATTTATATTGTGTAACCCTTTTTTGTGTGAGACGTTCAGTCAAATTTGACAGATTTCGATTTTTTTTATGAGTAAATTACACCATGTTTTTGAAAAAGAACTTGTTCTTTTTGTGCTTTATTGTATGCAGGATGCATGAAAAATACTTTGCAGCAGCTAAATAAAGTAATTATGTTTTAAATGATTTTTTAAAGGTAGTAACTATCGAAAAATGGAAGAGTTGCTTCCCTTGGCATGGGTTTTTATAGTTATAGTTATTGGTATCTGACATGGGGGGCTATGGGTTTAAAAAAAGATTTATAATGCCTGTAGAACAGTTTTCTGAAATCAATCCATTGATCATTGCTGATTATAAATCAAGGAAAAGAACTGACAGGGGTTACTGTGTGTTCATATTGATTTACATGATATTTGAGGTATTATTGATTGGCGTGCTTATGATGCAAGGTACATTATTAGGTAGCGGCAGCACCACGCAACTCTACCACATACCCTAGGAAAATGTGATTCAGTTACAGTCTTCAAATGCTTCTAACTCGAGTTCTGTATGTATGTAGGTATATATATATATATATATATATATAGAGAGAGAGAGAGAGAGAGAGAGAGAGAGATATTCAAGCTATTTCAAGAAAAATGAAAAAAATGATAGAACAATCTTGACACTGTTGGGTCCCTAACATTGTACATTGAGAGATTTCGTGAATTTAGAAGAAATTTTTTTTTCCGTTTTTGGTACTTCATAATTTTTTTTAAATGACCAGATTCTTTTCATTTTTTGTTTCCATATTCTGTGTAGTAAGTAAAAGGGAGACTGATGTTTTAAGGGTGTACCTTTTTATTTGAAAAGAAATATGATCTGTCAAAGTTGACCAATTATGTTTTGCATACACTTCACAGGGGTGTAAAAATTCAAAAGGCCATATCTCAAAAGCTATTTAAGATATCACCATAATTTTTTTTTATTGTATTATGTTTCTTTTAATAAGATTTTTATATCTAAAGCAAAGAAATAAGCTATAACTGCATAAAAAAAGTTTTGCTGCCACTACCTAGCATTATGAGAAACTTGTTGTGCACAGTACATGCCCATACACATACAGCAAGTGCTCACATCCACAGACATGCATATGTGTGCACTCATTCACATTCAGACATGCCCAACCATATGCTTGTGCATGCACACACACACACACACACACACACACGTGCACACACACTATCTTACACTCACACACACACACACACACACACACACACACTCTCTCACACACACACACAGGTACGTGCGCGCACACACACACACACACACACACACACACACTCACACACACACACACTCTCACTCTCTCTCTCTCTCTCTCTCTCTCTCTCTCTCTCTCTCTCTCTCTCTTTCATGCAGATGATACTTGGGTTATAATGATGGGCAGCTTATACTTGTCTCTTGGTGTTTGGCATTAAATGCACTATGTTACTGCACACGTGTTTTGTTTGTTTATTTTTTCTTTCTTGTTGTGAAAATGCATACATATTATTATTATCATTTTTATTTCTAATTTTGTTGGAAGGGAAGCAAGTGATACCCATGATGCAGTTTTCCCTAGACTTATCTCCCCTACCCATTGCTTTTATTCTCTATAAAAGTATCATAATGAAGATTTTGTATTACTTCTATATTTTGGGAGCTGAACATTGTTGACATAGGATTATGATGAAAATGATATTATGTCGGTTCAGAATAAGGATGGTGTTAAAGAACGTTAGTTTGTCCACCTAATTAAGGTGATTACCCCTATAAGCTTGATGCTGTTGCTTTGAGGAGAAGATGATATACGATAATGAAATGCGGACTTAAATCCTCTTAGTTTATGCTGTCATTATAAATGTAGCGAATAGCATGAACATTACGATAAACAGTTTCACATGGGGAGAGTTAGAAGTGTTTGAGTGTTTGTATACACTCAAGTGTAAATTCATGATTGACTATATGTGAAATGTTTTCCATGTTTTATATGTTTCATCACCTCCCCCCCCCCCCCCCCCATTTGGTGTATTGTGGCCTAAGGCCGATGTACCATTAAACCATTTCAGAGTTCAGAGTTCTCTCTTTCATGCATATGTGTGTGCACACGCACATCTACTGATACTGGAAACAATAACTACTGATGTTTCAATGTAGATGAAGAAAACGGATACTTTTTGGATACTGTTTATGTATCATTGATACTGTTACCATTTCCCCCTATTTTACATGGCTGCAATACTGAATGGACAATAAACCATGTCATTGTCATTGTCTTGCGAACATGTTTTGCACAATTTTTATTTTTGCACATATGTATGTCCATATGGGTGAATAGATGCATGCATGCAAAGATGTACACACACATACACACACACACACACACACACACACTCACACACACACACACAGATGAGAAGTTCAGTATTTTGTCAAGGAATCCCAAGCTGCTATGGAAGAGAGTCGATCGTTGCGGACCAAACTACGGCTGGTGGAACAGTCTCAGGAAGCTGCACGAAAAACGGAGCAGGATTATGAGCAAGTTGTGGCCATGTTGGAAAACGACATCTCTCATCTACGTCTGCAGGTGTCCAAATCAGTGAGTGATGGCTGAACCCTGTGTTGTCATTTCAAGTCTTGTCCTTTGTAGCTGTGTAGAGTGGCTGTAACTCTTTACGTTGTATTTTCATTGATTTGTAAGTGTAAGTTAGATCCTGTGCTTTTATTTTTTAGCTGTATTTTTAGTGTTTATTTATTTATTTGTTGTTTTTTCCTTTTAATTTATATTGAGGATAATGGAATAAGCACTTATGTGCTTTTTTTTAAAATCTAGTCCCCATGTGTATGCGGTTTTGTTAATTTTGTCATCTGTTCCCACCAGCACACAGTGGCCTACTCTTTCAAAAAGCGGAACAGGATTTAACATGTGTGCAAGACGTTCTCTGTGTGTTTGCACACGGGGGCCTTGGTTTATAGTCTCATCCAAAGGGCTTTTGGGGAGAGTGGAGTCTGCACTGATTTTAACTCCAGGGGAAAAAATCCCTGAGTGTGCATGTGTGTGTGTTGTGTGTGTGTGTTTTAATGTGTATTTGATCTATAAAAATGTATTCAAGTTTTTAAAAATGAAAATAAAATAACCGATCATTTGCAAAGTGATGGAGAAGTTGTAAGTGGTGATCTGCACTTGTTTTCCTTAATAGTCTTTAGAAATAATGTGAGGATTTTACAATATAGATTTGGGGCAGAGGTGGGTATTGTGTGTGTGTCAGAGTCAAAGTGAGTGTGGATGTGTGCGTGTGTGTGCGTGCATGTGCATCTGTGTGTATATATGTGTGTGTGTTTAATAATAATAATAATAATAATAAGTATGGAATTTATATAACGCTGAATCTTGTAAAGCAACAAATCAAAGCGCTCAGATTTTATTTCATACCACTTTAAGTCACGGCAGATTTCTCTCCGTGAAATTCGGGCTGCTCTCCCCGGGGAGAGCGGGAGAATGCGTCGCCACTTAGCGCTGCGCCACCCTTTCACACCCTTTTTTTTTTTTTTTTTCCTGCAGCTGTATTTGTTTTCCCTATCAGAGTGGCTTTTTTTAAGAATTTTGCCAGGGACAACTCTCTTGTTGCCGTGGGTTTTTTTTACGTGCGCTAAATAATTACGTGTAACACACGGGACCTCGGTTTATCGTCTCATCCGAAAGACTAGCGCCCAGACCACCACTCATGGTCTAATGGATGGGGGAAAAATTTCCGGTCCAAACGGGGTACGAACCGCCGCACCCTTCAGACCCGGACTTTTCGCTTTCTAGACAGGCGCGTTACCTCTAGAGTCTGTGAGTCTGCGTGCATGTGTACAGGCATGTGTACTTTTGTTTCAGAACCTACACATGCACTGATCACATTCTTTCTTTTGCTGATGTATGTGTATATACATCATAATATGCCTATATGTGCATGACATTTTTTATGTGCCTGTGTACAAAACCACGTGTATGTAGCCTACTTGCAGTATACACCTATGTTGATACAGTGCACTTACATGTTGTATGTATACCTGTATCACATTACGTGCTGTACAGGACAGTGTGATGGAGCAAAGACGGTTAGCAGTAGCAGCCTGTCAGCTGAAGAAAGCAGAGACGGGGAAGAAAACGCTAGAAGTGGCCACCAACAAACTGCTGGCTCATGTCCAGGTAGGTAGTTCTCTCTGCCTGTAGATGGAAAAGGTATAATGCTATGGAGTGAGGGTTTGTGTGTGTGTGTATAATTATGTGTGGTTATTTTTTATATATTTATCTATTTTTATTTTATTCTTTTATTTGGAGGATAATGTAATAAGCATTCATGTGCTTTTTTACATCCAGTCCTTGTGTGTATGCAGTTTTGCAAATTTTGTCATGGTGTGTGTGTGTGTAAAGATTTGGCTGTGTGTGTGTGTGCATGTGTGCGCACACACGCACGCACGCGTACATTTAAAACATTTTTTTGCTTACGTATCAAGCTTGACTGCCCCATCCCAGAAATTTTTCGGGACTAAATGTGCACTGTATATGCCAACTACTCGGAAAATTTCCTGGGTTTCAAATTGGCGTAAACAAGCGAGCTTCCTTGAATACAGTTAAAGGGAAGGTACTCCAAAATTAGTGGAGATCACTCTCCTTTTGCTTGGCAACATCCAGCTGCAAAGACATGGCAAAAATGATCATTTTTTAGCTCATATTTTGTGCCATTTTGCATGACTTCTTGGGCTGTTCTTATTCAAAATGGCTGACTCTTCTCGTTGAATGCATCAATGACTTTACACAGCTGATGAAGTGGCTAATAAAATTTTAGATAATCCTGACAGAGATGAAAATGATTGTGTATGATTCAGGAGATAGTGAAGATGAAAAAAACGACTGAGATTTTACCTCAACTTACGTGTGATGCTATTGAGATAGGGGGTACTCAAAATGAAAGTGGTGAAGAAGAAAGTTTATTTTTATCTGTAAAAATTTTTTTTAAAGTGAAACTAACTACTTTGCGCTTGTCGGAAAGCAATCTATGATAATATATACTGTCATATCAGGATTATTCATATTGTAATTTCTGAGTAATAGGGACATGAACATATCAAGTGGTACATAAAAGTTTTATTCTCTAGCCTATAGGTTGCACTTGCACTCAGCAGTTAAGAGGTTAAACAGAATCATTTGAAAGTTGTCACTTAAATATTTTAAGAAATTGATGGTGTGTCTTGATGAACTTTTAGTCATTTCTCAAAATTGTTTTTGAGTGATCCTGTCAATTGAAAAAAAGGTTGTAATTCATTTTAATTTGTGTAGAATATTTTTTCCGTATGGGGTAGTTGTAGGACAGCTTTTAGTTGGATCAAATCAAAATACTATAGTGTGTAAAAATGGGGAAAAGGATGGTTTGGTAAAAAATAATAGTTCATTGAATTCTGACATTTAAAAAAAAAATTGTTTTCAGCATGTCCAAGACATACTGTCAGTGGAAACATCTGTTTCAAGGTAAGGTCTGGGTGATTTTTTTTCATTCTTTGGCTAGTGCTCTGAAGTTCACTATTTGTGAAATTTTGAATGCGTCTGTTTTTTAACATCCCCCCCCCCCCCCCCCTTAATTTAAGGTAGCTGCATTCAACTTCATGGATGGTGTCCAAACATAACACCTGCATACATGCGTTTGTTTTGTTTTTTTAAAGATTGTGACATCAATTCCCACCTGCATGAAATGGCCTATTCTTCTGAAAGGTGGAAGAGGTTTTATTGTGTATGTAAGATGTTCTGCATGCTTTTGCACATGGGGCCTTGATTTATAGTCATTAATCAAGGACTGGTCTGGATGATTTAAAATTGTGTGCTTCAATATAACTCATACAGACCTGCCTACCCGTCCAGTTTTTTTTGTATTTTTACACTTTTTTTTTTAACCCCAAATACGAATTTACTGATAATAATACAACCCCCTCCCTCCCCTGAAAAAGTGAAACTATGGCAAAGGGTTTAAGGGATGTAACTCTTCCATGCTGATTATTTCCCTTTGCGTTAGATCACTAGCCATCCCTAGATGGGATGGACCAGCAAAAGCAGAGAGGTGAAGAGGGATGGTGGGAAGTGGGAGACTGGGAGACTTTCCTGCCCTATGTGCTGTCAGAGTAAAGTAGAAGGGTGACCCCACCCCCCTTTTTTAAAAATTTATCACAAGAAGCCTTACAGCAGCTGTCATCACCTGTCGTCAGGCGCTGTTTACGTGAAGAAGCTTCCCCTTCTTTCTCATGGACAGCCCCCAGCCTCCCCCCCCCCCCCCCCCCCCCCCTCTCTCTCTCTCTCAAACACACACACAGACGCACACAAACACTCTCTCTTCTGTCACACACACATACACTCGCTCACTCTCTCTCTCTCAACACACACACACACACATACCCACACACACTGTTCTCTCATTCCTTACAGAAATTGTTTTGCATCCTCTGTTGCTGTCCCTTTAATGTGAAAACCTGTGCCCCTAGTGGTACTGTCAGCCTTCCTCTCTCTCCACTACCCATATCCTCCCCCCACTCCCACCCCGTTACCCAGTGGGATGAAACTTTGTTATTCTAATCTCTGAGTAGACGCATGATGTTGAAAACATTATTCTGAAAAAAGGATTAAAAAAAACAACAACCCAATCACAGAGTTCTAAACTTATTTAGAATTTGAGAAGCAAGAGATACAACGAATGGACAGGTGGGGCTATCATGATCACTTAGTTTTAGTTAGTAGCATTCTATGCTAATTGAAAGAGAAAAGGGAAAGAGAAACAAATCAGAAGTTTTCGAAATGTGTGACATTACCTTCTCCTCACCTATCCTGTAGTCTTGTGGACCGTGGACTGAATGAAGATTTTGCAACCAGCTTCCTCCATTCCTCGCGGTCCTCTGCTTTCCATAGCATAAGATTCCTCATTTGTAATGGCAATGCGCACACGCCGGCATCTAGAACGGCAGTGGTGGAAATCAAAAACCGAAATCAACAAACAGCTTTTCCAAAAACAAATAAAGTCAAAAGCTTAATCCATTCAGCAAAGACAGACTTCTACTCTTCCCAAGTTCTCTGCACTACATCCATAAAATTTCTTTTTTCCCTCACCTCAAATCTCATTGGATCTGCAAAAACAACTCCTTTGCCTAACACCCACAGCCTGTCTGAACTTCCATCCATCTTTGCTTCCTTCTTTTCAGATAAAGTCTGCAACATACGCTCCAGACTGGATCAGACTCATTTCCAGCCTGCGCCTCCTGATCCCCATTCACTGGCACTCCTCTCTTTTCCTTCCATCCCACAAGTGAAAAAGAAATCATGACAATCTGAAGGAAATGACTATAAAATCATGCAACCTTGATCCCATACCTGCTCCTGTTTTCTCACAATGCCTTCCACAACTTGTACCTATTATCGCTAAAATAGTAAACTCATCTCTTCTGTCAGGAAATTTTCCATCAGCTCTTAAAACTGCAATAGTCACACCTCTACTGAAAAAGCACGACCTCAATCCCAACATTCTGAAGAATTATAGGCCTGTCTCAAACTTACCCTTTGTCTCTAAAGTTTTAGAAAAAGTTGTACTCAAATAGCTCAACAGTCACTTTCATTCCAATGATCTCCTTTACACCCTTTTCAATCTGCCTATCGCCCCAACCACAGCACCAAAACCACCCTAGTCCACACTTTAGATACACTTCTACTTGCTTCTGATGCAGGAAAAATCTCCCTCCTCACTCTTCTTGACTTACCTGCAACCTTCGACACTGTAGATCACTCAATTCTTCTTTCTCGCCTCCAAAATATGGCTCTGCTCTCACATGGTTTACTTCATACCTCACAGACCGATTCAAGAAAGTTATTGTAAACAAATTTAATCAAAACCTGTCAAAATGGAATGAAGAGTCCCACAAGGATCAGTCATGGGCCCTGTTATCTTTACTCTGTACACTGCTCCACTCTCACATATAATAAGTATGTTCTTTCGAGCCAGGAGGCCCATGGAGCCGGAGCTTATCCCGGTTTCTGTAGCGTTAAGCGAACTGATGGTTTTTCACCACCCCTGTGACAGGACGCTAGTCTGTCGCCAGATACTTCCCCAGCAGAGCTGGTACCCACTTGCACACCTGGGTGGAGTGAGGAAAATAGGAGTAAAGTGTCTTTCCCGAGGACACAACACCGAGCCGAGCGGGGATCGAACCCGCAACCTCTGGATCACGAGTTGACCGCCTAAACTACTCGACCACGGTGCCTCCTAGCCACATATAATAAACAACTACAATATTGATAATCATTTCTATGCCGATGACACTCAGCTTCACTGCAGTGATACTGTTGAAAACTTGCCTTCCCTCCTGACAAATATGTCCTACTGCCATCAAGACATTCAAAACTGGATGACTCAGAACAAGTTACAACTTAATGCTGATAAAACCGAAGCCATGCTCATAGGGACCGAAAATAAACTTTCCTCCATCACAACAACTTCCCTCCATCACAACTTCAATAGAATTCGGCAATACGTCAGTTCCTTTGTCCAACTCTGTGAAGTATTTAGGAGTAGTTCTTGACAACACACTCTCTATGAAAAAATTCATTACCCAGACCCTGCCAGTCTTGCTACTATCAATTAGGGCGCATAAGTACGATTCACAAGTATCTGTCCACTGATGCAACTTCCAAGCTTGTCACATCTCTCATTCTTTCACGTTTCACTCACTCACTCACTCAGTCCCATGTCCCAAAGGACGTAGGGGGGACATGAGAGAAGACGCAACAGAGATCTTTTTCCATGCTTCACGATCCTGTGTGGCTAGTAGAAGGTGTTGCAGGGGTTGGGCGGTCCAGTCTTTGATGTTGTCAACCCATGATTTCTTTTGGCGGCCTCTTCTTCTCTTGCCTTCAACCGTTCCCTGCAAGATGGTTTTTGCTAAGGTGTTGTGTCTTGTGGTGTGACCAAACCACATCAGTTTTCTCCTCTTTATGGTGGAGAGCAGAGGTTCTTGGAGGCCCACACGCTTTTTGATTTCTTCTTTCACATAGTTGTTGGTCTTGTGTTCTTTGTATATTTTGAGGAGTCTTCTGTGGCACTTGTTCTCGAATGCTTGGATTCTCCTCTCTAGCTCTGCTGACAGGGTCCATGATTCACAGCCATATAGGAGGATAGATATCACGAGGGATTTGTAGAGGTGATATTTGGTGCAGAAGCTGATGTTGTTGCTTCTGATGATCCTCTCAAGTCTGGCTAGAGCAGATGTTGCTGTTGCAATGCGAGCTTTCACTTCATTGTTTGATGTGCCATCTTTTGTTAGGATGGAGCCTAAGTATTTGAATTGGCTCACCTCTTCCAGTATTTCTCCATTCATCTTTATTTCCGTGCTGTCATTACTAGCGCTGTTGACCATGATCTTTGATTTCTCTGTACTGACCTCCATGCCGTATACGCTCGCTCGATCTGATAGACTATCTGTGAGGTTTTGCAGTTCTTGTTTGCTGCCGCCCATGAGGTCAATGTCATCTGCAAATCTGAGGTTGCAAAGGGGTCTTCCACCAGTGGAGATGGAAGTGTGGTGGTTTTGCAGTGTCTCTGTCATGATGTTTTCGAGGAAGAGTTGAAAAGTACAGTGAGAGAAGGCAGCCCTGACGGACCCCAACCGTGGTCTTGAAGAACTCGCCCATGTGATTGTTCATGAAAACTGCACTTCTTGCGTTCTCGTACAGTGCCTTGATGACTTCAATGAGGCAGTTGTCAATGTTGAAGTGCCTGAGTACTTGCCAGAGGCCGTCATGCCATACCTTGTCAAAGGCCTTTTTGAAGTCTATGAAATTGTGATACATGTCTTTTTGGTGTTGGAGGTGTTTCTCTATCAGAATTCTCAGATTGAAAATTTGTTCCATTGTGCTGCGTTTTGGTCTAAAGCCGGCTTGTTCTTCTGCCAGGAGTTTTTCCGCTTGGTTTTTCAGTCTGTTGAGGACTACCCGCAGCATGATCTTGCTAGGATGGCTTATGAGACTGATGGTTCTGTAGTTCTGGCATTGCTTGAGGTTTCCTTTCTTTGGTAGGGGTATTACAAGAGACTGTGTCCATTCTTCTGGCCATTCTTTGGTGTCGTGAATCTTCTGACAAAGTTCTGTGAATCGCCTTGCTGTTTCATTCCCTCCATTTTTTATGAGTTCAGCTGGGATGTTATCGATTCCAGGGGACTTTCCCTTCTTCAATTGTTTAATAGCTGTGTCTGCTTTACACCTTAGTATTGGTGGGTCTTTATCTTGGTGTTCAGGTTTTTTTTCAGAAACTATGTTGGTATCTGGGCGTAGTGGGTAGTTATACAATCCCTCACAGTATTCCGTCCAGCATTGGAGGATGGCATTGCTTTCCGTTAAAAGATTTCCTTCTTTGTCTTCAATAACAGAGGCTGTAGGCTGTGTGGTTTTCGTTAGTGATTTCAGAGTGTCGTAAGCTGTTTTGCTGTTTCCCTTGGCCATTCCAACTTCGATGCTGTGGCATTGTTCTTCTATCCACGCTTCTTTGGCTTCTCTCATCTTTTTCATCACTTCTCTGTGGCTATTCCTGTATTTGTTGTTGGCTTCTTGACTTGTGAACTTTTGTTTCTTAAGCTCTATTCTTTTGTCGCAGAGGTCAAGAACCTCATTTGTCACTCAGGGTTGTTTCTTTGTTCTGCTTCTTCCTAATGTTTCTTCTGCTGCTGTCATTAGCACTTCTTTGATGTTGTTGGCTAGTGAGTCCACATCATTGTTGATGGCTGTGAGTGCGGCTAACTTTCCTCCAATGTTGGCTTGGAAGATCTCAACCACTGTTGGGTCTTTCCAGATCAAATCTTATGCGTGGGTTTTTTGGGTGTTGTTTTGCTTTCAGTTTCAGCTTGATGGTGGTAAGTACAAGGTCGTGGTCACTGCCAATGTCAGCTCCTGGGAATGTTCTTGTGTTTGCCTTTCACGTTTAGTCAAGTCAAGTCAAGTCAAGTCAAGTCAAAAACACTTTAATCATCCCATGAAGGGCAATTACAATACTGACAGGCAGATTGATACACATAAAAAATATCAAAGACACAAAAGCTATATTTCATATTGGTTTTCAAATGACTTCAAATAAAATGTCACGAACACACACACACACACCACTACACACGCGCGCATGCGCACACACACACACGCACGCACGCACACACATCAATTGTGAAAACAATTTTAAACCCATTGACTAGAAGACATAAAAACTTATTTTTTACGCACGCATATATGCAGCATGTACACACGCACATACATGTGTGTGCGAACACACCCACGCACACCCACACCATACACTAATATATAAATTCAATGTTTTAAGACCGTTGACTAGAGGACAGACTTATTTTACACACCCACGCACCCACCCACACACTCCCATACACACATAATTATGTATTGACTACACTCATAACAATGACAATCAGGCAAGTAATTCAGAGATATGTAAAAACTAGGTAGTCAACATCATTGTGAATTCAGAATTCGAATGCTTATTGGCACAAAAGAATTTCTTTTTCTGTTAGTTTTGCTGATGGGACACTGAAAACGGCGTTCCAAAGGCAACAACTGAAATTCTGGAAACAAAGCATGGGAAGGATCAGCCAAAATGGCTGTGGCTTTGCGTACAAGCTGCTGATTGCAGAACGACATGAGATCTCTTTGTTCTTTTCCAATTATTTTTGAGCAGATTCTTACAATTCTCTGAAGGCCTTTCTTGTTTTTAACACTAAGGTTATTGTACCAACAAATGAAAGCAAAACTTAGAACACTCTCTATGTAAGACTTGTAAAACAAGGAAAGAATCCCTTTGTCTACAAAAAGTGAGTTCAGTTTCCTCAGAAAATACAGACGTTGTTGTCCCTTTTTGACAATAGCATCAGTGTTAACGTCCCAGTTTAACTTGTGGTCAAAAACAGTTCCCAGATACTTATAGTTCAAAACGTTTTCAACTTCTTGATTCCATAATCATATAATCATAATCATAATAATATTCTTAGGAGTATGCCCTGATCTTCTGAAGTCGATAGGCAGGTCTTTAGTTTTAGAAACATTTAGCTCCAGATAGGCCTCGTCACACCAGTGTACGAACTCGGTGAGGGCTGGACCGTGGTCTAAGACTGATCCGGATAAGAGAGATAACAGAGCACTGTCGCCTGTGAACTTTACCAGAAAGGAATTTCCATAGTTGTTTCTGCAGTCATCTGTGTGTAGAATGTACAGAAGTGGTGAGAGGACGCAACCCTGTGGAGAACCAGTGCAGGTAAATCTAACCGAAGAAGATATTTTGTTGGCCAAAACACGCTGTGGTCTGTTGGTTAAAAATTCAATCAGCCAACGAACAAGTTGATTTTCTACGTCAAATTTTGAAATTATTTTGTTAACCAGAATGTGAGGCTGCATTGTATTGAAAGCTGAACTAAAGTCAGCGAACAATATTCTGGCATGAGAGTCAGGTGTTTCCAAGTGGCTATACAACTTGTTCAAAATGAATAGTTTGGCATCTTCGACACCCCTTTGAGACCTGTACGCAAATTGTAGTGGGTCAAGGTCTTTCTCTGTATTTTACGATCTTTTCTAGCGTTTTCATCACAAGAGATGTGAGAGCTACAGGTCTAAAATCATTAGGCCGAGAAGGATTGGGTTTCTTTGGAAGAGGTACTACATTGGAAGTTTTCCAAATAACTGGAATCTGACAAGTATCCAGTGAGGCCTGGAACAGGTGTTGAAGGACACTGGCAAGCTCAGTAGCGCAGAATTTCAGGGTTCTTCTACATATACCATCTGGTCCGGGAGATTTGTTAACATTTATTGCCTTTAAGTGCTTACAGATAATTTCTTCATCAACAAAGTTTATTCTCAGAAACTAGGGATTGCTTCAGATCATTTATTTCATCTGAGAAATCATGCTTTTCAAAGCGAGTAAAAAATGCGTTTAGATGGTCTGGTAAGTTGTTATCACATACTCCCTGCAAACTGATCTTTGACCTATGTTGGACACATACCATATTTACTGCAGACATATTTTTGATACCCTGCCATGCAGCACGAAAATTGTTCCCCACAAACTTTTCTTCTATCTTATTTTTAGATATACGTCTGGCCTGTGCAACAGCAGCTTTGACTTTTTTATTTACTTCCTTCTTTTGTTGTTCTGTGCCTGTGTAAAATACTACTTTCTTTTTGTTTAAAACACGTTTCAGATCCTTTGTAACCCAAGGCTTGTTATTGGGGTAAATGGTTATCTCCTTAGCTGGAATGACACAACTAACACAAAATGAAATATAAGAACAAATAACATCAGTGAGCTCATTCAGATCTGAACACACATTATAAAACATATCCCAGTCAGTGCAATCAAAGCAGCCTTGCAGACTAGCTATACTATCAGCAGTCCATTTTTTTGTGGTCCTGACTATCGGCTGAAGGCGCTGAAACACTGACTGGTACATGGGTGCAAGAACGCAGTTGTGGTCAGACGATCCCAGGGGAGGCAAGGGCAACGATCTATAGGCGCCTGCTACAGTCCTGTAGCACGTCTAGGGTCTTGTTTCTTCGTGTAGGGCAGGTCACATACTGTTCATAGTTCTTCAGCAGTTTACTAAGGGAACAGCTATTGAAATCACCCAGGATAAACTTAGGGGCATCAGGGGATATAGAATCGAGTACATGGAGGTGATCTAATATATGTTCAGTTGCTCTAGCCACTTTTGCTTTGGGGTGGATGTAAACTAAAGTAAAAAATAGTTGCGGGAATTCCCGTGGTAAGTAGAAACGCCGGAGCGAAATAGATAGCAGTTCAATGTCCTCCACGGATAGCTTTGTTCTAATTTTAACATCACGACACCAATGCTCACTGATGTAGAAGCACAAACCTCCGCCTTGTGCCTTCCCTGTTGCGTGTGGGTCTCTGTCAAGCCGAATGGGTTGACCAAAGCCGTCTATTGAGAGGTCGCAGTTAGGTACGGCGGGACTCAGCCCGGTTTCGGTAAAGGCAAGAATTCCGGCTTTGTTATACTGGTGTAGGTAGTTGACGTTAGCTTGAAGCTCGTCCGTTTTGGAGCGTAGGGACTGGACATTGGACAGGAGCATGGTTGGTAGTGGAGTTTTCCGATTATTCAAATTTTTGAGTCTTTGTCTCACACCACCTTTCTTTCCTCGCTTTCTTTTCTTAATGTTCTTCCAAGTTTTATCGTTGTTATTTGCTGATGGTAGAATCTCACATGGAAAGTTGTAGTCTTGGCCTTCAGCTAACACACTGGCTGATTCCCTCAGGCTAAGAAGAAATTCTCGAGTGTACGACGACCGGCCATGGCTGTTGTCGTTAGGCGCACCTCGCACACAATCAGATGACGCTATGAGGAAGCAGACAAGAAGAGTGAATATCACTGATCTTCCCAGCATTGTTGCTGTTATTACTGACACACCAGACACAACTCTGCAGAACTTGGAGCTGATAGACACACAATATAACGAAAACAAGAAAAAAATATCGCCTGTCAGTAGAGAGTGTCGCCACTCGAGCAGCGCCACAACACCAGCTTGGGCAGAATCACTATATAGACTATTGTAATTCTCTTTTGGTTGGCCTTCCAGCATCATCCATCCATTCTCTTCAACGCATACAAAACTCTGCAGCTCGACTGGTCCTAAGAAAGAAAAATATCTGAACACATCACTCCTCTTCTGCGATCTCTTCACTGGCTGCCTGTCTCACAAAGACTGAAGTATAAGATCAATACCCTCTGTTTCAAATGTCTCCACAAATCTGCACCCTCTTATCTTTGTAACTGTCTTCACCTGTATACTCCATCCCATTCCCTTTGTTCAGCCGCAGATACTTTGTGCTTTCAAACACCCAGATTCAAACAAACCACTGTTGGCTATCACTCTTTCTCTGTTTCTGGTCCATCCACCTGAAATGACCTCCCTCTTTCACTTCTCCAAAAGCCTTCATTTCATACCTTCAAATCCTGCCTCAAAACACACTTATTTCCTACCTGAGACTCCCCCCTCATATCTGTCCCTACTTTTCAACAGCATCCTTCATCTCTTAAATATGTTCATGAGTGTGTGTGTGCGTGCATGCATGGACATGTGCGCATAAATTTGAAATCTGTTACTCATTATAATTATTTGAGGAAAGTTGCATGCATGTAAATGATTTAAGTGCAAGTGCTTCGATTTGTTTTGTTTGTTTGTTTTTTCTATTTTTTTTAACCACAAAAAATATTTTTTAATCCATGGACAATTATCACCATTAACTTTTAAAAAAAAGTTTTTAAATTAAAAAAAAATTTTAACACAGAAAAATATTTTACACATTGTCATCAATACAGATAAAACCCATCTCACTGTCTATCATTAATACAGAATTACCTCGTACATTCTGTCATCCGTACAGAAAAAAACAACCTTTTATACCCTGTCATTACTACAGGAAAAAGAATGCCACACCAAATTGTATTGCTCTGTTATGACATGTTCTAAACAGTGTTATTTGTAGTTTCAGAGTACAGTTACCATTGACACCTTTCGTAGCTCTCACACACATGCTCACCTATCCCCCCTCCCACCCCCCCCCACCCACACACACACAGTATACTACACTCACCCATGATAAACACCACCAAATGCATATGGAAGCCTACAAATAAATAAGAGCTGTTTTACCTGATTTTGTATCTTTTGTAACACTTGACTTACTTGACTTATGCCTCTTGTTCCTTGGGAACATAGGGCTGCAACAACACCCCTCCAACGAACTCGGTTTTGGGAGATCCTCTTCAGCTCGGCCCATGTCATTCCAGCTGCCTTCGTTTCTTCGTCAACACTTCTGCACCAGGTTTGCTTTGGTCGACCAACTTTCCGCTTCCCTTGTGGATTCCAGTCAAGGGCCTGTCTGGTGACATTTGACGCAGGCTTGCGGAGTGTATGGCCGATCCATCCCCACTTCCTTTGTTTAATAATGGACTCGATTGGGGTTTGTCTGGTCCTGTCCCACAGTTGTTTGTTGGATATGACTTCCGGCCACCTGATGTTGAGGATGTACCTGAGGCATTTGTTGGTAAAAGACTGGAGTTTGTGGTGTTGGTTTTTGTTACCCGCCAGGTTTCTGAGCCATAAAGTAGGACCGATTTGACATTGGTGTTGTAGATCCGAATCTTGTTTTGAAATGAGAGGGCTGTTGACCTCCAAATTGGCCGAAGGGTGTTGAAGGCGTGACGGGCTTTGTTGATCGCACTTGATGTCTTCATCTGTTCCCCCATCTTTACTGCCGACACTGCCCAGGTAAATAAACTTGGTGACTTCTTTGATGGTTTCTTGCTGCAGTCGCACTGGTCATGTGTTTTGTTGTTCACCCTCATGATCTCTGTCTTCCCGATGTTGATTTGGAGGCCAGTCTTTTCAGCTTCGTCAGCAACACGACAAAGCTTCTCTTGTGCGTCTTGTTGCCTGTGGAGAGAAGGCTGATGTCGTCTGCGAAGTCCAGGTCTTCCAGCTGCTTCATGAGGGTCCACTGTATGCCGGTTCTCCTGCCTGCTGTGGCTTGCCGCATTATCCAGTCAACCACCAACAGGAAGATGGTTGGCAACAACAGACAGCCCTGACGAACACTGGTCTTCTCCGTAGAAGGCTTCCGTCAGTTTCCCTTCATGGATGACTTGACAGGTGGCATCTTTATATAGCTGCTGGATGATGGTGATGAACTTTGGTGGAAAGCCATAGTGATGCATCAGTTTCCAAATGACATCTCTGTCGACGCTGTCAAATGCCTTCTGGAAGTTGACAAAGACTGAATATAGGGGGGTCTGCCACTCCAGGGACTGCTCAATGATGATGCGCATTGTGGCGATTTGATCTGTGCATGATCTGTCTTGCCTAAAGCCTGCCTGTTCATCCCGAAGTGTCTTGTCCAGTGCTGTCTTCAGTCTGTCTAGCATGATCTTTGTCAGCACTTTCCCTGGGATGGACAGTAGCATGATTCCTCTCCAGTTGTTGCATGAGGACAGGTCCCCTTTCTTTGGCAGCTTTACGAGATGGCCTTTCTTCCAGTCTTCTGGTACACTCTCTTGCTCCCAGATCTTGTATAGGAGTGGGTATAACATCTCAGTGGAAGTTTGGATGTCTGCCTTCAGTGCTTCAGGTGGTATACCGTCTGGGCCTGCTGCTTTGCCTGATTTGAGTGACTTGATGGCTTTGGTGATCTCATTCTTGGTAGGGGGGCCGGTGATGATGCCAAGGATTTCAGTAGGTGGGGGGATGTCTGGCGGCACAGGTGGTGCAGGTCTGTTGAGCGTTTCTTTGAAGTGCTCTGCCCATCTTGCTCTCTGGTCCTCCTCACCTGGAATGGTATTGCCATTCTTATCTTTGACAGGGCAGCTAGGTCCGCGGCATAGACACCTGAAAACGATGCCTTTTGACTGTTTTCTCATTATTACCACACTTTTGCTTTGAAACTGCAATGGCAGAAAGGAACAGATATGCCGATAATGAAAATAGCAAGAAGGAAAATAAAATAGGTCTCCCGTCTTCCAAGGTTCGACAGGTGAGAGCAATGGGTACACCCCCCATAATCCATGATTTGGAACATAAGAAGTGGATGAGCTCCGAGATTTTAAACCTAATGGAAAACAGGAGAAAGGCAAAAGTAGATGAAAAGAAGTATAAAGAACTCGACAAACTGGTTAAGAAAAAATGTAATGAAACCAAGGAAGAATGGATAAATATGCAGTGCAAGGAAATTGAAACGAATGCAAATTTTGATTGCAAACTTATGCATGAAAAAATAAAAGATGTGACAGGGAAGAAATCATCTGCAAAAACAGGTTGTATAAAGTCGAGAGATGGAGAAATACTCATGGAAAAAGAAGATATTCTTAACAGGTGGTCAGAATACATCAAAGAGTTATACCACGACAACAGAGCTCCACCTCCTCATATTAGCAACGAAGATGGCCACATAATCATGGAAGACGAAGTGAGACATGCACTCAGCAAGATGAAAAGTGGTAAGGTGCCAGGACCTGATGATATCCCATCTGAATTGATAACAGCCCTGGATGAAGTGGGAATTAAGGCAGTCACAAAACTACTAAACAATATATATGACACAGGAGAGATTCCGACAGATATGAAGAAGTCCATCTACATTGCGATCCCTAAGAAACTGGGCACAGCTGAATGTGACCAACATCGTACAATCAGCCTGATGAGTCACCTCACCAAAGTTCTTTTATGAATACTCATGAAGAGAATGAGAAATAAAATACTCCCAGAAATACCAGAAACGCAATTTGGATTCATGGCAGACAAAGGCACCAGAAATGCAATCTTCGCATTGAAAACTCTCATGGAAAGATCCATCGAGGTCCAGAAAGACCTGTACCTCTGCTTTATTGACTACTCAAAAGCGTTCGACAAAGTACGACACTCCGACTTGTTTGATATTCTGGCAGGGCTATACATCGATGGGAAAGATCTTCGAGTCCTCAGAAACATATATTGGGAACAGGAGGCAGCCATTAGAGTCGACAATGACATCAGTCAATATAGACCAATCTGCAGGGTGTGAGGCAGGGCTGCGTGTTCTCACCTGATTTATTTTAATGTATATAGTGAAATAATTCTACGAAATATTGAGAATCATGAGGGAATTAGTGTAGGTGGCCACAACATCAACAACCTGAGATATGCAGATGACACAGTCCTTATCGCCGACTCTGAAGAAAAACTGCAAAAGATTTTAACAACAGTAACAGACGAAAGCGAAAAGAAAGGATTACAGCTCAATGCAAAGAAGACAGAATGCATGGTGATCTCGAAAAAAGCTGTTATACCACAATGCAACATAGCCTGTAAAGGAGAGAGAATCAGACAAGTAAACACCTTTAAATACCTTGGTTGTACTATCACCCCGGACGGCAAGTGTGACACAGAAATCAAGAAGAGAATCGGTCAATCTAAGGCAACTTTTAACAACATGAAATGCATTTTTACCAACAGTAAGATAAGCCTCATGACAAAGATCCATGTTTTGAGAGCCTACGTATGGTCCATTCTTCTGTACGGATGTGAGTGCTGGACCCTAGCCAAGGACACAGAACAGCGACTAGAAGCAGTGGAGATGTGGTTCATCCGGAGAATCATGAAAGTCTCATGGGCAAAAAGAAAAACAAATGCAGAGAGAAATGGCTGGATACAAGAGATCCCTTCTCAACACCATCAGAGAAAGACAGCTCAAATTTTTCGGCCATATAATCAGGGCTGACGGACTAGAGAAACTGTTATGGAGTGGCAAAATCTGTGGAAACAAGAGCAGAGGAAGACAACGCACAAAATTCACAGACAGCTTAAACAAATTCGCAACGAATAAAGAGGGCACCAACAATGAGCTCATGAGAGGGACCGAGAACAGGGAAGAATGGAGAGCCATGATCGTCAATGTCTGCAGGACCAGACCGGACACTTGAAGAAGAAGAAGTCAGATGGAGGTAGAAAACCTTCAAAGAATTCAAAATCTACAGGCTGTTTAGCTCTGTAGAATCCAACAACAAGAGGGTTAACCCTTTCCCATTTTTACCCGCCGCTGCCCGCTTGCCCACATATATTTATACCTGCTGCAGCCCGCCGGATGTCAATTCAGCCTAGTGGGGAATTTTCCTCATGCACTAAGCTCTGCCTAGTACACGCACACTATGAATGAACATTTCACTGAGGTCAGCATAGGCTAAGGAAGGAATGGGAAACAAAGTCAGTGCTACACAGCATCCCGTTCACAAGAAATTGGCCAGTGACTGGCTTTGTCTTTCCCACGCTTTCTTGTAGCTAAAAATGGCAGCAAAGATTGAGGATACAGTTTGGGGAGAATATACTGATGTGGAAATTGAAGCTATTTTGGCTCAAGTGGAACAGTTCGAAAGAGAATTAAATGTTGAATCCGATGTTGAAGTAGATGTAGAAGAAGGAGATGAAATAGGAGAAGGTAGTGAGTTGGAAAGTGATGCTGAGGATAACATTCCCTTGGCTTCATAGCAGACGACATCGCGCAGCGCACAAGTGCCTTGCACAGTGCAAGACTTCACGCTGCCGACTGGGCCAGCACAAACTCTCCCAGTGAATGCCAAGCCCTTAGATTACTTTGTTTTGTTTGTGCCCCAACATTTTTTTCAAACTGTAGTAGATAAAACTAACAATTATGCCAGACAAAAGATCACCGTGAAAGGCTTAGTCATAGATCCATTATGGACAGAAACAACACCTGAGGAAATTAGGGCTTACCTGTCAGTTTTGATCATGATGGGGATCAAGCGTTTGCCAAGGCTTCATCTGTACTGGTCTACTGATTTGAGATTTTCTGAGTCATGGATCAGTAATATTATGACGAAAACCAGATTTCTCAAAATTAATCAGTATTTTCACCTGAGAAATGCACCAACATACCTGGACGCGACACTGGCCTGTGACACCTGCATTGTCACAGCCATGTAACTGGCTGTTGGTAAAGGACACACTAGTGTTTTTGTAAATAGTAGGCATGAGCATATATTTGTAAATAATGTATATATGCGCATTAGTCAACATTGTTTTCAATATGTTTGAATACTTTCCACTCAGAAAATGTAGACTTGGTGACAGTAATTTTGTGACGTGTGAATGTTTGATTGGATTACCATGACGGTGGATGCGATGGAGGACACATTCAGGCAGGACCACACATATTTTTTTTAAAATCACATATGTATATTGCGCATGTTAGAGGGTAGTTGTAGACAAACAGCATGATGTCACTGCAATGTTACCTGTATTTGGTGACAAAGAGGGGACAGCAGCACGACATATGACACACATCTTGAGGTGCAGAACAAAGTATGACATCATATGAATACTTTGGCCAAATATTACTGCTCTGTGATCAATAGGAACTATACAAGACTATGTGTACTTGAGGTACCTTATTTTCTTAAAAAAACGGTGTGAATTTTCGAATACTACAGAGAGTTTCTCTGTAAGATATGCGAATGGTAAAGGGTTAAGGATATGGACATAGCTTCCTTGCTTGAATCTGCTTGCTGCTTGTTGAAACTCCTGCCAAAATGTTTGCATTACTGGGCAATGCCAGAACAAATGACTGATACCATCTCTTTCAACAGTTAAAAACATATCAGCTGAAGAATTGAACAACCACTTCTCAAACATCGCTACCAAAGTAATGTCAAATTGACAAGTCAAGTGAAAACAATCTCCATTACTTAGAACAATATATTGAATCAAAAGAAATAAAATTCCCATTTAAACTACTGCCAATGACATTCACAGACGTGTTGGAAAGCCTATCTCTTCAAAAGAGATCCAGAACACGTGATCTAGACAATCTAGATGGAAGAATAATTAAACTTTCTGGTCAAGTTATAGCTGAAACACTGACATATTTGTATAACTTGTGCATAGAGAAAAACAGCTTTCCTGTCATATTTAAAAGTCATACCAGTCCACAAATCAGGTGATTCTGCTTGTCCTTCAAATTACAGACCAATTTCAATTCTCTCTGCCTTATCTAAACCCATCAAAAAACATATCCAAAAATCTGTATATTCCTACTTTGTAAACAACAATCTATTAAATGAAGATCAGTCAGGTTTTCGTAAAAACTATTTCTGTCACACAGCTCTTACTCAAATTATGGACAGTCTCCTACTCAGTATCAATGAAAATAAATATACAGGTTTCTTTTTGTTGACTTTGAAAAAGCATTTGATGTAATCAATCATTCCCTCTTATTGTATAAACTTCACTTGTATAAACTAACACCAGAAATGATAAATCTTTTGAAAAGCTTTTTGTCAAATAGACAGCAGCTATTAACTGCAAATAATCAAACATCAGAATTAGTACCTATTAAACATGGAATACCACAAGGGTCAATATTGGGTCCACTTCTATTTTCAATCTATGTAAATGACTTATCCCAATTTCTAGAATGTAGCTGTGAAATGTTTACTGATGACACATCCCTCTATTGTAGTGATTCTGACCCCCACAGACTTGCACTGAAACTTCAAAACAGTATTGATAGATAGGTTACTTGGACTCGACTAAACCATATGTCCCTAAATACACAAAAAACTAAGTGTATGTACATACTAGCAAGACAAAAGAGACAAGAAATGAAAGATAAACTCTCCAACAGAATAAACTCCAACCTCTGTTGATAGGTAAAAGAAAATTGAAGAAGTTGACTCACACAGAATTCTGGGTGTAATTATTGACAAAAATCTTACTTGGACTGACCGTGTGATGGCATTAGGAAAACATCTCACTTACAAGCTACTTCAGTTATAAAAAATGAAACATTTTCTAAATAACCACTCTTGCAAACTCTTTTTTTGCGGCCATATTTTGTCTATAGTTGACTATGCTTCATCTCTTTGGGACAGCTGCAGTGAAACAAATTTAAAATTGATTCATCAATTATATAAAAGAGCACTGAAACTTGTTCTATTAAAATCAAGCTCCCTAACCTTCAATGATTATAAGCAAACAAATATTCTAACCTTCAAAAACAGACTTTATCTAAATAAAGCTCTATTTGTACAGAAAGTTGTCAATGGAAATGCCCCTCCAAAGATCACCAATAGCTTCAAAGTCAATGAACACAGACATAATTATCTACTAACATTTCTAAGACCAAGAAATAATCTCTAAATACAAAACAAGCTTCTTATACTCGGGTAGTGATTTATGGAACAAGCTCCCAAAATGCTTAAAATGTATCAAAAACAAAAATTAGTTCAAAACACAGCTAAAAAGCCATTTTTAAATGCACAAATGCCTAGGAATCGACTTATAAGGCAAATCAACCATTTCTTAATTAAATTTCAAGTATGTTTTACTGTGACTGGAAGTTCTACACAGTCACACCCTATATTTGTGTGGAGGGAGGGGGAGGCGGGAAAGAGGCACTCTTATTAAGCAAAAAAGTAAGAGCAATCTATATAAGCTCGTATATAATCTACAAATATTAAAACAACACAGAAAGGAGAAATCAAAATGGTAAACCTGATAGCTAGATATTGTGACATCTCTCTCTCTCTCTCTCTCTCTCTCTCTCTCTCTCTCCTCTCTCTCTCTCTCTCTCTCTCTCTCTCTCTCTCTCTCTCTCTCTCTCTCCTCATGCCTTTTTTTCTTGTCCAATTCATTAGGTTTTATTGTGGATGTTATTTTTATCGCCATTAGAGATGAGATCATTAGTACTATTATAAGTGTTATTGTTTTGGTTTTATAGTCCAGTTGATTATGGGCTTTTGATTATTGTATTATGTAGGGGTTTTATTTGTTTGAGTAATTGTCTCTTTATTATTTTCTATTTGATTGAATGTGTTTTCCCCTTCCCCATTGATCCTCCCCCCCCCCAATCCATTCGAACGCTTTTTTGTTGTTATTGTTATCTCATGGTGATGGGGATTATTTGTTATATTATTGTTTCATGGTGATGGATGATTATCATTATTATTGTATCTCTATTGTAATTATCATTGTCTTATTTGACTTATTTTTGCTTGTTTGATAGTTATTGTGTGAATATATTATATTCAAAAAGCGCTACTTGAAAAGTATGAGCGCATATGAGCACACGCTTGTGTGGATGGAGGAGGAGAGGTGGGATGTCATTGCAGGCAATATTGTCGGTACTAACGCAATGAATGCCTAGTATTTTCTAACGTTTTGTTCCTGTACCTTTTTATTTTCTAAAGAATGAACGTGAAAGAATGGATGATATAGTAGGTGAAGTAATTTGTTTGATGTTTTATGATTTAATTTTTTTTAATTTTAAAAGTATTCTTTACCTAAGTGTGTGCGCATGTGTGTACAAGTGTGTGTGTGCATGTGTATATGTGCGTGTGTATGTATGTGTGCATAATTTGTATTTTGCAGTGTATTATTTTATTGGTTTTCCTCTTTTTTTATTGATACAGTTTATTGGTAAAGGTTGCAATAATGTAGTATTTCAGTATTATCATTAAGAAATTTGTTCTTAGATGGCTTGATGAAAAAAAGCAAATGCATTGCTTATTCAATGTTTATCTATCTATCTATCTGTCCCGTAGTCTGACGACTGTGGGGGCACCCTCAAAGACTCAACAACCAGTTCCCTCCATTCCTCTCTCTGTTCTGCCTTTCTCAGGGTTTTGTTGAGTTCTAGGCCTGTCCATTTGCTGATATTATCCTCCCAGCTCTTCCTTGGTCTGCCTCTTCTTCTTCCTCCTTGGACAGTGCCTTGTAAAACTGTCTTTGCAAGTCCTTTGGATCTTGTGACATGCCCATACCATTTAAGTTTACGCTTTTTCACGGTCGTTAGAAGGTTCTCATAGGGTCCAATGGTTTGCTGGATTCTGTTATGCACGCTTTCGTTGCTTATGTGGTCTTTGTAGGAGATGCCAAGGAGTCTCCGAAAGCATCTCATCTCCACCGCCTGTACTCTTCTCTCCAAATCTGCAGTTAGGGTCCATGATTCACAGGCATACAGAAATATGGATATGACAAGGGAGCGCATTAGTCTGATCTTGGAGATAAGTGAGATATTTTTATCTCTCCAGATGGTGTTTAGTTTTGACAAAGCTGTTATTGTCTGTGCAGTCCTGCATACTACTTCTGGCTTGGATCCCTGGTCTGATACAATGGCTCCCAGGTACTTGAAGCTTTGAACTGTTTCCAGCTTCTGGTCATTAACCCTGATATCAGTGCTAATGCCGTTGGTGTTATTAGTCATCAGTTTGGTCTTCTCTGCACTGATTTCCATGCCGTATGTTTTGGAGGCCTTATTCAGGTGTTCTGTTAGGCTGGCAAGCTCTTTTTCTGATCCTGCTATTCCATCAATGTCATCTGCAAAGCGGAGGTTTGTGATCGTTCTGCCACCAGTGCTGACTGATCCTTCATGATGTTCCAGTGCATCAGCCATGATTCTCTCAAGGAAGATGTTGAAAAGAGTGGGTGAGAGTAGACAGCCCTGCCTTACTCCAACTGTTGTTCAAAACCATTCTCCAATGTTGTTGTTGTAGTACACTGCACTGGTGGCCTCGCTGTACAGCTGTTTGATGACTGATCAGGTTTGCATTGATGCTGTACAAATTCATGGTTGCCCACAAAGTTGCATGCCACACCCTGTCAAATGCCTTCTTAAAATCGATAAATACTTGGTAAAGGTCTTGTTGATGTTGAAGGTACCGCTCACATAGTATTCTGAGGTTGAATATCTGTTCTGTTGTGCTGCGCCCTGCTCTGAAACCTGCTTGTTCCTCAGCAATGATGGTCTCTGCTTGTGGCTTCAGTCTATTCAATATTATCTGCAGCATGACCTTGCTTGGGTGGCATATTCAATGTACCATCTGGAAATAAAAATTGGACTTGACTTGACACTCTCTCTCTCTCTCTCTCTCTCTCTCTCTCTCTCTCTCTCTCTCTCTCTCTCTCTCTCTCTCTCTCTCTCTCTCTCTCTCTCTCTCTCTCTCTCTCTTCTATCTATCTATCTATCTATCTAACTAACTATCTCTCTCTCCCCCTCCCTCCCTCTCTCTTAAATACAAATTGAAGATGGCAAGTTTTCTGAAAACACACTCCTCTTCATAAAAGCATAGCACTGCCAAGGAACCAAAGCCATAATTGTAACCATCAAATAAATAATGATTATAAGAATATGTTGAGAGCAAGAAAGAGTTTTGCTATCAAAATTCTATTTTTGGCCTGCCCAAATACTATTTTTCATTTGCTGGGGTAGGCAGGTCTGCTCATAACAAATTTTACTAGATAAATCTGCAATGCATACAAGTGGTAACTTTGCTTTAG
The DNA here is from genome assembly GCA_028751875.1 of Rapana venosa. Classification (NCBI taxonomy): domain Eukaryota; kingdom Metazoa; phylum Mollusca; class Gastropoda; order Neogastropoda; family Muricidae; genus Rapana; species Rapana venosa. The sequence continues at coordinate 54,968,433 of CM054144.1, forward strand.
ATTGTGCATGTAAGCACACATGTACATACACACATAGAGAAAACTGTAAAAGTTGAAAGCTAGGGAGGATGGCTTCACTATATCTGGTAGGGGACTAGTTTTGGGTTATGTCAAATGAAGGATATGACAGTATTTTTTTTTTTATTGTTAGGTTCCTGTGTGTTCTTATGTATCTGAATGTATGGCATCTACATAGACATGCATTTATGCCTGCTTGCTTTTTAAAAAAAGTCTTTGCAAGCATGCATGCACTTGAATATGTGGAGGTTTGAGAGGAAGGCAGAGACAGGTACTCATGAATATATTTTTAGTCTGATTATATTCGTTCAGCCAGTGCAGATTCATTCAGAGAAGTGTGCATTTGCAGGTCGGCAGACACAGATAAGGGAGAAAAGAAGAAGAGGAAAAAGAAAGCCATGCAGGAACTCCTTGCTGATGGACAGGATGTGATTCGAACTACCCAGATGCTGCTGGAACAGATTCGTAAGAGGCTTGCATCTAGAACTGCAGTTTGAAAGATGGTGCCATAATGTCATGTCTTGAGTGCATGCTTCCACATACTCTGGCTTATTCTTGTTGCTGATGATCGTGGCTAAAAACAGTCTGGATTAGAAAGGCTATATGCTGTGTGTACATGTATATGTACAAATAGTCTGGATTTGAAAGGTAGTGACAAAATATAGTTAGTGATTTATATTAGAAATGTAGCAACAATTTAGATAATATTGATAAGAAGTCCAGATCGGAGTTATCTGTTATGCTTTGGGGAAAAAACCCAACTTTTTGGTAAAGCAGCACTTTTTACAATTTTTATGTTATCCTGGTTTGTACAAATGTATGTGTGTGTGTTTGTGTGTGTGTGTGAATGTGTGTACATTTGTATGTGTGTGTGAATGCGTGTGTGAATGTGCGTATGTGTGGGTGTGTTTATTTTTAATTTTCAAAAAATTGTATTCTTTTATTTTGAGGATAATGGAATAAGCACACTTGTGGTTTTTTATGTCCAGTCCCCATGAGTGTGCAGTTGAATCAGTTTTGTCATCCCTTCCCACCAGGACACAATGGCCTACTCTTCTGAAAAATGGCACAGGTTTTAACATGTGCACAAAATGTTCTGTGTCATTCGCACATGGGACCTCAGTTTATAGTCTCATCTCTGTGTGTGTGTGTATGTGTATGTATAAGTCAAAGTCATTTTTTTATGTACAGAAGGTACATTGAATTAAGCAAAAATTTGCTTTTTTTCATCAAGCCATCTCTGAAAGAAATATATATGGGAAAATAGATAGTGATAACAGCAACAATGATGACGACCATAATCACAGCAATGAGGACACTCAAACATCTAAACAAAATCATTACAGCATATATTACAACATCCAATACGTATACATAAACACACACATTTATATACACCAATCACTCACCCACTCCTGCTAATATGTGCTAGATATATTGTGAAACACACATACACTCGCATGCACGTGCACACACCACACACACACACACACACACAACACACACCACACACACACACACACAACACACACACCACAGTGCACATATCCAACATCACAGTCAAGATTGCTAAATTTAGTGTTCCCCTTCCTTTTACCTAGTCCAAGTGCGGTCAGTTCCTGCACTAGCTGGCCTCAGCTGGGCTGGGATGGGATGGAATGGATAGCTGAGAGAAGCTGAGAGAAGCTAAAACTGGGGGAAACTGACAGCTGTCACACACACAAACACACACACACACACACACACACATGTGCGTGCGTGTGCACACATGCATCAAACTACGCTACTTCATATACAGTTGCAAAGAACTTGCACTGAAACTATACGGAGAGGAATCTGAAAAAATATGGCAAAAATACACAGTGGTGAGGAGGCAGAATGTACCAGTCATTTTTTACAATTATTCATTAGGTAATTTTTCAAGTTTTTTAAAATGGGTTTTGCTTGTAATACTTTTTAGATCAAGTGGAAGATTATTCCATAAATGACCACCTGAATACAAAAACACTTGACTTATAAAGATCATGTGATTGTGTGTGTGTGTGTGTGTGTGTGTGTGTGTGTGTGTGTGTGTGTGTGTGTGTGTGTTTTGTGCAGGCATGCATGTATGTGAAGATGAGATCATCTGGGTGCTAAGTATTGATGAATAGTGTAGCATCAGTAACTTTTGTCAGTAAAGGAGACAGACAACTGCAATTCTGTGTTATTTACAGTAAACAATTTTTGTTTTGAAGTTGTCATTCATTGTTTAGAAAAGAGGTGTTTTTGCATTTTAGAAGGATGGAAAATGTTTTATGAAGATGTTTGCATTGTCTGCAGTGATAACAAATTATTGATAGTGAATTTTAGACATTTTATGTTTTATACACACACCCCTAGACCCCCCCCCCCCCCCCCCCCCCCACACACACACACACACTACACACAGAGAACATCTTGCGCACTTGTTAAAACCTGTTCCGCTTTTCAGAAGAGTAGGCCATTGTGTGCCGGTGAGAACAGATGACAAAATTGATAAAACTGCACACACACGAGGACTGGATGTAAAAAAAGCAGATGTGTGCTTATTCCATTATCTTCGAAATAAAAGAATAAAATAAAATAAAACATTTTTAAAACAGAGCGAGATGGCTTTATGAAAAAAAAAGCAAATACATTGCTTATTCAATGTACCATCTAGAAATAAAAATTTGACTTGACTTCACACACACACACACACACATACACACACAATTTACAAAACTGCATACACACGGGGACTGGATGAAAAAAAGCACATGAGTTCTTATTCCATTATCCTCGAAATGAAATAAAAATAAAAATATATAAAATAAAATAAATAGCACACATATCCGCAAACACACCAGTTTGCTTTGATGAAGTAATTTGTACAACATTTTTCAGCTTTGCCCTTTGGATGGGAAGAAAACTATACAGCTGATGGTGTACGCTACTATATCAAGTAAGTCATTTTGTTTTGGTGGAAGTGTGACCCAGGGTAAAAGCTTTTGTCAGCTAGTGTGTGTGTGTGTGTGCGCGCATGTATGTGTGTGTGTGAGTGAGTGAGTGATTGTGCTTTGTGTGTGTGTGAATTATTCATTAGTACCTTCCCAAGCTGAAAAACACTAGTGATTTTTTTTTTAAACCTGAAAAAAAAAAGACAGAAAAGGGTGATGATCCAAAGCAAATTTTTTTCTTCTCACAGGTCGAAAAACAAGTGATTAAAGGAACTGAAGAAAGAAAGAAAAGAGAATAGCAATGTACAGCACAGAATTCTCTGTGTCTGTGTTTTGGTTGTACTTTCAGAAGTTGGTCAACACGAGTAATTCAAGGAAATGACAAAGAAAAAAGAAAGAAAAAGAGGTTTTCAAATCAGATTTTTTTTTTTTAACCCTGCGGTCGTTCACTTGCCAAGTCTTGTAATGGATTACTCAGCCAGCAATTAGTCTTCATTATTTGTTTTGTCAGGCTGTGAACCAAAAAGGCATGCTTCCGACTATCAAACCAACCATCCAATCAAGTCCTTAATTCATCCACTTGCCATTGGCCAACGGAAATCAAACATCCCCCCTGCCCCTCCCACAACATCAAGAACAACAAAAACAAATAAAACAACCAACCAGCCAGACAGCCAACACACCAGTATGTCTGTGTCACAATCTGTCATTCATTGATATCAGTTAATACTCAGCCCACCAGAATGTCTGTGTCACAATCTGTCGATCACTTGCTGACTAATGTCAGTCAATACTCAGCCCAACCAGCCGCCATGGCGCAGTGGTTAGCGCCTTGGGTTACGGACTGGAAGGTCGCGGGTTCAATTCCCATAAGAGTCATAGGGATTTTTCGGACTCCGGCCGGCTCCTACCCAGAGTGAGTGTGCTGTGGGCACAGTGGGAAGACTGGGACCACACAGTTGAGCTTCATCCACTTAACGGATGCGAGTTTGAGAGTGTTGCTCAAATTACCTGACCAACACTGCAGGTGTCTGTATCTCTCGGGCCCGGTTGACGCCGGGATATATTATGATAGTAAGCGTAGAGTACAACCCTGTCAAGTAGTCTCAAAGCATATGCACTTCCACAGCAGCATCATTACATCATCCTCATTGTCATTGATCATCATGCATTAAAAAAAAATTGCCTCTGATTCTGTGGTTCCTGTTGCTCTGGTCTTATGATGACCTCAGATTTGGTTTGCCCATACACTTCTGTGCCAGTGGTGAGTTTCTGTCAAAGCCTTTGAGGTTGGAGGTTCGTGGGGGACGGTCATTGGAGGGACGTTGTGGTGGTTGCCACCTCGGGTGGGCAACTCACTCAGTCTGGCTCTGCGACTGAGCTAATACTGTCGTTTAGTAGGGGGCTTAGTAGGTGGTGTCCTGCATATGTTAGCTCAGAACAGGCACCACTGAACACCGCCAAAGTGACCCAGCAGCAGTGCAGGGCCCCTCTGGCTGGTGGTCCCATGGCGGCCTGATAGTGATTGGCTCCCTGTGGACTTCCGACCCTGAGGATGAGACATAACGAATCTGAGTATAGTTGTGGCGGGGAGATTGGAATGAGCGGCATGTGAACATCAGGACGGGGGACGTCACAGATGATGAGGCAGCAAAACAAAACAAAAATACTCAGCCCACCCACCCTGTCCTTTTGCAGCCACCTGAACCAGACCACCTCCTGGACCCACCCCCTGACCAACATGGAGCACCAGTCTGCTTCCATCACAACTGCTGTCGCCGCCGCCGCCACAGCCAATCGACAAGCACCACCCCCTGCTGTGGAAATGGGAAAGAAATCAGACAAAGGGACATCATAAAACGAAAAACAAGTATGGAAGGGTTAGGCTGGCTGGGCTATAGAGCTGAACGCTTGGCTGGTTCCTGGCTTGGAGAGAGAGAGAAAATGTGTGTGTTCAAAGAAAGTTGGGAAAGTTTGATCAAAGAAATTTATCATTTTTGGAGGTAATGTATGTGTATCCTGTTTGATAGTTTTACGTTGTGTGTATTTGAAGTGGTGGTTATTGTTTTTGAGTGAATGTTTCCTGACCCAGCCAAAGAATGTCAGGCATCATTTTGCAGAGATGATGGCTGTAATGTAAGGGTTTGAAAGATTTGAAAGGTTTGAAAGATGGGGAGCATTTAACTTCAAATCCCAAGAATTCACTGTCAAAATATTGTGATGATGATCATCATCATCATTATAATGTTATTATTGTCATTAATATTATGATTATCTGGTGAAGATATGAAATGGTTATGAACTGAGGAAATGGCTCTTTGTTATTGGAAATATGGATATGTTTTATCCCTTAAGCTTGAATGCATAACAAAGTAGGCCTGCAGGAAAAAAAAGTGTATACCACCATGATCTGTATTTTTAATCTCCCGTTCCTTGCTTCTCTAATGAGGTGACAGCCCCAGTATGGCCTGTGGCTGGCAGGGCTGGACAGTAGGATTGGATTCTCCTCCCTGTTCATTTTTCACTGAGAAAGGCAGAACAGAGAGAGGAATGGAGGGAACTGGTTGTTGAGTCTTTGAGGGTGCCCCCACGGTCGTCAGACTACGGGACAGATAGATAGATAGACTTTTATCTACTTTTTTGTATGATAATCTATGCAGAAAAAGGAATGGAGGAGAATGGGAGGAGTCAAAATTATAGTGGTTCTTTTTTTACTGAAGTATAATTTACACATCTAATTTACACAGTCTCGGTGGACCAGCCCTACAGCAGCAGCTGAGTGCAGTGTGCACTGGGTCATCGTAGTAAAATCATAATATCTTTTTTCTTTAAAGCCCATTTGTTATGAAACTCTGGCATTGTGTGGGTGAATGACTGCCTATTGTGTATGTGCATTAAGTTTTTATACTGTATAAAAATAAATGTTTTAATTACGGTGTGAAATTACGTAACTGCTCTAATTTTAAGTGGTGGTGGTTCTGCTGTGCTTATGATTCTTATACAAAACATGCAACAAATACAACACAATAACAAAATAATTCATGCAATAATCATAAATAAACAGAGACAAACATGGTACTAAATGAGTTTTATCCCAGCATAGCTTCTTCTTCTTCAAGTGTCCGGTCTGGTCCTGCAGACATCGACGATCATGGCTCTCCATTCTTCCCTGTTCTCGGTCCCTCTCATGAGCTCATTGTTGGTGCCCTCTTTATTCGTTGCGAATTTGTTTAAGCTGTCTGTGAATTTTGTGTGTTGTCTTCCTCTGCTCTTGTTTCCACAGATTTTGCCACTCCATAACAGTTTCTCTAGTCCGTCAGCCCTGATTATATGGCCGAAAAATTTGAGCTGTCTTTCTCTGATGGTGTTGAGAAGGGATCTCTTGTACCCAGCCATTTCCATTACTTCTGCATTTGTTTTTCTTTTTGTCCATGAGACTTTCACGATTCTCCGGATGAACCACATCTCCACTGCTTCTAGTCGCTGTTCTGTGTCCTTGGCTAGGGTCCAGCACTCACATCCGTACAGAAGAATGGACCATACGTAGGCTCTCAAAACATGGATCTTTGTCTTGAGGCTTATCTTACTGTTGGTAAAAATGCATTTCATGTTGTTAAAAGTTGCCTTAGATTGACCGATTCTCTTCTTGATTTCTGTGTCACACTTGCCGTCCGGGGTGATAGTACAACCAAGGTATTTAAAGGTGTTTACTTGTCTGATTCTCTCTCCTTTACAGGCTATGTTGCATTGTGGTATAACAGCTTTTTTCGAGATCACCATGCATTCTGTCTTCTTTGCATTGAGCTGTAATCCTTTCTTTTCGCTTTTGTCTGTTACTGTTGTTAAAATCTTTTGCAGTTTTTCTTCAGAGTCGGCGATAAGGACTGTGTCATCTGCATATCTCAGGTTGTTGATGTTGTGGCCACCTACACTAATTCCCTCATGATTCTCAATATTTCGTAGAATTATTTCACTATATACATTAAATAAATCAGGCGAGAACACGCAGCCCTGCCTCACACCCCTGCAGATTGGTCTATATTGACTGATGTCATTGTCGACTTTAATGGCTGCCTCCTGTTCCCAATATATGTTTCTGAGGACTCGAAGATCTTTTCCGTCGATGTATAGCCCTGCCAGAATATCATACTTTGTCGAACGCTTTTGAGTAGTCAATGAAGCAGAGGTACAGGTCTTTCTGGACCTCGATGGATCTTTCTATGAGAGTTTTCAATGCGAAGATTGCATTTCTGGTGCCTTTGTCTGCCATGAATCCAAATTACGTTTCTGATATTTCTGGGAGTATTTTATTTCTCATTCTCTTCATGAGTATTCGTAAAAGAACTTTGGTGAGGTGACTCATCAGGCTGATTGTACGATGTTGGTCACATTCAGCTGTACCCAGTTTCTTAGGGATTGCAGTGTAGATGGACTTCTTCATATCTGTCGGAATCTCTATAGCATAGCATCCAATGTAATATCTAAACAAACCACTGAACTGTGCACATGACACTGTCACAATGATGGTCATGGAATATAATTATATAGATAACATTTCTTCCCTTATCCGGGTAAGTTTTTGCACTTTTCTACACTACTTTATACACTCTCCACTGGCTGCTTGTGCCACAGAGAGTAAATTATAAAATCAGTACCCTCTGTTACAAATGTCACCACAAAACTGCACCCTCCTACCTCTATGAATGTCTTAACCTGTACACTCCTTCACGTTCCCTCCGCTCTGCTTCAGATACCTTGTGCCTACGAATACATAGATTCAACCAATCCACCATTGGCCGCCGCTCTTTCTCTATTTCGGGTCCATCGACCTGGAATGAGCTCCCTCTCTCTCTTCGCCAGAAACCTAGTTATGACACTTTTAAATCCAGCCTCAAGACATATTTATTTCAAACCTAAGATTTTCCCCCTCCTGTTTCATATCAGAACTATCCCACCTTCACTAACCCATGTCCTATCACCCTGCTAAAGTATACGACCTGTGTGAGTGTGTGCTTTTGAAAAACATTTGACTATTGAAATTTTATTTCATAGATTTTGTCTGCAGCGCACCATGTTTGTAATATCTGTTTGTTTAAACTATTGATTATTTATCATTGATTGCATGACTGTCAGATTAGGTTGAATGCATGCGCTTTGATTTGTCTTTGCAAGATATAGCGCTATATAAGTTCCATTTATTATTATTATTATTATAATGTTGGCACTTCACCCTGAGGTTTTTTTGTTCATTTTCATGTAAACAGTCGGTGTTTACTGCAGGGGTACTCACAGTACCAAGGCCCTGTCCCTTCCCCGTCACACCCCCACCCCCCACCCCTTGCAGTTGGTCAACATCTCTCCTCAATTGGCACAGAGTTAGTATTGCGAGGCTCAAATTTCTCACGATTGCTATCAAAAACACTGTCTTCATCGTCAACATCATAACTCATTAAAAAGTTCTGTTGCTTCTTCAATAGTGAAAGTCAGATGTACCAAAGCTGTACTGCAAGCATGTGACATGCAAAACAGCAACAAACACATCAAAAACACTAAACTCATATGCAAACCAGCTGTAAATGATGTACAGCTATTGTAGCAGCTAAAGCCAACAATCTAAAATGATGAAGTGAGAATAAAGCAGAAAAGGAGGGCGAATGTGAAAGCAACTGCTGCGGTAGGGATAAATCTGCTCCCTGTCCACAGGAGGTAATTGCGTGGTACCCAGGGTAGAAAGTGTTAAAGGCTGCCTGTCAGCTGATGTCCTCCATAAAGTGCTTTCCTCATGCCATTAGGCCGTCCATTGTGGTTCTACAGTTATTTCCCTTTTCAATGCCAGAACAGATCATTGCAATCTAATTGAAAAGAAAGGCCAGATTTAGAATCCCCATTCATTTCCTTTCAAAGAGTACAGTGTTCCTCTGCTGAATCTCTTACAGTTTTTGCACTTGACTTTTGTTGTTAATCGTGACAGTCCTCAAATCCTCAAAATTCCCTGACACTGTCGAAGCTTTTCTTTTCATTTTTCTTTTGTATTAAAAGGGCCAAAGGCTTCATCAGGAGGGGAGCTTTACCTTGCAAAGCAGCCCTAGGTGACAAGTTCACCCTCTCAGACTGCTGGTTTGGAGTCAGCTGCATATTGTGTCATATGTTCCCCAGATAAAGCCCTGTTTACATGAAGGCCGATTTTTAATGTGAAAAACAAATATGGATAGGTTTGCAGATGATGGGGGAACGTGAGGGGTAATGGCAAGTATAAAAATCATGTTTCAGCTTGTAGAGCGAGTTGAAATAGTTGATTTTAAACAGTAATGGCTTGTGCTGCAGGTTCAGCAAATTTAGCTCAACCCCACTGCGGCCGCCCGCAAATGCCACAGTGAAAATAGAACTCAATTTTCCCGCTGATGCCCTCTAACGCTCACAAACACCTTCTTACTATGGGTGCCACCATTGTTGTTTACATAAACGAAACTGTCACAAGAGTTGTGCTTTGCGGTAACAAGATGCTGCCATGTTGTCTGCACTTTACTGTGTACAAAGCAGTAAGCTTTTAAAGCAGATTATGACTTTTCAAAGTTTGCTAAATATATTTTGTTATGGGCAATGGTCAAGATGTGTGAGCTTAGAGAGGATTTGGACACCTATAGAGCAGTTTTAAAGGCTTTTTCCATCAGAGTATTGTTAACCTCTTAACTGCCCAGTGCAAGTGCACCCTATATGCCAGGGAAGAAAATTCTTATGTACCACTTGCTATGTTCATGTCCCTCTTACTCAGAATTACTAAATGAATAATCCTGATAGTCTGCCCAATGAAAGTATATATACCGTAGATTGCTTTGAGGCAAGCTCAAATTAGTTAGCATGATATTTCAGTACAAAAATATATTTAAAACCTAAAAATTCGACAAAAAATAGACTTTCTTCATCACCACTGTCATTCTGAGGATCCCTCATCTCAATAATGTCAAGCATAAGTCCAGGAAAAATCTCATTCATTTTTTAAAAAATCCACTATCTCCTAAATAATACACGATCGTTTTCATCTCTGTCAGGTATATCTTAAGTTTTATTTGCCACTTTTTCAGCTGTGTAAAGTTATTGATACCTTAAAAAAGAAGTGTCAGCCATTTTGAACAAGAACTGCCTAAGCAGTCATGCATAAAAACACAAAATACAAGCTAAAAAGCGATCGTTTTTGCCACGGTTTTTGCATCTGGATGTTGCCAAGCAACAGGAGGGTGATCTCTTATAATTTTGGAGTTCTTTCCCTATAATTGTAGTTAAGGAAGCAGGCTTGTTTACTTCTGTTCAAAATTCCGAAAATTTTCAGGGTTGTAGGCATTTAGAGTGCACATTTAGCCCCGGAAAATTTCCGGGGTGGGGCAGTCTAGTGGTTAAGACTGATTGAACAGAGCCTAGAAGCTGTTCTTTACAAGTTCATTAGAAGAGATCGTGATTGCCATACCAATAGCAAAAAATGATGAGGTATCGTGATTATTTATTTATTTTTGGTAGACAACTCCATGAATGCAAAAATCGCCTCGTCCAGTGTGTACTTTATTTAATGCAGAGTGCAGGGAATAACAGTTCTTGCAGTAAAAGATAGTATAAATATATTTAATTGCTTTTGTGTGTGTGTAGTGACTACTTGAAAGGTGTAAAAATTACTTCCCTTGACAGTCCTGAATTGTGTGATGAATGTACTGGGTGACCTCAGGCTGCCATGAGTTAGTGTTAAGAAAGAGGTAGTGAAGTGTTTGCTTGTTAAAGAAATATAATGTTAAAGAAAGACAAAAAGAGAGATTTCAGTTGCCCTGTATAGTGCCATGTACAAGAGAGATTCCCTGAAATATCACTATGCCTCTTTATAGAAGAAGACAATGAAATGTAATGATGCTGCAAGTGCCTTTTCTTGAATGATCAATCATGTCATGCATGAGTAGAGTACCACCTAGTGCCTGTAGGTAGACAGTGAAGAAATGTGCAGGAAATGTAGGATTATATATTGTAGAGTTGTGCGGATGTACAGAATTGCAAGTGCTATAGTATATTGGGATTCCAAGTATTTTGGATGCCTTTTTCATAATTGTCTCAGTTTTTGTTTCATACTTTATCGTCTCTTTTACTCCGTCCATACTTCTTCTCTCTCATTGTGTCTCTCACCTTCTCTCTCTTTCTCTCTGTCTGTCTGTCTCTCTTGCTCTCTCTAGAGCTCTATCTCTTCACTCTAGCTTCTCTGTCCGTGTTTATCTCAGGGCGTCTGTCTTCACAGCATCATGCTAGTCCTCTCTTTTGACAAAGTCATCCAGTATCTTGTCTTCCACGTTGATGGACAGGCCTGTTACTGGCAGGTTTTTTTAATGTCTGTTCCTGTTCGCTTGCTTAGCTTTTATTGATTCCCGTAGAGCCATGTAATTACATGTTTTGGGCATGCTTGCCTTTTAAAATGTTCTTTTCTTAAAATGTATAGTGAAATGTATTTATATCCTAAGGTTTATGGTTTGTTGATAAAAAAAAATGTTGAATAGTCAGTGTATGAAAGTGACATGTTCTGTTTGATACTGGAATTTAAATTTTTAGTAATGTGTATCATGAAGTTGTACTAGTAATGCGTATCATAAAGTTGTACACATATACATGCGCATGTGCACACACACATGCATGTACACACATGCATGAAAAATGAAAGACAGAAAAATGAAGATCAAAATCTTCTCACCGTTGATGTATAAAGTCACTTAAAAAGTAATTATTCTAGTCACTTAAAAGTGTATACTGATGGATCTGTATTAGAAACAGGCAAAAGTGGTGCAGCATATGTGATTCCGACTTTAAAAGTACAAAGATCATTTCATTTAGGAGAACATTTGTCTATCGTTACTTCTGAATTGTTGCAATCCTTATGGCTTTGAATTTTTTGTCTGATACTGCTGTTGATGTTTGCCAAATTCTGTTTTGCGTTGACTCAAAAGCAGTATTAATGGCATTAAAGACATGGCATGGTAAAATAAAGAATGATATTGTATTTGAGATTAAATTCCTGATACATTCTGTTGCAAGCAGAAGCATCAGCATAACTTTTTGCTGGATCCCCTCTCATCATGGAATTTATTGAATGAACTGGTTGATTCTTTGGCAAAACAAGGTGCCTCTGAATACAGCACTGAAGTGTTTGCTTCTAGTCTCTCATTGTCGTATTATGAAATTCATTCTAAGTTAATGAAATGCATGCATTCTAAGATTATAAAAAAACAGTATCAGCAGTTTCCTTGCCCACGGAAATATGAAATTCTAATACATAAACTGAGATTAAATGCATGGAATACTAAATATTAAAAAAATGTAACATGTTGCTGTTCTGTTGCCCTTTCAATCCACCATTTATTGTTTGGTTGCCCAATTCTTTTTGACATGTTTACAAGAAGAGGTTTAGATATTCATAAGAAATATACCACTAGTCAAGAATTTTTATATGACTCTCAGCAATTCATAATATTAGTTGCTGAAGTCATATATTCTTCACCTGTAAAACCATTACTGTAATTATTTGCAGAATATATATATATATATATATATATATATATATATATATATATATATATATATATTATAAGGGTATATATATATATATATATATATATATATATATTATAAGGGTATATATATATATATATATATATATATATATATATATATATATATATATATATATATATATACACACACACACACCCCATCTCTCTCTCTTAAATATATATATATATATATATATTTAAGAGAGAGATGGGGTGAGTGAGAATAGGTACTTTGGTATGAATGTATGTTTGTCCGTCATGTCTGATGATGACCTCCAAAACAGCAGAGGAGGCAGCTGCTGTTTTGGAAACTGGGCAGAAATTTGATTATAGTGGAGATGCCTTGCCCACAGCACATCCCCACTCTTCTCAGCCAAGTGGGCATAAGGACAGTCAGCATTGGAGATGCTCTCCAAAGGCCAACCAGCCCCCAGGGCTGCAGCACATAAGGACTGTGTGAGTCAAGCCTCCTAGTCAGAGAGTCATAGTCGATCACTAAAGACTAAGCTGTAAAGTGGAAATTCCATGAGTGGGAAAGCCACTGGTCATACAGCCTCTCACCTTGCTGTTGCCCCCAGCGTATGAATGTGGGTGTGTCTAAATCACCATGTAGTGAATAGACATTAAACAAAACAAAACAAATGCGAACGCACACACACACACACACTCTCACTCACTCACTCACACACTCAATCAGTAATATATATATAATTGAATGGCAATTTTGAGAGGAAACTGGAATCTTGCAAGTAATGCCATCACCATTTTGAAAATGAACACTAATTTCTTCACAGAGTCTCAAACTGTTCATTGTATATAACATGAACAGTTGTACCTGAAAACATTTTTTTTCAGAAGGAACTAGTACAGTTTGCACAAATAGGGGAATACTGTGGTGTAGTGTGACAAATACTGATTTGAAATGATATAATGACAGACCGAGGCCTTAGAAATTACAAGATATCCATTGTTTTGACAGTTTTATTGTCAAAAGGATTTTTTTTTAAATATGTGATGATGTAATAGTTTGTGTGGAGTGTTTTGTCTGGAGTCATGGGAATCATGCTGATTTGTTTTATTAGTGGTTTTCACTTGACATGCATAGTTTTTGTTGTTGTTGTTTTTCTTTTTTAAGTTGAATACAACAACCTGTATAATTTTGAGGATGAAATTGTATGGTAGATGTATTTTTTCTAAACAAAAAGTTGTTTCTTGCAGACTTGAAGATTATGGGGAAAGTAAGGATAGGAAAGGATTTGTCTGTACAGATTTCTGCATGTTGGGACTTTTGTGTTTAGATTTCCTTTTGGGTTTTCTTGTGTATGTGTGCATGCATTTGTGCGTGTCATGCATGCATGTACTCACACTTGCATGCATTCCAACATGAGTTTGTGATGCCCCTATGTATGTGGTATCATGTGTGTCTGTGTGTGTATGTGCACATGCTTGTACATACATATCTTTTCTGGACATCTTTCTGAGATCTACCAAAAGTGTCATCATAAGCCGTGCAGGCCTCTAAGCATTTTATCATAGCTGCCAACCCTTCCAGATTTTCCAGAATTCTTCCGAATTCGAATCTGGGTTCCAATTTTCTGTTTTGCATAAAAATATTCCGGTTTTCAAAATTTTCTTCTTTCATATTTTTGGGTGTGTTGTGTCGTCAGCTGCCCTAGGGCCAGAGGAGCCAGTCCAAGTGAACTGTTAACAAAGTGTTAACTTTAGCACATAGAAGAAATCTCCATCACATATTGGCAGTTTGTAGACCAGAATTTCTTCTCCAACTTCAGTCTGGTTGAATCTCTAAGTATATTTGCTTAATGGATGGTATATTTTCTTAATGTGTGGTTTAACCCTTTACCATTCGCATTTCTTACAGAGAAACTCTCTGCAGTATTCGGAAATTTACGCTTTTTTTTCAGAGAATAAGGTACCTCAAGTACACATAGTCCTGTACAGTTACTATTGTTCGCAGAGCAGTCATATTTGGCCAAAGTATTCATATGATGCCATACTTTGTTCTGCACCCCAAGATGTGTGTCCTACCTACATGTGTCGTGCTGCTGTCCCCTCTTTGTCACCAAATAAAGGTAACATTGCAGTGACATTATGCTGTTAGTCTACAACTACCCTCTAACATGCGCAATATAGGTATGTGATTAAAAAAAATAATATGTGTGGTCCTGCCTGAATGTGTCCCCCATCGCATCCACCATCATGGTAATCCAATCGAACATTCACACGTCACAAAATTACTGTCACCAAGTCTACACTTCCTCAGTGGAAAGTATTCAAACATATTGAAAACGACGTTGACTAACGCGCGTATATACATTATTTACAAATAATTATATGCTGACGCCTACTATTTACAGACACTAGTGTGTCCTTCACCAATAGCCAGTTACGTGGCTGTCACAATGCAGGTGTCACAGCCAGTGTCACGTCCAGGTGTGTTGGCGTGTTTCTCAGGTGAAAATACTGATTAATTTTGAGAAATCTGGTTTTCGTCATATTATTACTGATCTGTGACTCAGAAAATGTCAAAAGCAGTAGACCAGTAGAGATGAAGCCTTGGCAAACGCTTGATCCCCATTATGATCAAAACTGACAGGTAAGCCCAAATTTCATCAGGTGTTGTTTCTGTCCGTAATGGATCTATGACTAAGCCTTTCACAGCGATCTTTTGCCTGGCTTAATTGTTAGTTTCATCTGCTACAATTTGAAAAAAATGTTGGGGCACAAACAAAACAAAGTAATCTAAGAGCTTGGCATTCAGTGGGAGAGTTTGTGCCGGCCCAGTCGGCAGCGTAAAGTCTTGCACTGAGCAAGGCACTTGTGCGCTGCGCCATGTCGTCTGCTATGAAGCCAACGGAGTGTTATCCTCAGCATCACTTTCCGACTCACTACCTTCTCCTATTTCATCTCTTTCTTCTACATCTACTTCAACATCGGATTCAACATTTTATTCTCTTTCAAACTGTTCCACTTGAGCCAAATAGCTTCAATTTCCACATCAGTTTATTCCTCCCAAATTGTGTGCTCAATCTTTGCTGCCATTTTTAGCTACAAGAAAGCGTGGGAAAGACAAAGCCAGTCACTGGCCAATTTCTTGTGAAAGGGAGGCTGTGTAGCACTGACTTTGGTGCCCATTCCTTCCTCAGTTTATGCTGACCTCAGTGGAATGTTCATTCATTGTGTGCGTGTACTAGGTAGAGCTTAGTGCGTGAGGGAAAATCCCCACTAGGCTGAAATGACGTCGGGCGGGCTGCGGCGGGCATAAATATATGCGGGTGAGCGGGCAGCGGCGGGCTACGGCGGGTAAAAATGGGAAAGGGTTAAAAAAAATGTATTGTGGTTTTCATTTCAGGAGATGAGAAATTTGCTTGTCTAAATATAAACAGTACTTCAGCTTCAGGGGGCTGTGCCCCCTGACTCCCGCTTTTATGAGAGGGGGGCATAGCCCCCCTCCCAAACCTACCCCCCACCAGGATTCCTATTTTTGAGTCTCAGAGGTGGGCAGCTATGATTTTAGGGTTTTGATACCAGATTTAGCATATGAATCTCAATACCCCTATTTTTCAATAGAGAAGAATTGTCGTCTGATGGAACTGAAGATAGGTTCTTTCTTCAAATTACAATTATATGAACACCAGCTATGTTCATGGGATAATACAGGCATATCTTATATATCATGTTAATTGTTGTTTGTGTTACCTACCTACCCAATATAAAGGGTGAGACATTTGCGTGTATAGCTGTTTTCAAGCACCTCGTCATATAGGCAGACATACTGTAGCTTCAGAGGATAATCATATTAGTGGCATGTACACATGTCATGTGATCACATGAGATTTGTGGAAAAACACATTACATTTTAGCCATAAGCCTCACTCTTGGTATGATGCCTTTGCTCTGTGAGTGGCTGTACGCCCATGTTTTCCCCATAGCTATGTGTGGCAGAATCTTCATTTCACCAATGTTGTAATGAAACCAAAAATAGCACCAAGAAGAAAGAAGTGAGATCACCAATATGATCTACCATCACCAGAAGATCCAGACACCAGCAGATACAGACACCAGCAGATACAGACACCAAAAGATACAGACATCAAGAAGATACAGACTCAGAAGACAGACTCAGAAAATACAGACTCAGAAGATACAGACACCAGCAGATATTTATTTATTTATTCTTTAATATCGAGGATAATGGAATAACAGGGTTCGTACAAATCTTAAAAAGCCCTAAAAGGCCCTGATTTTTGAAGATCCAAAATAAGGCCCCTAAAAAGCCCTAAAAATGATACCTATGGCCCTAAAAAGCCCTAAAATTGGGAACCATGAGTGAGAGTTTCTGTTGAAATGTAGATTAAACAAATACACAAAAAACTTACGAGAAATGAAAGCAAGAAGGGTGTCCAAAGATCATATTATCGCCGATAGAGCCTGTCGTCTGCTATTTATGTCGCGCCACCTATTTTGCCAAGGGAGGTAATTTGCCTCCATTGGAAGTGCATATTCCTTTGCTTTTCACCAGTTATTTTTTACATGCCGAAAACTACCTACCCCTATGGTATGCCCGTAATTTGCTTGGAAAATGATGTTTAACTATGAAACTGCAATCATGAGTCAAAAACATACCAGTTTTCTGTTTACTGCCCTACAGTCCTCTACGAGATTTGTCAATTTTAGCACAGCTGCACTGTGAATAGCAAGGCCTATTGTTTCTCCTGTGGGCAGTTTACAAAATGGCAGTCAGTGATAGAGTCGTGTGTCAGAATGGGAATACAATAAAACCTGTAGCCAGATCTATTCTTTATTTGAGGAGATTATCCCACAGATTTCCTGCAGAACACATACAGAAACGAATCCAGTTCATAAGGCAAGTCACAAATGCCTGAATATTTACAAATGTACAGGAAAAATACAAATATTATTTGAATATTTTCCACCACTCAATGTAGTCGATTCAGTTGACTTTACTTTAAAATTCGCAGATTATTCAGTTATTGGCCAACTTGATTTGAAGATTCTTGCTTAAAAAGAAAAAACCTATGGGGAGAGGGTGTTGGCATCCTTTTCAAGCCAGTGTTAGGCCCACCTCTCTGTCTGCATTGACGATACGGGACTTGTGCATGTATTCATAGTGAAGAGAACTTGCATCCAGCAGCCTCTCTCTCTGTCTTTCTGTCTCTCTTGTGCATGCATGCGTGTGCATGCATGCACGTGGTGGGTGTGTGTGTGTGTGTGTGTGTGTGAATGCCTGCATGTAGGCATGTGTGAGATTGAAATAAAATAATGAATTTGGAAGAGGCACTGTGACTGTGAGGGTATTGTTATTACAGTTCTAGTACCAGGCAACCATCTGCATCTTTGATAAGGCAAGGAGACTAGTTCACAAGTTTGAGGGATAGTGTCTTTTAAGTTCACTTTGCTAGCTGTTTGTGAAAAACATCTTAGAATCAGAGACACTTATTTCAGTTTTTACTTTACTTCGTATTTCAAGACATGGACTCTTCCATCACACCATGGATGTTTTACTGTGTGAGGATTTTCATTCATTGTAGTATCTATGAGTGAAAGACATTTTATTCTAGAACTTCACTCGAATTTGTGTCAATAATCAATATCCAACATGCAGTTGTAGACAAGAAGACTTTGCTTACATGAGTTTGAGATTAGTTTATCAATGTAAACGTGTACACAGGTTGATAAAATGTACTTTGATACCCTGTGGCTAGGCCCTAAATTTGGAAATAATGGCCCCTAAAAAGCCCTAAAAAGGCCCTAAATTTTTTCCAACCAAGTCTGTATGAACCCTGTCCAGTCCCCATGTGTATGCGGTTGTGTAAATTTTGTCATCTGTTTCCACCGGCACACAATGGCCTACTCTTCCGAAAAGCGGAACAGGATTTAACATGTGCGCAAGATGTTCTGTATGCGTTCGAACACGGGGCCTCGGTTTATAGTCTCATCTGAAGGACACCAAGAAGATACAGACTCAGAAGACACACACCAGAAGACATGGACATTGACATGTTGAGTAGTTTGAGGACCACTCTCAAATCAAACTCTCATTGAAGGTTCATGTTGAGTAGTTTGAGGAACACTCTCAAATCAAACTCTCATTGAAGGTTCATGTTGAGTAGTTTGAGGAACACTCTCAAATCAAACTTTCATCGAAGGTTCATGTTGAGTAGTTTGAGGAACACTCTCAAAACAAACTTTCATCAAAGGTTCATGTTGAGTAGTATGAGGAACACTCTCAAAACAAACTTTCATCGAAGGTTCATGTTGAGTAGTTTGAGGAACACTCTCAAAACAAACTTTCATTGGAAGTTCATGTTGTAGTATGAGGAATACTCTCATCAAACTTTCATTGAAGGTTCATGTTGAGTAGTTTGAGGAACACTCTCAAATCTAGACCAATGAAGTGAATGATAACTGGCCATATGATCCATGTCTTCCCACAGAGATCAGTGGTAAGTAGTACACCCTGACCCTAATGCTGAAATATCCTACAGACATGTTTTCACTGACATTGTGGCACCCAAAACCTACTGCATCAGGCATCAGGTGGTTAGTTCACTTTTTTCTTCTGTTGCAGAGAAAAATTCACTTGCCATGATCAGATAATCATATAATGTGTGATGCAGCACAGGTATCATCTTTAGATCACTGATAGTTGCTTGCCCTTCAGAGGCCTTCTGACCAGTTTTTGAGTAGAAGATTTAGTTACTGAGATTTGGGTTTTTAGTGGGGGGGGGGGGGGGGGGGGGATCCATCATGTGATGTGCTTTTTGCTGACGTGAAACTAGTCTTGAATGTCTGAATTAAAAAAACCACCCTTGACTGTGACTGAAACAAGACAATTTTTTTCTGTCAGTCTTCCAAAGTACCTGAAGTGCCGATGTCATGGACTGAATGCTCTTTACTGAGCACAGTTTTGGATAAAGTGCCATGATTCTGGTCATCTACATCAGCATTTAGTCTTCTTCACCTGATGTGAGTGTAATGGAGCAGAGGCTGAACTGGCAGTAGATATTTATCCTGTGACTGTGAGGCACATCTGGCATGTAAAGCCTGTTGGTATTGGAACATCCCACACAGTGCTTCAGTTAGGAACACCCCATGATGAAGATCAAAAGTTTAGGGAACTTCGGTGACGAATACTGCATATAAAATCATAATCTTCCATTCAGAATAAGTTTGGTTGAATGTTTATGATAATTCTGGAGAGTATGTGACTTATATTTTTCCAGAATTTTCTGCCAGAATGGTGTCTGTTTCTGCTTCCTTTATTCATCTCAAAATGTACACCATTCTGATTCACAAGTCCCAGATTGTTATGAAAAAGACTGCATTTTTGTGTGTGGATGATTGTGCATGTTTAGTGTGTATGGTAAAAGATTTGATAAATAAAGAGTTACAAAGGGGAATTTATAGTCAGACTTTGAGAGTTTATAGACTTGAGACTCAAGAATACTATATTATCTCAAAATGAGAAATTATGATTTGCATAAAATAGTCTCACATGGGCAACCATGAATTTGTACAGCATCAATGCAAACCTGATCAGAGTCATCAAACAGCTGTACAGCGAGGCCACCAGTGCAGTGTACTACAACAACAACATTGGAGATTGGTTTCGAACAACAGTTGGAGTAAGGCAGGGCTGTCTACTCTCGCCCACTCTTTTCAACATCTTCCTTGAGAGAATCATGGCTGATGCACTGGAACATCATGAAGGATCAGTCAGCATTGGTGGCAGGACGATCACAAACCTCCGCTTCGCAGATGACATTGATGGAATAGCAGGATCAGAAAAAGAGCTTGCCAGCCTAACAGAACACTTGGATAAGGCCTCCAAAACATACGGCATGGAAATCAGTGCAGAGAAGACCAAACTGATGACTAATAACACCAACGGCATTAGCACTGATATCAGGGTTAATGACCAGAAGCTGGAAACAGTTCAAAGCTTCAAGTACCTGGGAGCCATTGTATCCGACCAGGGATCCAAGCCAGAAGTAGTATGCAGGACTGCACAGACAATAACAGCTTTGTCAAAACTAAACACCATCTGGAGAGATAAGAATATCTCACTTATCTCCAAGATCAGACTAATGCGCTCCCTTGTCATATCCATATTTCTGTATGCCTGTGAATCATGGACCCTGACTGCAGATTTGGAGAGAAGAGTACAGGCAGTGGAGATGAGATGCTTTCGGAGACTCCTTGGCATCTCCTACAAAGACCACATAAGCAACGAAAGCGTGCATAACAGAATCCAGCAAACCATTGGACCCTATGAGAACCTTCTAACGATCGTGAAAAAGCGTAAACTTAAGTGGTATGGGCATGTCACAAGATCCCAAGGAATTACAAAGACAGTTTTGCAAGGCACTGTCCAAGGAGGAAGAAGAAGAGGCAGACCAAGGAAGAGCTGGGAGGATAACATCAGTGAATGGACAGGCCTAGAACTCAACAAAACCCTGAGAAAGGCAGAACAGAGAGAGGAATGGAGGGAACTGGTTGCTGAGTCTTTGAGGGTGCCCCCACGGTCGTCAGACTACGGGACAGATAGATAGATAGATAGATAGATAGTCTCACATCATGTATTAATAAATACATATTAAAGAATAATATACATATGAGTGTATTGGTTTTATTGTTTAAATAATCAAAGATGTATGTTTTGGTAAGTGATTGTGAAACCATTTGTGGCATAATAATTTTTGTTATTTGCTGAAAAAAATATTTACAATATGCATAAGTTTTTGAAGCTTCCATTTTAATGAAAAAGTCAGAATATACTTCTGTGTGTGTGTGTGTGTGTGTGCGCACGCGCGTACGTGCGCATACTTTTTTTAACAGTTATTTCAGATCTGTTTGGAGTCACTCCATACTGGCCCTTTGTTTTTTTTGGTTTTTTTGGTCAAATGTTTCTCATCCCTAAAAAAGATCTGGTTTTCCAAATATTTTTAACTTACTAGACATTTAACTCAGATTTTACCATCTGTTTTAAGTATATAGATTAATTGCATGTTGTTTTTTTCGTTCAACTTAAAACCGATTTATCAAAGGGAGGTTTGCATATTCGTATGGGTTCTGTGTGTGTAGCGGACTTTTTGTCTTTTGAGAGGGAAGGTAGAGTGTGTTTGTTTTAATTTAGGTTTTATTTTGGGGTTTTTTCTTCTTTTAACCTTTTTTTTCTTCTGATGTTAAGGTTTTTGTTTTGATTTCAGTTTTGTTTTTCTAATGTTCAGGTTTATATTTTGCTTTTGTCTTTTTATCCTTCATTTTGTCTGATGTTTTTAATTATTTTAGCTAGTTGTCCTGGTAGATATCTGAAATAAATCCAAGTATTGATATCTTGTGTGATTGTTCTGCCCATTCATTTTTCCATCCATTCAGCCTACAAATGCATTTATGAACCAAAATTGGGACTGGTTGATATAAGTCTAAGCCATCCATCTTTTTTGTTAATGTAAATCAACTTTTTTCTCCTTTTGGGTTTGTTTTACTTCATGCATGTGTGTATGTACATTCTTTATTATATTATTTTTTTGATATTTGAGATAGCTTTTTTAAATTAAGGTTTGTCATTTTGTGTGCTTATACTGCATGGTATTATTTCCTTGTTGTGATAATAATGACTGTGTTTGTTACCACCCTCCCCATCCCCTTTTTGGTTGCAATAATGTTTATAATTCATGTGAATCTCATTTGTTATGTTTAGTGTATTTGTTCTTATTTACCAAAGTATAGCAGTGAAGCAATATTTAAACCACAGTTTCTGTTTTTGCTTTTGTGTGTTTGTTTTAACAGTATCGAGTAGCATGGTTGTGACTAATGTCAGATTTAAAGTTTCTATTTTTGTTGTGAATCATGAATGATTGCCGATACTTTTTGAGCTGGTTGTCCATAGAGCTGCTGATTGATTGCTTGGTGTTATTGACTTTTCTTTTTTTTCTAATTGCTTACTTTTTTTTTCAAAATATGAATGGTAAATGAGTAAGTATCAGGAAAATAGTTTGAAGCAGTATTGCGTTTCTTTTTAATAGCTTTCAACTCCATCATAGATGTTTTCTTTGCTAGGATTATCCTTAAAAAAAAGAAGTATCAACCCATGTATTGTTGAATTATCAGGTGTTTAAAAAAAAAAAATTTCATTATGTATGTAGTAATTGTGTATTTTTTTTATTATGTTCATTAGAAGTCAAATTCTAAGTCATTTTATTATTGCAAGGCAATTGTGTAATTATTATGGTCGTTAGAGTTGCTGGTTGCTTTTTTATATTTTTTTTTAAGACAGTATAAATGTAAAATTTGT
This sequence comes from Rapana venosa, assembly GCA_028751875.1. NCBI lineage: Eukaryota > Metazoa > Mollusca > Gastropoda > Neogastropoda > Muricidae > Rapana > Rapana venosa. The sequence continues at coordinate 54,991,319 of CM054144.1, forward strand.
ATTTCAAGTTGACGGTTAGCCTTGATGGTAGCTTTAGTTCTTCATGTTATCAATTATTGTGTGGAATTTTTGTGGGTTTAAAAAAAAAAATTTTTCATGTGTTTTGCGTATGCTTTAATACAGACTTCCCCATTAGAAATGTAAAGTTTGGGTATTTGTGTGCAGTCTCATGTGTGCATTGCATGCACATACAGATGCATGTTTGTATGTACTCCTATTATATATGTCCAGGTATTTGCTTTTACACACACACATGCCCATGCACATGCACACACACACGCACATACACACACTGACCAACCGACTGACTGAGATAAAAGAACTGTATGTGCATTATCCTAAAAGTAGTTTTCTTCCATGTTGTTTTAATATTTTGTTCTGAACTGCCTCAAATCTCAACAGTCAGTCAGTTTTCCACTTAATTCTGATAATTTTGTTTGTTTGAATGTGTGTAAGTTCACAGGGACAAGTTGCAATAGATTGCATTCCGTCCTCCAATGTATGGATGCAACATTCTGTCTGATTCCAGTTTTTGCCATTGTGTCTACTTTTGTCAGGTGTGCTTTACTTTCTGAAACTAAGTTTTGCTGAAATTTTAACTTTTGAAACTTAAAAAAAAAAAAAAAACAATTCATTTCATGCACTGCCGCCTCTTTGCTGTTCCACCACCCCTCTTCCCCCCATTTTCTATTTTTTGTTACTTCCCAATCCTGTAGGGATGGGATAGCTCAGTGGTCATAGCACTTGCTTTTCCCCAAGCCAATGTTAAGCAGCATCGAGCGTGGTTACCAAGTGCATGAGTGACCGATTGCATGCCTTGGCTTCAGTACAGTCTCATAGTTCACCCAGCTGTAAATGGGTACCTGCCTTTTGGGGATCAGGGAAGGTAAAGTAGTGAGGTAGAGGAGATGGGTACCATCCTCGACGCCTCGCTCCCCTACGACCACATAGGTTATGGGACACCTCTACCTTTTAATAATGTATATTTCATTTGCACTGAATTTTACTTCTAAGTCAGGACATTCAGTTCTAAAAGATCTGATGCTTTTCTTGTACATCCTTTTCATTTTATTTTGCTTTATTCTATTCTCTTTTAGTTTTGTTTTATTTCATCTCACTATATTTTATTCTATTTTTCTTGATTTTTTTAGATTAAAAAAGTTAGTTGTTTTTGATTTATATGTGAACTATGATTTAGTAGTTTATTTCATTTTGTTTTGTTTTATTTTATCAATTTTTTTCCTTTCATTTTCTTGTATTTGCATTTTATTTTATTTCATTTGACTTATTAAAAGAAATAAACAATGAACAAATATACATGCATCAAAACAAACAACTGTACCTTAAAATTTGGAGAAACAAGACTTCAGCACTATATTATATATGTATATTTGTTCATTGTTTATTTCTTTTCTTTTCTTTTCTTTTATTTCATCTCTTTCTGCCTTCTTCCTTTTTTCTTGGCCGATTTTTCAGTTTTGTTTATTTGGTTTTATTTCTACTTTTGTAAAAAATAAGAAAGAAGAAAGATTTATGTCAAGATGTAGATAAAGCAATGAATGGAGGGCTTAGGGAAATGCAGGTGGTATGGAAAGTCTTAACTGTTATGGAGTTTAATTGTATTATTAGCTGTATATGCTGGGATATGTTTTTTAAAGGGCTCTGGTCTTGTATATTTTTTCTTGTTAGACTCCGTTAACATCAGATTTATTTTCTTTCTTTCTTTCTTTTCTATTCTTTTTTTTCTTTTCCCTGCATATCACTGTTTTGTTGGTTTCATACAACAGTGGGATATATATTGACTTGAAGTACCAACTAGTTGGTTTTGATACACCTGTGTACTGATTCTCTAATTTTAAAACGTTCTTATTAATTTATTTATTTATCTATTCTCGTTGCTGCTAGCAGTATTTAGCACTGAGCACTCAGTTAATGTATAATTAAATTTTCATTGTCTGAATCCGATCCAGTAATGGTCAGCGCAATAAAAAGATTTTACATATTGTGTCTGTTGTTGGATGTGCTTTTTGGTAAATGGTTTGGCACTCATTGTTTCATTGTATATTTTTGAGTGTGTGTGTGTGTGTGTGTGAGTCAAAGTGAAACTTTTATTTTCAGATGGAAACAAGACATACTTTTGAAAGCAAGTTCCTTATACATTCTCTTCTTCTAAAGGTATTGGGTACATTTTTGCTGGGTGCCAGCACATTGCAGTCTTCACTGGAATGAGTTGACAGATTCCTTAGCAAAACGCGGTGCCTCAGAATGTACACGTGACATAGTGATTAATGGTGCAAGCCTAAGTTTACTATCATTTGAAAATATTTCAATTCTTGCAAACTCTGTGAGCACAAAGTCTTTTACACTTCATTTTGATTATGTGGGTTTCCCACAAAATATACAAATTATAATTCATAAACTACGCCTGAATGCTTGGAAAACTAAATATTCCAAAAATGTTCTCTACACTTGTTCTGCTTTTATAATTATCAGTCCATCACATATTGTTTGATTGCCATGTCCTCAATGCCTCATATAAAAGAAAAGGAATAGATTTCAGTAAAAAATATGGAAATATCCAAAGTGTTCTGTATGATCTGAGTTGCATGTCCTAGTGTCAGTTGCAGAAATTATATGCCAGTCACCATTAGGAGAGTTACTGTAAACTAAATCTCTTGAACTTACCAATATTCACAATATTCTTCACCTTTCCGTCCCCCCAACTGTTGTTTGTACATTCTTAACGTGAATGTATAATTGTCTGTCTAAATTACCTTGTAGTGAATGGACATTAAACTGATCAGAAGAAGAAAACACACACACACACAACACACACACCACACACACACTCGTCTAATATCACTGAGAGTGAACAGAAATAAAATCGAAGACAACAACAACAACACACACACACACCTGTAAGAAAAACGGCCAAAATTTGGGGTATGCGAGTATGGGAATCACAAACAGAAAACAAAGAAGATAAGAAATGGGAGAAGAAAACTGATTGAAAAGAAAAGCAAGTGGCATCCACGGGGAGAGGGAGAGAGCGGAGTGGGGGTTGTGGGCAGGAGTGGGTCAGGGATTAAAAAAAAAAAATATTGGTGCATGCGTCCAATACATCACAGAGAAGGAAACAATTAGTATAGCAGTGAAATCATGACACAAGACAAACGAAGTAAAATTAACTACTGGTCATCATCATCATCAACCATTACACCCAGTGTAGTGTAGGGCAGCAACAAAGCGCTTCCACTCCTGCCTATCCTGGGCCAACCTAGTCACTGATCCCCAAGAGTGCTGCATGGCCTTCATCTCACTTTCTACAGTCCTCCTCCACGTTGCTTTTGGTCTTCCTTTCTTTCTCCTTTCTTCTGGGGTCCAGTGCAATGCTGTTCTTGTGATTGACTGTGGGTCTCTTCGGAGGATGTTCCCAATCCATTTCCCACCGTCGTCTGGTGATGATGGTTCCCATGTCTTCCTGCCTGCATCTCCGTAGTAAGTCTTCATTGGAGATCTTCTCTGGCCAAAAGATCCGGAGAATTCTTCGTAGGCATACGGTGTGAAAGGATCGAAGTTTGGTAAGATCCGCTTCCGTCATCCTCCAGCACTCAGAACCGTACAGGAGCCTAGATACAACACAGCTCTGGTATAGCTTCAACTTGGTGTTGGTGCTGTACTGAGTTGATCTCCAGATATTGTTCATCTCCCTAAACACAGTCCTAGCCTTGCCCAGTCTGTTGTGGATTTCCTCTGGTTTAATAATAATAATAATATATGGAATTTATATAGCGCTGAATCTTGTAAAAAACAAATCGAAGCGCTTGCACTCAATCATTTACAGGCATGCAACTCTCCTTAAACATAATGAACAACAGATTTCAAATCCATGCGCACGCACGCACACACACACACACACACACACACACGGAACAACACTTAGAAGGTGAAAGATGCTGTTGAAAATTAGGGACAGATATGTGGGGGGAAAGTCTCAGGTAGGAAATAAGTGTGTTTTGAGGCTGGATTTGAAGGTATCAAGAGAAGGCTTTTGGCGAAGTGAAAGAGGGAGGTCATTCCAGGTGGACGGACCAGAAACAGAGAAGGAGCGACGGCCAACAGTGGTTTGTTTGAATCTGGGTGTTCGAAAGCACAAAGTATCTGCGGCTGAACGAAGGGAACGGGATGGAGTGTACAGGTGAAGACAGTTACAGAGATAAGAGGGTGCAGATTTGTGGAGACATTTGAAAGGGGGTATTGATTTTATACTGCAGTCTTTGTGAGACAGGCAACCAGTGAAGAGATCGCAGAAGAGGAGTGATGTGTTCAGATTTTTTCTTTCTTAGGACCAGTCGAGCTGCAGAGTTTTGTATGCGTTGAAGAGAGTGGATAGATGATGCTGGTAGGCCAGCCAAAAGAGAATTACAGTAGTCTAAACGTGAAAGAGTGAGAGATGTGACAAGCTTGGAAGTTGCATCAGTGGACAGATACTTGCGAATCGCGCTTATGCACCGTAATTGATAGTAGCAAGACTGGCAGGTCTGGGTGATGAATTTGTTCATAGAGAGTGTGTTGTCAAGAACTACTCCTAAATACTTCACAGAGTTGGACAAAGGAACTGACGTATTGCCGAATTCTAATGAAGTTTTTGCGATAGAGGAAAGTTTATGTTGGGTCCCTATGAGCATGGCTTCGGTTTTATCGGCATTAAGTTGTAACTTGTTCTGAGTCATCCAGTTTTGAATGTCTTGAAGGCAGTAGGACATATTTGTCAGGAGGGAAGGCAAGTTTTCAACAGTATCGCTGCACTGAAGCTGAGTATCATCGGCATAGAAATGATGATCAATATGGTGGTTGTTTATTATATGTGAGAGTGGAGCAGTGTAGAGAGTAAAAAGAACAGGGCCCAGGCTGCGGGACTCCACATTCCTTTATGACAGGTTTTGATTGAATTTTGTTTACAATAACTTTCTGGAACCGGTCTGTGAGGTATGAAGTAAACCAGGTGAGGGCTGTGCCGTTAATACCAAACGTATTTTGGAGGCGAGAAAGAAGAATTGAGTGATCTATGGTATCAAAGGCTGCAGATATGTCAAGAAGAGTGAGGAGGGAGATTTTTCCTGCATCAGACGCAAGTAGAAGTGTATCTAAAGTGTGGACTAGGGTGGTTTCGGTGCTGTGGTTGGGGCGATAGGCAGACTGAAAAGTGGGAAGAAGATCATTGGAATGAAGGTGACTGTTGAGCTGTTTGAGAACAACTTTGTCTAGTACTTTAGTGAGAGCTCAAAGGGTCTAAGTTTGAGTAAGCCTATAAATTCTTAGAATGTTGGGATCGTGGTCGTGCTTTTCAGTAGAGGTGGACTATTCGTGTTTAAGAGCTGATGGAAAATTTCCTGAACTTGAAGAGATGAGTTTACTATTTTAGTGATAATTGGCACATTTGTGGGAGGCATTGTGAGGAAAACAGGAGCAGGTATGGGATCAAGCTTTGTAGTACGCCTTGATGTTATAGGCATTTCCTCAGAATTGTCATGATTTCTTTTTCATTGTGGCGATGGAACGAAGAAAACGATTGAGGAGTCGCCAGTGAACTGGGGATCAGAGGGCAGGATGAGAATTAGTTCTGATCCAGTCTGGACGGCGTATGTTTCGACTTTTTGATACTTTCAATGTTTGATGATGTGCCAAGGTATGTGAATCTTGTCTGTCTGGTCGGCAGGTCAGGTCCATTCACTTTCACCGGGGCTGGTGTGTTCACAGTGAGCGTCATGGTCTCAGTTTTCTTGGTGCTAATACGATGCCCCACTTGCTGTCGAATGTTTGGAGGTTGCTGGGCTTCTGGGAAATGTTGGTGTTGTGTGTGACAGCAGCGCCAGGTCATCGCCAAAGTCAAGGTCGTTCTAGGTTTGAGAACAGGCTCCAGCGTACCTCTTGGGGTATCTTCTGTCGTCTTCCTCATAACCCAATCAATGGCCAGTATTGAAGAGAACAGCCTACCATCACACCATCCTTGTCTTACTCCAGTCTTCGACTATGAAGACAGTGTTGCTATCGCCCCACAGAGCATTTGGAAGTGTTGTCGTAGTAATAAGATCGTGATAAGGTGTACCAGTTTCGAGGAATGCCATAGTGTCGATGGTGACTCCAAAGGCCTGTCTCTGTGTATGTTGTCAAATGCCTTTTCGAACGTACAAGTTCACATACAGTTGTCCTTTGCACTCTGTGCACCGGATCGAGGATGTTTACTGAGCAATGGCTTGATGATGTTTTATACATCCCTCTCGTTACTTCCTGACCTGCTTGTTCCTTCCTCAGTGCATCGTCCACTAGCGTCATGATATTCTTTCTGATGATGACGCTTGTGCAGTATTTGATCGGGACATGGACAAAAGATTGATTCCACTCCAGTTGTTGCTGTCCCTCAGGGTTCTTTCTGGGATTTGCCTAGCACGCCCTTGGTCCAATCGTCACGGTACGTCTCAGTTCTTCATGCAGCTATGTGAACAGGTGTTGCTGTATGCGCGCTGCTAGTCAGGAATCTGCCTTGAATAGTTCGGCACCAAGGTTGTCCTGGCACTCGGTGACTTGCGCGTATTTGCAGGTCTTGATGGCAGCCCCACTTATCTCTTCTTTGTTGGGGGAATTGACTTCAATGTCTAAGTCTTTTGTAGCCTTCTGGGATGTCGGCTGCTGTCTACGGCAGGTGGTGGTAGCGTGAGACACTTCTGGAAGTGTTCAGCCACATCTTTCTTCTTGTCTTTCTTGTTGTCAACAGTTTCGTTTTTTCTGTCTGTTCCTGATTGTGTCCCCAGTGCTTCTTAAAATTTGTTGCATACTTTCTTGGTGATCTTTATCGTAGCATTCCTACCTTGCTCTCCTTGGGCCGCGGCCTCTTATGCCTCAGCTGCCAGCTGGTCCATGGCTCTTCTCTTTGTCACGGCGTGCGATGTCTCTTCTCTTTCCGTGGTGCCTCTTGTAAAAACTTTCCTGCCTCTCTCGTAGCCGTGCGAGTTTTAACTTGCAGAAGTCTTTTGATCTATCTCTTTCTTTGATGGTAGCGTGGGTGCTTCTTGTTGGATCCAGTCAGTGATTGGTCTTCTGCTTTTGATGACCGATGTTCTCCTTGCTGGCCTTCATGTACAGTTTACAGATCTGCTTCCATGTCGCATTATGTCATGCTGTTTGTCATGTTTTGAGGATGTGTATCTGTTACCTCTGGTAATTGTTGATGATATGCAGACTTCACGTTTGGTGTCTCTGCAGTCGTCTGGGTATCAAATCGCGCTTGTGAAGTGGATTGGTCTTGTCGTTTTCAGGTTTCATCTGGATGTGTGATGAGTCACCAGGTGATGATCGCTCCCGACATCCGCACTTCGCGTTGGTTCCTTTTTTTTCACAATAAATTCCCAATAGAGATCGTCGTCCATTAAACTGTTGATATGAGATGGTCAATCTGGTTCATTCTCTCCCCAGTCGGCCGACGTCAAGTCAGCTTGTGGAGTACCGGTGCGTGTAGAGTGTGACCTCCTATCACTAGTTGTTTATGGCGCAGAACTCCACAAGTCTCTCCCGTGGTCATTTCTGCTTCCCCACTCAGTGTTTTCCCATGACTCTCTCAATGTCCGTGTTTCCCTTCCTGACATTGGCGTTGATGTCCCATGATGACGGATGAGGTCATGGCTTGGGGCTTCTCTGTCTCTGTCTGCAGCTGGTGGTATAAGTTGTCTTTGCTCTAATCGCTTGCTGTTGTTGGTTGGTGCGATTTAGCACTGGATGATGGTGAGTTGTGTGCCTTCCCTTTAGTCTCGCACTCAGTTTAGTCTGCTGTTGATGGGCTTCCCACTCCATAAAGCATCGCTCAACGCCTTTTTGAAGGATGATGGCAACTCCTCGTGATGCTGGTCGGTCATCTCTCCCAGAGTAGAGGATGGTTTTCTACGGTGGTGGTTCTGATCTCCCAGATCCAGTCCATCCTCTCTCAGCTTACTACTAGACATGGAGTTTGAATGTCTTCTCATCTCTTTTGTTACCTGTGCAGCTTGCCGTTCGCTACAGCGTCATCACGTGCCTATCTGTCCTGTCTGATCTATGTTTGGTGGTGTTTTTGGTCTTCCCTTAGCCTGCTAGGTTGCTTCTCTCGGCTTTGGCCTATCAGCATTCATACGAGTCTCCACTGGTCCCGGGTGGTGCCCTTCGCTCGCAAAAATAGAAATGTTCTCTGTTGCTATTATCCGTAAACTCTTTCTTTTTTGGGACAGGGTTGTTTAGTCCTGTGCCCCCCAACACCCAAAACCTTGGAGGCAAGGATATTCCACCTAATAGTCGCCTCTTACGACAAGGCCTGTGATGGAGGGCAGGGATCCTATTTTTGACAAGCGCTCGCTTTGCAAGCAATTCCCGGGTATTCCCACGGTGGTGGTAACTTACTAGGTATTAGAAGCAATTCGAATTGCAGAAGAGACTGATTAAATTTTTTTTTTTAAAGTGAAGACATGAGAAGGAAAGGAAAATAAAAAAGATAAGTAGTCGAGACTTCTTTAAATAATAGGTCTGGGATGTTGTCATTTGTGTTGCAGTTGTAAAGCTAGTAGTGTGAACCGGCATTGCGAAGGTCGACTGACAACACAAAAAATTTAAGAAGAGATAAGAGACAGATGAGATGAATGGTTAGAAATGAGGCAGGAAGAGACATAGATATACAGAGACATATGACTTTGACAAAGGTTTATTGTTGTCGAAGCAAATATGCTGCTCCGCATTCACAAAGGGGACAGCGGGGTGGATACTGGGCACAAGATACAATGTAAGTAAATAACACAATCAATCATACTGATTCAACAACAACACAACTTATTTGATTGCTAAAGCTTTCGTCATTGGAAAGGGGTGGGGCGAGGGATGGAGTTACACTAAACATTACATCCATGACAACACAGCACAAACGGATGAAGTCCGTGACAAGGCTTTCCAAGTCACTGCTTTCTGTCTTTAGCCCACATGGCTCATGGCATTACGTCCACAGGTATGCGTGTCACAAATATGCTGCAATAAGTTCACTTGCTTTCGACATCTCTCCCTCTCTCTCTCTCTGTTTCTCACTCTCTCCTCTGTTTTCTCTCTCTCACACACACACGCAACACACAACGCACGCACGCACGCACACCCATACACATACACCTACAACCACACACATCACACACCCCTACTCACTCACACACACACACACACACACACCACGCGTGCGCGCGCGCAAGCACGTACGTACGCACGCACGCACACCCATACACATACACCCGCAACCACACACATCACACACCTATACTTACACACACACAACACACACACACACACCTGCAAGCACGAGCAAAACTGCTATCACAACTAACCAAGGAAAAATCTCACAGCACCCATGATCATTCATAACATGAATTCCAGCACTGATTTTGTCTTTAAATTTTCGGGATCGCCTGGTGTCCACTGTCGTAGCCTGGAGTAGATAGTCCGTTCTTCCCGAGTCATGTGCCTTGAGCTTCGTTTTGCCAACCAAAAGAAGTCTGACAGTTCGTCACCTGCTGCTGCTGTCCAACTGAACTGAAAAACCATGTCCTCGCTTTCACAGATCACAGTTTCAGGATTGTCATGAAACAAACACATGGACGAAATCCTGGTTTCTTTTTGTGTTTCTGAGGTTTTTCTGTAGGGATCGGTCAGTCAAGTCAGCGACATAGTCGCGGATCAAGTCCACACCGTATCCAGCGTCACTACCTTGTCCAGGCAGTCCTCACTGTCCTCTTCCAGCGTAGCAGCAGCATCAGCGGTAGGCATGGCAACAAGGTTGATTTGGCTTTGCTGGTCAGCTGCTGTGTGGTAGGCACGGTGACGTCAGAGGGTGCAGGGCGAGATTCTTGTAACACAAGACAGGCATGGAGTGTTGTCTGGTGACAGGGGTGTGTCAGTGTGTGAGACAGGGCTGGTTGCTGGGGGAGTAGGCATAAACAATAAATGGCCAGAGTTCGCATCATTTGAAACTTCACATGAAGTTTCATCGAACTCTTGTTTCGCTGCTGCCTGTCTCCTCTCCTCCAGTCTTCTCTTGTCGCGACTCACATGACTTGGCGGCTTTTTATGTAGCACAGGGAGGCAGACTGCTGGGCTTGTTGACACACCATGCTGTCATCTTCAGAGCCAGTTCTCAGTCGTAATAGGACAGTCAAATTGTCGCCTTCTCCTGTGACTTTCCAGGAGGTCAGGTGACTCCCCTCTAGCAGAACACTCAGGGTCTTCTCCAGCGCTGTTGGAAGTCCGACAACGGGCATGGTGCTGCAGAAATTGGTATTTTACTGCAATTTGGTGCAGAGCACAATAATTTGCTTGACTATATCCAAGGGAGATCACCCAGAGGGATATACAGAGAGAGGAGAGGAGAGAGAGTAGAGAGAGAGAGAGAAGAGAGAGAGAGCGTGCAAGGAAAATCTCCCTTGGTGTTCTCTAAACCAATTAATCTATGAGAAGGACAACTGCAAATAGTTAAAACGAAAAACTGATGAGAGAGAGGGAGAGAGAATCTCGGCGAGAAAAAAAAGAAGGAAAACAGAAAAAAAGAACAAGATGAAAACTCCCACAAAACTGGTCACACAAGGCAATCAGTACCGCTCCTGGGGAAAGTGAACAACAAACCTGCAAGTAAAGACAAAGATAAGAACAGATAAGTAACGGAAAATGGGAGAGCGGTAAAAACAAAAAGAACATGTGATGGAAGATAATAGCATCCCAAGGGAACAGCTAGAGAGAGAGAGAGATCAAATCAAATCAATTCAAAATCTTTTATTTCGAGGATAACGACATGTGCGTGTTATTTTTATCATATCATACATATATATATATTTTTAAATTTTATATCCACTAAGGAGAAACGGGGTTTCTTTCTGATCCTACACAACTTCATAGTGTCTGTCAGGTCACTGGTGTAAGGACATGCACAAGCTGGTGTGTTCTTTAGTGTTTGTTCAGCTATTGAGTTACAACCGTCACTCCCCCTCCTCACTGCTGTAAAAACCCCCACCCTCAAAAGAAAGAAAGACAGACAGAAACGCTCCTTTACAGCTTTTACTCTCTTCCACCTCCCGCCTCCGATTGGTGAATTTATGACACAGGCTCGATTGTGCTCAAAGACTGTGATAGTGCTCGATTGCAACCGAACCCATCCCCTTTCCTCAGCTTAGATCCGTTATGCAGTCTGACTTGTCACAATAAATCTGTTTAAAAAAAAAAGTTCCTGCTGAATTATAGAAAATAATGTAAAAGACGAAGCTGGCTGCAAAACCTTCAGTGGTACCCCAGACTAGACTATGGAATAGACTACTTCAATATGTACTCCCCACCCCCCTCCATCCCCACCTCCTCCCATACAGAAAACGTCATCTGGAAAATAATTATCAGTGTACACAATGACCATCTCATCCCTCTACCCTGTGCTTGATACGAAGCCTCCAAAAGTGTATTTTTAGTTGCATATGAGTATCTTAAGTTACAGTATATGTGTATTTTTAGTTGTATATGTATATTTTTTTTGTTGTATGTGAGTGTACATCTTTAACTCTGAAGTGTTGCCTTCTTTTTGATTTGATTTTGGAGAGTGAATCCTGGTACCGCAATGCTGTTTGAGAAAGACATTTTACTTCTGTTTGAACCGCACTTAGATATAAATATGGGACTCCTGAGTTATTATTCACACTCCTTACTCTCTTGTTCGAAGTTGGCTAAAATAAAGTTAACCGCAAATCCTTGGATTTAGCAACTGAGTTACTCTGTACTGGTACTGTGAAAATAAAGCTGGGCCTTTCATGTACTGGTGTTTATAAACCCCCACCCACCCCAAACCTGGCTGTGTATATTATAAGTATATATATATATATTCTATATATATATATTATATATATGTATATAGTATATATATTTATTTTTGATATAGTATATATTTATATATGTAGAATATATTCTAGTATATTATATATTATATATATATTCTATGTGATTTTGTAGTAATAGTTATATATTATATATAAGAATATTGAGTTTTTGGGGATGGGGGTGGGGGGGGGGGGGAGGGGAGGTAAGGAGTACATATTTGAAGTAGTCTATGCATAGTCTAGTCTGGGGTTACCACTTGATGATTTTGCAGCAGCTTCGGTCTATTTAGCAATCTGGAGCGATTATAGATTGATTGTTATTATATATATATATATTATATATATATATATATATAGTGATATTTATTGTAGTGAGTATAGTATTTATATATTTTATATGGAAAGTTTATATAGCGCTGAAGCTTTGTGTAGAAATAAAAAAAGAAACCAAATCGAAGCGCGCTTGACAATTCAATCCATTGTACAGGCACTGCAAGACTCTCCTAAAGCATAATGAACGACAGAATTTCAAAAACCATGCGGCGGCACGTATGCACGCATGTGCATCGCGACGCACACACACACACACACACACACACACGCACACGCACACAGAGCACAACACACAAGGACAACACCAACAGCTACACACACACATACGACGGTATACAAAACTTAGAAAGGTGAAAGATCGCGCTGTTGGGTAAATTAGTGGACAGATATTTCGGGGTGGGAAGTAGTCTCAGAAGAGGAAATAGAGTGTGTTGTGAGGAGGATTGTGAATGGTGATGAAGGTGAAGGCTTTTGGCGAGAGTGGAAAGAGGGGAGGTCAATTCCAGGTGGAGTGGACCAGAAAAGAGAGAGGAGCGACGTGCCAAACAGTGGTTTGTTATGAAGGTCGTGCGTGTTCGCAAAAGAAAGCTATAAGGTATCTGCGCTGAACGATAGGGGGAACGGGATGAGTAGTGTACAGGTGAAGACAGTTACAGATGATTAAGAGGGTGCGGATTTGTGGAAAGACATTTGTGTAAACAGATGGGTATAGATTTATACTCCGCGAATGCTGTGGTGAGACAGGGGCAAAGTGAAATGATCGCGAAAAGAGGGGGTGATGTGTTCCAGGGCATTTTTTTCTTTCTTAGGAACCAGTCGAGCTGCAGAGTTTTTGTATGCGTTGATTGAATGAGGAGTGGATAGATGATGCTGATGTAGGCCAGCCAAAGAGAGGGAGATACAGTAGGTCTAAAGCGTTGAAAGATAGAGAGGAATTTTGTGACAGGCTTGGAAGTTGCGCCATCAGTGGAGCAGATACTTTGGCGAACAATCGCGGATTTATTGCTTGATTGGTAATAGCAAGACTGGCAGGGTCCTGGCGTGATGAATTTGTTCATAGAGGAGTGTGTTGTCATAAGAACGTACTCTAAATACTTCGACAGAGTTGGGACAAAGGAAGCTGGACGGTAATTGCCGAAATTCTAATGAAGTTTTGTCGATATGAGGAAGTTTAATGTTGGGCTCTCTATGAGGCATGGCTTCGGTTTTATCGGCATTAAGTTTGTATTGTTCTGAGTCATGTCGCAGTTTTGATGTCTTGAAGCAGTGGTTTAGTAGTGACATAGTATTTGCAGGGAGGGGTAAGGCAAGTTTTCAGAACAGTATCACTGGCACTGAGTGCTGAGTATCATCGCGGCATAGGAAATGATGATCAAATAGTGGTGGTTGTTCATTATATGTGAGAGTGGGGAGCATGTGAGAGAGATAAAAAGAAAAGCAGGGACCGAGGATTCTGAACCCTGCGGGACTCCACGCATTCCTTGCTGACAGGTTTGTGATTGAATTTTGTTTACATTTGAACTTTCTGGAACCTGTGCTGTGAGGTATGAAAAGTGTAAAATCATGTGAGGGCGGTTCCGTTGTAACCAATACCAAACGTATTTGTTGGAGGGCCGAGAGAAAGATGAATTGAGTGATCTATGGTATTCAAAGGCTGCAGATAGCAGTCAAGAATGAGTGTGAGGGGAGGGAGAGTGTTTTCTGTCCGTGACATCAGAAGGTGAGGCAGTAGAAGGTGTGTGTCTAAAGTGGCAACTAGGGTTGGTTTCGCGGTTGGCTGTGGTTTGGGGCGGATTGGGCAGACTGAAAAGTGGGAAGGAAGATCATTGGAATGAAAGGCTGACTTGTGTGAGTCGGCGTGTTTTGAGAACAACTTTTTCTGGAGTACTTTAGGACAGTGCGGTAAGTTTGGGAGACAGGCCAATAATTCTTCAGATGTTGGTGATCGAGGTACGTGTATGTTCGCAGTGATGAGGGGGTGACTAGGTTGCCTGTTTAAGAGTGATGGGAATGATTCGTCTGGGCACAAGAGATGAGTTGTGACGTATTGTTTTAGATGATAATAGGTAAGCAAGTTGGTTGTGAGAATGGCATGTCGGTGAGAGGAAGATAGGAGGCAGGTATGGGGATCGATGGTCGATGTTTTAAAGTCAATTCTTCAGGAATTGTTATGAGTTCTGCCTTTTTCACTTGTGGCATGGAAGAAAGAAGACGCAGGGAGGTGCCAGGTAGAAGAAGCTCGGGGAAAGTTCAGGCAGGAGCAGGCTGGAATTGGGTAGTCTGAATCCTCAGTCTGGAGCGTATCGGTTTCGAACTTTTGGGTCTGAGAAGGAAGGCAGAAAAATGGATCGGAAGTTCAGAGCAGGTGGGGTGTTTAGGCAGAGATGTTGCTGTTTTGCGAGGGATCCAAGGAGATTTGAAAGGTGAGGGAAGAAAAAGAGTTTTATGGATGTTAGCGCAGTGAAGCTTGGGCGAGAGTAGTAGTCTGTTCTTTGCTGAAGTGGAGTAGAGTTTTGACTTTGGTTTTATTTGTTGTTCGGAAAAGCTGTTTGTTGATGTTCGGGTTTTTTGACGTTCCGGCCAATGCCACGTTCTTAGTTGCTGGCGTTTGCGCTTGTACGCTATCAGGTGATGTCTTGGGTATACCATGGCGCACAGGGTTTATTCGGAGGGAGGTAGGGATGGTCAGTAAGGAGGTGCCTTCGGATTGCTCATCAAGAAGTGTGGCGGAGAATAGTGGGTTATAGTGATCAGTAGCGAGGTCAGTGTGGTACGAGGTTTTGAGGAAAAAACGTTCGGAGGAAGTTGTGGAAGAGAAGTGTCATGAATGTCTAAGCCTTGAAGTGTATTGCCTGCGGTTAGTAGACATATTTCTTCTTTCTGACAGTGTTTTGTGGTGTCTAAGATGGAGGAAGAATGGCGGATGATGATCAGGGGTGCAGTTTCGTCAGTGACTAGAAACAGAATGTGGACAGATTAGGAATGAGCATTAGTAATCTGCGCAGTCTAAGAATATGACGCAGTTCTGGTTGCGTTGCTTGGTGTTACCAGTTGAGAGAGAGAATGGTTGGACTAGAGAAGAGAAAGAACGATTGACATTGGAGTGTATGGTTTGTCGGAAATGGTAGTGAAGTCACAGAATTATAAGTTTAGTGGGAGAGAGGCTCGTATGTGGGTCGTAGGGAGTGAATGGGAATTCTTGGTGAATAAAGAGAAGATGTTTGTGGGGTTGTTTGTTACGGCTGGGAGGGTGGACGGTTAAACGGCAGCAGTCGGCGTCAATAGATTTGGCCAGGTAGGTTGAGATTGTATTTTCGCCAAACTTCAAAAGAGAAGAATTATGTGAGAATTGAAGGTTGTGGACTGAAAGGAAGAGATGTTCCCAATACGTACTTGAGGATGATGGCTCATCCATCTCTCGAGAGGTCGGGGAAAAGAAAATAGTTTGTATATTCCAGAGGGAAGGGTCAGCTGTTTTATTTTTGGTTCGTGGGCCTATGGTCGGTGGTAAGCCAAGTTTCGGTGAGGAAGGTAGAGAGTCAAGTACTTTTTAGACAGAGGTAGAAAATAAGACATTGGTAGTCGGCGCTTTTCTCCCATTTGGACAGACAGGATGTGGCTGCTACATTGGAACGAAACAAACTAGAAGGAGATCTGAAAGGGAGGTGGAGGGGAGGTGAAGAGTGAAAGTGTGGTGAGTTTGGAGAAAGCATCAGAGGAATGGGGACGAAGGCGATGGTGGAGATGCGGGTAGGGCGAAGAACAGACAGAGAGTTTGGATGGTGTAATCAGGAGTAGAAGATGGTGAAGAAAGAACTGTGTGCTCTAATTAGGGGATTTGGGTGTTTGAAACATACTTAATGATATTACTTCGTCTCAACATCAGTAGAACAAGAAACACATATCAGGAGGGTGAAATACAGACTGAGACGAGTGAACAGATGAAAATATAATAAATGACATTCAAGGCATTTGCAATAATGTTGCTTATGTATACTGGTAGACTGATTTTAGCTGTCTTCTGAGGTTTGAGGCTTGTACCAAAAATCTGCTAGGTTGTCTGATTGGATGACACATTGCTGGGTGGCCATAAGAACTCACATCTGTTGCTTTGCGTGGGAAGTGAATGGGAATCTCCTTCAGCGTGTATTGGTCTCAAGAGTAGAGTTTTATGTGTCACAATGAAACACATTATGCAAGTTCATTTTTTCTTATGGACACGCTGGAGACAAAATTGGACAGTCTTGTTTATTTTATTGCACAGCATATAGACGAGTGTCTATGGAATTGCGGGGTCACTGATTCCAAGCCGTTCTCGATTAAGAATGTCTCTGAAAACACTTTTGCTGGACCACACGAACATAATAAGTGTTTTGGGATAAGGCGGAAGACTGAACACCGACAGGAGGTTAAATCAGTCACTGGTTTCGCAAAACCACTTGTCATCCATTCGTGCATGTAGCACGTCCAAGAGTGTTGCTGCTTAAAAGAATAGACATGAAATGCCGCCTCGTTATCAACCTTTGATTTATCATAACCCAACACTTTGTAACAGTATGTTTAAGACTGTTAGGGAAACCCAGTGTTATTGTACCAGATTCGATTCTAAGCTCATCAAGCATTTGATAAGCTTGGTTTTGGCTCGAGTTCGAGGGTTTAATCCATTTTTAAGTATTACGAAGCGCGAATATTGTAACTGCCACGAATGCGACTGTTGATTTGTAAGGATACCTCCGGGTCACCTATTATTGACGCATTTTATTTGGAGTGCGGCGTGGAAGAACATTTATAAGGAAAATCTCTCTGCAAAGCAATATAAATGTATACTGATGCTAACCAGGTCGCATTTGCAGACAAAATCGCCCCACACTTCAGAAGAATACAGAAGGATTGTTTGAATGTTTAGTGTCAAATTGATTTTGAAAAATGTTTTCCTAGACATATTATTATATTGTTTATATATATGACATATATGTCGTCTTAGTCGATCTTTTTCCCGTTTTGCAACGGTGGCTTGGCATTTTTCATTTCAACTCTCATGGTCGTTGTAAAACGTGTTAGAAGCCTAGATAACATATGTTGCTGTCACCACTATTCTACAGGAACACCGTCACAAACGAATTCCCTGAACTTCCTACCTAGAATCCTTTTCTGAAAGCCATAGATGCTTTTGTGCTTATCTTTGTTAATTTTCAGACCAAGTCAGTGACATTACTTATAAGCATATGTCGCAGTTTATTGGTTTGTAGTCATTTGGTGTGCAAGACAGAACAACACGAGATCATTCTGCAAAGTGGGTGTAGAATAAATCATTGTTAAACCTGTCGGTAGCAGTTGTATTCCATGGTTGCCCTGATGCTTTCACTAACTGCATTTATTACAACCTCGAAGAGCATATGCGGGTAGGCTTGAGAACTCGAACCTTGGCGCAAACCCCGTGGACGATGTCAAACATAGTCTGGTTATAGCTGTTGTTTTACTCTCTCACATGACATGTCACTTTCCTAGGTGATAAATTATTGGATGGAATTAGAAATACACGAAATGTGTGTCCGCCGAGCGTTGCTCGCAAAGCCTTTATCAGTATGCTTCGTTGAACGGAAGTCAAAGGCCTTGGACAAAATCTACAAATGCAACATATAGTTTTCCTTTCTTTTTAGGGATAAGTTTGTGGGCTGAATGTATTACGGAGTAAAATATATGGTTTCTGTGTTGGTGGAGTAGACCTTTCCTAAACCAGCCTGATTTTGTCTGGATTTTTGTCATGGGCTCTTCTAACCAGTATGTAAAGTCTCTTCATTTAGAGAAATAGTCCAGTATAAACATTTACCATAAATCAGCAAGCAGCAGGACCCTCCTCTGATATTATCAGCTACACTTTATGATTCGCCTTTTTGGTGTATCGGCACAACAATAGCTCTGGTCCAAGATAGTTGGATACTTGCTATTGCAGGAGAAAAATTTCGCATTGAAAATTCAGTAATAAACTGTTCGGTGTGGGGTGGCCCCCCCCCCCCCGCCCCCCCCCCCCCCCCCCCCCCCCCCCCCCCCCCCCCCCCCCCCCGCGCTTGGGGTTGAATAGCAGGACGCGGCGTTTGGAGGATGAGAGTCTTGTCTGCTGACTGTCAAGGCATTTTCTGCAATAGAAAAGACATTGGTCTAAAACCCTACAAGCTTTTTCCCTATTTTTAAGATTTCTTTATTGGTTGGTTAAGACTTCATGCGTTGGAGAGATTAGGATCTATAAGCTCCTCGACAAAGGGGGGTGGTTCATTGCGGAAATGTTTCTTCCTTAGGCAGGGGGAGGGGTTGGCTGTGGTGGGAGGTGGGGGAGTGCGGTTCTGGTTGGGCCGGGGGGCGGTGCTGAGCTCCAAGCCAGCTGATTAAATAAGACATTCTTTAAGAGGTGTTTAAAACCTCGTCTTCCTTAGTAATTCGCTGATTTCTTGCACTGTTTCTTTTTCCGCCAAGACTCTGTAAAGTTATGTGTATTAACTTCTTCTCAAAAGAGTTTTGGAAGTTCTGTTATGTTTTCAGCTAGATATTGAGTTTGCAGGCTTGACTAAAACTGTTGTTTTCTTAGCTCTTGTAGAACGTTTACCGAGTTATTCAGCTCCTATAGCCTCACGGCTGAACAGCATATTACGGTGTTGTCTCTTGTAAATCCTGCGCATTTACGCCCTTGCTTCCTGCCTCAATCAAAACACTCTTATAACCAGCGCGAGGCTTCTCTGTTTACCATCTGTTAGTCTTAAACCCTCTTCGTTTCATACATTTGCTTGCAGTTTTAGAGCATTCATTAAATTCCTCTAATTGCCTTGTCAATGTCTAAATCTGACCTAGCCTATTTCGTAAATTACCTAGGTTAATTCAGTTGAAGTACGACTCTAAGATACACCCAACGTTTTTCATTATCCCATAAAGAGGCTTCTAAAACGATTTGTAGCGGTTTTTTGCCCGTATAGCGGTCAGTTATATTTATATGAGAACACTGTCTGGAGCAATCAAAAAATAACAGGGTAATGATCTGACTCAACAGGTATGTTAGTTAGCTACAGCAATAAGAGAGACCAAAAAGAATGCTATGGTAACACAAACTGTGTCGCGGATACATAAAGTTAATCTACAGTGCTTGATGCCAGTAATGGAAATGAAAGTTTCACTGGTCATCAAATAGGCAAAACATAGTCGACTCCATAAAAGTATAGAGCAGATCTAAAATATCACACAATGATAAGAAATCTGTAGTACCAAATTCAGTTGAAGCGACCTCATCTCGCGAGATGTTACGTCGACGAGATACATTATCATCTTCATGCTGGTCTGGATTAAAAGAGTCAGTCACAATCTTGCGCATTTTCCTGCCCAGTACAGGGTTAAAGCTCCAGTCTAATTAGTTACTGTACATATCTGATCTCTGCATTCAATACATCAGCACAGGTGAGTCCGTGGGGGGATGTACACATAACAAACTACAAGAAAGGTTTGTCTAAATGGAAAGAATCTTTTCGACTTTTTTAGAGACGATTTAGAGATGATTGATTGTTGTTTTTAACAGAAGAAGATCTGTCTTCCAAAATGCTTGGCAAGAAGTTTCTTCGAAAGAAGGCAAACAGAAACACCACCTCACTTCTTTCTTCATTGCTTGAGCTGAGGCTTTTAGCGGGGTAGTTGTGAAACTACATCAACAGTCCTTTCGGATTAGATGAAGATCAAGGCTCTTGATCCATATAGGTTTCTGGTAAGGGAGCCCACATAAGAAGGAATTAATATAGAGTTAATTTTGAAAGTCGCCAATTAACAGTTTGGCTGCTAAGTCCTGATAATTAAGGTTGAGACAGTTTGAAAAGGTTCCTGAGCGATTTGACCATGGGAAGGCCCTTCCCGATGTCATCTCAGTATCAGGTATGTTTGGCTAAGTCAGATTGAACTTTTTATCATCAATCATGGTCGTTCCACCATCACCGTAACCTGACGACTTGTATTGTCCAATTTCTGTCATTTGCCTCCCTGACTTGCACATGGGAAATTCCATTTTGGTTTCCCCCATTCTCCCCCCACCCCCTCTCTGCATGATTTTATGTGGGTGTGGAGGGCAGTTCGGGTGATCCGGGCCCTCTGCCCGACCAAAAACCAGAAAAACATTTCCCTAAAGGGGCCATCCGTGTTGCAGTGATTGCGCTATTTGAAATGACGGAAAGTATGTTTGTCTATAACTTCTGTTGCCTAGGTAATGTTGATTTTTGTGTTTGGAGTGGAAGGGGTGTGTTTTTTGTCTGAGTATGTGGGCTAACAGTGGTGGTTCCCCTTCATTTTTTGGGGGTGCGGGTCGCTGACCCCAGCCCCTTGCTGCGCTGCCCCTCAACTGCTGCTGTCGTCCTAAAAACCGCTGCTGTGCGCCCCTCAACCGAAAACCCAAAACCGTGACCCTCAGCCCGTGCTGCACTGACCCTCGACCGCTAACCCCAGCCCGGACCCCTCAGACCCTGTGTTTGTGCCCCTCAGACTGCGCTGTCTTTGACCCTCAACCCCCTGACCCTCGATCCCTGCTGTCGTGACCCTCAACTGCTGTTTTGCTGATCTAGACCGTACCCTCAGCCGCGACCCTCCACTGGTTTGTATGCTGTGATGCTCTTTTTGATTGTCCCCCAAAAACCCCCCGGGCGTTCCGGTTGGGGGCCGCTCCCCACTTCGGGTACCCCTGCTTCCCGGGTCAAGCATAAGTGCCCGTTCGGCCATTTGTCTTCGGAGTCTGGCTCTTATTCCATTTTTGGGCGCATTTGTTTCTGAGGGGTACCAAACCCCCCGTTTCTCGACGTACGGGAAAAATCCCTCGCACATACACGGGTGTTTGATTTAACATGATACCACATCAAAAATACTACTCATAAAATTCCATTTCACTGAACACAAATTTTTGAAAGCCAAATCAACATTTAAATAAAAAAAGTGTCACATTTAACCCAATTTCATTACACATAGTTTCATTACCTCACCTCAATCAAAAAACAAATTACTATACACACAAATAAATTACTTAAAAAAATAGCTGTACCTTCCTTTTGACACTCAAAAGCGTCGACAAAGTATGACACTCCCTTTGTTTGAATTCTGGCAGGCTTCATCGCGGAAAATTTCAGTCCTCAAAACAATAGGGGGAACAGGAGGCACCCATTGAGTCACAAGACTTTTCATTAAAAACCCAAATCTCAGGGGTGGGGCAGGCTGGTGTTCTCACCTGATTTTTTTAATTATTAGTGAAAAATTCTACGAAATTTTGAATCATGGGGGAATTTGTGTAGGGGGCCCAAATAACAAACCCAGAATGCAAATGACACAGTCCTTATCGGGACTTGAAAAAAAAGCAAAAAATTTTAAAAAACATAACAACAAAAAGCAAAAGAAAGGATTTCAGCTCAATGCAAAAAGACAGAATGATGGGGACTCGAAAAAAGTTTTATACCCCAATCAACATACCCGTAAAAGGGAGAGAAACAGACAATAAACACCCTTTAAATACCCTTGGGTTTTTCTTCACCCCGGTCAAGTGTACACAGAAAACAAGAAGAGAACGGTCAATTAAAGGAAATTTTAACAAAGCTTTTTACCAACATAGATAAGTTCAAAAAGATCCATGTTGTGAGAGCCAATGGGGCCCCTTCTTCTGTACGGATTGAGTTCGGACCCTACCAAGGGAAAAGAACCGACTTAAAACAATGGAGAGTGGTTCAAAGGAAAAAAAGTCTATGGCAAAAAAAAAAACAAATGCAGAATAAGGAAAGGCTGATACAAAGAAACCCTTCAAACCATCAGAGAAAGACAGCTCAAAAATTTTTTGGCCATATAACGGGGTGACGGTAGGAAAAATGTTATGGAGTGGGAAAATCTGTGGAAAAAAAACAAAGAAAGGGGAAACAAGCACAAAAAATTTATTAAAAAAAATTCCCAACGAATACAGAGGGCACCAAAAATTAGCCATGAAGGGCCGGACAGGGGGAAAAAGGAGCCCATGATCGTCGTGTTGAGGCCAGACCGAACACTTGAAGAAGAAGAAGAAGAAGAAGAAGAAGTGAAGAAGTGACGCTTGAAGTGGCAGTCTATTTGTATCCATCAGTAGTATTTTAAGCCAATAACTAACACAACGTACTTGAGCAGTAATTCAAAATTTATAGGGTATCGAGCAGTTTCACCATAAACAAGATCATTCGGAGTTTTTCTAGTTATACCCAAAACCCTTTTAAGTGCATACAAATGGACACTCTCAATAGAAAAAGCAGCTTTATCTAGTCCCCATATTTCAGCACCATATAATGTAATAGGCAAATCTTCAGAAGGATTTTCGAAGAATCACATACACATACATTTTCCTTAAAATAAATAATAAAGCATTTTTTGCTCTGCTGGCAAGATCTTCACAAGCTGCAGTAAAACTAAGCTGTAGAGTTGTCATTCACCCCAACACAACCACTACTAACACAGCTCGTGTGTTTCAATCGGTTATTATTGTGGCTCTTGAGTCTGGAACTCAAAAAGATCGTCCGTTGTCTTGTTATTGTCTACCGCAAATGCCCTGTGTATCAATTGCTAGGCAACGTCACGAAATTATTAACAACGAGGCTTTATAAATCTAAAACGTCTTTTCATGGAAATGAACTAGAATGGATAATTGATGTACGACATTACAACCCTCCCCACCTTGAAAGAAAATTTCATGACTAGAATTGTTAAGAACTGTGACAACATGGAATTAATATAGAAATACTTTAACATAAAACCAATAACAGAATTGTGCAACTTTTCCTAACAATCTGTTCAACATTCTTTCTTTGAAAACAGAAATCTAGACTATTTTGTAATATAGTCTTTCAGTATTGTGGGCTGATGCAAGTTCTTCTGGACCGTCGCATGGCTCTGGGCTGGTACTGGGCAGAAGAGCTTCTTCGTTGACTTCAGGGTTTGGAGTGGATCTGCTGAAGAATCTTCTTCTCTCCTTTCATCAGACGGTGAAGGTCGTGCAATCTTCTTGAGAATGAGGAGTTGCGGGTGATCTGCACTGTTCCCTGTCCGGCGGTCAGCATGGATCCTTTCTTTGCTGGATTGCAGAGGTACTGATTATAGTATGGTGTCAGTTTGTTTTCTTTCTTCTGACGGACAAGCACAGTGTCACCAATTTGGATGTTGGATTCAGAAGCATGACGTCTGTTGTCTGCATAGATTTTCATTTTCTCTTTCATTGCAGCATCATGTTGACGGATTTCCCTATCAAGCTTCTGTGATGATTTTCCAGCTTGTCGTTATTCCAGGAGTTGGATCCTTATCTTTCTTCCATAGAGAGCTTCGGCTGGCTTACACCAGTACTGCTGTGTGGAGTAGCACGGTGTTGCGAAGGAACTTGTAGAGTTCTTGGCGCCATACCTTTCCTTCTACCTGGGCAGCTTGGATGGTTTTCTTCAGCATGGGCATACATCTTTCTGCACCACCATGGCTTGTGGCCAGAGAGGCGTGACTTTGCGGTGGTGAAAACCTAAATACGAGCAAATTGTCCAAATTCACGGCCATTGAATGGGGGTCCATTGTCTGTTTTCACAATGTCTGGTATGCCATGTCGAGCAAATATAGAGTCAAGTTTGGGAATGGTAGCGTTTGCACTGTAGAACTGACAATTTCAACTTCAGGAAAACGTGAGTATGTGTCAGTCACTACAAGAAGGTATTCTCCTGATGGAAATGGTCCGGCAAAATCAAGACTGACTTCAGACCATGGGTGATGGGGTAGTGGGGACATGTGAAGAGGTTCACATGAGTGATCTGAGTCGTAGATAAGCAGGCAAGGCAGGACTTGACGTTTGACTCCACTAATCTGTCCATGTGTGGAAACCACACTTTCTCGCAGCAGGTTCTTTTGTCTTGACAATTCCTTGATGTCCTTCATGAGCAATATCGGCTATACGTTGCTGAAGAGCTTGAGGAATAACCACACGACTGTTGCGGAGAATGATTCCAGTATCTTCGCTGATGGACAGTTCATCCTTGATTGTCTTGAGTATTTGGAAAGAAGAAAACTCAACTGGACAATCCTTGGGTCCATGCCACTGGTTGAATTTGATTGCAGTTTTCACAGCTTGCAATGTCGGATCATTTCTAGTTGCTTCGATGATGTCTTCCAGTGTCATGGCTTTAGGAACGGTGTGATCAATGATGAATTTGAATGTATTCGTCAGCAACTTTTGACTCATGAATTGACTGTGTGTCAGCAGTTTGAACAGGATGTCGACTAAGAAAGTCAGCTGGATTGTTCTCTCCAGGCTTGTATCGAAGACGAAATCGTAGACTGGAGACGCAGATTCCATCTTTCGATTCGTGCAGACGTCTTCGATGCAGGATTGTTGTATATCCCTTCTAACGGCTTGTGGTCAGAGATAACGGTGAATCGACGACCATACAGGTAAAGGTGAAAATGTTCACAAGACCACACAACTGCTAGAGCTTCACGTTCTGTTTGTGAGTAGCGAGATTCCACATCGTTAGCGCACGGCTAGCATATGCTACAATGTGAGAGGTGTTGTCCTTGTCACGCTGAGTGAGAATTGCACCTAGACCATATGGACTAGCATCAACGATGACTTCCGTCTCTCGATCAGGTCATAGTACTTCATGGTGGTCTGGCTTGTGAGTCGTGACTTGAGTTCACAAAACGCGTTCTCTTCAGTTTCTGTCCATGTCCACTCTGCATCTTTCCGAGTCAGATCTCGAAGTGGTTTTGTGATGGAGCATACTGTGGAATGAACTTGGAGACATAGTTGTCAGACCAAGCAAACTGCGGATTTCTTGCCATTGGTAGGGGTAGCTGCTTTCTGTATAGCCCTACTTCTTTGGATCAGGGGATACTCCATCTTTGCCAAAAATGAAGCCATAGAATTCAATTGTGATCCTTGTTGAATTCACACTTGCTTTTGTTGAGAGTAATGTCCTTTTCACTGAAGTGAGAAAACACTTTCCTGAGAGCAGTTTCATGTTCTTCTTGAGACTTTCCGTAGATGAAGAATATCATCACTTGTATTGAGTGTACTTGGAATGTCCACAAGTAATTCAGCAATGTGATTTTGAAAATTTCTGCTGCTGAAGTAACTCCAAAATTCAACCGTTTGTCCGCCTGAGACCAACATGAGTTGAAAATGTTGTGATATTTCGTGAGTCTTCTTTCCAATTCTAATTGGTGATATCCTGAATTTCAAATCCAGTTTGCTGAATACTTTCGCTTGATTCAGTCTCATGAGGATATCATCAATCGTTGGCATGATATGACGAGTACGTTCAATAGCTCTATTGGATGTCTCATGTCAACCAAAGACGTATTTCATCCGTTTCTTTGGTTTGGTGCAGCGACAATAGGTGATACCCAGGTGTAGGACCATCAACTTTCTCGATGATGTCCAGGCTTTCAAGGCGTTGAATCTCAGCTTCCACTTTTTTCCTCATGTGAAATGGAATCCTTCGATGGGGTTGAGCGACTGGTTGTACTTCTTTATCAATGTACAACTTCACTTTTACATCCTTCAACTCCCATGCCTTGAAACAATTCTGGATATTCGCTACAAAGAACATCAGCTGTGGTGCGTTGCGATGCTGCAAATGCAAAACTGATAAGCTGAAGGCATTGAGCATTTTTGGCACTCAAAAGATTTCCACTGCGAGCATCAGGGCTTGATTTGAAACAAAGAATGATGCCTGTGTTTCTGCATTCTTGTACTTGACAACAGCAATCAAACATACCCAGTACAACAAGAGGGGTGCGTGTTCCATAAGCATAAATTGAAGTGGATGCAGGTTTCATCATGCATTGAGGTGTCAATGTTTGGAAAGTTTGTTCATCAATGATGTTGACAGAAGCACCAGTATCAATGAGAAATGGAACGGACTCACCAGAGAGATCCACGTTGACTTTGGGTGCTGCACCAGACTTCCCAAAACACCAACACGTATTCTTCATCAGATGAAAATTGAGTGTCTCTGCTTTGCTGAATACTGTTGACTTTCGCAGTGAAGAGCTGATTCCTTTGCTGAGGCTTGAAAGATTTACCAGAACGACACACTTTTGCAAAATGTCCAATCTTGGAGCATAGACGACAGTTCTGTCTTTGGCAGGGCACTGCTCACGTGAATGTTGCTTGCACCACACCATCCACACAGTCGTTGATGTTGATGTTGATGTGTCTGACTCTGGTTAGGACCATGATTCCAGCTTGTTGATGCATTCTTCGGCTGAAGGATGATTTCTTCATTCTATCGTATTGACGAACGGCATTGATGGACTGTGTGATTCCTCCTCAATTGTTTTGGCTTGAATATCAGACAGTTCAAAGCACGAGCAGTTTCGAGAAGTTTTGTTAGAGTCATGTCTGTTTCACGAAGAGCACGTCTCCTCAGCGTGATGAGTTACACCCTTGTAGAATTTGAGCTTTTATTTCACGGTCAGGATTTTCAAATTCACAGTTAGCTGCTAATAGTCGTAGTCGAGTATTGTAACTATCAGTTGCTTCTCCTTCTTACTGCTTGCACTGTCTGAATTGAAGTTTCAAAGTCAATGTTCCTTTTTGGATTGAAATGACCATTCAAAGATTCCACTAGTGTATCATAACTGTTTGCTTCTCCTTGTTGCTCTGCAGTGAATGATTCGTACACATCAAACACTTCTCACCAGCATAGTGTAACAATAGAGCTCTTTTTCTGTATTGTTCGTCACATTCATTGCTGCAAGTAGATTGGTGAAACGTGCCACCATTTTTTCCAACGAGTTCCAATTGTTGCTTCATCAGAATGACTACGAATCTTTCGAAGTTTGGTAAGCCAGCTGTAGCCATACTCCTTGGTTTTAATTAATTAATCCTCCTTAGTTTTGATTAATCCTCGTCGCCAGATGTAGAGTTGTCATTCACCCGAACACAACCACTACTAACACAGCTCGTGTGTTTCAATCGGTTATTATTGTGGCTCTTGAGTCTGGAACTCAAAAAGATCGTCCGTTGTCTTGTTATTGTCTACCGCGCATGCCCTGTGTATCAATTGCTAGGCAACGTCACGAAGTTATTAACAACGAGGCTTTATAAATCTAAAACGTCTTTTCATGGAAATGAACTAGAATGGATAATTGATGTACGACATTACATAAGCCTTATAGAAAATTTTATACCAAGATACTTGTAACAGTTTACAATAGTCATTTCCTCCCCATTATACAACCATCTTTCCCTTGCTGCAAGATAACTACCCTTTCTAAAGACTACAATAATGCTCTTATTCATTTTTACCTTAAGCTTTGTTCAACTGAGTTTGAAGACCGATTGGTGTTTCAGATACGAGAGCTATATTATCAGCTAGTAACAAGATTCTGTAACATCAGGGGTGAGTGTTGCACCATGTCTTCCACCATTTATTATATCTTTAGCTAGCTCATTAATAAATAAGGAAAAGAGGACAGGACTACAGGTGTCACCCTGTTTAACTCCTCTTGTACAAATGATATAATCTGTAAAGTAAGCTCCACATCTGACCTTTGCCTTTACATTACAATACATACTTTTAATACATCTAAACAGTTTACCCTTTATTCCATAATTTTGCAAGATTGGCCATAGTAAATTTCTTGAAACAGAGTCGAATGCTTTTTCAAAGTCTATGAAAGCTACATATAATTTTCGATTTAATGTGAACTGTTTCTGTATTACTGCCATAAGTGTAAACATGTGATCAGCTGTAGAGTAACCTTTCTTAAAACCTGCTTGATGCTCACCAGTAATGTTATTTTGTTCAACCCATTCTTGTATCCTACCATTAATTATGGAGCTATACATCTTACTACTAACGTCACACAATGAAATGCCTCTATATTTCCCTGGGTAATTTATCGAACCTTTCTTAAACAACGGCAATATAATTGAATCTGTCTGGGGAAATATTCCTTTATCAAAAAGTGCATTAAAAAATTCAAGAAAGAAATCTACAACAGTACCTCCTGAGTTCTTAAATAGTTCCCCTATTATTCCTGTTATTTTTTCATTTTCTCATTACTAACAATATTTCTTCTCTTATGATAGGACGATCAAAGAGACTTGTTTCATCAGGAATTTCATCAACTTCACTTTCATTAGCATAATCATCTACTTCTATGGTGTCTGTCTCGAGCAAATATGTAAAATGTTGAAACCATTCACTAACTGAAATACTGCAATTGATTTCTTCCCGGATATCTTACGCACATTTTTCCAGAATTCATGTTGATTATTTACAGAACAAACAAGAGATTTTACAAGATTTTCATTATATGCTTTCTTTTTGCTTTTCATTATGCATTTTTTTCGTGCTTTGCAGTATTTACTACAATCTTCCTCTGTTAAGGTTTTTCGATATTTTCTTAATAATTTTCTAGCACATCTTTTAGAATTCGTACATTCTTGGTCATACCAATCATCATTTTTGCATCCTTTTCTTCAATGGTCCAGCTTGCTTTTTAATGCAAGAGTTGAACATTTCTAAAACAGCATCTATGTCTTCTTTGATGAGACTAATAGCACAATGCAGTGTCTGTAACACAACTTCACTGTTCATCTGTTGAGAAAAAACACTAGCATACTCTTCATACCACTGAAATTTTTCTACAACTTCTATGTTCTTTTCTACATTGTTTCTGCTTCTCACAATATCTTCTTCTTTTTTTTGTGTCTCAAATACATGCTAAATTCCAGCAGCAGATGATCTGATTCAACACGCTCATTTACGTAAAGACTACATGACTTATGGATAGCAGCAAACAAGTCAGAAGAAGCTAAAAAGTAATTGTGTACTCTCTTACCTGTCTCTGATATATATGTGAAATGCCATTGCTGATCACCAGCACAAACCCTATTTAGAATACACAAGTCTAATGTAGTACACATATTCAACAGAATTTTGCCATAACTATTCCAAAATTTATCTTCATAGCACCTTCTGATACTATCTACATTATAATTTAAGAGAAAAATAAATGTCTTGAGACACATCTGATATTCTACTGTTCGAATCCCCAGCTAAAAGTACATGAACATCATCCAGATCCATCAGTACATCAATCAGACAGTTCTCAAGTTCCCCAAAAAAGGCGAATTCTCTTGGGGAACATAAGCACACGCGTACAATATATCTTTAGATAAACAAAACAGGTCTGTGCTTATAAGGAAAACAAGAACATTTCTATAGTTAGTGTCTATCTCTCGTATGCTTGGCAAAAGCTCTTTCTTTATCAAACATATAATACCACCCGAACGCCTTCCTTGCTTTGTAAATCGGACCACCCGAACGCCTTCCTTGCTTTGTAAATCGGATTGCTGGCTTACAAAAACATTTATAATCATTAAACACTGACAGATCTAAGTATTTAACAAAAGTCTCTGCAAGAGACACAAAATCAAAGGATAGGAAACAAAATCTTTATCACATATTTTTGAGAGCAGGCCATTCACATTCCAGTGCAAAAAGATGCAAGTTTTCCTTTTCCCGTAGAGACGTCCACATCACATGATTAACATTTACATCATCGTTTACACTATAGGTTCCACTTTGATGTGCAGCACTTCCTTCAACTTCTCTGATCAAGTGGTAATGAATTTGACAAGGAAAAAAGGCATTCAGCAGTGTTCAAAGTTTTTTCACAAACAAAACCATCATAATGTATTTCAGCATCAACTTTAAGCATTCATCAACATCCTCGGTGTGTTAACCTGTGTTAAGAAATATTAACAGCAGCATTCTGTGCACAGTCTTCAATCTGTTCGTCATGTGCCTGTACATTGTTTACAAACAAAGCATCTTTATTTCCCACTCTGCTACTTCGAGATGCATCATATCTAGGATTAGCGTGAACATCAACATTAAAAAAGCACTGGCCTGTGCAACCATTCACAGCTTGCACTGCCCTACCTGAGCTTGAGATGCATTTGTTAAAAAGGCAGTGCGTGTGGTGACCGCCTTTTTTTTGGTTCCCTCTGTAAGAAAAAGAGTCCCATGGACATTCTCATTTGTTGTTGATGTTACAGTCTCTGTGCTAGGCCGGCCCTCTACCTAGCTTGGTTGCCATCTTAAAATTTTTTGGATGGTCCAGATAGAATTTCTGACCATCGATAATTAGATGGTCATACACCTTCTTTTGGTCTTTTCTTGCTGCTTTCATGTGAGGCACAAGCTGTTTTTTTATTTCCCTTACTCTGAAGGAAAAGTCTTCATTGATAAAAACACTGGTTCCTTTAAGCTTGTGCCTGACACTGAGAAGTTTCTCCTTCTCCTTATAAAAAGTACAACATCCAATTATGGGTGAATCTGGTTTACCATTCATTCTGTGCAGACGGTCAAATTGTATGTTGTGAGCCAGTTCCAGTGTGTCAGTCAACATGTCCTGTACTAGTCCCTCACACTCCTGTCTGGTTTCATTTTCTTGACGTGGTATGCCATGAATGATCACATTATTTCGCTTTGAATGACTCTCTAGGTGGTCTGTCTTTCATTCTCATTGTTGAACCTTTTCCATCAACATGTTTCGTTCTTTCAAACTTTCGTTTTCTCGTTTAAGTTCATTAACTTCTTGCATCATTGACAACAAATCTTCACGCAACCCAGTAAGTTTTGTCTTTCTCATTTCTTCTTGCATGCCATCAAATTTACCTTCAAATTTACAGTCAATTTTGTGGAGATATTCCATCATCTCAGACATGGAAGAATCAGCAGAAGCCCGTGAGGAAGGAGACCTGGCGTAGGTGTCTTGCTGGAGCTCAGTCTGGTCTGGCGCAGATTGTTGGTGCCCTGTGAAGGTGCAGGTCCAGGATTCAACTCCACATCACCGCATCTTTGGAGCAAAATTCCGTGGGCAAAAGGCGAGAGGGTCAGTCCTACCGTAACACTGCCTTGCCAGTTTTTCACCTTCAATGTCCAGTAGAATGTTGACATTTTCTTCAACACTCCTCTATGCATGAAGGCTCCAAAAGTCCATAGAAAACTGCCACACACCGACCGAAAGGGTTCAGCAGGCATGATGTCGACTGCAAGGTGTCAGGTCCCACACAAGTCTTGAACCACAGGAATTTGTCTTTGAAGAGAGAGCAATATTCAATCGTTTACACCTTACTAGGCGGAAACGCCCCCCCCCCCCAACAGGGAGAGAGAGAGAGAGTGAGAGAGAGAGAGAGCACTGAACACTGAACACTGAAAGTTATAAGTAATTGATTGCTATTAACAATACAGTCTTTTTGGCAAGAAGCACAGTCTGAACGCAATTTAAACAATAATGAAAACCGAAAGAGGAAAAGGAGAGATAGGGAAAAAGCCAACTTAAGCTCAACCACTTACTGTTTATCCAAAACCAGGCAACTTTTGATCGATTCGGCTTTGCCTCACCGATCAAAAACTTGAATAGTTTTATATAAAAACTAAGCACTTTACCTTAAGTCGGCTTTTTCCCTATCTCTCTACTAAAACTTAAAGTAATACTAATTTATTTTTTGATGGGTAAAACTATAAAATTATGGGAATTTATGCTAAAACAATATCTTATCAAGAACTTATTAACAACTTATCAACAACTTATTAACAACTAATACAAGAACTTATCAAGAACTTATCAAGAACTTATCAATAACTAAAACAAGAACTATATTAAGAACTTGACAAGAAATAAACAAGTTCCCATCAACAACTTATCAACAACTTATCAACAACTTGTCAAGAACAACAACAATTATTTTACACAAAATATATTGATAAAGATAGACAACATGAATTGCGACGAACTTTTGTTGATGACATCTACTGGTTTTAGTCAAGAAGAAATAACAGATGAGAAGAATCTACTGGATAAGAAGGAGAAGTTGTACTCTCTTGCTGCTTGTAACAAAACAAAGCAATACTTAGGAACACAACTAACAGTAGAACAGGTGCAGCAGTTATCACCACAAGACATTATTAAGTATTTTAATAGGTATGAATCCCTTCTTGGAGCAAAGATAGTGAAAAGCCTAGGGCATACTGTTATTGGTCTATATGCTAAAGCAACAAGTAGGGTCTTTAATGTGGACTCAGAAGCTGACTTAGTATATGACCTCTCACAAGATCCTATTTTGTCTAGAACGCTGGAGACACTTGGCTGTGATATGTATTACCGTTTTGGCTCTCTGTTAGCACCAGTAGCTGCTAGTATGATGACATTAAAACATATAAAATTTAACCACATAGAGAAAGATGGAGGAACAGAACACAGCCACGAACCAACAGGAAGCACAGGAGAATGCCAAGAACCAAGAGCAACCCTCCCTTTCACAAGTGACATCTGTAACAAAGAAACCTGGGAGAGTTGAAGCTGGCAAGAGGTTAGCAGAATGGAATCGACAGAAAAAACTTAGCAACCAAGCAAAGCAAAAGATCTTATCTGGAGAAACATTAGAAAAACAATGCTATAGAAA
>CM054144.1:55024542-55103794 GCA_028751875.1 Rapana venosa
CATCCCATTCCCTTTGTTCAGCCGCAGATACTTTGTGCTTTCAAACACCCAGATTCAAACAAACCACTGTTGGCTATCACTCTTTCTCTGTTTCTGGTCCATCCACCTGAAATGACCTCCCTCTTTCACTTCTCCAAAAGCCTTCATTTCATACCTTCAAATCCTGCCTCAAAACACACTTATTTCCTACCTGAGACTCCCCCCTCATATCTGTCCCTACTTTTCAACAGCATCCTTCATCTCTTAAATATGTTCATGAGTGTGTGTGTGCGTGCATGCATGGACATGTGCGCATAAATTTGAAATCTGTTACTCATTATAATTATTTGAGGAAAGTTGCATGCATGTAAATGATTTAAGTGCAAGTGCTTCGATTTGTTTTGTTTGTTTGTTTTTTCTATTTTTTTTAACCACAAAAAATATTTTTTAATCCATGGACAATTATCACCATTAACTTTAAAAAAAAAGTTTTTAAATTAAAAAAAAATTTTAACACAGAAAAATATTTTACACATTGTCATCAATACAGATAAAACCCATCTCACTGTCTATCATTAATACAGAATTACCTCGTACATTCTGTCATCCGTACAGAAAAAAACAACCTTTTATACCCTGTCATTACTACAGGAAAAAGAATGCCACACCAAATTGTATTGCTCTGTTATGACATGTTCTAAACAGTGTTATTTGTAGTTTCAGAGTACAGTTACCATTGACACCTTTCGTAGCTCTCACACACATGCTCACCTATCCCCCCTCCCCCACCCCCCCCCACCCACACACACACGAGGTATACTACACTCACCCATGATAAACACCACCAAATGCATATGGAAGCCTACAAATAAATAAGAGCTGTTTTACCTGATTTTGTATCTTTTGTAACACTTGACTTACTTGACTTATGCCTCTTGGTTCCTTGGGGAACATAGGGCTGCAACAACACCCCTCCAACGAACTCGGTTTTGGGAGATCCTCTTCAGCTCGGCCCATGTCATTCCAGCTGCCTTCGTTTCTTCGTCAACACTTCTGCACCAGGTTTGCTTTGGTCGACCAACTTTCCGCTTCCCTTGTGGATTCCAGTCAAGGGCCTGTCTGGTGACATTTGACGCAGGCTTGCGGAGTGTATGGCCGATCCATCCCCACTTCCTTTGTTTAATAATGGACTCGATTGGGGTTTGTCTGGTCCTGTCCCACAGTTGTTTGTTGGATATGACTTCCGGCCACCTGATGTTGAGGATGTACCTGAGGCATTTGTTGGTAAAAGACTGGAGTTTGTGGGTGTTGGTTTTTGTTACCCGCCAGGTTTCTGAGCCATAAAGTAGGACCGATTTGACATTGGTGTTGTAGATCCGAATCTTGTTTTGAAATGAGAGGGCTGTTGACCTCCAAATTGGCCGAAGGGTGTTGAAGGCGTGACGGGCTTTGTTGATCGGCACTTGATGTCTTCATCTGTTCCCCCATCTTTACTGCCGACACTGCCCAGGTAAATAAACTTGGTGACTTCTTTGATGGTTTCTTGCTGCAGTCGCACTGGGTCATGTGTTTTGTTGTTCACCCTCATGATCTCTGTCTTCCCGATGTTGATTTGGAGGCCAGTCTTTTCAGCTTCGTCAGCAACACGACAAAGCTTCTCTTGTGCGTCTTGTTGCCTGTGGGAGAGAAGGCTGATGTCGTCTGCGAAGTCCAGGTCTTCCAGCTGCTTCATGAGGGTCCACTGTATGCCGGTTCTCCTGCCTGCTGTGGCTTGCCGCATTATCCA
Source organism: Rapana venosa (assembly GCA_028751875.1). Lineage (NCBI taxonomy): Eukaryota > Metazoa > Mollusca > Gastropoda > Neogastropoda > Muricidae > Rapana > Rapana venosa. The sequence continues at coordinate 55,026,308 of CM054144.1, forward strand.
GTCAACCACCAACAGGAAGATGGTTGGCAACAACAGACAGCCCTGACGAACACTGGTCTTCTCCGTAGAAGGCTTCCGTCAGTTTCCCTTCATGGATGACTTGACAGGTGGCATCTTTATATAGCTGCTGGATGATGGTGATGAACTTTGGTGGAAAGCCATAGTGATGCATCAGTTTCCAAATGACATCTCTGTCGACGCTGTCAAATGCCTTCTGGAAGTTGACAAAGACTGAATATAGGGGGTCTGCCACTCCAGGGACTGCTCAATGATGATGCGCATTGTGGCGATTTGATCTGTGCATGATCTGTCTTGCCTAAAGCCTGCCTGTTCATCCCGAAGTGTCTTGTCCAGTGCTGTCTTCAGTCTGTCTAGCATGATCTTTGTCAGCACTTTCCCTGGGATGGACAGTAGCATGATTCCTCTCCAGTTGTTGCATGAGGACAGGTCCCCTTTCTTTGGCAGCTTTACGAGATGGCCTTTCTTCCAGTCTTCTGGTACACTCTCTTGCTCCCAGATCTTGTATAGGAGTGGGTATAACATCTCAGTGGAAGTTTGGATGTCTGCCTTCAGTGCTTCAGGTGGTATACCGTCTGGGCCTGCTGCTTTGCCTGATTTGAGTGACTTGATGGCTTTGGTGATCTCATTCTTGGTAGGGGGGCCGGTGTTGATGCCAAGGATTTCAGTAGGTGGGGGATGTCTGGCGGCATGGGTGGTGCAGGTCTGTTGAGCGTTTCTTTGAAGTTCTCTGCCCATCTTGCTCTCTGGTCCTCCTCACCTGGAATGGTATTGCCATTCTTATCTTTGACAGGGCAGCTAGGTCCGCGGCATAGACACCTGAAAACGATGCCTTTTGACTGTTTTCTCATTATTACCACACTTTTGCTTTGAAACTGCAATGGCAGAAAGGAACAGATATGCCGATAATGAAAATAGCAAGAAGGAAAATAAAATAGGTCTCCTGTCTTCCAAGGTTCGACAGGTGAGAGCAATGGGTACACCCCCCATATATCCATGATTTGGAACATAAGAAGTGGATGAGCTCCGAGATTTTAAACCTAATGGAAAACAGGAGAAAGGCAAAAGTAGATGAAAAGAAGTATAAAGAACTCGACAAACTGGTTAAGAAAAAATGTAATGAAACCAAGGAAGAATGGATAAATATGCAGTGCAAGGAAATTGAAACGAATGCAAATTTTGATTGCAAACTTATGCATGAAAAAATAAAAGATGTGACAGGGAAGAAATCATCTGCAAAAACAGGTTGTATAAAGTCGAGAGATGGAGAAATACTCATGGAAAAAGAAGATATTCTTAACAGGTGGTCAGAATACATCAAAGAGTTATACCACGACAACAGAGCTCCACCTCCTCATATTAGCAACGAAGATGGCCACAAAAACAGGGAAGACGAAGTGAGAATGCATCAGAAAAGATGAAAGGGGGTAAGGTCAGGACCTTAATATCCCATCTAAATTGAAAACCACCCCGGGATAAGTGGGAATGGGCATCCAAAACTATAAACAATTATATGACACGAAGATTCGAAAATATGAAAAGTCCATCTACATTGCGACCCAAAGAAAGGGGCACGCTAAGGGACCAACATGACAATCAGCCTGATGATCACCCCCCAAAAGTTCTTTTATGAATACTCATAAGAGAAGAGAAATAAAATACTCCAAAATCCCAGAAAGAAATTTTGGATTCATGGCAGAAAAGGAAAAAAATAAATTTCGCTTTGAAAACCTCATGAAAGATCCATCGAGTCCAGAAAACCTAAAACCTCGCTTTATTGACACCAAAAGCGTTCACAAAGTACCACTCCGACTTGTTTATATTCGGGCGGGGCTATACATCGAGGGGAAAAGATTTTCGAGTCCCAGAAAATATTGGGAACAGGAGCAGCCATTGATCGAAAAAAGACATCATAAATATAGACCAATCTGCAGGGGTGTGAGGCGGCGCGTGTTCTCACCTGATTTATTTAATGTATATAGGAAATAATTCTACAAAATTTTGAGAATCAGAGGGAATTAGTGTAGTGGCCACAACATCAACAACCTGAGATATCAATGAAAACCCCTTTACGCCGACTCGAAAAAAACGAAAAAGGATTTTAACAACAGTAACAGACAAAGGGGAAAAGAAAGGATTACAGCTAAAAGCAAAAAAGACAAAGCATGGTATCTCAAAAAAAAGTGTTAAAACCAAATGAAAATACCTTAAAGGAGAGAGAACAGACAAGAAAACCCCTTTTAAATACCTTGGTTTCATCACCCCGGCGGCAAGTTACACAAAAATCAAGAAGAAATCGGTAAATTTAAGGCAATTTTAACAACATAAAAATCATTTTTCCCAACATAAGATAAGCCCATGAAAAAGTCCTTTTTTTGAACCTAGTATGGTCCATTCTCTGTCGGAGTGAGTCTGACCCTACCAAAGGACACAAACAGCGACTAGAAGCAGTGGAATTGGTTCACCCGGGAAAAATCAGAAAGTTCAGGGGCAAAAAAAAAACAAAGCAGAGAGAAAGGCTGGATACAAAGACCCTTTAAAACACCATCAGAGAAAGAACCCAAATTTTTTTCGGCCATATAATCAGGGCTGAGGATAAGAAACTTTAGGGAGGGGAAAAAATCTGGGGAAACAAAGCGAGGAAACAACGCACAAAATTCACAGCCCTTTAAACAAATTCGAAACGATAAAGGGGGCACCAAAATGAGCTCTAAAGGGGACCGAGAACAGGAAGAATGGAACCATAAATTTAAATGTCGCAGAAACCAGCCCGGGGACACGAAGAAGAAGAATCAGATGGGGGAAAAAAACCCTTTCAAAAAATTAAAAATTAAGGCTGTTAGTCTGTAGAATCCACAACAAGAGGTTTAACCCTTTCCCTTTTTACCCGCCGGCCCCTTGCCCAATAATTTATCCCGCGCAGCCCCCCGGATGTCAATTCAGCCTAGGGGGGAATTTTCCTCAGCATAAGTCTGCCTATTTTAAAACGCACACATGAATAAAATTCACTAGGTCCATAGGCTAAGGAAGGAATGGGAAAAAAAGTCTTACACAGATCCCTTCACAAGAAATTTGGGCCAGGACTGCTTTGTCTTTCCCACGCTTCTTTAGCTAAAAATGGAAAGCAAAGATGGGGATACTTTTGGGGGGAGAATATACTGAGTGGAAATAAAAGCTTTTTGGCTCAAGTGGAACAGTTCGAAAGAAAATTTTAAAATGTTGAACCCGATGTTGGAGATGTAAAAAAGGAAATAAATGGAGAAGGTAGGATTGGAAAGTGATGCTGAGGATAACATTCCCTTGCTTCATAGCGACGAACGCGCAGCGCACAAGTGCCTTGCCAGTCAAGATTTCCCCGGCCGATGGCCACACAAACTCCCCATGAATGCCAAGCCCTTTAGTTACTTTTTTTTGGGTTTGTCCCCAATTTTTTTTCAAACGTATTAAAAACAACAATTATCCCAACAAAAGATCACCGTAAAAGGGGCTTATCAAGACCCTTTATGGACAAAACAACACCTGGGGAAATTAGGGCTTACCTGTATTTTTGAATATGGGAATCAAGCGTTTGCCAAGGCTTATCTTTACTGTCTACTTTTTTTGAAAAATTTTCGGGAGCCCCGGGAATAAAAATTTATGACCGGGAAAAACCCAATTTTTTTAAAATAGAAATTTACCTAGAAATAAAATATGGAAGCACAGGGCCTGTGAATCTTTCCACCAGAAAAGTGTTGGTAAAGGGTCCCCTAGTTTTTGTAATAGTAGCATGAGCATATTTTTTAAATAATGTTTTTGGGATTAGCAAAATTGTTTCAATATGTTTTGAAACCCACCAAAAATGAAATTTTGGTGAAAATTTTTGGGACTTGAATTTTGAAATTTTCCTGCGGGTGGATCATGGGGGAACTTTCAGCAGCCCAACTTTTTTTTTTTAAAAAAACACAATTAATTCCTTTTAAGGGGAAAATTGTAGAAAACGCTAAATTCCCTGCATGTTACCTGTTTTTAAAAAAGGGGCCAAGCACGAAAAGACAACATTTTTCAAAAAAATATAATCATAGAATACTTCCAAAAATGCCGTTTTTCATAGGAATATACAACTTTTTTTGGGGGCCCTTTTTCAAAAAAAAAACCTTTAATTTTCGAATACTAACAGGGAAAGTTTTTTTTAAGAATCAAAAGGGTTAAATATGGAAAATTTTAAAACTTTGGGCGTTGTTGAAACCCGAAAAAGTTGTTTACTGGCAATGAAAAAAAAGTTTCCTTCTTTTAAAAATTTAAAAAACAATCAGTAAAAATTTGCCCCTTTCCCAAAACCCGACCAAAATAATGCCCCTTTTCAATCATAAAACATTCCAAAACTTAAACTATTTGAACAAAAGAAATAAAATTTCCCATTTAAAAACTACTGCCAAGTTACGATTTGGGAAAGCTTCTCTTCAAAAAATAACAGGTCTGACTTTGAAAAATTTTTGAAATTTTGGGGGGTGGGGTTTTGAAATTTTGGGGGGGGGGGGGGGGGGGGGAAAAAAGGTTTAAAAAAAAAAAAATAAAAAAAAAAAAAAAAAAATTTTAATCTCTTCCCTCTTTTGTATAAACTTCATTTAAAACTAACACCAAAATATAAATCTTTTAAAAAAGCTTTTGCAAAAAACAGCAGCTTTAACGCAAATAATCAAACAAAAAATTAGTACCTTTTAAAACGAATCCCAAAAGGGGTCAATTTTGGGGTCCACTTTTTTTTCAATCTATGTAAATGACTTACCCAATTTCTAAAATGTAGCTGTGAAATGTTTACGATACACATCCCTCTATTGTATGTTTCTAAACCCCCAAGACTTGCACTAAAAACTTCAAAACAGTTTTGATAGTAGTTTTTGGGCCGATTAAAAACCATATGCCCCAAAATACACAAAAAACTAAGTGTTTTCATACTACAAACAAAAGAGACAAGAAATAAAAGAAAAAACCCAACAAAAAACTCCAACCTCGTTGATAGAAAAGAAAATTAAAAGTGACTCACACAATTTTGGGGTGTAATTATTGAAAAAAATCTTCTTGGACTGACCGTTGGGGGCATTAGGAAAACATCTACTTCAAGCTACTTCAGTTATAAAAAATGAAATTTTCTAAATAACCCCTTGCAACTCTTTTTTTGGGGCCCATATTTGTCTTAGTTTTACTATGCTTCATCTTTTGGACGCTGCAGTGAAAAAAATTTTTTAAAATTGATTCATAAATTAATAAAAGAGCACGAAACTTGTTCTATTAAAAATCAAGCCCCTACCTTCAATATTATAAAAAACAAAATTCTAACCTTCAAAAACAGACTTTATCTAAATAAAGCTCTATTGTACAAAAAATTTGTAAAAGGAAATGCCCCCAAAGATCACCAATAGCTCAAAGTCAAGAACACAACATAATATCTACAACATTTCAAGCCCAAGAAATAACTCTAAATACAAAAAATTCTTTACTGGGGATGATTTTGGAAAAAAGCTCCAAAATGCAAAAATGTATCAAAAAAAAAATTATTCAAAACCCCAAAAAAAAGCCATTTTTAAATCACAAATGCCTAGGAACAAATTTTAAGGCAAATAAAACCATTTCTTAATTTAAATTTAAAGTAGTTTTACTGTGACTGAAGTTTACCAGTAAACCCCCTAATTTTTTGTGTGGAGGGAGGGAGGCGGAAAAGGGGACTTTTATTAAGCAAAAAAGTAAGAGCAATCTATAAACTGTATATAATCTACAAATATTAAAAAAACACAAAAAGGAAAAATCAAAATGGAAAACCCTTTATAGCTGATATTTGACATCTCTCTCCTCTCTCCTCTCTCCCCTCTTCTCTCTCCTCTCCTCTCTTTCTCTCCTCCCTCTCTCTTCTCCCCTCTTTGCTTTTTTTCTTGTCAATTCATTAGGTTTTATTGGGATTTTTTTTACCCCATTAAGGGGAATCATTATACTATTATAATGTTATTTTTTTGGTTTTTATAGCCCAGTTGATTATGGCTTTTGATTATTGTATTATGTAGGGTTTTTATTTGTTTGATAATTGTCCTTTTTTTTTCTATTTATTGAATGTTTTTTCCCCCCCCAATTGACCCCCCCCCCCCCCCCCCAATCCATTCGAACCTTTTTTGTTGTTATTTTTTATCTCATGTGAGGGGGTTTATTTGTTATATTATTTTTAATGTGAGGGATGTTTATCATTTTTTATTGTATCTCTTTTGAAATTATCATTGTCTTATTTGATTTTTTTTGTTTGTTTGATAGTTTTTGGTGAATATATTATTTTCAAAAACGTACTTAAAAAGTTAAGCGATATGACACACGTTTTTGGGGATGGAGAAAGGGGGGGGATTCATTGCGGGCAATATTGTCGTACTAACGAAAAATGAATCCTAGTTTTTTTAAACGTTTTTTCCCTGTCCTTTTTATTTTCAAAAGAATAAATTGAAAGAATGGATGATATATGGGGAAAAGAAATTTTTGTTTGATGTTTTATGTTTTAATTTTTTTTAAATTTAAAATATTCTTTCCCTAATGTGTGCGCATTGTGTACAAGTGTGGGTGCATGTTTTATGTGCGTGTGTTGTATTGTGCATAATTTTATTTTGCAGTGTATATTTTAGGGTTTTCCCCCCTTTTTTTTTTATTGATACAGTTTATGGAAAGGGTTTGCAAAATTATATTTCATATTACTTTAAAGAAATTTTTTCTTAGAGGGCCTTGATGAAAAAAAAGCAAATGCTTGCTTATTAAAATGTTTATCTATCTATCTACGCCCCTATCTGAGACTGTGGGGGCACCCCAAAAGACCCCCCAAAAACCAGTTCCCCCTTCCCTCTCTTTTTCGGGCCCTTTTCTCGGGTTTTTTGGGTTTTCTTTCCATTTGCGATTTTATCCTCCCAGCTCTTCCTTGGTCTGCCTTTCTTTTCCTCCTTGGACTTCCCCTTGTAAAACTGTCTTTGCGCCTTTGGATCTTGTGACATGCCCAAAACCATTTAAATTTACCTTTTTAAAACGGTTTAAAGTTCTCATGGGGTCCAAGGGTTTGCTGGATTCTGTTATGCACGCTTTCGTTGCTTATGTGGTTTTTGAGGAGATCCAAGAGTCTCCAAAGCATCTCATCTCCCCGCCTGTACTTTCCTCCAAATCTGCAGTTGGGGTCCATATTCACAGGCATAAAAAAATATGGATAGAAAAAGGGAGCGCATTTCTATCTTGAATAATAAAAATTTTTTTTATCCCCCAATGGTGTTTAGTTTTGACAAAGCGTTTTTGTCTGTGCAGTCCTGATACTACTTTGGCTTGGACCCCGGTCTGATAAATCTCCCATATTAAACTTGAATGTTTCCACTTCGGGTCTTTAAACCCCGAATCAGTCAATGCCTTGGTGTTATTATCACAGTTTGGTCTTCTCTGCATGTTTTCCCATGCCGAGTTTTGGGGGCCTTTTTCGGTTTTTCTGTTACTGGAAAGCTCTTTTTCTACCCTGCTTTTTCCATCAATTCATCGAAAAGCGAGGTTTGGATCGTTCTTGCCACCAGGGCTGACTATCCTTCAGATTTTCCAGTGCATCAGCCATGATTTCTCAAGGGAAGATGTTGAAAAGGGGTGAAGAACAGCCCTGCCTTACTCCAACTGTTTTTTCAAAACCTTTTCTCCATGTTTTTGTGTATAACTCACTGGTCCTCGCTGTACACTGTTTGATACTGATGGGGTTTTGCATTGATGCGTACAAATTCAGGTTCCCACAAAAGTTGCATCCACACCCGTAAAATGTTTTCTTAAAATCGTAAAAGGGAAAAGGGTTTTTTTAAAGTTAAGGGTACCGCTTCCCAAGTATTTTAGTTAAATATCTTTTGTTTGCTCGCCCTGCTCTAAAACCCTGTTTGTTCCTCAAAATGATGTTCTGTTTGGGCTTCATCTATTCAATATTATCTCACATAAACCTTTGCTTGGGTTCATATTCAATGTACATCTGGAAATAAAAATTGGATTGACTTAACCCCTCTCTCTCTCTCTTCTCTCTCTCTCTCTCTCTCTCTCTCTCCTTCTCCTCTCTCTCTCTCATCTCTCCTCCCCCTCTCCTCTCTTTTTTCCATTTCTATATTAACAACTATCCCCTCTCCCCTCCCCCCCTCCTTAAATACAAATTAAAGATGGCAAAGTTTTCTGAAAACCACTCCTCTTCAAAAGCAAGCACTGCCAAGGAAACCAAAGCCTAATAGAACCATCAAATAAATAAAGATTATAAGAAAGTGAAGCAAGAAAAGAGTTTTGCTATCAAAATTCTATTTTTGGCCGCCAAATTCTATTTTTTTTGCTGGGGGAGGGGAGGTTTCTCATAACAAATTTTACAATAAAAATCTCAATGCAACAAGGGGTAAATTTGCTTTTAAATTGTGCATGTAAGCAAAATTAAATACACAACTAGAGAAAACTGTAAAATTGAAAGCTAGGGAGGTGGTTCACAATCTGGTGGGGGATATTTTTGGGTATGCAAATGAAGGGGTTGACAAATTTTTTTTTTTTATTGTTAGGGTTTCCCGTGTGTTCTTATGTATCGAAAATATGGCTCTACATAGAATCATTATGCCTCTTTTTTTAAAAAAAATCTTTGCAAGCATGCATGCACTTGAATATGTGGGGTTTGAGAGGAAGGGAAGAGACATACTCATGAAATATTTTTAGTTTATATATTCGTTCAGCCAGGCAATTTATTCAGGAAAGTGGCATTTGAGGGGGCAGACACAAAAAGGGAGAAAAAAGAAAGGGAAAAAAAGCCCTAGAATCCCTTTCTGATGGACAGGTTGATTCGAACACCCCCAAAGCGCTGGGCAGTTCGTAAAAGGCTTTCATCGAAATGCTTTTTAAAGATGGTCCATATGTCATGTCTTGATGCTGCTTCCCCAAATTGGGTATTCTTTTGTGTGACGTGGCTAAAAAACGTCTGGGTTAAAAGGTATAGCTGTGTACGTAAGTAAAAAAGTCTGGATTTGAAAGGTATGAAAAAAAATAGTTGTGATTTATATTAAAATGAGCAACAATTAGATAAAATTGATAAGAAGTCCAGATCGGGGTTTTCTTTATGCTTTGGGAAAAAAACCCAAAAATTTTTGGGGAAAGCAACACTTTTTTCAATTTTTATGTTTTTCCTGGTTTGTACAAATTATGTGTGTTTTTTGTGTGGGGGGGGTGTGGGGAATTGTGTACATTTGTATGTGTGTGTGAATGTGTTTAATGTCGTATTGTGGGGGTTTTATTTTTTAATTTTTAAAAAATTTTTATTCTTTTTTTTGAGGATAATGGATAAGCACACTTGTGGGTTTTTTTTTGTCCTTTCCCCAAAATGTCAGTTGAATCTTTTTTTTTATCCCTTCCCCACCAGAACACAAGGCCTACTCCCCTTTTAAAAAATGGCAAGGTTTTAACAGGCACAAAATGTTTGGGTTTCGCACATGGGGGCCTCATTTTTATCTCACTCTGTGTGTGTTTATTGTATTAAATCAAAAATCAATTTTTTATGTACAGAAGGTACATTGAAATAACAAAAAATTTGCTTTTTTTCATCAAGCCATCTCTGAAAGAAATATATATGGAAAATGATAGTGATAACAGCAACAAAGATGCGCCATAATCACAGAATGGGGGAAAAACCAAACCTCTAAAAAAAAACATTACGCATAATCAACATCCAATACAACAAAAAAACACAATTTATATACACCCAAAACCCCACCCACTCCTGCTAAATTGCTAGAAATTTTTGAAAAACATTTTCCCCCCAGGGGAAAAACTCCCAAACCCCCCCCACAACACCACACACCACACACACACACACAACACCACAGTGCACATATCCAAAACACATCAAGATTGCTAAATTTTTGTGTTCCCCTTTCCCTTTTTCCTGTCCAAATGCTCCCCTTCCTGCACTAGCTGGCCCACTGGTGGGGGTGGGATGGAATGGGGAGCTGAAGAACTGAAGAAGCTAAAAAGGGGAAACTACAGCTGCCCAACAACAAACACAACACCACACACACACACTGTGCGTCGTGTCACACATGCATCAAACACGCATTCATATAAAAGTTCAAAGAACTTGCACTGAAAAAAACGGGGGAAAGGGAAACTAAAAAACTGGGGAAAAATACACAGGGTGAGGAGGGGAGAATGTACCATCAATTTTTTCAATTTTTTCATTTGGTAATTTTTTTAAGTTTTTTAAAATGGGTTTTGCTTGTTTAAAACTTTTTAATCAATGGGAAAATTATTCCAAAAATGACCACGAATACAAAAACACTTGACTTAAAAGAAGGATTTTTGTTTTTGTGTGGGTGTGGTTGTGTGTTTGTGTGGTGTGTGTTGTGTGTGTGCAGGCTGCATTATGTGAAGATGGATCTCTGGGTGCAAGATATATGAAATGTACTCATAACTTTTTTTCATAAAAGGGAAAAACAAAAACCCCAAAAATTTTGGTTATTTACCGTAAACTTTTTTTGTTTTAATTTTTCATTCTTGTTTGAAAAGAGGGGTTTTTGCATTTTGAAGGTGGAAAAATTTTTATGAAGATGTTTTGCATTTTTCTGCAGTGAAAAAACAAAATTTTGAAGTGAATTTTAGACATTTTTTTGTTTTTTACAACCCCCCTAACCCCCCCCCCCCCCCCCCCCCCCCACCCACCACCACACACAAACACACAAAACACACAGAAACATCGCCAATTTTTAAAACCTTTCCCTTTCAAAGAGTAGGGCCCCTTGTGGCCGGGGAGAACATGACAAAATTTTTTTAAAATGCACCACAAACGGACTTTTAAAAAAAGCAATGTGGCTTTTCCATTATTTCGAAAATAAAAGAATAAAATAAAATAAAACATTTTTTAAAACAGAGCGAAAATGGCTTTTTGAAAAAAAAACAAATACATTGTTATTTAAGTAACTAGAAAAAAAAATTTGATTGACTTCACAACACACACACACACAACACCACCTTTTCAAAACTGCATACACACGGGAGGATGAAAAAAAGCACATGAGTTCTTATTCCATTATCCTGAAATGAAATAAAAAAAAAAAATAAAAAAATAAAATAATACCAAAAAATCCGCAAACCCACCATTTGCTTTATAAGTAATTTGTACACTTTTTAGCTTTCCCTTTGGGGAAAAAACTATACAGCTGAGGGGTACCACTATATCAAGTAAGTTTTTGTTTTTTTTTAATTTGACCCAGGGGAAAAGCTTTTGTCAGCTAGTTGTGTGTGTTTGCGCGCATGTATGTTGGGGGGTTTTGAGTGAGTGGTTTTTGTGCTTGTGTGGTGTGAATTATTCAATAGTACCTTCCCAACGAAAAAAACTAGTGGTTTTTTTTTAAACCCGAAAAAAAAAAGACAGAAAAGGGGGATGATCCAAAGCAAATTTTTTTTTTTTCACAGGTCGAAAAACAAGTGATTAAAGAACTGAAAAAAAGAAAGAAAAGAAATAGCAAAGACACACAGAATTTTCTGTTCGTTGTTTTGTTGTACTTTCAAAGTTGGTCAACCGATAATTCAAAAAAATGAAAAAGAAAAAAGAAAGAAAAAGAGTTTTCAAATCAGATTTTTTTTTTTAAACCCCCGCGTCGTTCATTTTCCAAGTCTTGTAATGGATTACTCAGCCAACAATTATCTTTATTATTTTTTTTGCAGGCTGTGAACAAAAGGATGCTTCCCCACTATCAAACAACCATCCAATCAAGTCCTTAATTCATCCACTTTCCATTTGGGCCCAAAGGAAAAACAAAAAATCCCCCCTGCCCCTCCCCCAACATCAAGAAAAACAAAAACAAAAAAAACAACCAACCGCCGACAGCCAACACACAGTATGTCGTGTCACAATCTTCTTCATTGATATATTAATCTCAGCCCCCCAGAATTTTGTGTCACAATCTGTCGATCCTGCGACTAAAGCAGTCAATACTCCCCAACCACCGCCAAAGGCGCAGTGGTTTCGCCTTGGTACGGACTGGAAGGTCGCGGGTTCAATTCCCCTAAGAGCAAGGGGTTTTTCGACTCCGGCCCCCGGGTCCCACCCAAGGAGTGGCTGTGGGCAAGTGGGGAAAACGGGACCACACAGTTTACTTCTCCACTTTAAAGGATGCGAGTTTAGAGTGGTGCTCAAATACCTGACCCCAAAACCCGGGGTCTGATCTCTCGGGGGCCCTTGACGCCGGTTATTATATTAAGCGAGAGTACAACCCCGTCAATATCCCCCAAAGCATATGCACTTCCACACAGCATCAATTTTTCATTTTTATCCTCATTGTCATTGATCATCATCATTAAAAAAAAAAAAGCCCCTGATTCGTGGTTCCGTTGCCCGGGTTTTTGATGACCCCAGATTTGGTTTGCCCATAAAACTTTTGCCATGGGGATTTCTGTCAAACCTTTGAGGTTTGGGGGTTCGGGGGACGGTCATTGGAGGGCGTTGTGGTGGTTTCCCCCCCTCGGTGGGGACCACCCTCTGGGGTCGCGAGACTAAAACTGTCGTTTTTGTAGGGGGGTTTGTAGGTGGTTCCCGCAAAAGTTACTCAGAAAAGGGACCACTGAACACCGCCAAATACCCGCGCAGTGCAGGGCCCCCCTGGTGGGGGTTCCCATGGGGGCCCATAGTGATTGGCTCCCTGTGGAAATTCCACCCGAGGGTGAACATAACGAATCTGAAATTGTGGCGGGGGGATTTTAATGGCGGGATGTGAACATCAGGAAAAGGGGGGGGTCACAGAGAAGCGCAAAACAAAACAAAAATACTCAGCCCCCCCCACCCCTTTCCTTTGCACCACCCGAACCAGACCACCCCTGGCCCACCCCCTCCCAAATGGGCACCAGCCTTCCCTCAAAGCTGTCGCCGCCGCCGCCACAGCCATCGACAACACCCCCCCTCTGTGGGGAAAAGGGGGAAAAAAATCAAAAAAGGCATCATAAACAAAAACAAGTATGGAAGGGTTAGGGGGCTGGCTATAGACGAAGCTTGGCTGTTCCTGGCTTGGGGAGAGAGAGAAAATGTTTGGGTTTAAAGAAAGTTGGGGAAAATTTGATCAAAGAAATTTTTCTTTTTGGAGGGGAAGTAGTGTATCCTTTTGATAGTTTTACTTTTTGTATTTGAAGTGGGTTTTTATTTTTTTTTGATGAATGTTTCCTGACCCCCAAAATTCAGGGATCATTTTGCAGAATGATGGTGTAAATTTAAGGGTTTTAAAGATTTTTAAAGGTTAAAGATGGGGGCATTTAAATTCAAAAACCCAAGAATTCCTGTCAAAATATTTTGATGATTCATCATCATCATTTTAATTTATTATTGCATTTAAATTAGATTATCGGTGGAATATGAAATGGTTATGAACTGAGGAATGGCTCTTTTTTTTTGGAAATTTTGGATATTTTTATCCCCTTTAAACTTTAATGATAACAAAGGGGCCCGCAGAAAAAAAGTGTATACCCCCAGTCTGTATTTTTTAAATTCCCTTCCTTGCTTCTTTGAGGTGACAGCCCCAGATGGCCTGTGGCTGGCGGGCTGGACATGGGTTGGATTCTCCCCCCGTTCATTTTTTACGAAAAGGCAGAAAGAAGAGGAAAGGGGGGAATGGTTTTGATCTTTTAGGGGGCCCCACGGTCGCAGACACGGACAGATAATAATAGACTTTTATCTACTTTTTTTTTATGATAATCTATGCAGAAAAAGGGAAAGGAGGGAATGGGAGGATCAAAATTATAGTGGTTCTTTTTTTTACTGAATATAATTTCACATCTAATTTACACAGTCCGGGGGACCGCCCCACAGCACATGATGCATGTGCACTGGTATCGTAGTAAAATCATAAAATCTTTTTCTTTTAAAACCCATTTTTTATGAAAAATCTGGCATTTGTGGGGGATGCTGCCATTGTGGGCATTTTTTTATACTGTAAAAAAAAATGTTTTAATTAGGTGTGAAATTACGTAACTGCCTAATTTTAAGTGGGGGTGGTTTCTGTCTATGATTTTTTATACAAAACATCAACAAATACAACACAAAAACAAAATAATTCATCAATAAACATAAAAAAACAGAGAAAACATGGTAAAATGAGTTTACCCGCAAGCTTCCTTCTTCAAGGGCCGGTCTGGGCCGCAGACATCGCGATCATGGCCCCATTTTTCCCTGTTCTTTTCCCCCCTTTATGACCATTGTTGGGGCCCTCTTTATTTGTTGCGAATTTGTTTTGCGTCGTGAATTTTTTTGTGTTGTCTTCCTCTGCCGTTTCCACAAATTTTCCACTCCAAACTTCCATCCCAGCCCTGATTATATGGCCGAAAAATTTGAGCTTCTTTTTTCCCATGGGTGAGAAGGATTCTTGTCCCCCATTTCCATTACTTTTTGCATTGTTTTTCTTTTTCCCTGAACTTTCACGATTCTCCGGGTGAACCAAACATCACTGCTCTAGTCGCGTTCTGTGTCCTTGGGTGGGTTTCCCGCACTCACACCCTACAGAAGAATACCATACAGGGCCCCAAAAAATGGATCTTTGCTAGGGTTTTCTTACGTTTGGGAAAAATGCATTTCATGTTGTTTAAAGTTGCCTTAATGACATTTCTTCTTGATTTTTTTCACACTTTCCCCCGGGGGGATATAAAACCAAGGTATTTAAAGGGTTTCTTGTCTGATTCTTCTCCCCTTTCAGGGTTTTGCATTGTGGTTTTAAAAAAACCCTTTTTTTTGAACACCATGCTTTTCTTCTTTGCATTGGCTGTAATCCTTTCTTTCGCTTTTGTCGTTTCTGTTGTTAAAAATTTTTGCATTTTTTTTCCCAGATCGCGAAAGGACGTGTCATCTGCATTCTCGGTTGTTTTTGGTTTTGGCCCCTCACAATTCCCTCATATTCTCAATATTTCTAAATTTTTTTCACAATACATTTAAAAAATCAGCGAGAACACGCGCCCCGCCTCACCCCCCCTGCAATTTTTCTATATTATGATGTCATTTTCGACTTTAAGGCTGCCCCCCTGTTTCCCAATATGTTTCTGAGGACTCGAAACTTTTCCGTCGATGTATGCCCCCAGAAAAAACATACTTTTTCGAACCTTTTTTAGTAAAAAACAGGGTACAGGCTTTCTGGACCTCGATGGACTTTTTAGAGAGTTTCAAAGCGAAGATTGCATTTCTGGGCCTTTTTTCTGCCTGAATCCAAATTCGTTTCTGATATTTTTGGAGTTTTTTTTTTTTTTTAATAGCTTTAAACCCAAAACATAGATTTTCTTTGCTAGGATTATCCTTAAAAAAAAGAAGTATCAACCCATGTATTGTTGAATTATCAGGTGTTAATAAAAAAAAAAATTTCATTATGTATGTAGTAATTGTGTATTTTTTTTATTATGTTCATTAGAAGTCAAATTCTAAGTCATTTTATTATTGCAAGGCATTGTGTATTATTATGGTCGTTAGAGTTGCTGGTTGCTTTTTTATATTTTTTTTTAAGACAGTATAAA
Source organism: Rapana venosa (assembly GCA_028751875.1). Classification (NCBI taxonomy): domain Eukaryota; kingdom Metazoa; phylum Mollusca; class Gastropoda; order Neogastropoda; family Muricidae; genus Rapana; species Rapana venosa. Next base: position 55,041,839 of record CM054144.1, read on the forward strand.
TGTAAAATTTGTATTTCAAGTTGACGGTTAGCCTTGATGGTAGCTTTAGTTCTTCATGTTATCAATTATTGTGTGGAATTTTTGTGGGTTTAAAAAAAAAAATTTTTCATGTGTTTTGCGTATGCTTTAATACAGACTTCCCCATTAGAAATGTAAAGTTTGGGTATTTGTGTGCAGTCTCATGTGTGCATTTGCATGCACATACAGATGCATGTTTGTATTGTACTCCTATTATATATGTCCAGGTAATTTTGCTTTTACACACACACATGCCCATGCACATGCACACACACACGCACAGTACACACACTGACCAACCGACTGACTGAGATAAAAGAACTGTATGTGCATTATCCTAAAAGTAGTTTTCTTCATGTTGTTTTAATATTTTGTTCTGAACTGCCTCAAATCTCAACAGTCAGTCAGTTTTCCACTTAATTCTGATAATTTTGTTTGTTTGAATGTGTGTAAGTTCACAGGGACAAGTTGCAATAGATTGCATTCCTGTCCTCAATGTATGGATGCAACATTCTGTCTGATTCCAGTTTCTTTGCCATTGTGTCTACTTTTGTCAGGTGTGCTTTACTTTCTGAAACTAAGTTGCTGAAATTTTAACTTTTGAAACTAAAAAAAAAACAAAAAAACAATTCATTTCATGCACTGCGCCTCTTTGCTGCTTCCACCACCCCTCTTCCCCCCATTTTCTATTTTTTGTTACTTCCCAATCCTGTAGGGATGGGATAGCTCAGTGGCATAGCACTTGCTTTTCCCCAAGCCAATGTTAAGCAGCATCGAGCGTGGTTACCAAGTGCATGAGTGACCGATTGCATGCCTTGGCTTCAGTACAGTCTCATAGTTTTCACCCAGCTGTAAAATGGGTACCTGCCTTTTGGGGATCAGGGAAGGTAAAGTAGTGAGGTAGAGGAGATGGGTACCATCCTCGACGCCTCGCTCCCCTACGACCACATAGGTTATGGGACACCTCTACCTTTTAATAATGTATATTTCATTTGCACTGAATTTTACTTCTAAGTCAGGACATTCAGTTCTAAAAGATCTGATGCTTTTCTTGTACATCCTTTTCATTTTATTTTGCTTTATTCTATCTCTTTTAGTTTTGTTTTATTTCATCTCACTATATTTTATTCTATTTTTCTTGATTTTTTTATGATTAAAAAAGTTAGTTGTTTTGATTTATATGTGAACTTGATTTAGTAGTTTATTTCATTTTGTTTTGTTTTATTTTATCAATTTTTTCCTTTCATTTTCTTGTATTTGCATTTTATTTTATTTCATTTGATCTTATTAAAAGAAATAAACAATGAACAAATATACATGCATCAAAACAAACAACTGTACCTTAAATTTGGAGAAACAAGACTTCAGCACTATATATATATATGTATATTTGTTCATTGTTTATTTCTTTTCTTTTCTTTTCTTTTATTTCATCTCTTTCCTGCCTTCTTCCTTCTTTTCTTGGCCGATTTTTCAGTTTTGTTTATTTGGTTTTATTTCTACTTTTGTAAAAATAAAGAAAGAAGAAAGATTTATGTCAAGATGTAGATAAAGCAATGAATGAGGGCTTAGGGAAATGCAGGTGGTATGGAAAGTCTTAACTGTTATGGAGTTTAATTGTATTATTCAGCTGTATATGCTGGGATATGTTTTTTAAAGGGCTCTGGTCTTGTATAGTTTTTCTTGTTAGACTCCGTTAACATCAGATTTATTTTCTTTCTTTCTTTCTTTTCTATTCTTTTTTTTCTTTTCCTGCATATCACTGTTTTGTTGGTTTCATACAACAGTGGGATATATATTGACTTGAAGTACCAACTAGTTGGTTTTGATACACCTGTGTACTGATTCTCTAATTTTAAACCGTTCTTATTAATTTATTTATTTATCTATTCTCGTTGCATGCTAGCAGTATTTAGCACTGAGCACTCAGTTAATGTATAATTAAATTTTCATTGTCTGAATCCTGATCCAGTAATGGTCAGCGCAATAAAAAGATTTTACATATTGTGTCTGTTGTTGGAGTGCTTTTTGGTAAATGGTTTGGCACTCTTGTTTCATTGTATATTTTTGAGTGTGTGTGTGTGTGTGTGTGAGTCAAAGTGAAACTTTTATTTTCAGATGGAAACAAGACATACTTTTGAAAGCAAGTTCCTTATACATTCTCTTCTTCTAAAGGTATTGGGTACATTTTTGCTGGGTGCCAGCACATTGCAGTCTTCACTGGAATGAGTTGACAGATTCCTTAGCAAAACGCGGTGCCTCAGAATGTACACGTGACATAGTGATTAATGGTGCAAGCCTAAGTTTACTATCATTTGAAAATATTTCAATTCTTGCAAACTCTGTGAGCACAAAGTCTTTTACACTTCATTTTGATTATGTGGGTTTCCCACAAAATATACAAATTATAATTCATAAACTACGCCTGAATGCTTGGAAAACTAAATATTCCAAAAATGTTCTCTACACTTGTTCTGCTTTTATAATTATCAGTCCATCACATATTGTTTGATTGCCATGTCCTCATGCCTCATAAAAGAAAAGGAATAGATTTCAGTAAAAAATATGGAAATATCCAAAGTGTTTCTGTATGATCTGAGTTGCATGTCCTAGTGTCAGTTGCAGAAATTATATGCCAGTCACCATTAGGAGAGTTACTGTAAACTAAATCTCTTGAAACTTACCAATATTCACAATATTCTTCACCTTTCCGTCCCCCCAACTGTTGTTTGTACATTCTTAACGTGAATGTATAATTGTCTGTCTAAATTACCTTGTAGTGAATGGACATTAAACTGATCAGAAGAAGAAAACACACACACACACACACACACACACACACACTCGTCTAATATCACTGAGAGTGAACAGAAATAAAATCGAAGACAACAACAACAACACACACACACACACCTGTAAGAAAACGGCCAAAATTTGGGGTATGCGAGTATGGGAATCACAAACAGAAAACAAAGAAGATAAGAAATGGGAGAAGAAAACTGATTGAAAAGAAAAGCAAGTGGCATCCACGGGGAGAGGGAGAGAGCGGAGTGGGGGTTGTGGGCAGGAGTGGGTCAGGGATTAAAAAAAAAAAATATTGGTGCATGCGTCCAATACATCACAGAGAAGGAAACAATTAGTATAGCAGTGAAATCATGACACAAGACAAACGAAGTAAAATTAAACTACTGGTCATCATCATCATCAACCATTACACCCAGTGTAGTGTAGGGCAGCAACAAAGCGCTTCCACTCCTGCCTATCCTGGGCCAACCTAGTCACTGATCCCCAAGAGTGCTGCATGGCCTTCATCTCACTTTCTACAGTCCTCCTCCACGTTGCTTTTGGTCTTCCTTTCTTTCTCCTTTCTTCTGGGGTCCAGTGCAATGCTGTTCTTGTGATTGACTGTGGGTCTCTTCGGAGGATGTTCCCAATCCACTTCCACCGTCGTCTGGTGATGATGGTTCCCATGTCTTCCTGCCTGCATCTCCGTAGTAAGTCTTCATTGGAGATCTTCTCTGGCCAAAAGATCCGGAGAATTCTTCGTAGGCATACGGTGTGAAAGGATCGAAGTTTGGTAAGATCCGCTTCCGTCATCCTCCAGCACTCAGAACCGTACAGGAGCCTAGATACAACACAGCTCTGGTATAGCTTCAACTTGGTGTTGGTGCTGTACTGAGTTGATCTCCAGATATTGTTCATCTCCCTAAACACAGTCCTAGCCTTGCCCAGTCTGTTGTGGATTTCCTCTGGTTTAATAATAATAATAATATATGGAATTTATATAGCGCTGAATCTTGTAAAAAACAAACAAATCGAAGCGCTTGCACTCAATCATTTACAGGCATGCAACTCTCCTTAAACATAATGAACAACAGATTTCAAATCCATGCGCACGCACGCACACACACACACACACACACACACACGGAACAACACTTAGAAGGTGAAAGATGCTGTTGAAAATTAGGGACAGATATGTGGGGGGAAAGTCTAAGGTAGGAAATAAGTGTGTTTTGAGGCTGGATTTGAAGGTATCAAGAGAAGGCTTTTGGCGAAGTGAAAGAGGGAGGTCATTCCAGGTGGACGGACCAGAAACAGAGAAGGAGCGACGGCCAACAGTGGTTGTTTGAATCTGGGTGTTCGAAAGCACAAAGTATCTGCGGCTGAACGAAGGGAACGGGATGGAGTGTACAGGTGAAAGACAGTTACAGAGATAAGAGGGTGCAGATTTGTGGAGACATTTGAAAGGGGGTATTGATTTTTATACAGCTCTTTGTGAGACAGGCAACCAGTGAAGAGATCGCAGAAGAGGAGTGATGTGTTCAGATTTTTTCTTTCTTAGGACCAGTCGAGCTGCAGAGTTTTGTATGCGTTGAGAGAGTGGATAGATGATGCTGGTAGGCCAGCCAAAAGAGAATTACAGTAGTCTAAACGTGAAAGAGTGAGAGATGTGACAAGCTTGGAAGTTGCATCAGTGGACAGATACTTGCGAATCGCGCTTATGCACCGTAATTGATAGTAGCAAGACTGGCAGGTCTGGGTGATGAATTTGTTCATAGAGAGTGTGTTGTCAAGAACTACTCCTAAATACTTTACAGAGTTGGACAAAGGAACTGACGTATTGGCCGAATTCTAATGAAGTTTTTGCTATAGAGAAAGTTTATGTTGGGTCCCTATGAGCATGGCTTCGGTTTTTATCGGCATTAAGTTGTAACTTGTTCTGAGTCATCAGTTTTGAATGTCTTGAAGGCAGTAGGACATATTTGTCAGGAGGGAAGGCAAGTTTTCAACGTATCGCTGCACTGAAGCTGAGTATCATCGGCATAGAAATGATGATCAATATGGTGGTTGTTTATTATATGTGAGAGTGGAGCAGTGTAGAGAGTAAAAAGAACAGGGCCCAGGCTGGGGACTCCACATTCTTTATGACAGGTTTTGATTGAATTTTGTTTACAATAACTTTCTGGAACCGGTCTGTGAGGTATGAAGTAAACCAGGTGAGGGCTGTGCCGTTAATACCAAACGTATTTTGGAGGCGAGAAAGAAGAATTGAGTGATCTATGGTATCAAAGGCTGCAGATATGTCAAGAAGAGTGAGGAGGGAGATTTTTCCTGCATCAGACGCAAGTAAAGTGTATCTAAAGTGTGGACTAGGGTGGTTTCGGTGCTGTGGTTGGGGCGATAGGCAGACTGAAAAGTGGGAAGAAGATCATTGGATGAAGGTGACTGTTGAGCTGTTTGAGAACAAACTTTTTCTAGTACTTTAGAGACAAAGGTAAGTTTGAGACAGGCCTATAATTCTTCAGAATGTTGGGATCGAGGTCGTGCTTTTTCAGTAGAGGTGTGACTATTGCTGTTTTAAGAGCTGATGGAAAATTTCCTGACTGAAGAGATGAGTTTACTATTTTAGTGATAATAGGCACAAGTTGTGGAAGGCATTGTGAGAAAACAGGAGCAGGTATGGGATCAAGGTCGCATGATTTTATAGTCATTTCCTTCAGAATTGTCATGATTTCTTTTTCACTTGTGGGATGGAAGGAAAAGAGAGGAGTGCCAGTGAACTGGGGATCAGGAGGCGCAGGCTGGAATTGAGTCTGATCCAGTCTGGAGCGTATGTTTCGAACTTTTGAACTTTCCACGTTTGATGATGCTGCCAAGGTATGTGAACTTGTCTGTCTGGCGCAGGTCAGTTCCATTCACTTTCACAGGGGCTGGTGTGTTCACATTGAGCGACATTGTCTCAGTTTTCTTGGTGCTAATACGAAGCCCCACTTGCTGTCCGAATGTTTGGAGTCTGCTGGTCTTCTGGATATGTTGGTGTGTGTGTGACAGCAGCGCCAGGTCATCCGCAAAGTCAAGGTCGTCTAGTGTTGAGAACAGGCTCCAGCGAATCCCTCTTGGGGTATCTTCTGTCGTCTTCCTCATCACCCAATCAATGGCCAGATTGAAGAGAACAGCCAACATCACACATCCTTGTCTTACTCCAGTCTTGACTTTGAAGACAGTGTTGCTATCGCCCACAGAGCATTTGAAGTTGTCGTAGAAGCTCTTGATAAGGTGTACCAGTTTCGATGGAATGCCATAGTGTCGAAGGATACTCCAAAGGCTGTCTCTGTGTATGTTGTCAAATGCCTTTTCGAAGTCCACAAATTCACATACAGTTGTCTTTGCCACTCTGTGCACGGTTCGATGATGTTTCTGAGCATGCTTGATGATGTTTCTATACATCCTCGTTACTTCCTGAACCCTGCTTGTTCCTTCCTCAGTGCATCGTCCACAGCGTCTGATATTCTTCTGATGATGACCTTGGCCAGTATCTTGCTCGGGACAGACAAAAGATTGATTCCCCTCCAGTTGTTGCAGTCGCTCAGGGTTCCTTTCTTGGGGATTTTGACTATCACTCCCTTGGTCCAATCGTCAGGTACTTTCTCGTTCTTCCATGCAGCTGTGAACAGTGGTTGCAGTATGTCAGCTGCTAGTTCAGAATCTGCCTTGAATAGTTCGGCACCAAGGTTGTCCTGGCCTGGTGACTTGCCGTTCTTGAGGGTCTTGATGGCAGCCACTATCTCTTCCTTTGTTGGGGGATTGACATCAATGTCTAAGTCTTTTGTAGCTTCTGGGATGTCGGCTGTCTCGTCAGGTGGTGGTCGGTTGAGAACTTCCTGGAAGTGTTCAGCCCATCTTTCTTCTTGCTCTTTCTCTGTTGTCAACAGTTTCCGTTGTCTGTCCCTGATTGGTCCCCCAGTGCTCCTCTTAAATTTGTTGCATACTTTCTTGGTGATCTTGTAGATTCTCCCTTGCTCTCCTTGGGCCGCGGCCTCTTCTGCCTCAGCTGCCAGCTGGTCCATGGCTTCTCTTTTGTCACGGCGTGCGAGTCTCTTCACTTTCCCGTGTGCCTCTCTGTACAACTCTTCCTGCCTCTCTCGTAGCCGTGGAGTTTTACTTGCAGAAGTCTCTTCTTGATCTCTCTCCTTTCTTTGATGGTATCGAGGGTCTCTTGTTGGATCCAGTCATTGTTGGTCTTCTTCTTTTGATGACCGATGTTCTCCTTGCTGCTCTCAATGTACAGTTTACAGATCTGCTTCCATGTCGCATCTATGTCATGCTGTTCTGTCATGTTTTGCAGGATGTGGAATCTGTTCCTCGATTGTTGATGAATGCAGACTTCACGTTGGTGTCTCTCAGTCGCTGGGTATCAAATCGCGCTTGAGTGGTTGGTCTTGTGTTCTTCAGTTTCATCTGGATGTGTGTGGTCACCAGGTGATGATCGCTCCCGCATCCGCATTTCGCTTGGTTCTCACTCCAAAAGAATCGTCTCCATATACTGTTGATCATGAGATGGTCAATCTGGTTCATGTCTCTCCCATTCGGCGACGTCCAAGTCAGCTTGTGGATGTCCCGGTGCGTGAAGAGGGTCCCTCCTATCACTAAGTTGTTTATGGCGCAGAACTCCACAAGTCTCTCCCGTTGTCATTTCTGTTCCCACCCCGTGTTTTCCCATGACTCTCTCATAGCCCGTGTTGTCCTTCCGACCTTGGCGTTGAGGTCCCCATGATGACGATGGGGTCATGGCGTGGGGCCTTCTTTGTTCTGTCTGCAGCTGGTGGTATAAGTTGTCTTTGCTCTCACCCGTTGCTGTTGTTGGTTGGTGCGTAGCACTGGATGATGGTGATGTTGATGTGCCTTCCCTTCAGTCTCGCACTCTTTAGTCTGCTGTTGATGGCTTCCATCCATAAGCATCGCTCAACGCCTTTTTTGAGGATGATGGCAACTCCCTCGTGATGTGGTCGTCATCTCTCCCAGAGTAGAGGATGGTTTCTCCGGTGGTGGTTCTCATTCTCCCAGATCCAGTCCATCTCTCTCGCTTACTCCTAGGACATGGAGTTTGAATCTTCTCATCTCTTATGTTACCTGTGCCAGCTTGCCCGTCTCATACATCGTCCTCACGTTCCAATGTCCTAGTCTGATCTTAGTTTTGGTGGTGTTTAGGTCTTCCCTTATCCTGCTGGTAGCTTCCTCTCGGCTTTGGCCATCAGCATTCATACGAGTCTCACTGGACCCGGGAGGTCCTTCGCACGCAAAAATAGAAATGTTCTCTGTTGCTATTTCCGTAACTTCTCTTCTTTTTTGGGACAGGGTTGTTAGCCCTGTGCCCAACCCCAAACCTGGAGGAAGGATTCCACCTAAGTCGCCTCTTACGACATGCCTGGTTGGAGGGCAGGGATCCTATTCTTGCAATGCTCGCTTTGCAAGCATTCCCCGGGATTCCCACGGGGGTAACTACTGGTATTAGAAGGCAATTCGAATTTGCAGAAGAGACTGATTAAATTTTTTTTTTAAAGTGAAGACAGGGAGAAAGAAAGGAAAATAAAAAGAAAGAGTGAGACATTTAAACTAAAGGTCAGGGATGTTTTCATTGTGTCAGTTGTAAATCCATTAAGTGTGAACGGCATTGCTAAGGTCGATGACAACACAAAAATTTAAAGAGAGATAAGCAGACAGATGAGAGACAGAGATAGAAATAGAGGCAGGGAGAGACAGAGATATACAGAGACAATGACAATGACAAAGGTTTATTGTGTTAAGCAAATATGCCCATTCACAAGGGGACAGCCGGTGGGGACTGGGCACAAAATACACATGTAATAAATAACACAATCAATCATACCCTGCATACAACAACAACAACACATAATTTGATTGCTAAAGCTTTCGCTCATTGGAAAGGGGTGGGGGAGGGTGGAGATACACTAAACATACAATCCATTGACAACACAGCACAAACGATGAAGTCCGTGACAAGGTTTCCAAGTCACTGCTTTCTGTCCTTTTAGCCCACTGGCTCATGGCATTACGTCACAGGTATGCGTGTCACAAATATGCTGCAATAAGTTCACTTGCTTTCGACATCTCTCCCTCTCTCTCTCTCTGTTTCTCACTCTCTCTCTCTGTTTCTCTCTCTCTCACACACACACGCACACACACACGCACGCACGCACGCACACCCATACAATACACCTACAACCACACACATCACACACCCTACTCACTCACACACACACACACACACAACACGCGTGCGCGCGCGCAAGCACGTACGTACGCACGCACGCACACCCATACACATACACCCGCAACCACACACATCACACACCTATACTTACACACACACACACACACACACACACCTGCAAGCACGAGCAAAACTGCTATCACAACTAACCAAGGAAAAATCTCACAGCACCCATGATCATTCATAACATGAATTCCAGCACTGATTTTGTCTTTAAATTTTTCGGGATCGCCTGGTGTCCACTGTCGTAGCCTGGAGTAGATAGTCCGTTCTTCCCGAGTCATGTGCCTTGAGCTTCGTTTTGCCAACCAAAAGAAGTCTGACAGTTCGTCACCTGCTGCTGCTGTCCAACTGAACTGAAAAACCATGTCCTCGCTTTCACAGATCACAGTTTCAGGATTGTCAGTAGAAACAAACACATGGACGAAATCCTGGATTCTTTTTGTGTTTCTGAGGTTTTTCTGTAGGGATCGGTCAGTCAAGTCAGCGACATAGTCGCGGATCAAGTCCACACCCTATCCAGCGTCACTACCTTGTCCAGGCAGTCCTCACTGTCCTCTTCCAGCGTAGCAGCAGCATCAGCGGTAGGCATGGCAACAAGGTTGATTTGGCTTTGCTGGTCAGCTGCTGTGTGGTAGGCACGGTTGACGTCAGAGGGTGCAGGGCGAGATTTTTTGTAACACAAGACAGGCATGGAGTGTTGTCTGGTGACAGGGTGTGTCAGTGTGTGAGACAGGGCTGGTTGCTGGGGGAGTAGGCATAAACAATAAATGGCCAGAGTTCGCATCATTTGAAACTTCACATGAAGTTTCATCGAACTCTTGTTTCGCTGCTGCCTGTCTCCTCTCCTCCAGTCTTCTCTTGTCGCGACTCACATGACTTGGCGGCTTTTTATGTAGCACAGGGAGGCAGACTGCTGGGCTTGTTGACACACCATGCTGTCATCTTCAGAGCCAGTTCTCAGTCGTAATAGGACAGTCAAATTGTCGCCTTCTCCTGTGACTTTCCAGGAGGTCAGGTGACTCCCCTCTAGCAGAACACTCAGGGTCTTCTCCAGCGCTGTTGGAAGTCCGACAACGGGCATGGTGCTGCAGAAATTGGTATTTTACTGCAATTTGGTGCAGAGCACAATAATTTGCTTGACTATATCCAAGGGAGATCACCCAGAGGGATATACAGAGAGGGAGAGAGAGAGAGAGAGAGAGAGAGAGAGAGAGAGCGTGCAAGGAAAATCTCCCTTGGTGTTCTCTAAACCAATTAATCTATGAGAAGGACAACTGCAAATAGTTTTAAAAGAAAAACTGATGAGGAGAGGAAGGGAGAGAGAATCTCGGCGAGAAAAAAAAGAAGGAAAACAGAAAAAAAAGAACAAGATGAAAACTCCAACAAAACTGTCACACAGGCTTCAGTTCGCCCTGGGGAAAAGTGAACAAAAACATGCAAGTAAGACTAAGAGAAGAAACAGATAAGTAACGGAAAATGGAGATCGGTAAAAACAAAAAGAACATGAGATGGAAGATAATAGGCATCCCAAGGAACAGCTTAGAGAGAGAGAGAGAGCAAATCAAAATCTAATTCAAAAATCTTTTATTTCGTGGTAACGACATGTGCCGTGTTAGTTTTTTCATATCATAGATATCTATTTTTTTATATTGTATATCCATAAGGAGAAATCGGGGTTTCTTTTGATCCTACACAACTTCATAGTGGTCTGTCAGGTCATGGTGTAAGGGACATGCACAGCTGGTGTGTTCTTTAGTGTGTGTTCAGCATTGAGTTACAAACCGTCACTCCCCTCTCACTGCTGTAAAAACCCCCACCGCACAAAAAGAAAGAAAGACAGACAGAAACGCTCCTTTTACAGCTTTTACTCTCTTCCACTCCCGCCTCCGATTGGTGAAGTTATGTCACAGGCTCGATTGTGCTCAAAGACTTGTGGATAGTGCTCGATTGCAACGCACCCATCCCCTTTCCTCAGCTTAGATCCGTTATGCAGTCTGATTGTCACAATAAATCTTTTTAAAAAAAAAAAATTTCCTGCTGAATTATAGAAAATAATGAAAAAGGAAAAAGCGGCTGAAAAAACTTCAGGGGTCCCCCAGATGGGGCTAGGAATAGTTTAAATTGTATCCCCCCCCTCCATCCCACCCCCCCCAAAGAAAAAGTATCTGGAAAAAAATTATCAGGTACACAATGACCATCTCACCCCCTCTACCCTGGCTTGATACGAAGCCTCCAAAAGTGTTTTTTTTTAGTTGTTGATATCTTAAGTTACAGTTATGGTATTTTTAGTTGTTTGTATATTTTTTTTGTTGTTTGTGAGTGTACATTTTTTTAAAAACTCTGAAGTGTTGCCTTTTTTTGATTTGTTTTGAGGAGGAATCCTGATACCCCATGCTGTTAAAATTTATTCCTTTTAAAAAAAAAAATTTTTTTTTTTTTTTGAAGTTAAAAAAGAACCAAAATATTTTTACCTTTCTCTTTATATGTGAAAAAAAAGTCCCATATTTTTATAACCCCCCCCCCCAAAACCCTTGTTTTATTAAATAATTTTTATATTTTTTTTTTAAAAAAATTTTATTATAATTATATAAATTTTTATTTTTATATATATATATATATATATTTTATAATATTATTTTTTAATTTTTTTATAAGATCTTGATTTTGGGGATGGGGGGGGGGTGGGGGGGGGGGAAAGGGTAATATTGAATTGTTTTTCCATAGTTAGTTGGGGTACCACTAAAGATTTTGCAGCAGCTTGTCTTTTACAATCGACGATATTATTTATATATATTTTAAATATTTATATATATATATATATTATATTATTATATATTTATATATTAATATAGGGAATTTATATAGCGCTGAATCTTGTAAAAAAAAAAAAAAAATCGAAGCGCTTGCATCAATCATTTCGGAGCAACCCCCTTTTAAACATAATGAAAAACGTTTTCAAAAACTTGCGCGGCAGTAGAGCATGCACGCACGCACCAAACACACACCCACCACACCAACACACACACACACACCCCCACACCAAAAACCACAACACTCGGAAAACACTTAGAGGTGAAAGATGCTGTTAAAAATTTGGGACAGATATTTGGGGGGAAAGTTCGGAAAGGAAATAAGGTGTTTTGAGGTGGTTTTGAAGGTTTAAAGTGAAGGTTTTTGGGCGAAGTAAAAGAGGGGGTTTTCTTCCGGGGATGGCCCAGAAACAGGAAGGAGCGAGGGCCCAAAGTGGTTTGTTTGAATCTGGTTGTTCGAAAGCACAAGTATCTGCGGTAAAGGGAAGGAAGGGATGAGGTACAGGTGAGACAGTTCAGAGTAAGGGGTGAGATTTGTGGAAAATTTGAAACAGGGGGTTTGTTTTTTATACCCCGTCTTTGGAGACAGGAACCAGGGAGATCGCAGAAGAGGGTGATGTTTCAGATTTTTTTTTTTGGGCCCGTCAGCTGCGAGTTTTGTATGGTTGAAGGGTGGATAGTGATGCTGTTAGGCCACCCAAAAGAGATTCAGTAGAAAACGTAAAGAATGAGAGATGTGAAAAGTTGGGAAAGTTGCACAGGGACGTACTTGCGAATGCGTTTTTGTTTTGATAATGCAGATGGGGGTCTGGGTGGGGAATTTTTCATGAGAGGTGTTTGTCAAAATACTCCAAAATACTTACGATTGGCAAAGGAATGAGATTGCCAAATTCTAAGGTTTTTTGGATGGGAAAGTTAAGTTGGGTCCCTTGGCTGGCTTCGGTTTTATCGGCTTTTTTTAACTTTTTCGGTCTCGTTTTGAATTTTTTTTAAAGGCGTAGGAATATTTGTCAGGGGGAAAGGGAAGTTTTAACAGTACATCCCTGAAGTGGGTATCATCGGCATAAAAATGATGACTTGGTGGTTGTTCATTATATGTGGAGGGAGCGGTTAGAGAGTAAAAAAAAACGGGGCCCCAGGATGACCTGCGGGACTCCACATTCCTTTAGAAGGTTTTGATTGAATTTTGTTTACAATAACTTTCTGGGAACCCGTTGTGAGGGATGAAGTAAATGTGAGGGCCCTGCCCTTAATACCAAAAGTATTTTGGAGGCGAGAAAAAAGAATTTTGATCTAGGGGGTCAAAGGCTGCGATAAGTCAAGAAGAGTGAGGAGGGGGATTTTTCCTCTTTTAGAAACAAGTAGAAAGGGATCTAAAATGTGGGGCTGGGTGGTTTCGGTGCGTGGTTTGGGGCGAAGGCGATGAAAAAGTGGGAAGAAGATATTTGGATGAAGGTGAGTTTAGGTTTGAGAACAAATTTTTCTGTCCCTTTTGAGAAAAAGGGTAAGTTGAGAAGGCCCATAATTCTTGAAAGTTGGGATCGAGGTCTGCTTTTTCAGTAGAGGTGTGACTTTGCTTTTTAAGAGCTGATGGAAAATTTCCCGGACAAGAGATGGTTTATATTTAGTGATAATGGTAAAGTTGTGGAAGGATTTTGAGAAAATAGGAGCGGTTGGGATCAAAGGTGCAAGATTTTAAAAGTCATTTCCCCTTTGAAATTTTTGATTTCTTTTTACTTGTGGGGGAAGAAAAGAGGAGTGCCGTGAATGGGGATCGGGGAGGACAGGCTAAAATTTGGGTTGATCCCTCTGGAGGTAGTTTCGAACTTTGTCTGAGAAGAAGGCAGAAATAGGATGGAAGTTGAAGGTGTGGGTGTTAGGGAGAGGGTTTTTTTTGCAGATCCAAAGGGGTTTTAGGTGAGGGAAAAAAAAAAGATTTTTTGGTGTAGCAAGGGGAAAATTGGGAAAGTAGTAGTCTGTCTTTCTGAATGGATTAAGAGTTTTACTTTGTTATTTGTTTTCGGAAAAATGTTTGTTGATTTCGGTTTTTGACTTCCGCCACGCCGTTTAGTTGCTGGGTTTTGGGTTCGCTATCAAGATGTTTGGGTTACATGGCGCACAGGGGTTTTCAGGGGGTGGTCAGTAGGGGGTGATGTATAAGAAGTTGGGGGAGAATAGTTTATGTGATCAGAGAGGTCAGTGTGGTCGAGTTTGTGAAAAACGTTCGGGGAAACTTGTGAAGAGAAGGTTGAATGTTAGGCCTTAGTTGCCGGAGTAACTATTTCCTTTTGAAGGTTTTGTGAGTTTAAAATGGAAAAAGAAAGGCGGAATGATCAGAATGCAGTTGTCAGTGACAGAAACAAGGACAAAATTAATGAAGCATTAGTAATCAGCCAGTCTAAATTGACCAGTCTGTGGTTGCTTCGTTTTCCGTTGGAGAAAGGGAAAGGTTTGGGCGGAAAGAGAAAAAACGTTTTACATTGGGAAAACGGTTGTCGAAATGGAGTTGAAGTCCCAAGAATTTTAAGTTTTGTGGGAGGAGGCTGTAGTGGGCGAGGAGTGACTGGAAAATTCTTGGTGAAACAGAGAAGAATGTTAGGTTGTTTTCGGTGGGAAGGTGGGACGGTTATAAAGGCAGCAGATAGTAATAGTGGCCAGGTAGGTTGAGATGATTTCAACTTTCAAAGATTATGTGAGAATTGAAGGTTGTGATGAAAGAAAGTGATGGTTCCAATAGTCTTGAGAATGATGGCAATCCATCTCTCGAGAGAGTCGGGGAAAAGAAATGTTTTATATCAGAAGGATGTCAGTGTATTATTTTTGGTTCGGTGGCCATGTGGTTTAAGCACGTTTCGTGAGGAAGGTTTAGTCATGTTTTTTCAGCGTAAATCAGACATGTAGTGGCTTTCATTGGACGACAGATGCAATAGAACAAACAAACTTTGAAGGAGATCTGAGGAGGTGGAGATTGTTTTGAGAAGATGAAAGTGGTGAGTTTGGACAAGCATTCAGCGGGAAGAGGACGAAGGCGATGGTGGAGATGCGGCTAGGGAAGAACAGACAAGGTTTGATGGTGAATCAGGAGTAGAAAGATGGTGAAAGAACTGTGCTATTAGGGGATTTGGTTGTTTTGAAAACACATCATGATATTAACATATAATGCAGAACAAAAAAACATTATCAGAGTGACAAAAACAGATCAGTGAACAGTAATATAAATAATGACATCAAGATTGCAATAATCTATGTATACTGGAGACTGAGTTATGTCTCTGCGTTTGAAGGTTTGTAAAAAATATGCTAGTGTCTGATTATTGACACATTTGGTTGTGGCCACATAAGTTTAAACGCATTCATCTCACATTCTTTGCTTTCTGAAATGAATGGGAATCTCTTCAGCGTGTTTTGGTCTCAAGTAGAGTATGTGTCACACTGAAAAAACAATATAGGAAGTTCCTTTTCTTATGACCTGGACAAAATGGGGACCGTCATTGTTTATATTATTGCACACATATAAAACTTTCATATGGTTTTCGGAGTGTCATGATTCCAAGCCGTACTGAATAAGAATGTCTCTGAAAACACTTTTGTGCATACAACCTAAATAAGTTTTTTGGATAGGGGAAGCCTTGAAAACATTCCTAAAGATAAATCAGTCATGTTACAAAACACTTGTCATCCATTCTTGATGTACACGGGGTCAAGAGTTCTGCTAAAATGATAGCAGATATGCCCTCGTTATCAACCCTGTTGATTTATCCCAAACCAACACTATGTTACATATGTTTAAGCTTAGAATCAGTTTATTTTACCAGATTCGTCTAAGCTCATCAGCATTTGATAAGCTTGTTGTGGCAGTCGAGTATAATCCATTTTAAGTATACGGAAGCCAATATTTAACTGCACGAATGCGACAGTTGATTTGTAAAGGATACCTCCGCGGTACCATATTTTTCCCCATTTTATTTGGAGTGGCGGCTTGGAAACATTTAAATCCTCTTGCAAGCAAATAAGTACTGATCAACAGATGATTTTCAGACAAAAATTGCCACACTTAGAAGTAATTCAGAGGATTGTTTGTATTTTAGTGTCAAATATTTTGAAAAATGTTTTCTAGACATATTATTTTATATTGGTTATATATCTGGACAATATAAAATAGCGCTCTTTTTTCCCGTTTTTGCAAGGTGTTTGGCCCATTTTCATAACAAATCTCAATGGTTGGTTGTAAACGTAAAGCCTAGATACACATATTTGTTCACCACTTCTACAGAACACCGTCAACAACACTTTCACTCTCCTAGAAATCCTTTTCTGCAGCATAACTTTTTGTCGTATCTTTGTTATTTTCAGGACAGATCTAGTACATACTTAAGCATACAGTTTAATCTGGTTTTGTAGTCCATTTAGGTTGCAAGACAACAAACGAGTTCATCTGCAATAGTAGAATAAAATAATTCAGTCTAAACTGGTTAGCAGTTGTATACCTGTTTCCCTGATCTTCATAACTCATTTATTTCACCGAAGAAAACAATGCGGGACTTAGAACACAAACCTTGGCGCAACCCCGTGGCAGTTCAAACAAGTTGTATAGCTGTTTGTTTATCTCACAATGAATCACTTCCCTGTAAAATTGATTTAAGGTAATTTGAAATACAGAAGATGTGCCAGCGTTGCTCAACGCCTTTATCCATTATAGCTTCTTTGAACAGATCATAGGCCTTGGAGCAAATCTACAAATGCCATATGTTTTCTTTCTTTTTAGATAAGCTTTTTGAATGTATTACAGTGTAAAATATATTGGTCTGTTTTGGAGTAACTTTTCCTAAAACCAGCTGATTTTCTGAAATTTGGCATGGTCTTCTAACCAGTTGTATAGTCTCTTGTTATTGAATGGCAGTATACATTTACCCATAACACTAGCAGCGACATCCTTTATAATTATCAGATACATTCTACTGATCCCCTTTTTGTGTAACGGTCACAACAATAGCTTGGTCAAATAGTTGGATACTTGCTATTCAAAAATATTTTCCATTGACAAATTCAGTAATTAAACTCTAACAAGTAAATGGTCTGCTGACTTCTAAATTTCTGCAAAAACATTGTCAAAACCAAAGCTTTTTCTATTTTTAATTTCTTTATGATGTTAAGACTTCATGTTGAGATAGATTATCAAGCTCTCGACAAAGGGAGGGTAGTCATTCGGAAAGTTTCTTCTATGAGCTAAACCAGCATTAAAAAACATTCTTTAAGTGTTTAAACAGGTCTTTCCATAGTAATTCTGAATTCTTGCCTGTTCTTTTTCCCAGGACTAAAGTTATATTCAACTTCTCTCCAAAAGAGTTTTGGGTTGGTATGTTGTCAGCTAGATATTAGTAGCATTGACTTAATCACTTTGTTTCTTAGCTCTTAGGAACTTTACGATATTCAGTCCTACCTGAACTGCATTTACGTTGTGACTTTTAAATCGCGCATTTCGCCTTGCTTCCTTCCTCAAATCAAAACATCTTTATCAAACAGCGAGTTCTCTTTTACCATTGTTAGTTCTTAAACCTTTCATCATTCATTTGTTGCGTATTTAGACATTATTTAAATTCCTCTAATGCCTTGTCAAATGTCTAACGACTTGCCTTTTCTAATTTACATGGTTAATAGTTGAAGTTAACGCTTCTAAAAGAATATACCCCAATTTTTCATTATCCCATAAAAGCTTCTCAAATACGATTGTACATTCTGCCCTGTATAGCTTCAGAATTTATATTGAGAACACTCCTTGAGCATCAAAATAAAGGTAAATGATCTGACTTAAATATGTAGTGTACACAATAAGAGAGACCAAATAATCATTGTAACACAACGGTTCGATACAATAAAATATTACAGTGCTTGATCCAGTAATGGAAATGAAAAGTTGTCCTGTCATCAAAGGCAAAATCTTTACTCCATCAAGTATAGAGAATCTAAAATATCACACAATGATACAACTGAGTCCAAATCCATTGAAGCCTAATCTTGAAGTAGCACCAAAATTTATCACCATGCTGGTGTTTAAAGTCAGTCACAATCTTGCCATTTTCCGCCAAGTACAGGGGTGTTTTACTTAAAGTCTCCAGTCATTAGTATGTACATATCAGGATTGATTCAAATACATCCAGCACAGGTGAGTCCCGTGGGTGGGCGGTACAAAAACAAAACAAGACAGGTTTGTCTAAATGAAATAAAATCTTAGCCATTTTCTGAAACAATTATATTTGAATAAGTGTACAGGAAATTCGTCAATAATGCTTGGCAAGAAGTTTCTTCACAAGAACAACAACACCCCCTTCTTCTTCTGCTTACTGAGTTTTTAGCTGGGGAGTTAAAACAACATCTCAAAGTCCTTGAATAGCTGAAGATCAAAAACTCTTGATCCCATATAGGTTTCTGTAAGGGCCACCACATCAAAGGAGATTTATTAGTTAATAACGTCCCACTTACCAGTTTGGCTGCAAGTCGTGCTACATTAGTTTGAGCAGTTTGAAAGGTACCTGAGCATTGAAATGGGTAAGGCCTCTTCCCATCATCTCACTCAGTATTTGGCTTAAGGTAGTGACTTTTATCATAATCAGGTCATCCACATCACCATAACCTACCACTTGTATTGTCCATTTCTTATTGTCTGATGCACTTGGGAAATCTTTTTGGTTCCCCACTCCACTCGCTGGATGGTGTATGGGTGGAGGGCAAGTTCTGGTGATCCTGGTCTTCGGCACGACCACACCACGGACAGCATTCTCCTGACAGGCCATATTGTGTGTGCAGTGATTGTCTGCTACTTGCAAACTGACGGAAAGTATTGTTTGTCGATAACTGATCTGTTGCACTATGGTCAATCAGAGGTGTGATGTTTGATGAGTTTTTTGTGGAGTGTGAATGTTGGGTGGCTTTTTTCTGAGTATGTGGGTAACAGAAGGGTGGTTTGCCTTCATGATTTGGATGGTTGCTGGCTGTCGCTGACCTCAGACTCTGCTGTCGTGACCTAGACTGCAGCTGTCGCGACCCTAGGACCGGCTGCTGTCGCTGACCCTAGACGCTAACCCTCAGCGCTGGACTCAGACCGTGCTGTCACTGACCTCAGACCGCTAACCCTCAGACGTGACCCTCAGACGGTGATGTTGCTGTCCTCAGATGCTGTGCTGTCTAGACCCTCAGACGCTGACCTAGCTCCTGCTGTCGCTGGACCCTCAGACTGCTGGCTGTTGCTGATCCTAGACGCTGACCCTCAGCGTCTGACCTCCAGCTGTGTTGGTCAGTGTGTGATCGTCTGTTCTCTGATTGTCCGCCAAACTCCTTGGGTTTCGGTGTTGGTCGTCTTCGTTCTGTTCTCATGCTTTCAGGTGAAGCATAAGTGCACGTTTCTGTAACCAGTTTGTAATTCCGGGAGTCTGGCTCTTATTCCATCTTGGGCAATTTGTTTCATGAGAGGTACCAAACATCCGGTTTCTGGCGTACTGTAGAGGAAATCCTTCGACATACACAGCGTGATTGGATTTCAACATGATACAACATCAATAATTATTACTCATAAAATTCCACTTCTCCATGGAACATCAACTTATGGAATAATGCAAGATCACACATTTAACTAATAAAAGTGTCACGACTTAAGCAATTTCACGTTAACATTAGTTTCACTGTTTACCAGTCACCGCAATCACATAACTAAATCAGCTAGTACAACAAATAAGATTTACTTATAAAATCAGCTGTACTCTGCTTCATTGACTACTAAACGCGTTTCGACAAAGTATGACACTCCGATTGTTGATATTCTGCAGGGGTATACATCGACGGGAAAGATCTTCGAGTCCTCAGAAACATATATTGGGAACGGAGCAGAATTAGAGGTCGGACATGAATGTCCTACATTTACAAACCATCTGCGGGGGTGTGAGCAGGGCTGGTGTTTCACTGATCTTATTTAATGTATATAGTGAAATATTCTACGAATTTGAGGAATCATGGAGGGAATTTGTGTAGGTGGCCACAACATCAAACAACTGAGATATGCAAATGACACAGTCTTTATCGCGGATCTGAAGAAAAACTGCAAAAGATTATAACAAAACAGTAACAGACAAAAGCAAAAAGACAAAGGATTACAGCTCAATGCAAAAGAAGACAGAATGCTGGTGATCTCGAATAAAAGTTGTTTATACACAATGCAACATTGCCTGTAAAGGAAGAGAGAACAGACACGTAAACCTTTAAATACCTGTTGTACTATCACCCCGGATGGCAAGGTGACAAGAAATCAAGAAGAGACTCGGTCAATTAGGCAATTTTTAACAATGCATTTTTAAAACGTAAGATTAGTTAAGACAACGAATCCATGTTGTGAGAGCCTACGGTATGGTCCATTCTTCTGTCGGATTGTGATTGCTGGACCTAGCCAAGGGACACAGAACAGCGACTAGAGCCAATGGAGATGTGGTTCATCGGAGAATCATGAAAGTCTATGGACAAAAAGAAAAACAAATGCAGAAGTAATGGAAATGGCGCATACAAGAGATCCCTTCTCAACACCATCAGCGAAAGGACAGTCAAATTTTTCGGCATATAATCAGGGATGAGGGACTAGAGAAACTTAGTGATGGAGTGGCAAAATTGTGAAACAGAGCAGGGAAGACAACGCACAAATCACTTAAACTATATTCAACGATACAGAGGGCCAACAATGAGCTCATGAGGAGGGACGGAACGGAAGAATGAACATGATCGTCGATGTTTGCAAGGGAAGACCGAAACACTAGAAGAAGAAGAAGAAGAAGAAGAGAAGTGAAGACGTGACGCTTGAATGGAGTTATTTGTATCAAACAGTAGTATTTTAAGCAATAACTTAACACAACGTCTTGAGCAGTAATTCATAATTTTTATAGGGTATCGAGCAGTTTCACCATAAAACAAGATCCTTTCGGAGTTTTTTAGTTATACCCAAAACCTTTTAAGTGCATACATAATGGGCACACTTCATAGAAAAAAGCAGCTTGATCTCGTCCCCATATTTCAGCCATATAACTGTAATATAGTGAAATCTTAGAAGGATTTTCGAAGAATAATAACACCCACCCTGTTCCTTAAACTAATTAATAAAGCATTTTTTGCTCTGCTGGCAAGATCTTCAAAGCTGCAGTTAAAACTAAGCTGTAGGTTGTCATTCACCCCAACACATCACTTACTAACACAGCTCGTGTGTTATCAATCGGTTATTATTGTGGCTCTTGAGTATTGGAACTCTGAAAAGATCGTCGTTGTCTTGTTCTTGTCTACCGCAAATTGCCTGATGTATCAATTGCTAGGCAAACGTGCACGAAACTTATTAACAACGAGGCTTTATAAATCTAAAACGTCTTTTATGGAATATGAAACTAGAATGGATAATTGATGTTCGACATTACAACCCTCCCACTTGAAAGAAAATTTATGGACTAGGTTGTTAAGAACCTGTGGACACATGGAATTAATATAGAAATTCTTTAAATAAAACAATAACAGAATTTGCAACTTTTCTAGACCAATCTGTTAAATTCTTTCTTTGAAAACAGAAATTTGACTATTTTGTAAATATAGTCTTTCAGGTATTGTGGGCTGATGCAAGTTCTTGGGACCGTCGCATGGCTCTGGGCTGGTATGGGCGAAGAGCTTCTTCGTTGACTTCAGGGTTTGGAGTGGGATGGCTGAAAGAATCTTCTTCTCCTTTATCAGACGGTGAGGCTCGGGCAATCTTCATGAAGAATGAGTGAGTTGCCGGGTGATCTGCATGTTCCTGTCCGGCGTCAGAATGGACTCTTTTTTTGCTGTGACTTGCAGAGGTACTTGATTATAGTATGTGTCAGTTTGTTTTCTATATCTTACTGACGGACAAGCACAGTGTCACCAATTTGGATGTTGGATTCAGAAGCATTGACGTCTGTTGTCTGCATGATTTTCATTTTCTCTTTCATTGCCAGCTCATGTTGACGGATTTCCCTATCAAGTTCTGTGATGAATATCCTGCTTGGTCGTTAATTCAGGGAGTTGGATCTTATCTTTCTCTCCATAGAGAGCTTTCGGTGGGCTTACACCAGTATGCTGTGTGGTGAACGGGTAGTTGCGAAGGAACTTTGAGTCTTGGCGCCATACCTTTCCTTTACTGGCAGCTTGGATGGTTTTCTTCAGCATGGGCATACATTTTGCACCACCATTGGCTTGTGCCAGAGAGGCCGTGACTCTTTCGGGTGGTTGAAACCTAATACTGAGCAATATTGCTCCAAATTCACGGCCATTGAATGGGGTCCATTGTCTGTTTTCACAATGTTGGATGCCATGTCGAGCAAATATAGAGTAAGTTGGGAATGGTAGCGTTTGCATGGTGAATGACAATGTTCAAACTTCAGGAAAACGTTTTAACGTGAGTATGTGTCAGTCATTAAAGGAAGGTATTCTCCTGATGGAAATGGTCGGGCAAAATCAAGACTGACTTCAGACATGGGGTGTGGGTGTGGGGACTGGTGAAGAGGTTCACATGAAGTGATTGGAGTCGTTGATAAGCAGGCAAAGGGCAGGATTGACGTTTTGCTCCACTAATCTGTCATGTGTGGGAAACACACTTTCTCGCGCAGCAGGATTCTTTGTCTTGACAATTCCTTGAGTCCTCATGAGCAATAGGGTATTACTTTGCTGAAGAGCTTTGAGGTACTAACCCACACGCTGATTTGCGGAGAATGATTCTGTCTCTTCGCTGATGGACAGTTCATCTTGTTTGTCTGGGAGTATTTGGAAAGAAGAAAAACTCAATCTGGGACATATCCTTGGGTCCATGCCACTGGTTGAATTTGATCTGCAGTTTCAAGCTTGCAATGTTCGACCATTTCTAGTTGCTTGATGATGTCTTCCAGTGTCATGCTTTCGGAACGGTGTGATCAATGATGAATTTGATGTATTCGTCAGCAACTTTTGACTCAGGAATGGACTGTGTGTCAGCAGTTGATACAGGATGTCGACTAAGAAAGTCAGGGATTGTTCTCTCCAGGCTTGTATCGAAGAACGAAAATCGTAGGACTGGAGAGCAGATTTCCATATCTTTCGATTCGTGCAGACGTCTTCGATGCAGGTTTGTGGTATTTCCTTCTAACGGCTTGTGGTCAGAGATACGGTGAATTGAATCGACGACATAAAGGTAAAGGTGAAAATGTTTCACAGATCACACAAACTGCTAGAGCTTCACGTTCTGTTTGTGAGTAGCGAGATTTCACATAGTTAGCGCACGGGCTAGCATATGATCTAAATTATGTGAGAGGTGTTGTCCCTGTCCGCTGATGTGAGGAATTGCACCTATACATATGGACTAGATCAACGTGATTCCGTCTCTCGATCAGGGGTCCTTGTAACATGGCTGGTCTGGCTTGTGAGTGTGGATTGAGTTCACAAAACGCGTACTCTTTCAGTTTCTAGTCCGATGTCCACCTCTGCATCTTATCCGAGATGTCAGATCTCGAAGTGGTTTTGTGATGGAGGCATACTGTGAAGAACTTGGAGACTAGGTTGGTCAGGACCACAGCAAAACTGCGGATTTTCTTTGCATTGGTAGGGGTGGCTGCTTTGTATAGTCTTACTTTCTTTGGATAGGGGGAGTCCTCCATCTTTGCCAAAAAATGAAGCATAGAATTCAATTGTGATCCTTGTTGAATTCACACTAGCTTTTGTTGAGGTACGTCCCTTTTCACTGAAGTGAGACAAACTTTCTGAGAGCAGTTCATGTTCTTCTTGAGATTTCCGTAGGATGAGAATATCATCACTTGTATTGGAGTGTGTACTTGGAAGTCCACACGTAATTCAGCAATGTGATTTTGGCTGGAAAAATTTCTGCTGCTGAAGTAACTCCAAAATCAAACCGTTTGTACCGCTCTGAGCCAACATGAGTTTGAAAATGTTGTGATAATTTCGTGAGTCTTCTTCCCAATTCTAATTGGTGATATCCTGAATTCAAATCAGTTTGTGAATACTTTCGCTTGATTCAGTTCATGAGGATATCATCAATCGGTTGGCTGTATCCACGAGTACGTTCAAAAGCTTATTTGGAAGTCTCATGTCAACACAAGACGTATTTCATTCCGGTTTCTTTGGTTTGCGGGCGCGGACATAGGTGATACCCAACGGGTGTAGGACCATCAATTTCTCGTGATGTCAAGGTTTCACAGGAGTTTGAATATTCTCAGCTTCACTTTTTTCTCATGTGAAATGAATCTTCGATGCGAGGGTTGAGCGACTGGGGTTGTACTTCTTTTAATGTACAATTCACTTTTACATCCTTCAAACTTCCCCATGCTTGAACAATACTGGATATTCGCTACAAGAACATCAGCTGTGGTGCGTTGCGATGCTGCAAATGCAAAACTGATAGTGAGGCATTGGAGCAGTTTTGGCACTCAAAAGATTTCCACTGCGAGAAGGGCTTCTTTGATTTGACAACAGCAGATGCTGTGTTTCTGCATTCTTGTACGTGACAACAGCATAAACATACCCAGTACAAACAAGAGGGGGCGTGTTCCATAAGCATTTAAATTGAAAGTGGATGCAGGTTTCGTCATGCATTGAGGTGTCATGTTTGGAAAGTTTGTTATCAATGATTTTGAAGAAGCACCAGTATCAATGAGAAATGGAACGGACTCAGAGAGATCCACGTTGATTTGGGTGCTGCACCAGAACTTCCCAGAAACACCAAACACGTATTCTTCATCAGATGAAAAATTGAGTGTCTCTGCTTAGCTGACTATGTTGACTTCGCAGTTGAAGAGCTGATTCCTATGTGAGGTTGGAAAGATTTTCCGAACGCACACTTTTTGCAAAATGTCCAATCTTGGAGCATAGCGCAGTTCTGTCATTGGCAGGCACTGCTCAGTGAATGTTGCTTGGCACCACACCATCCACACAGTGTGTGTTGAAGTTGGTGTGTCTGCTCTGGTTAGGACCATGATTCAGCTTGGTTGATGCATTTTAGGGCTGAAGGTGATTCTTCATTCTATCGTATGTCGAACGGCATTGTGGACTGTGCTGATTCTCCTCATTTGTGTTGGCTTTAATATCAGACAGTTTAAAGCACGAGCAGTTTCGAGGAAGTTTGTTTAGATTCATGTCTCTGTTCACGAAGAGCACGTCTCCCAGGCAGTGAATGGTACACCTTGTAGAATTTGAGCTTTTATTTCACGGTCGGACTTTTCAAATGCCAAGTTAGCTGCTAATAGTCGTAGTCGAGTATTGTAACTATAGTTGCTTTCTGCTTATGCTTGCACTGTCTGAATTTGAAGGTTTTCAAGTCAATGTTCCTTTTTGGATGAATGACCATTCAAAGATTCCAATAGTTGTATCATAACTGTTTGCTTCTCGTGTTGCTCTGCACGTGAATGATTTCTGTACACATCAACACTTCTTACCAGCATAGTGTAAAATAGAGCTCTTTTTCTTGTATTGTTCGTCACATTCATTGCTGCAAAGTAGATTGGTGTAAGTGCCAACCTTTTTTCCAACGAGTTTCAATTGTTCTTCATCAGAAAGAAACTACGAATCTTTCGAAGTTTGGTAAAGCAGCTGTAGCATACTCTTGGTTTTAATTAATTAATCCTCCTTAGTTGAGTAATCTCGTCGCCAGAGTTAGTGTTGTCATTTCACCCGAACACAACCATACTACACAGCTCGTGCTGTTCTATCGGTTATTATTGTGGTCTGGAGTCTGGAATTCAAAAAGATCGTCCGTTTTAGTCTTGTTATTGTCTACCGCGATGCCCTGTGTATCAATTGCTAGGCAACGTCACGAAGTTATTAACACGAGGCTTTATAAATCTAAAACGTCTTTTCATGGAAAATGAACTAGAAAGGATAATTGATGTAGACATTACATCTGCCTGTATAGAAAATTTTATTACCAAGATACTTGTAACAGTTTACAATAGGTCATTTCCTCCATTATACAACCATCTTTCCTATGCAGCCAAGATTACTTACCTTCTAAAGGACTCAATAATGCTCTTATTCATTTTTCCTCTAGCTTTGTTTCAACTGAGTTTGAAGACCGATGGTTTAGTTTCAGATTCGAGAGCTATATTATCAGCTGTAAACAAGATTTCAGAACTTCAGGGTAGTCGAGTGTTGCACCAAGTCTTCACATTTATTATATCTTTAGCTAGCTCATTTAGAAATAAGGTAAGAGGACAGGATACAGGTGTCACCTGTTTAATCCTCTTGTACCAAATGATTAATCTGTAAAGACTAAGTCCACATCTGACTTTGTTTACATTACAATACATACTTTTAATACATCTAAACAGTTTACCCTTTATTCCATAATTTTGACAGATTGGCATAGTAAATTTCTTGAACAAGAGTCGAACGCTTTTTCAAAGTCTATGAAAGCTACATATAATTTTCGATTTAATGTGAACTGTTTCTGTATTACTGCCATAGTGTAAACATGTGATCTAAGTGTAGAGTACCTTTTCTTAAAACTGTTGATGTCACAGTAATGTTATTTTGTGCAACCATTTTGTATCCTACATTAATTAAGGAGCTATACATCTTATACTAACGTTCCACACATGAAATGCGCTCTATATTCCCTGGGTAATGTATCGAACTTATTAAACAACGGCAATATAATGCATTGTCTGGGGAAATATTCTTTATCAAAATGTGCATTAAAAATTCAGATAAGAAAATCTACAACAGTACTCTAGTTCTTAAATAGTTTCCCCTATTATTTCCGTTATTTTTTCATTTTCTCATTACTAACAATTTTCTTCTATTATGTAGGACGATCAGAGAGCTTGTTTCATCAGTAATATCATCAAATTCACTTTCATTAGCATAATCATCATACTTCTTATGGTGTTCTGTCCTCGAGAAATATGTAAAATGTTGAAAAACCATTCACGAAACTGAAATATGCAATTGGATTTTCTTCGGATATCCTTACGCACATTTTTTCCAGAATCATGTTGATTATTTACCGAACATACAGAGATTTTACAGATTTTCATTATATGCTATCTTTTTGCTTTTTCATTATGCATTTTTTTCGTGTTTGCAGTATTTACTACAATCTTCCTCTGTTTTAAGTTTTTCGAATTATCTTAATACTTTTTCTAGCACATCTTTTAGGTATTCGTACATTCTTGGTCCTACCAATCTCATTTTTGCATCCTTTTCTTCATGGTCAGCTTGCTTTTTAATGCAAGAGTTGAACATTTCTAAAACAGCTCTAAGTTTCTTTGATGGACTAATAGCACAATGCTCATAGTGTCTGTAACACAACTTCACTGTTCATTGTTGAGAAAAAACACTAGCATCTCTTATACCGCTGAAATTTTCTATAACTTCTATGTTTTTTTACGTGTTTATGCTTCTCACCATATCTTCTTCTTTTTTTGTTGTCTCACAATACATGCTAAAATTCCAAGCCAGCAGATGATCTGATTCAACACGCTCATTTACGTAAAGACTACATGACTTATGGATAGCAGCAAAACAAGTCAGAAGAAGCTAAAAAGTAATTGTGTACACTCTTCCCTTCTCTGATATATTGTGAAATGCCATTGCTGTATCACCCAGCACAAACAATTAAGGAATAAACAAGTTAATGTGAGTGCAATATTCACAGAATTTTGCCCATAACTATTCCAAAATTATCTTCATAGCACTTTGTACTATCTACATTATAATTTAAGAGAAAAATAAATGTTCTTGAGACACATTCTGATATTCTACTTGTTCGAATCCCAGCTAAGTACATGAAAATCATCCAGATCCATCAGTACTCAATCAGACAGTTCTCAAGTTCCCAAAAAGGCGAATTCTCTTGGGGACATAAGCACACGCGTACAAATATATTCTTTAGTAAACATAACAGGTTGTGGTTATTAGTGAATGGAAAACAAGAACATTTCTATAGTTAGTGTTATCTTCGTATGCTTGGCAAAAGCTCTTTCTTTATCAAACATATAATTCCACCCGAAGCTCCTTGCTTGTAAATCGGGCCCACCCGAAGCCTTCCTTGCTTTTGTAAATCGGGATTGCTGGATTACAAAAACATTTATAATCATTAAACATGACAGATCTAAGTAAGTTAACAAAAGTTCTGCAAGAGACAAAAATCAAAGGATATGAAACAAAATCTTTATCCCACATATTTTTGAGAGCAGGCATTCACATTTCCAGTGCAAAAAGATGCAAGATTTTCCTTTTCCCGTGAGAGACGTCCACATCACAAGGATAAACATTTACATCATCGTTTACACTATTAGGTTCCACTTTGATGTGCAGACTTCCATCAACTTTCTGATCAAGTGTAAATGAATTGACAGGAAAAAAGGCATTCAGCAGTGTTCAAAGGTTTTTTACAAACAAAACCATCTAATGTATTTCAGCATCAACTTTAAGCTTTCATCAAACAACCTCGGTGTGTTAACCTGTGTTAAGAAATATTATTAACAGCAGATTTTGTGCACAGTCTTAATTCTGTTGTCATGTGCCATGTACATTGTTTACAAAACAATGCATCTTTATTTTCCACTCTGCTACTTCGAGATGATCATTATCTAGATTAGCGTGCACATCAACATTAAAAGCATGGCTGTGCAAACATTCACAGCTTGCACTGCCCTACCTGAGCTTGAGATTGCATTGTTAAAGCAGTTGCGTGTGGATGACCGGCCTTTTTTTTGGTTCCCTCTGTAGTAAAAGAGTCCCTGGACATTCATTTGTTGTTGTGTTACAGTCTCTGTGCTAGGCCGGCCCTCTACCTAGCTTGGTTGCCATTTAAAATTTTTTTGGATTATGGTCCATGATAGAATTACTGGTACATCGTAATTAGATGGTCATACCTTTTATTCGTTTCTTGCTGCTTTCATGTGAGGCACAAGCTGTTTTGTTATTTCCTTTACTCCTGAAGGAAATGTCTTATTGATAAACCTGGTTCTTTAAGTGTGCCTTGACCACTGAGAAGTTTCTCCTTCTCCTTATAAAAAGTACAACATCCATTATGGGTGAATTTGTTTTACCAATATTCTGTGCAGACTGGTCAATTGTATGTTGTGAGCCAGTTCAGTGTGTCAGTCAACATGTCTGTACTAGTCCCTCACACTCCTGTTGGTTTCATTTTCTTGACGTGGTATGCATGTATGATACATTATTTCTGCTTTGAATGCTCCTCTAGGTGTCTGTCTTTCATTCTCATTGTTGAACCTTTTCCTTCAACATGTTTCGTTCTTTCAAACTTTCGTTTTTTCTCGTTATTTAAGTTCATTAACATCTTTGCTCATTGACAACAAATCTTCACGCAAAATAAAAAAAAAAAAACCAGTAAAGTTTTGTCTTTTCATTTCTTCTTGCATGCCATCAAATTTACCTTCAAATTTCAGTCAATTTTGGTAGATATACCAATCATCTCAGGACATGGAAGAATCAGCGACGCCCCGTGAGGGAAGGAGACCTGGCGTAGGTGTTTGCTGGAAGCTCAGGTCTGCGTCTGGCGCTGATTGTTGGTGCCCTGTGAAGGTGCAGAGGTAGGATTACTTCAATCACCGCATCTATGGAGCAAAATTCCGTGGGGCAAAAGGCGAGAGGGTCAGTCCTACCGTTAACATGCCTTGCCAGTTTTTCACATTCAATGTTCCAGTAGAATGTGACATTTTCTGCAAAATCCTTTGCATGAAAGGCTCCAAAAGTCCATAGAAAACTGCCACCACCGACCGAACGGTTCAGCGGCATTGATGTCGACTGCAAGGTTGTCAGGTCCCACACACGTCTGAACCACAGAATTTGTTTTTCTTTGAACGAGAGAGCAATATTCAATCGTTTACACTTACTAGGCGGAAACGCCCCCCCCCCCCAACAGGGAGAGAGTTAGAGAGAGAGAGAGAGGAGAGAGAGACTGAAACACTCTGAACCCTGAAGTTATAAGTATTGATTGCTTATTAACAATACAGTCTTTTGGCAAAGACGCACAGTCTGAACGCAATTTAAACAATAATGAAAACGAAAGAGAAAAGGAGAGATAGGGAAAAAAGCCAAACTTTAGCTAACACTTTACTGTTTATCCAAAACACATGGCAAACTTTTGATCGATTCGGCTTTGCCTCACGATCAAAAACTTGAATATTTTATATAAAACTAAGCACTTTACCTTAAGTCGGCTTTTTCCCTTCTCTTACTAAACTTAAGTAATACTAATTATTTTTTGATGGGTAAAACTATAAAATTTTGGGAATTTTATGCTAAAACAAAATCTTATCAAGCAACTTATTAACAACTTATCAACAACTTATTTAACAACTAATACAGTTACTTATCAAGAATTATCAAGAACATATCAATAATAAAACAAGTAAAACTATATTAAGAACTGAACAAGAAAATAAACAAGTTCCATAACAAACTTAGCAAAACTTATCAACACATGTCAAGAACAACACAAACAATTATTTTACCCAACCTATATTGATAAGATAGACAACATGAATTGCGTGACCGAACTTTTGTTGATGACATCTACTGGTTTTTCGTCAAGAAGAAATAAAGTGGAAGAATCTACTGGATTTAAGAAGGATGAAGTTGTACTCTTTCTGCTGCTTGTAACAAAACAAAGAATACTTAGGAACAAACTAACAGTAGGAACAGGGTGCAGCAGTTATCCCACAGACATTATTAAGTATTTTAATAGGTATGAATCCCTTCTTGGAGCAAAGATAGTGAAAAGCCTAGGGCATACTGTTATTGGTCTATATGCTAAAGCAACAAGTAGGGTCTTTAATGTGGACTCAGAAGCTGACTTAGTATATGACCTCTCACAAGATCCTATTTTGTCTAGAACGCTGGAGACACTTGGCTGTGATATGTATTACCGTTTTGGCATCTCTGTTAGCACCAGTAGCTGCTAGTATGATGACATTTAAAACATATAAAATTTAACCACATAGAGAAAGATGGAGGAACAGAACACAGCCACGAACCAACAGGAAGCACAGGAGAATGCCAAGAACCAAGAGCAACCCTCCCTTTCACAAGTGACATCTGTAACAAAGAAACCTGGGAGAGTTGAAGCTGGCAAGAGGTTAGCAGAATGGAATCGACAGAAAAAACTTAGCAACCAAGCAAAGCAAAAGATCTTATCTGGAGAAACATTAGAAAAACAGATGCCTATAGAAACACAGAAAAAAGACACAGCACCACCAAAAACAAACATTCAGTCTTACTTAATATATGGTATAACAGCTATGGGAATTGGTTATACAGCCTATAGAGTATGGAGCAACAAGCAACCAGCAAGACAAGAACCGCAGCAAGAACAAAAGCCAAAACCACAACCACAGCCACAACCATTGCAAAGCAAACAGCCTGACAACGATCCATTCAATATGTATTAATAGATATAAATAAATAATTTATACTTATAGTAGAAATATGAGTACAGAAAAGACTGCAGTCAATCTGGTCTACCACGCTGCTGTTATTGGCAGTCTTAGTGTCGGCTATACTATGTTAGGAAAGAGTCTTCTAAAAATGAGGCCTGCTGATTTAGGAAAACTAGACTTTGAAGACAGCGCCAAGCTAGTTGTGGTTGTAACAGCATCCATTGCTACAAAAGACTTCTTGGTAAAGCAGGGAATCATTCCAGAAAATATTAGTCCATAAATAGAAAATGGCTTCTTTAGTGATGATGGTTGGTGGTGCTGTAGTTAACGCACTTGCTTTTACAGGCAGCAACTACTTGTTTTCTAAACTTCATACAGACGAAAAAGGGAAGAGACATGAAAAAAAAGAAAAAACTTCATATCCCCCCCAAAAAACATAATTATTTTCCACACCCCTATACCCCAATATCCTTCCCACCCAACACAACAACACTCCCCTAATTAAACAAACCCCCTAACCTCATCCTTCTATCTCAATAAAACAATATTACTTCTCACAATAACACAAAACTCCTCTTAATTAACCCTTCCAAAAAAAATAACCAACTACCCATTCATACAAAACCTCAACACCCCCTTTACATTCCCTTCCTTATTATAACACCCATCTCAATCCCTCTTCAACTAAATCACCTAATCCCTCCTATTATAACCCCCTCAACATCTCACAAAAAACCCCCCTTTCAAAATCCAAAACCAATCCTCCATCACACCCACTCAAAAAACAACCCCATCCCCACCTCCTCCTATTACACATACATAAAATAACTATTTACTAAACTTACACCCTCATCTCTAACCATCCCTCTTATCCATCATCTATAAATCCTCCCAAACTATTTTCACCCCACAACCCTTCAAAAATATTCTCATTACCTATAAACACTTATCAAACACATAATAACACCTCATTCTACTCACCACCTCTTAACCTTCCCCCTAACCTCATTAATCCCTAAAACCTATAACTCTTCCTATAATACACTACCCCCCCCTCCCACATCATTCCTCCCCCACTTCTATTTACCTCCTCATCATATAAAATCTCTCCATCCAATCTCAACCACCCTCCTTATAAATAAAACCCATATTCCTACACACACACCCCACCCTCTCAACCCCACAAACCTCAAACACCACAAATTTCCTCCATCTTAAACTTACATAATCTCTCCTATCCTATCTACCTAAACCCCTCTCCCCATCACAATTATCACTCCCAACATCCACCCCCCATATATTTAATTCAAACAAACAAAAATACCAACCATCCCCCCTTTAAAATAACTCTCTTCCATTAACTATCACACATAACCTAAACTAACCTTTACTTACAACAAAATTCCTTCCTAATTCTACAATAACAACCATAAAAAAATAAACCCTAACATTTCCCCCAAAATAACCACATCCTATTTAATTCCAACAACACCAAATCCACAACAAACTCAAAAAAATATCATCACATAATAAAAACCAATAACCCTAAAAATCCATACTCCATACCCCTCTCTCTTCTCATCACCCACAACTACAAATAACCCTCTACCCCACAAATTTCTAACCACCCCAAATACCACTAAACACCCATTACCCCCCCCCAACAAACCAAACCAACAAACAAATAAACCCTATACATATTAACAACATATATAATTATCATCCTCAAAAACTAAAATCAATCTCCACCATAAAAAAAACCCCTAATATAATTCAAATTTCCTTTAATCTTATAAATTTAATACATCTCCCACAACCCAACTCTCATAAAATACTATCACATACATCATACTAATAATCCATAATCCCCTAAAATAAAAAAAACCACATAATTAAATCCTACACCAAATTACTTCCCACAAAAAATAACACTTTTAACATCCAAACACAACACCAAAATAAACATCATCCATCCCTTTAATAAAAATTCACCACCATTAATACACCATCAATAACTTTAATACATCAACCTTAAAATACACAAAAATATTTACAAACTTTCATCATTAATATATTATACCCTCTACATCTTTTCATAAAATTTAATACTAAAAACCCATCATTACCCTCAATCCCTATCCACCCTCCACATTAAATAAAATAAACCATAAAAAACATCATCACCTCATACAATCCCAATAATACTAATCTAATAATTAAAATCATAAATGTAAACATTCAACTAAAGAAAAATTAATCACACCCCCAAAAAGAAAAAATATATTTAACACCATTAAAAACCCTTATAATCAACATTAATACTACCACATTAAATATAATCAATAAATAAACTATCATATAAAACATCATAATTAACATCAAATACCAATTACCCCCTTTGATTTTATTACTGAGAATTACATAATCTGCTTTTACCACATCCTTCTTATTTTTTTTCAGTGTTAATTAATATTATTAAATCTTCTCATAATCCTAATACTACTTTTTCCCACACAATCAAAGGATCCAAACTGTGTTAAAATTTTTAAATACACCTTTCGTCTTGATTTCGGTTTTGTCTTCTAAAAAATGTTTCTCTTAAATTCAAAATCGCAATTAAGCTCTATATATTTTAATTCCTGTTTATTTATACGCTCATCTCTCGCTCTTGCACTATAGAGTGATGATCGCCAATGTAGTACATGAACATGAGTGTAGATATTGTAGACCACTAGTATAAATCAACCTGCTCTCACTATAATGACTATTGTGTATGTTAGAGATAGCTTTCTTTTCCAAATCTCCACTAAAACTCTAACCACCTAGATCTCGCTCCTTTATTTCTGCTCTACTCTTATTCACTATACTTACCACCTTTAACCTTACCTTAGTGTGTATAGATATACGATACTACAATCTTATCATCGTATGATTTATTATTCTTCTTTCAGATAGATATATGGTGTCAAAAACTGTTGAATAGAGAGATCTTATTGTGTGTTATTTCTCCAGCACAATAGACAGTTTATCTCTCTCCTTTATTTAGGAGTGTCTTGCCCTTACTAGAGAGAGATCTCTTGTGTGCGAGCGCTCTTTCTGTGTAATATACGTTAAAGCTATTGTGTTGGAAATTGCTCTCTCTCTCGAGCTGTGTGTGTGTGTGTTCCTTCTCTCAAACTTTATACCCTTCGATATATAGACTGTAGTTTTTTTGCGTAGACTAGAGATCTCATTTATTTTTTAAATTATTTCACTCCTTCTCAGTGTGTGTGTGTCTCATCTCGCTCTCCCTGTGGATAGAGAGCGTTAGTCGAGCTCGATCGTCGCTTGCTATCTGCTCTCCTGTGTGTGTTATTTATGTGTGTGTGTGTATGCCGCATCCTCTCACAGTGTGTTAGCTTAAGTACTGATTATTAGAAGCTTTGCTCTGCGCTCTCAGAGTGTAGTGTGTTTTACTTTATGTGTGTGTGTGTGTGGTAGATATCTAGCGAGTGGTTGTGGTTCATATGATGCCACGTGGGACATTCAATCATTTGGAGATTGGAGGTCAGGACAATAATTAATCAGACAGTAAACTTCAAGAAGATCAAGACATTCGGTGCTGTAAAATAGTGTGATGGGTCTGTCATTAATGTTTATTCGGTTTTAATGTAGTTTTCAAAGAATATAGAAGAAATGATCGAAGTAGATATGGATATGGTAATCGCATGTCCGACTGCTTTTTGCTATGCCCATGGATGTGTAGTATCGTTCACCGTTCCTTTGCTGTCATTTGATGAAGAAGTTCTTTTGGAGGAGTTTTTATCAAAGTTTCAATGCGTATGTATATTAAGGATAGACTTTTTGACGAGTTTGTGTCGAAGTTTTTTTGTATTGAGCAAGTCACAGTGATTAAGACAGGATTAGAGATTATCGATGTTGTGATAATTCAAGAGGAAGTATTTGTGTAAAAGTCGTATTTATGCTGGATGGCAATACAGAGGGTAAGCTTTATATGTTCTGCTGATGATTAGGTTAGATTGTAATTAGATTGAGGAAGAAGATGCGTTCATGTTTTGGGATTTTTTTGTAGATGCAATTTTTTTATTTGGTGTGTGTGAAGGTGTTTTAAAAAATGAATGAGAGGAGTATAATCTATTCCATTCGACAAGTTACTCTCAATTAAACTATAACCTCAACCTACAATCAATTAATCAAATCACAACTGTTCTTTCTTTCTGACCATCCTAATAAACAACAAACATCACCAACTGTTTCAAATCATATTCTTTTACATACTTCTAACCGTCAATTTAGCTTCGGAGCTGTTCTTTGACTTCACCTGGCCCTGATACTTCAAAGCCTTCATCGCTCAATGTTTTTGTGTTAGTTGCTGCACTTACTATGTTGTGCTACGAAACTTACCCACTGATGTGGTTCATGAATTCCGGATGTGTGATTGTCTGATGCGGTTTAATAAATTACACAAATCAGCAATGTGGCGCAAGAGGATTACTGTTATGGTCTTCTTCTGTATACGATTCTTGTAGGTTTAGCTGTGGGGTAGTGGTTAGATTCGTTTTCATGTGTTAAGAAAAAGTTAGCGATTGGTTCTATACAAAATGGCTCTGTGTGCTGCCATGATTAACAAACATAAGCAAAGGAAAGACTTGATGATTATCTGAGTAAGAACTACGGAATGTTAGGATTTTTCTGGTGTGGTCCT
Source organism: Rapana venosa (assembly GCA_028751875.1). Lineage (NCBI taxonomy): Eukaryota > Metazoa > Mollusca > Gastropoda > Neogastropoda > Muricidae > Rapana > Rapana venosa. The sequence goes on from CM054144.1 coordinate 55,077,875, forward strand.
TGGTATGAAATGATAGATCAAAGTGTATACACTACATTGATCATTTTGTAGTTTTTTATATTTTGATAGTACAACTTGCATCTGCTTGTGTTAAAGTTTCAGTGATTGCTTCGGTTCACTCTTACAATGTTTTCTGTGTTTGTCTGCTCGCTGTAAAGATGGTAAACGAACCAAGCATGTCTGCAAAACTGTTTGTGATGATGTTTGTTGTCTGTGAATAAGTTATCATTGTTATAATGAGTGTATATGATACTGGGTTTCATTATATAGAAGAGGTTAATGGTTTTATCAGGATTATATTGAGGGAGACTTTTTGAGATCTAAGTGGTCTTAACGTAGGTATGGGGAAGATCTTCCAGGTGTACACATTCACATGAATGGGTGGGTTGTTTAGTTCCCAAAATGTCAATATCCTAACAGCCAAGGAAGACAATGCCAGTGAATGTTAAGCTTGTAGATGGTTCATGATAGTTTGAATCTTTCTGCTTTCTTTTGTTAATGAAAAAGCTAGCAGCCAACAATAAAAAATTGTCATCTTTGTTTGATTGTTCAGCACAGCTCGTTGGTTTTGTCAAATCAGGGGCAGGGAGTAGTTCTTAACATGGGATGAAAACTTTGTTTGCTTAGTTTATGCGAAGAATTAAACTGTCTTCTGATCCAATCATTCTGTGTTTTGCGATGTTCGAAGTTGCGCTAATTATTGCCCAATGTTGTGTTGAGTCTTAATGGGAGTTCCGTTGTTTGTTGTGATGTTGAAATGAACAGTTAAATGTTGTCTTTGTTTGCTGTGTTGTATAGGAATTTCAGCAACATGATTTTGGTGGATTTGTTTAGTTGTCTGGATTTGTGATTTGCATCGTGATGTTTGTACGTTTTGCGTTGTGTACATTTAGCTCTTTTGCTCTGTATCACTTTGTCCATACTGAGTAACTAAAATTCTAATATTTAGTAAGAAAAAAATTAATTAATTAATTGTTCTTGTTTTTTTGTTTTGCTTCGGTTTTATGAAGCAGTAAATTACCATAGGTAATTTTAGTCTATAGAGTACTCAGTGAGTATGTCAAGCCAAGCAGATATTTTTTATATATTCTTTTTTATTGAGTCAATGTCACAGGCTAGTTTGTGTTGTTTGTTCTGGAGGTGAAATTTTGAGCTGTAGTCATCGGTTGTTTCCTGAAGACGTTGAACACTTTTGATATTGGGTATCTGTTAGGCTTTGTAATAATGAGTGAATGAGTTAGTTGTTATGTCAAGGCAAAATATGTTTTTCTAGTTTACACTCAACCTTCTTGAAAAGGATGATGTGAAAAATATGAATGGTCCTGCTGGTTATGAAAAGAGCATGCTTTTGATGCAGGAGCTGAATCCAGTAGAAGAGGCAATGCTGTTCTGTGAGGCTGTAGACAGTGTTGCTGTACTGTAGTAATAGAGCTACAAGTACTGTTATCTGTTAGCCTGATTTTGTTTACTTTGTAGTTGTTTGCTAATGTATACTGGCATTGGTATGTTTGTCAAACGATAGGTATTAGAATTATCATTAAGAGTTTCAGGGATCGGTGCATAGGGAACTTTTAGGATTTTAGCGGTCGTCATCTTCTTTTATTACTGTTTAAAAAAACGTGTGTTTAATTTTTATTGGTTATTCTTTAGTTAGTCTTGTCATTGTTGTGGGCAGTAAACATTGAGTAATAGACTGAACGAGGTCATGTGGTGTAGATTGAGGGCTGTAATTGTGTTAGCGGTGGTGGTCTAGGAGAAGTTGACTTTTACTGGAAAAGTTTCATGTTATTATTTTGTCACAGCGTGTTGAATAGAATAGCAATTGAGGGCCATCAACGTCGAGGGTTTTCTGTTAATTAGTAATATCTATGAAAAGTGAAAGTAGCTGGTCTTCTCTTTGAACAGAAAAACCATGTGTACTGTTCATCCAGAGGAACGTATGGAAGGAATGTAGAATGTGTGTTGTGGTTTTGTCAATGAGTCTTTTATGAAGAAGTAATTGCTTATTTGTAATGTATTATCTCTACTTATTTTGTGGGTGATTGATAGGTAGTGCTTGTTTCCTGGTTGATTATGGCTTTCGAAAGTTCTGGCAGGTGATGGCGTGTATGGACTATAAATAATTTGATCTGAGTCGGATGCTTGGTTTTGATGTGATTTTTTGTTTTGTTTATTTGTAAGTAAATAATTGTAATGTTCAGCTTACATTACGAAATGTTCAAGTTTAGGAAAACGAGGAGGTTTTTAGCTTTTTATAGTGTAGCTTGTGTTCATCATTTGTGTACTCAAAGGTAAAATTCACAATTTCCATCTTCTAAATTTGTAATCACAAGATCTTTAAGTCAATAGTTTGGCATGTTTCAGGTGTCTGATTAGGGACGCGTTGACTTGGTTATGTATGAATATTAGTATTTATTATTTTATTTTAATGTAATATGTAATATTTTACAGTTCAACTGTTCTTTGTGAGGTCTTTGTTGTTTATCAGAGTGTTTATGGAAGGCCTTTTTAGCTCTTTGGAATTGAAGTGTAGTAAAAGTATTGTGTGATTTCACAGTACATTTGCTGTCTAGTTGGAGGATATCTTAGTAGTTCAAGGAAGGGACTGTTGGGAAGAGTTGTCATTGGTTTTGTGTTGTGTTTAATTGAGAGGTTGTACAAAAAGAAGAGTTTATGTATGTCAATGGGCTTTCAACGATAGGTTTTGTCTCTCAAGACCAAAGGTTATTTGACCATCAGACTACTCCTATAATTATGGGTAGAAAAAAGATTTTGCAAGACGTAGTGAATCTTATATGTGAGAAGTTGTGAGTTACTTAGATAGTTGGTGGTTTTGTGTGATCAGTGGAGAAAGCGTTTTTTCAGTGTGAGAAATCATAATAATCTTATGCCAGTAAAGTATTACAAGTTAGTTTAGGATATATTTTTTATAGTTGTGCAGTAGTTTGTATATATTTGTAGAAGACACATGAAAGAACTGTGGTTTATGTTTGACAGCGGTTGTAATAGGAATGGTAGTTTAACGGTACATGATGAATGTTTGTTAGTGTTATAAAATTTTATTATATAGAATAATATGTATAGATATTATAAAGATGAAAATACGAGGCTGGATTCATATAACAAAGGGACTATGGTTTTTAATAAGCTAGATGTTCGCTGTGCAGAGAGACATTGATTTTGAAGTAAAAGTTTCAAATGAAAATCATATTAAAAAAACTTAGGATGAGTGTCTGCGAAAGCATGGTTGTTATCTTAAGTTTTACCAAACACTTAAATTTGCTATCATGTGCAAATAGGGCTGTGGTGGTATATGCTGACAATGAACCATCCAATAAGTTAGTAAATTCTGGTGAACGGTTATGTGTATATAGTTCAGGTTGTGTTATGAGAGTGAGGTTCACTGCACTGTAGAAACTTCATCATGTATGTTGGATTAAAACATGAAAGGCGTTAGAGAGGTGTGAATGAGTTTATATTGATTTAGACTGCATTCAGACAAAAAAGGACAAAAATATGGATGGGGTTGATTTGTGTGGTTGGTGACCAGAGTTTAATATGACTGGTTGTAAATCATCTTTCTAGTGGTGAAGAGTTTTTTTGGTTCAATAGAGCAAATGCAATGTATGTATGGAGATTATATTTGATAGAGTGAAGGGTTATCAGAAGGATTTAGAGAGGGATTAATGATTGATGGACTATGTGTTGGTGCTTGTTGGTGACAGCAGACAAGGTCGGTATTATTATTGGTGGAAGGGTTTGATGCACAATGTGTTTCTAGATAATTTGAAGATAGTATTACTGGCTGTTGATACATAAGATCAAGATTATCAAGATGATTTTATATATGCACGGTCTAAGGTAGGACTTTGCTTAGGGAATGGTTTTATTATGTTTTGCTTAAATGCAGTTAAATAGGAAAATTACAAATACAACAACAATATTATTTTAGTGGATGATGATGTGTGCTTGGAAAAATGAAAGTGTAAAAATAACATTGTAGTAGTAGTAAGTGATCAAGGAAAAAGAGATAGTAAGAGTGACACAAGGAACAGGGGAAAGGAATATATACATAGAGGAAAAAATAAAATAATTATCCTCCTTGTCAACGAGCCCGCTCACTAAGTCTCCGTCTCCAGCCGCCTAGAGAAAAGTTATTGTTTTAAGCGGCCTTGCTTATTTTTATTTTAGAAAGAGAAAAAAAAACTAAAACAGTTAATGATAAATGATTGCTATAAATTCAAACTTTCAGTGTGATACTAGCAGTAAAACAGAACAATTATAAGGAAGTGGTTGCAATTTGTAGGCTATTTTTTTTTTAATCGTAGTAATGGGAGTGTTTTAAGCCTGTGCTGTGGGTGTGAAGGTGGGTGTGGTGGTGGTAGTGGTTCGTCAGCTGTGTGAATTGTGACTTATAGGAAACCAAATGCTGTAATTATATGACAAGTGTTATGCTTGCTGAAACAGTGTACGGCTTTTTCGTAGTGTATGTTTTCATAAAGAATTGTGGATTGTTCTTTTATTTGTAATGAGAATGTAGTTGTTTGTCAGTTATTGTATAAGACTTAATCTTGTTGGGTTATTTGAGATTTTTTAGATCTGTGTGATTCTTTGTTTACTTTGGTAAGATTTGCATGTTGTTCTGCTAGTTTTTTTCTTTTTAGTTTATTGCGTGTGAGACTAAATGTAGTTGCTAAATTATTTATAGTTGCTCTAAGTATCTGTAGTGCTTGATGAGCCTATTTTCTGCATGGGTAGGGGGTTGTTCATTTTATTGCTTTAGTGTGGGTCTTCGTTTGCTTGAGTGTGAAGTAGTTTCAATAGAATAGTTTAGTTGTTGTGTTTGCGCTGTGTAGGTTTTAATGGTAGATTTCATGTTTGTGGTTAGGTTTTGTTCAGCATTTTTGTAGTTGTGAACAGTATGATAGGTGTTTGTTAGTAGTTAGTGTTACTAATACCAAGTTTCTCTGCATAGCAAAACTTAGTTTTGTTGAGTGTATTTTTGCTGAAAAAATGATGGGGGTTATTTTTCTTTGTTAATAAATCCTTTGATTGTGTCAGTTAAAGATAAGGTTGTTTTTTGTTGTTATATAGTTCAGTATGGTTTTGGTTTTTTTACTTTTTCTGGGTTGGTTGTCAAACTTGTGTGAAAATCTTTAACTGCTTTTAATATTTCTTCTGACTGATGCAAGGGTTGTGCTTGTTGGGTGTTTTGTGTTTGTGCTTGGTATTGAGTGTGTGCTTGGCTGGTTTTGTGTAGTTTGTTGTTGTTTTTGTGTTGTTGTGTATGTTGTATGTTTTTTGTTTGATGTTGTTTTTGTGTTGATTGTTTTGGTGTGTTTGTTGGTGTTGATTGTGTGTTGTAATGATGTTGCGCCTTCAAAATATCATCAGTGGCGTAAAACATCCATCATATCTATATCATAGTCTTATTATTTATTATTGTTTTTTTTATTTTGTATTATAGAAAAAAGATGGGCAAAAAAATTTGGAGCAATCTTGATCCATACGAGTTTAAAAAGATCCCTTAGGATTAAAGGAACAGAAGGAATTCGTTATTACAAAAACCTATATGAGATGAAATAGATTTGATGTTAGGTTTCTAATATAGGAAAAGATGATGTATTTTTACAGGCACAACTAGGTTTTTTTTAAGGAAGAATAGAGTCTTAAGATGATCCAAAAGAGTGTGGTAGCAAAATTAGGTAGGGATTATAAAAAAGTTTAGTGTTAGTAGACGGAGAGAGTGATTTCATTGAAACGGAATATTCTTGATTATATGATTTATGGATGACAAAGAAAAAGAGCTGATCTTATTATAGGGATACAGGTTGTATGAGGGAATAAAATATGAGTTGGTTGTGATAAGGGAAACAGGAAAAAAAGTGCTGCATAGCAAAAGCTATGGTAACGGTTTTGTATTCTTTGATTTGAATGCTCAGATTAAATGCTTACTACAGGGGATAAGAAGATGTCGTGTATTAGTGATTTAATGACAGTGCTGTGTTATTACATCTGACATGGAGAAAGTACAAAATTTATTAGTATATTTTAGAGTTTGATTGTTGTAATAACGAGTTGACGTTTGATTGACGCAATATCAGTCAAGGCTTGCTATTTTTGAAAGAGTGTTAATATAGTATTAAAGAAGAGTAAAGAGATACTGTGTGGAACATAAATTGAACACTGGAAGATCATTAAAAGGATATTAATGTTTTTTGAAGAACCAGCATTTTAGATTAGGAGAGGTTTCTTTATGTATTAAACAATTAGTTGTACTTAGGGACAGCAACATCAAAGTTATGCCCTCAGGTTTATCCTATCAACACTTTGATGAGGATAAGAAAATACTTTGCGTTTGGTCAACAAATGATACACTTTTATTTACAAGCTTTTCACAATCTAATAATGTTAGGCATCAGAATACCACACATCTTATGCATTTTGGGTTGACTTAAGATCAACAGATTATGATAAGCTGTGGTCATGAAGAGCAAAGTAAAGGGTCAGAAGGAATAATATACAAAAAGAGAATAAGAGCAAGTAAATGATGAGCATAAAAATATTTCTATTTGAAGTTGTGGATGAAAGTAAATAGAGGAAATGGACTAAGAAGTTGTTTATAATGGAAGCTAAGGTTTTTAAAAGAAGCACAGTTTAATATGCGGGAGATGGCTGTGGCAAGACTGTATTTGTTTTTGATTATTACAAAAAGTGTTCAAAAATCATTCGAGAGAGTTCTTTTATTATTTGTCAACTGACAACAATAAAAATACGAGAGAGAAAATTTTTTGGACGATGAGAATCTAATTATAGCACTCCTTTGCGGGTAGCGGTTTTAGAACTATTACAGACTGTTTGAAAATAGGCAGACTGTTTTAATAGAGATGCTAGAAAGAGCGTGACATTGTTAGAACAAGGATAGTTGTTAACCGCTTTCAGTGGGAGAATGCAAGATATAGTTTGTTGTGAACAAAAATATAATAGATATTAAAAGAATACAGTGGAACAAAACAAAGTCGTTGTCCTATTTCATGAAAGAAGAGTGGGTTTAATAATGTCGGAGATGATGTTATTAAGAGGAAGACAGGAAAGAATAAACTTAAACTGAGGAAAAACTCAAAGATTAGAAACTAATATCAAAACAGACAGGACTAAATACTGTGTAGTGTAAAACCAATAGGTTTTTTTTTTTTAACAGTGCAGGTGTTTAAAAGACGAGCTGTGTATGAATATATTGGCTGTGTGGCTGTTTGTGTGCCTAGGCCAGCGCTCGGGCGAGTATTTCAGCCAATCAGCGAAGCTCAGTGGTAATTGCACACCTAAGTGAAGTTATATAGTTTATTATTTTCACAATTTCGGGACTTAGCAAAGTTGGTGTCAATAAAAACAAGACAATTGTAAAAGTACACGGGGCATAAGCAGCTTAAAAAGAAGGGTGGTGAGCAATGCAAGGACTGGGTTGAAGTGAAGGAGGGAAGAAGTGTCATTGAAAGAGGTGGAACAACGTATATACATATATAAAAGTCATGTGCAGTCAGACAGATCCATGGTTACGGTAAGTTTTATTTATAGGATACATCATTTTGTAAGTGGCAAGATGAGCGTTATGTAATCTTATTGAGGTTTTTACCTATCTCTAAAGGAATGTCATTAACTAATTAAGATTGATATTAATTGTAATACACAACAAACACAAACACACGATGCATGCAGCAAAATAGTCACAAAACACTAAACACACCCACAACACAAGGCTTGTTGTCTTGCAAAAATCAGAACAGTTGAGGACAAATCGAACATTCCTAAAGGCAATTTAGCAACAGAGTTTATCTATTATCCATAGTTGCGAGTGGGGGATCAAGATCAAACAACAGTTCTCATTCTTCTCTGTGTCTCTACTTATAATCGAGTGTCAGAGGTGCTTTTTTTGTGCTTGAAAAAATGTTCATTATACGGAAACTGTCTTCCACTATATTAGTATTTTGGACCTGTGGGTCCTTTTCATTATGTGGATTGCACCTGTGCTGTTGGTTTTCTTGTAACGGTGTGTCCTTGTGAGATATTGGTGAAAAAGTATCTAATTGTCTTCATTTTGTACAATGATGTATTCCCCGTACAGTTGATGCATGGATAGCCTAGTCGAAATGTTAATTTGATGACACTAATCTTTGTGACTGTGATTGTAGCACATCATCTCGCTCGCGCTGCTAATCTGTTGGAAGTAGCGCGCTCTCGGAGAAAGGTTTGTTACAGATGAGGTATTGACGTCTCGCTCCAATTAAGTCCGCATGGCTCAGCTCTCATGTGTGAGTGTTAGGTAGTCTAGGTAGCGCATACCAGATCTTCCATGGTGATGTTGTGTTTGGTGAGCGTTGTAGTTTATAAATTGTGATAGAGCCATTAAGGTCGGATAGTCTGTGTTCAAGTTTTGATGGCATGTTAACCTTCCTCTCTTCTTCCTTTAGTTCCAGTATTACCTTTTTGTAAAGGTAGTCATGTTTTAAATTTTGGTAGAATTAATATTTTTAGAAGTGTTTAACTTCAAACATGTGACACATCCCACGTCCGCCACACACGGGGGGATGTGTGTGTGGTTGAACAGAACAAATCTCAGTTTTCGCCACTATACATCTTACCTTTGTCACCCACACCCCCCCCCCCAAAATGTAGCGTCACCGATAAAACCAGAGTGATGGGCCCCCAAATAGACATAAAAAATTGACAAAACAGTTAACTTTTAATATCTTTTCAGTTACTCTTTGGCAGAGTGATCTATACAAGAATACACAATGTAAACGATCAAACGCTTTAGCGTTTTGTTGGATTGACATTGCAAATACTAAAAACCCATTTCTCAGTGAAAACTAGAGAACCTAACCAGCATCCCACTCCTTAGTGAGAACTTTATATAAAATAAATAAAGTGAATTGTGGAGTCATGAAAATGATCACTATCACCACTTTTACCTACAGGAACGGTATTGTGCAGGAACCTGTTGCAGAAAGCTGGCTAAAAAGCGATATTTGAGATAGGCAATCACTTCCAGTGCCAAAAGATGCAGTTTCTTTTACGATCGTAACAAAATGAAAAAAATTAAATCTATAAACTCTTTATTCATCATTAACGTTCATAAACATACTACTCTTAACGATGTAATATGCATATTAAGTGAAAAAATGATCGCTAGTTTAAAGATTACACAAACAACCCATCAAATAATTATTCCACCAAACCTCAAAACCCAACTTAACATATAAACCATATTACTCCACTAACCTCCTCCAAATATCCTAAAAAATAATAATGATATACAAATAAACCCCACCTCAAACAAAAAATAAACTCTATCACACACAATTCTACTATATTCCTACCAAACCCACTAATTATATCACCAAACTAATCCATACATATAATATCATCAAAATACCACTTTACTTTCTATATTTCCTAAAAAAAATTAACATACTCCCCCTCTACTCCAATTACCAAAAAAATATTAATATAACATAACATATCACTCTTAACCCAATAATTAATCAAACCCAAAAAAATTACCATTATCACTCCAAAATCCATCAACAATCATTACACCAAAAATTATAAATATATATAATTATCTCCCTATAATAATAAAAACAAAAAATCATTACAATACCAACAATCAAACACCAATGAACAAACCTATTATACATAATCTATAAAATAACAAAAAAACCTAACCCACCACAAAAAAAAATTTTATAAAATTACCCTAACTACTTTACTTAACAATAATTAATATAGCATAACTATTCCAAACACATACATACCTAACCAACATAATTAAACAATAAATCTATATTACTAATCAATCAATACAATAAATCATCCAAACTTATTTTAAAAATAACCAATATCCCAAAACCCACCATAAATAACTAAACCCCCCAAAATCTAAAACACTAAATAACAAAACATCAATCAACATTTGAACAACAAACTCCATAAATAAATACAAAAACAATCAACATTTTCACAAAATAATAAAAATCATTCCTAAATATGATAAAAACAAAAAATACTTTAATAACATCATACTTATATTAATTCTCCTTTTAATTATTCTATATTATCAATTTTAATTTCTATTAATGATATTTAATTTTCATTTTATTAAACACTACAAATAACCATTTATAAAAATCTATTTCAAACTTCTATTTTAAATAACTAACAATCAATCATAAAATCAACAATTCCTAAACTCAATAATACAAAATACCTATAATCATTACTTCAACTTAATATAAAATTTCCACATATAATTTTAACATCATAATAATATAAGACTTTTTTCCTTTCCACAACTTTATAACACATTAATAATAATTCATATCTCTAAACATCCACATTTAAACATTCAATTTAACTCCCCAAATTTATCATACTTCTATCTATCTATCTATATATCCTCCATTCACTTCCCATCCACTAACACCTAACAATCAATACAAACCCCAACCTCTAAAAATTACCTCCCCAATCCTCCAAACCCCCACATCCCTCCTATTCCTATATCTCACTTTCCCCTCCCAACCTTCCAACATAAACAACCCCTTCCAAAAATCATCATCTTCAAATCACATCACCCCCAATACAATAAAACACACCCCCACCTCCAAACAACCTATCAAAAAAAACAAAACACCCCAACCTAAAACACAAAAAAAAAATCTTTAACACACACCCCAAACTTTCCAAACTCACCCCCCCAAAAAAACCTACAACAACCCCAACACCCAACAACACAACACCTAAAAACTACAAAACCTCAATAACACACACCCCCCCTCCCAACACATCCAATCCCTACCACCCCTACACAACAAAAACCCACAACACCACCCCAAATACCTACCCCCCCAAAAAAACCCCCCCAAACAATCACCCTCATCCTCCATCTCTCCAAATAATAATCCAAAATTAAAACTACCTCTCCACCTAATCTCCTCAACATTTCACATCCCTCTTCCTAATTAAACATATAATACCCCTCCTCACAACTTCCCCCAACCCCTAAAATCCCTTATCTCAACACCCCCTCAACAACCTCAAAACACTTAATCCAAAAATTCTCCCTCACTATCCCTAACTTTCCTCATAACAATTAAAAATACCCTCCCATACTTAACAACCATATTCAATCCTATCAACTAACATTACAACCTCTCACAAAATAACTCCCTCATTCTCATTATAATCAATACAAGAAAATTAAAATAAACTCCTACTATACTACATCTCATCAACCAAAACCAAACCCCACTATCCCTAATTTTTTCATCCCCTCCCCTCCACCCCTTCCTCCTTCTACATCCCCTCCCCCTCTCCACCAAACCCTATCCACATACCCCTACCCTTTCTATAATCCTATTCCTTTAAATCCTCCATTACATCCTCCCCCACAAATCCCATCCCCTCCCTCATAAAATTCTCCCCAACTCCCCCCTCATAAAAAAAACACTCCCCTCCCCCTCCTCCCCCCCCCAACTAAACAACCCACACATTAAAAACCTACATTTCAAATTAACACCTAAACTTACATTCTCCCCCTTTTTTCACCTCTCCTCCTCTCCTCCCCCCTCCCCCCCCCCTCCCAATCCCCTCCCCTAATCCCTCAAACCACATACAACCACTCACACCCACCCACCAAACACAACATAATCCAATCTACCCTCCCTCATCTACAAATTAAACCTATATAACAATTCTAAACTATACTACACACATAATTCCCTCTAAAACCCCATATTATATCAAACTTACCCCCAATACTCAAATCCTCCATTCTACTAATATTAATACACCTCACAATACCCCATCAATATTACCTCTTTCCACAACTCCCACACTCACCCACTCCCAATTAACAAAATATCATACAATAAATTATTATATATACTACATCCCAATCATAACCTTCCTTCACACATAATAACCCAACTACTACTCCTCCCTTCTCTATTCACCTTCCACTCCCCTTCCATCTCCTTCTCACTCCCTCACTCCATCACTAATCAAACAACACATCCCCCACAAAATATTCCCATTCATATCCCCCCCAAAAAACATAATTATTTTCCACACCCCTATACCCCAATATCCTTCCCACCCAACACAACAACACTCCCCTAATTAAACAAACCCCCTAACCTCATCCTTCTATCTCAATAAAACAATATTACTTCTCACAATAACACAAAACTCCTCTTAATTAACCCTTCCAAAAAAAATAACCAACTACCCATTCATACAAAACCTCAACACCCCCTTTACATTCCCTTCCTTATTATAACACCCATCTCAATCCCTCTTCAACTAAATCACCTAATCCCTCCTATTATAACCCCCTCAACATCTCACAAAAAACCCCCCTTTCAAAATCCAAAACCAATCCTCCATCACACCCACTCAAAAAACAACCCCATCCCCACCTCCTCCTATTACACATACATAAAATAACTATTTACTAAACTTACACCCTCATCTCTAACCATCCCTCTTATCCATCATCTATAAATCCTCCCAAACTATTTTCACCCCACAACCCTTCAAAAATATTCTCATTACCTATAAACACTTATCAAACACATAATAACACCTCATTCTACTCACCACCTCTTAACCTTCCCCCTAACCTCATTAATCCCTAAAACCTATAACTCTTCCTATAATACACTACCCCCCCCTCCCACATCATTCCTCCCCCACTTCTATTTACCTCCTCATCATATAAAATCTCTCCATCCAATCTCAACCACCCTCCTTATAAATAAAACCCATATTCCTACACACACACCCCACCCTCTCAACCCCACAAACCTCAAACACCACAAATTTCCTCCATCTTAAACTTACATAATCTCTCCTATCCTATCTACCTAAACCCCTCTCCCCATCACAATTATCACTCCCAACATCCACCCCCCATATATTTAATTCAAACAAACAAAAATACCAACCATCCCCCCTTTAAAATAACTCTCTTCCATTAACTATCACACATAACCTAAACTAACCTTTACTTACAACAAAATTCCTTCCTAATTCTACAATAACAACCATAAAAAAATAAACCCTAACATTTCCCCCAAAATAACCACATCCTATTTAATTCCAACAACACCAAATCCACAACAAACTCAAAAAAATATCATCACATAATAAAAACCAATAACCCTAAAAATCCATACTCCATACCCCTCTCTCTTCTCATCACCCACAACTACAAATAACCCTCTACCCCACAAATTTCTAACCACCCCAAATACCACTAAACACCCATTACCCCCCCCCAACAAACCAAACCAACAAACAAATAAACCCTATACATATTAACAACATATATAATTATCATCCTCAAAAACTAAAATCAATCTCCACCATAAAAAAAACCCCTAATATAATTCAAATTTCCTTTAATCTTATAAATTTAATACATCTCCCACAACCCAACTCTCATAAAATACTATCACATACATCATACTAATAATCCATAATCCCCTAAAATAAAAAAAACCACATAATTAAATCCTACACCAAATTACTTCCCACAAAAAATAACACTTTTAACATCCAAACACAACACCAAAATAAACATCATCCATCCCTTTAATAAAAATTCACCACCATTAATACACCATCAATAACTTTAATACATCAACCTTAAAATACACAAAAATATTTACAAACTTTCATCATTAATATATTATACCCTCTACATCTTTTCATAAAATTTAATACTAAAAACCCATCATTACCCTCAATCCCTATCCACCCTCCACATTAAATAAAATAAACCATAAAAAACATCATCACCTCATACAATCCCAATAATACTAATCTAATAATTAAAATCATAAATGTAAACATTCAACTAAAGAAAAATTAATCACACCCCCAAAAAGAAAAAATATATTTAACACCATTAAAAACCCTTATAATCAACATTAATACTACCACATTAAATATAATCAATAAATAAACTATCATATAAAACATCATAATTAACATCAAATACCAATTACCCCCTTTGATTTTATTACTGAGAATTACATAATCTGCTTTTACCACATCCTTCTTATTTTTTTTCAGTGTTAATTAATATTATTAAATCTTCTCATAATCCTAATACTACTTTTTCCCACACAATCAAAGGATCCAAACTGTGTTAAAATTTTTAAATACACCTTTCGTCTTGATTTCGGTTTTGTCTTCTAAAAAATGTTTCTCTTAAATTCAAAATCGCAATTAAGCTCTATATATTTTAATTCCTGTTTATTTATACGCTCATCTCTCGCTCTTGCACTATAGAGTGATGATCGCCAATGTAGTACATGAACATGAGTGTAGATATTGTAGACCACTAGTATAAATCAACCTGCTCTCACTATAATGACTATTGTGTATGTTAGAGATAGCTTTCTTTTCCAAATCTCCACTAAAACTCTAACCACCTAGATCTCGCTCCTTTATTTCTGCTCTACTCTTATTCACTATACTTACCACCTTTAACCTTACCTTAGTGTGTATAGATATACGATACTACAATCTTATCATCGTATGATTTATTATTCTTCTTTCAGATAGATATATGGTGTCAAAAACTGTTGAATAGAGAGATCTTATTGTGTGTTATTTCTCCAGCACAATAGACAGTTTATCTCTCTCCTTTATTTAGGAGTGTCTTGCCCTTACTAGAGAGAGATCTCTTGTGTGCGAGCGCTCTTTCTGTGTAATATACGTTAAAGCTATTGTGTTGGAAATTGCTCTCTCTCTCGAGCTGTGTGTGTGTGTGTTCCTTCTCTCAAACTTTATACCCTTCGATATATAGACTGTAGTTTTTTTGCGTAGACTAGAGATCTCATTTATTTTTTAAATTATTTCACTCCTTCTCAGTGTGTGTGTGTCTCATCTCGCTCTCCCTGTGGATAGAGAGCGTTAGTCGAGCTCGATCGTCGCTTGCTATCTGCTCTCCTGTGTGTGTTATTTATGTGTGTGTGTGTATGCCGCATCCTCTCACAGTGTGTTAGCTTAAGTACTGATTATTAGAAGCTTTGCTCTGCGCTCTCAGAGTGTAGTGTGTTTTACTTTATGTGTGTGTGTGTGTGGTAGATATCTAGCGAGTGGTTGTGGTTCATATGATGCCACGTGGGACATTCAATCATTTGGAGATTGGAGGTCAGGACAATAATTAATCAGACAGTAAACTTCAAGAAGATCAAGACATTCGGTGCTGTAAAATAGTGTGATGGGTCTGTCATTAATGTTTATTCGGTTTTAATGTAGTTTTCAAAGAATATAGAAGAAATGATCGAAGTAGATATGGATATGGTAATCGCATGTCCGACTGCTTTTTGCTATGCCCATGGATGTGTAGTATCGTTCACCGTTCCTTTGCTGTCATTTGATGAAGAAGTTCTTTTGGAGGAGTTTTTATCAAAGTTTCAATGCGTATGTATATTAAGGATAGACTTTTTGACGAGTTTGTGTCGAAGTTTTTTTGTATTGAGCAAGTCACAGTGATTAAGACAGGATTAGAGATTATCGATGTTGTGATAATTCAAGAGGAAGTATTTGTGTAAAAGTCGTATTTATGCTGGATGGCAATACAGAGGGTAAGCTTTATATGTTCTGCTGATGATTAGGTTAGATTGTAATTAGATTGAGGAAGAAGATGCGTTCATGTTTTGGGATTTTTTTGTAGATGCAATTTTTTTATTTGGTGTGTGTGAAGGTGTTTTAAAAAATGAATGAGAGGAGTATAATCTATTCCATTCGACAAGTTACTCTCAATTAAACTATAACCTCAACCTACAATCAATTAATCAAATCACAACTGTTCTTTCTTTCTGACCATCCTAATAAACAACAAACATCACCAACTGTTTCAAATCATATTCTTTTACATACTTCTAACCGTCAATTTAGCTTCGGAGCTGTTCTTTGACTTCACCTGGCCCTGATACTTCAAAGCCTTCATCGCTCAATGTTTTTGTGTTAGTTGCTGCACTTACTATGTTGTGCTACGAAACTTACCCACTGATGTGGTTCATGAATTCCGGATGTGTGATTGTCTGATGCGGTTTAATAAATTACACAAATCAGCAATGTGGCGCAAGAGGATTACTGTTATGGTCTTCTTCTGTATACGATTCTTGTAGGTTTAGCTGTGGGGTAGTGGTTAGATTCGTTTTCATGTGTTAAGAAAAAGTTAGCGATTGGTTCTATACAAAATGGCTCTGTGTGCTGCCATGATTAACAAACATAAGCAAAGGAAAGACTTGATGATTATCTGAGTAAGAACTACGGAATGTTAGGATTTTTCTGGTGTGGTCCTTGGTATGAAATGATAGATCAAAGTGTATACACTACATTGATCATTTTGTAGTTTTTTATATTTTGATAGTACAACTTGCATCTGCTTGTGTTAAAGTTTCAGTGATTGCTTCGGTTCACTCTTACAATGTTTTCTGTGTTTGTCTGCTCGCTGTAAAGATGGTAAACGAACCAAGCATGTCTGCAAAACTGTTTGTGATGATGTTTGTTGTCTGTGAATAAGTTATCATTGTTATAATGAGTGTATATGATACTGGGTTTCATTATATAGAAGAGGTTAATGGTTTTATCAGGATTATATTGAGGGAGACTTTTTGAGATCTAAGTGGTCTTAACGTAGGTATGGGGAAGATCTTCCAGGTGTACACATTCACATGAATGGGTGGGTTGTTTAGTTCCCAAAATGTCAATATCCTAACAGCCAAGGAAGACAATGCCAGTGAATGTTAAGCTTGTAGATGGTTCATGATAGTTTGAATCTTTCTGCTTTCTTTTGTTAATGAAAAAGCTAGCAGCCAACAATAAAAAATTGTCATCTTTGTTTGATTGTTCAGCACAGCTCGTTGGTTTTGTCAAATCAGGGGCAGGGAGTAGTTCTTAACATGGGATGAAAACTTTGTTTGCTTAGTTTATGCGAAGAATTAAACTGTCTTCTGATCCAATCATTCTGTGTTTTGCGATGTTCGAAGTTGCGCTAATTATTGCCCAATGTTGTGTTGAGTCTTAATGGGAGTTCCGTTGTTTGTTGTGATGTTGAAATGAACAGTTAAATGTTGTCTTTGTTTGCTGTGTTGTATAGGAATTTCAGCAACATGATTTTGGTGGATTTGTTTAGTTGTCTGGATTTGTGATTTGCATCGTGATGTTTGTACGTTTTGCGTTGTGTACATTTAGCTCTTTTGCTCTGTATCACTTTGTCCATACTGAGTAACTAAAATTCTAATATTTAGTAAGAAAAAAATTAATTAATTAATTGTTCTTGTTTTTTTGTTTTGCTTCGGTTTTATGAAGCAGTAAATTACCATAGGTAATTTTAGTCTATAGAGTACTCAGTGAGTATGTCAAGCCAAGCAGATATTTTTTATATATTCTTTTTTATTGAGTCAATGTCACAGGCTAGTTTGTGTTGTTTGTTCTGGAGGTGAAATTTTGAGCTGTAGTCATCGGTTGTTTCCTGAAGACGTTGAACACTTTTGATATTGGGTATCTGTTAGGCTTTGTAATAATGAGTGAATGAGTTAGTTGTTATGTCAAGGCAAAATATGTTTTTCTAGTTTACACTCAACCTTCTTGAAAAGGATGATGTGAAAAATATGAATGGTCCTGCTGGTTATGAAAAGAGCATGCTTTTGATGCAGGAGCTGAATCCAGTAGAAGAGGCAATGCTGTTCTGTGAGGCTGTAGACAGTGTTGCTGTACTGTAGTAATAGAGCTACAAGTACTGTTATCTGTTAGCCTGATTTTGTTTACTTTGTAGTTGTTTGCTAATGTATACTGGCATTGGTATGTTTGTCAAACGATAGGTATTAGAATTATCATTAAGAGTTTCAGGGATCGGTGCATAGGGAACTTTTAGGATTTTAGCGGTCGTCATCTTCTTTTATTACTGTTTAAAAAAACGTGTGTTTAATTTTTATTGGTTATTCTTTAGTTAGTCTTGTCATTGTTGTGGGCAGTAAACATTGAGTAATAGACTGAACGAGGTCATGTGGTGTAGATTGAGGGCTGTAATTGTGTTAGCGGTGGTGGTCTAGGAGAAGTTGACTTTTACTGGAAAAGTTTCATGTTATTATTTTGTCACAGCGTGTTGAATAGAATAGCAATTGAGGGCCATCAACGTCGAGGGTTTTCTGTTAATTAGTAATATCTATGAAAAGTGAAAGTAGCTGGTCTTCTCTTTGAACAGAAAAACCATGTGTACTGTTCATCCAGAGGAACGTATGGAAGGAATGTAGAATGTGTGTTGTGGTTTTGTCAATGAGTCTTTTATGAAGAAGTAATTGCTTATTTGTAATGTATTATCTCTACTTATTTTGTGGGTGATTGATAGGTAGTGCTTGTTTCCTGGTTGATTATGGCTTTCGAAAGTTCTGGCAGGTGATGGCGTGTATGGACTATAAATAATTTGATCTGAGTCGGATGCTTGGTTTTGATGTGATTTTTTGTTTTGTTTATTTGTAAGTAAATAATTGTAATGTTCAGCTTACATTACGAAATGTTCAAGTTTAGGAAAACGAGGAGGTTTTTAGCTTTTTATAGTGTAGCTTGTGTTCATCATTTGTGTACTCAAAGGTAAAATTCACAATTTCCATCTTCTAAATTTGTAATCACAAGATCTTTAAGTCAATAGTTTGGCATGTTTCAGGTGTCTGATTAGGGACGCGTTGACTTGGTTATGTATGAATATTAGTATTTATTATTTTATTTTAATGTAATATGTAATATTTTACAGTTCAACTGTTCTTTGTGAGGTCTTTGTTGTTTATCAGAGTGTTTATGGAAGGCCTTTTTAGCTCTTTGGAATTGAAGTGTAGTAAAAGTATTGTGTGATTTCACAGTACATTTGCTGTCTAGTTGGAGGATATCTTAGTAGTTCAAGGAAGGGACTGTTGGGAAGAGTTGTCATTGGTTTTGTGTTGTGTTTAATTGAGAGGTTGTACAAAAAGAAGAGTTTATGTATGTCAATGGGCTTTCAACGATAGGTTTTGTCTCTCAAGACCAAAGGTTATTTGACCATCAGACTACTCCTATAATTATGGGTAGAAAAAAGATTTTGCAAGACGTAGTGAATCTTATATGTGAGAAGTTGTGAGTTACTTAGATAGTTGGTGGTTTTGTGTGATCAGTGGAGAAAGCGTTTTTTCAGTGTGAGAAATCATAATAATCTTATGCCAGTAAAGTATTACAAGTTAGTTTAGGATATATTTTTTATAGTTGTGCAGTAGTTTGTATATATTTGTAGAAGACACATGAAAGAACTGTGGTTTATGTTTGACAGCGGTTGTAATAGGAATGGTAGTTTAACGGTACATGATGAATGTTTGTTAGTGTTATAAAATTTTATTATATAGAATAATATGTATAGATATTATAAAGATGAAAATACGAGGCTGGATTCATATAACAAAGGGACTATGGTTTTTAATAAGCTAGATGTTCGCTGTGCAGAGAGACATTGATTTTGAAGTAAAAGTTTCAAATGAAAATCATATTAAAAAAACTTAGGATGAGTGTCTGCGAAAGCATGGTTGTTATCTTAAGTTTTACCAAACACTTAAATTTGCTATCATGTGCAAATAGGGCTGTGGTGGTATATGCTGACAATGAACCATCCAATAAGTTAGTAAATTCTGGTGAACGGTTATGTGTATATAGTTCAGGTTGTGTTATGAGAGTGAGGTTCACTGCACTGTAGAAACTTCATCATGTATGTTGGATTAAAACATGAAAGGCGTTAGAGAGGTGTGAATGAGTTTATATTGATTTAGACTGCATTCAGACAAAAAAGGACAAAAATATGGATGGGGTTGATTTGTGTGGTTGGTGACCAGAGTTTAATATGACTGGTTGTAAATCATCTTTCTAGTGGTGAAGAGTTTTTTTGGTTCAATAGAGCAAATGCAATGTATGTATGGAGATTATATTTGATAGAGTGAAGGGTTATCAGAAGGATTTAGAGAGGGATTAATGATTGATGGACTATGTGTTGGTGCTTGTTGGTGACAGCAGACAAGGTCGGTATTATTATTGGTGGAAGGGTTTGATGCACAATGTGTTTCTAGATAATTTGAAGATAGTATTACTGGCTGTTGATACATAAGATCAAGATTATCAAGATGATTTTATATATGCACGGTCTAAGGTAGGACTTTGCTTAGGGAATGGTTTTATTATGTTTTGCTTAAATGCAGTTAAATAGGAAAATTACAAATACAACAACAATATTATTTTAGTGGATGATGATGTGTGCTTGGAAAAATGAAAGTGTAAAAATAACATTGTAGTAGTAGTAAGTGATCAAGGAAAAAGAGATAGTAAGAGTGACACAAGGAACAGGGGAAAGGAATATATACATAGAGGAAAAAATAAAATAATTATCCTCCTTGTCAACGAGCCCGCTCACTAAGTCTCCGTCTCCAGCCGCCTAGAGAAAAGTTATTGTTTTAAGCGGCCTTGCTTATTTTTATTTTAGAAAGAGAAAAAAAAACTAAAACAGTTAATGATAAATGATTGCTATAAATTCAAACTTTCAGTGTGATACTAGCAGTAAAACAGAACAATTATAAGGAAGTGGTTGCAATTTGTAGGCTATTTTTTTTTTAATCGTAGTAATGGGAGTGTTTTAAGCCTGTGCTGTGGGTGTGAAGGTGGGTGTGGTGGTGGTAGTGGTTCGTCAGCTGTGTGAATTGTGACTTATAGGAAACCAAATGCTGTAATTATATGACAAGTGTTATGCTTGCTGAAACAGTGTACGGCTTTTTCGTAGTGTATGTTTTCATAAAGAATTGTGGATTGTTCTTTTATTTGTAATGAGAATGTAGTTGTTTGTCAGTTATTGTATAAGACTTAATCTTGTTGGGTTATTTGAGATTTTTTAGATCTGTGTGATTCTTTGTTTACTTTGGTAAGATTTGCATGTTGTTCTGCTAGTTTTTTTCTTTTTAGTTTATTGCGTGTGAGACTAAATGTAGTTGCTAAATTATTTATAGTTGCTCTAAGTATCTGTAGTGCTTGATGAGCCTATTTTCTGCATGGGTAGGGGGTTGTTCATTTTATTGCTTTAGTGTGGGTCTTCGTTTGCTTGAGTGTGAAGTAGTTTCAATAGAATAGTTTAGTTGTTGTGTTTGCGCTGTGTAGGTTTTAATGGTAGATTTCATGTTTGTGGTTAGGTTTTGTTCAGCATTTTTGTAGTTGTGAACAGTATGATAGGTGTTTGTTAGTAGTTAGTGTTACTAATACCAAGTTTCTCTGCATAGCAAAACTTAGTTTTGTTGAGTGTATTTTTGCTGAAAAAATGATGGGGGTTATTTTTCTTTGTTAATAAATCCTTTGATTGTGTCAGTTAAAGATAAGGTTGTTTTTTGTTGTTATATAGTTCAGTATGGTTTTGGTTTTTTTACTTTTTCTGGGTTGGTTGTCAAACTTGTGTGAAAATCTTTAACTGCTTTTAATATTTCTTCTGACTGATGCAAGGGTTGTGCTTGTTGGGTGTTTTGTGTTTGTGCTTGGTATTGAGTGTGTGCTTGGCTGGTTTTGTGTAGTTTGTTGTTGTTTTTGTGTTGTTGTGTATGTTGTATGTTTTTTGTTTGATGTTGTTTTTGTGTTGATTGTTTTGGTGTGTTTGTTGGTGTTGATTGTGTGTTGTAATGATGTTGCGCCTTCAAAATATCATCAGTGGCGTAAAACATCCATCATATCTATATCATAGTCTTATTATTTATTATTGTTTTTTTTATTTTGTATTATAGAAAAAAGATGGGCAAAAAAATTTGGAGCAATCTTGATCCATACGAGTTTAAAAAGATCCCTTAGGATTAAAGGAACAGAAGGAATTCGTTATTACAAAAACCTATATGAGATGAAATAGATTTGATGTTAGGTTTCTAATATAGGAAAAGATGATGTATTTTTACAGGCACAACTAGGTTTTTTTTAAGGAAGAATAGAGTCTTAAGATGATCCAAAAGAGTGTGGTAGCAAAATTAGGTAGGGATTATAAAAAAGTTTAGTGTTAGTAGACGGAGAGAGTGATTTCATTGAAACGGAATATTCTTGATTATATGATTTATGGATGACAAAGAAAAAGAGCTGATCTTATTATAGGGATACAGGTTGTATGAGGGAATAAAATATGAGTTGGTTGTGATAAGGGAAACAGGAAAAAAAGTGCTGCATAGCAAAAGCTATGGTAACGGTTTTGTATTCTTTGATTTGAATGCTCAGATTAAATGCTTACTACAGGGGATAAGAAGATGTCGTGTATTAGTGATTTAATGACAGTGCTGTGTTATTACATCTGACATGGAGAAAGTACAAAATTTATTAGTATATTTTAGAGTTTGATTGTTGTAATAACGAGTTGACGTTTGATTGACGCAATATCAGTCAAGGCTTGCTATTTTTGAAAGAGTGTTAATATAGTATTAAAGAAGAGTAAAGAGATACTGTGTGGAACATAAATTGAACACTGGAAGATCATTAAAAGGATATTAATGTTTTTTGAAGAACCAGCATTTTAGATTAGGAGAGGTTTCTTTATGTATTAAACAATTAGTTGTACTTAGGGACAGCAACATCAAAGTTATGCCCTCAGGTTTATCCTATCAACACTTTGATGAGGATAAGAAAATACTTTGCGTTTGGTCAACAAATGATACACTTTTATTTACAAGCTTTTCACAATCTAATAATGTTAGGCATCAGAATACCACACATCTTATGCATTTTGGGTTGACTTAAGATCAACAGATTATGATAAGCTGTGGTCATGAAGAGCAAAGTAAAGGGTCAGAAGGAA
This sequence comes from Rapana venosa, assembly GCA_028751875.1. NCBI lineage: Eukaryota > Metazoa > Mollusca > Gastropoda > Neogastropoda > Muricidae > Rapana > Rapana venosa. The sequence goes on from CM054144.1 coordinate 55,100,775, forward strand.
TAATATACAAAAAGAGAATAAGAGCAAGTAAATGATGAGCATAAAAATATTTCTATTTGAAGTTGTGGATGAAAGTAAATAGAGGAAATGGACTAAGAAGTTGTTTATAATGGAAGCTAAGGTTTTTAAAAGAAGCACAGTTTAATATGCGGGAGATGGCTGTGGCAAGACTGTATTTGTTTTTGATTATTACAAAAAGTGTTCAAAAATCATTCGAGAGAGTTCTTTTATTATTTGTCAACTGACAACAATAAAAATACGAGAGAGAAAATTTTTTGGACGATGAGAATCTAATTATAGCACTCCTTTGCGGGTAGCGGTTTTAGAACTATTACAGACTGTTTGAAAATAGGCAGACTGTTTTAATAGAGATGCTAGAAAGAGCGTGACATTGTTAGAACAAGGATAGTTGTTAACCGCTTTCAGTGGGAGAATGCAAGATATAGTTTGTTGTGAACAAAAATATAATAGATATTAAAAGAATACAGTGGAACAAAACAAAGTCGTTGTCCTATTTCATGAAAGAAGAGTGGGTTTAATAATGTCGGAGATGATGTTATTAAGAGGAAGACAGGAAAGAATAAACTTAAACTGAGGAAAAACTCAAAGATTAGAAACTAATATCAAAACAGACAGGACTAAATACTGTGTAGTGTAAAACCAATAGGTTTTTTTTTTTTAACAGTGCAGGTGTTTAAAAGACGAGCTGTGTATGAATATATTGGCTGTGTGGCTGTTTGTGTGCCTAGGCCAGCGCTCGGGCGAGTATTTCAGCCAATCAGCGAAGCTCAGTGGTAATTGCACACCTAAGTGAAGTTATATAGTTTATTATTTTCACAATTTCGGGACTTAGCAAAGTTGGTGTCAATAAAAACAAGACAATTGTAAAAGTACACGGGGCATAAGCAGCTTAAAAAGAAGGGTGGTGAGCAATGCAAGGACTGGGTTGAAGTGAAGGAGGGAAGAAGTGTCATTGAAAGAGGTGGAACAACGTATATACATATATAAAAGTCATGTGCAGTCAGACAGATCCATGGTTACGGTAAGTTTTATTTATAGGATACATCATTTTGTAAGTGGCAAGATGAGCGTTATGTAATCTTATTGAGGTTTTTACCTATCTCTAAAGGAATGTCATTAACTAATTAAGATTGATATTAATTGTAATACACAACAAACACAAACACACGATGCATGCAGCAAAATAGTCACAAAACACTAAACACACCCACAACACAAGGCTTGTTGTCTTGCAAAAATCAGAACAGTTGAGGACAAATCGAACATTCCTAAAGGCAATTTAGCAACAGAGTTTATCTATTATCCATAGTTGCGAGTGGGGGATCAAGATCAAACAACAGTTCTCATTCTTCTCTGTGTCTCTACTTATAATCGAGTGTCAGAGGTGCTTTTTTTGTGCTTGAAAAAATGTTCATTATACGGAAACTGTCTTCCACTATATTAGTATTTTGGACCTGTGGGTCCTTTTCATTATGTGGATTGCACCTGTGCTGTTGGTTTTCTTGTAAGGGTTTGCCCTTGTAAATTTTGGGTGAAAAAGTAATATAATTTGTCTTCATTTTGTACATGGTCCATTCACCCGAAAATTTGGGCTCCCCAGGGATCCCTGTCAAATGTTAATCCTTGACGACCTAACCCTTTGTGGATCAGCACATGCTTTGTACGTTGGGATGCCCGGGTTGGGCCCCCCCCAAGGGGTTTTTACAGATGAGGTGGAAGAAATCCAAGTTCTGGCCGAGGGTTTTAGCTAGGCTGGGCCCTACCCAATCGGGGAAGTGATGTGTGTTTGTGTGTGTGTGGGCCTTTAAAATTTGGGCCCATTAGGCCATCCTAGGCTAGACCTGCTGGTTCACACTTTTAGGGCCTTGCTCTAACCCCCCCCCCCCTCTCTTTCTTCCTTTGTCCAACCCTTTTTCCCCTTTTTGCAAAAGGGGCCTGATTGTTTGACATTTTCCATGGCATATAAATTTTATAAAGTGTTCCCTATATTCAAACATGTAAACGGGGGGCCCGGGGGGCCAGGGGGTTAGAAACAAAAACCCCCAAATCCCCAGTTTTCCCCCCACCCATCTTAAAACTCTAAACCTTTGTCCACCCCCCCCCCCCCCCCCCCCCCCAAAATTCGCTGTCACGATAAAACCCAGTGTGAGGGCCCCCCCAAATAGACATAAAAATTGACCCAAAAAAAGTTAAATTTTAAATCCCTTTTCGTTACCCCTTTTGGCCCGAGTGATCCTAACAAACGTACATCACAAAGAAAAAGATCAACCCCCCTTTTGGTTTTTTGGAAGACTTTGCCAAATAACAAACCCCTTTCCCCCAGTGAAAATAGAGACCAAACCCGCATCCCACCCCCTCCCATGAAAATTTTAAAACTAAAATACAATGAATTTTGGAGACAAGAAAAAAGTCCCCAACCACCTTTAACTACGGAACGGTACTTTTGAAGGCACCGTGCAGAAGATGGCTAAAAAAGAATTTCAGACTCTATAAAATGATCCCGGCTCTTCTGCCCGACCAGAAAGAAGGCCAGCCAAACCTGGTGAGGGTTTTGCTGCCCCGTCCGAATTTTCTACCCAACCAAACCCTTCCCCCCTGGGGGAATAATTCTCCCGGGGCATCCCCCCCCCCATCCAGGAGTCCTCCCCCAATTTCTCCCATTTACCGAGCCCCCCACCACCCCCGTCCCCGAGTCCCACTGTGTATGCATCACCCCTCATCCCCCATTACGCAGCCCCCGGTATTTCCCGGGAGAACACACAAAACCATTTACCAAAAACAGCGAAAACACCCTTCACACCCTGTGAGCGGTTTTCCTCCCCCCAAAGTAAGCAGTCCCCTTTAAAATTTAGTCCAAAAACAGCAACAAAACACATATCCAATGTGCAACATGTGCACCCTCAGTTTCCCGCTCTCACCAAAAATACACGCTTTCCTGTTTCCCGTGAAACAAACAGTTACCCCAAAATACAAACTGAAGCAAAAGATACACTCATTCT